>OY288249.1:55157984-56385311 GCA_958450325.1 Agrostemma githago | reverse complement strand
AAAGAAGCAGAAGGCTTTGGGATCCCACGATCTGCTTCTTTGTCCTAAAAGAGTTTCGGGTGTTGGCTCTAGAGGGGATAGTAGACCTTGTCGGATGGCTAGTGCCAGGGCTTCATCATATAGGATGTCTAAATCAACGAAATTCCTAGGGGTTTTCTTCTTTTGGGCGACCCTATTCTTATTCACTTGGATTGGTGGAGGGTTTCGGGGTTTGACCGCGAGGGAATCTACCCACTCGTTAAGATTACGGATAGAGGCTTAGATGGAGGGTATGAAGGCAACCAGGTTGTAAACCATGTGGGTTAAATCTTTGACGCTAAAGTTTGGGATAGTGGTCATGTTGGAGGACGATTTCTGCAAGATAATGTCGGAAGTCAGGATGGGCCCATCGGATGACTTAGAGACTCGAGGAATGCTCTAAACCGAGCGACACGGAGATGAGACCCTTGATTTGCGCGTGTTTGTGGTCATCGGATTAGGGACTCGGGTGCTTTAGACTTTTGGTGCACTCGGCGAAGCGCCTAATAGACTTATGCCTCTGGAATGAGACGATTTGACACAAATCTCGAGAGTGAGATTTAAGAATGAGGACTTCCCGAGACGAGACGACCCAAAATGTAAGACCTCGAATAGAGGCGACCCTAGTAACTAACACAAGCAGTTAATCACACGGTTGTACGACGTAAGCAATTGATCTCGATCCCGGCTCGGAATCAAAGAGTTTTGATGCTTTTGAAAATGGATGAGTTTTGAAAATAATTTTTTCGAAGACGAGAGCTTGTGAAATCGGTGTTACAATGGCTTAATGACATCGTCTGTGATGTGAAAAGTGTTACTATGTGAGTGTCGAGGACTCGACGATAGCAAAAGTGTAAATAGTGGTTTTGCAAAAGAAGCACGGTTCCAAAGGAACCCGTTTTAAAAATGATAATATTGTGCTTTTTATCGAGACTACTATTAATTAGTTAGTTTGACGTTTGCGGTGTAGACGGTGTTCGTGAGAGAACGTGATGTCTGTGATGGTGCTTTGAATGTGTGACCAAATCCTTATTACAGAATTTAGGTAGTGAAAGTGTTTTTAGAAAAAGCTTTTAAAATGTGCCGCCGTATTTTATCGATTCCAATAATTAGAGTTTCGACCGCGGTGATGGTGTGTTGTAAAAATATTCTGAGGGTATAACCGTTTTGGGTTCCTTGACTTCATTAATTGAAGTTTCGGTCGTGTTAACGGTATGTGCGAAAAAAATGTTTTAAAAGATCAAATGTAACCGTTTTAGGTGCCTTGGTCCCATTGATTGGGAGTTTGGCGGTAATAACGGTCCTCGTTGTTGCTTAAAAAGGACGAGTTTTTATTTTGGCCAAGGCGATGGCGCTCAAAAGGGACTTTTGAAAATATGTAGTGTAAAATTCGTCATGATGACGACGCTAAAATGTTTTTTTAAAAAATAATTTTAATCTGGCCGGAGCATCGGCGCTTGCAAGACGGTTTTGAAAAGAAGATGTTCTTTTTCGAAAACGGAGCTGGGTGTGGTTGAATATGTTGTCGTGGTTGAATCCAGATTTTAGTGTTTTATTTGGGTTGTTCAAACATGCTACGCATAACTAGGAATGTGTACACTCATGCGTACACTCATGCAGGAGGTTAGGGTAGGCTACCGCCCACGAATAGTCTTTACTTAGGTGACGACAAGTCATCTGGGGAGGTGAGTGTCGTACCATTTGCTTAGAACCACTCGTTTGGTATATTCACGGAATACGCGACTACCTTGGACGGCCGGAGCGTCAACCGAGGGTCTCTCCGCGTGTCCGTAAGGATCTTACCGCGAAGATGTCGATTCGTCCTAATATCGGTTAGGGTGGACTTTTTAGGGCCAAAACCTGTAGAGACCACAACAAGGAAATAGGAAATGAGCTTCACCGACCTCGTTCGAGTTACACCACCGCTGGAAACTTGTTTCCAAATCCCAAGCGGAGTCGCCAAATCGTGGTCGTTGTAGACACCCACATTTGGCCGTTAGGTGTCTATAGCAGTTTCCAAAAAACATCCGATGATGATCGGACGCAAACGTGCTTCTACGCACTCGGATATGGGTTCAAAACCGTTAGTTTCTGGCTTGGGCTTTTTACAGAGTACAAATCTCACAAAACTGACCTCAAATTCAGGCCCAGCGGGTTGTTTCCAATCAAATAAGACTAATTTGGGTCAAAACCGACACTGGAAATAAAACCGACTTTTAGCGACCAGGTCAAACCCCGGTCAAAGCCGCTTCCGAGTCACAAAAATAGCCATGCAAATGTCAAAAGTCCAACCCAAATGCAAGATCCACAAAAATATCCAACCCAAGGTCCAAGAATCTGGACCCCTCGCTCTAGCTGACCCACTCGATCGAGTGTCAGCCCACTCGATCGAGTGGGTCCTCCGACAGGCCCGTCTGCGGCTGCTTTGGGCCACTCGAACGAGTCAGCATGCCACTCGGTCGAGTAACCCTAGACGAGGATGGGGGACATTGCCTATATATACACACCCCTTTTGGATGCAATTAATCCTCTCTTTTACAACTTCACAACCCTAATCTACATTCAAGAACCCTAATTAAACCTTAGCATCAAGTAAACCCTAAACCACCATAACTTAATTTACATAAACCTCGATACTCCGTGCTCAAGCCATAATCAAGCGAGTCCCGTCCGAGAATACGAAACATGTAGGTTGAGGGTGCAACAATCCCGATTTTCTCCTTTCTTCTCCTCTCTCTCTCTCTCGGGTCGTCCTCTTCTCGTCTCTTCGTCTTTTTTTAAATTTTATTCGTACCTAATATCGATAATATTAATAGTATCAAGATATTAAATTGCTCGCTAATTGGTGTCAAGCGCGAAGGATGACGGGATAAGGAAATCCGAATATACAAGGGTGTTTCACCCGATGTTGCCGGTCGCTTATACCGACACCCCGAACGCTTGATTGTTAAAGCGAGTCAACGTCAACAAAATCGTCTTTTTTTATTTTTGTTGCGTCGTTAATTTCGTCGTTGTCATCATCTTAAACATCACATATTCATCAATTTTGAAACTATTTCAAATAAAACGTCCATTTTTTAGTTAAGTCGAAACCTGTTGATGCGGATCTGACATCACACAATCCGTAAGGATTTATCATGATGTCGGGATGCGGAGGGAATCAAGTTGAGTCCTTTTCAATTCAAGCAAATATAAAGTGTCAATCTATAAGATTCGATGCCAACCCAATTGTAATCCCCTAGAAATTCTAACGCAATACAGTGGCGGAAACACTGTAGAGTGGGATTAAAACACACTGACAAACTATATGTTATTAAAAGAAATGGTAAGTCAATACAAAGGCCTCTTTTTACAAAAGGGCTAAAAGAAAAATCTTCAAACAGGTTAATACAAAACCATAAATTACATAATGAAGAAAGAGTAGGATCCATGCTACTCGCTAGCTCACACCCAAAACCCAGCAGCAAAAATCTGTCATGTTATAAACATAACAGCCACGTCAGTGGGGAGTAACTCGAACGTTCTCTCAGCCATATTATATCATATGGAAAAATAATAGTATTATTATATCAAAATACTTGAAACGAGAAAACATTAAAAACGATATAATATAATAAAATAAGTTCTCGGAGGAAACTTAAACATTTGCCAACCTGCAAATCAAACCAATCAATAATAATAATCATATTCAAAAATGGCGTTATGGAAATTTGGTCAGAGTGCACAAGGCTAGACTTTCACTAGGATAATACTGGAAACTAGCTTCGAGAACTGTAGACTTAACTCATAACAGAATCCAGTCTCTAACTAGGCAACTCAACTATAACAGGACTGCGTGCAACGAGGTCCTGGTTTAAGTAGTATACACTACTCATGGACACAAACCATGTCCAGTTCAACCCGACGCGACTTACACGATGCGATATCTAAGTTTAAGGGCACAATGCACACTCTCCTGAACACAAACCATGCTCAGTTCAACGACCAAATGTGCCCCAAATGGGCACACCGGCTTTATAGCTGATGGCAAAAACGTACACCCCAGATTATTACTCTAACCCCACACTTGACTTTATTCCATAACTCCAAAACAGCCATTATCGATATTCAAAAGATAAATATAATCAATATAGATAATATGAGGATAAAAGGAATAAACATTTTATATAAAATGGAAACTTTCTATAAATAGAAACTTACTAATTTTAGAAACTTACTTAAAATAGAAATATTATTATAGAAGATACGTAAGTTATTAAAATATGTGAAATGTATTAAAAATAATATTTCTAATGAAATTAACATTTTATTATTATCGTCGTTATCGTAACTTTATAATATGTCTAAATTCGTTACATAAAATATAAATAAAATATAATAAGGCAATATATATAGTATTTTTAAATAATTACAAAATCGAGTTAAAACAATAAATTTTAGAAAAGAGTGGTTTTAAGAAATACGATATCAAAATTAATTGAGTCAACGAGTTTTATAAATTAAACGAGATTTTATAAAGCTTTTGAATTAGATTTAGCAAATAGATTTTATCAATAAATAATTCCGATTTTACTAAAAATAATCAATCGTAAACAAATGAGAAATTATTAGGGAAAATAGTCTCGACTAAAAATGTATTTAAAACAAAATCAACTACTTTCCCATTTATTAATATAAGTCGTAAAACAAAATTAATTTATTGAACAAGTATATAAATCTCGATTATAATATAAAAATACGATTTTGAGTTAAAAATTATAAATTAACAAAATATGACGAAATATGAAATCGATATTATTTAGTTACTAATGTCACGATAAACAACAAAATATTATAACTTTCGTAAATAATTAAATTACTAACGATTTATAAAACGATATCGAAAACTTTTAAAATATTTATAAGGTACACAATTTAAAATAATATTTTTAACAAATAATAAATAGCTAAAATTAGAAAACGGAAGTTAAAATATTTACTACATACTACTACTCAAACATACGATATAAAATCGAGTAACCTCCTAAAGTTACCTTGAGTCCTTGGTCGAGTCGATATAGCATTTGTCCAAGTTGGGGTCTTCATGAATCCTAGAGATACACCCACGTTAGAACCGGACACCGAGCACCAGCTTGAGCCTGAACAGTAGGTCGATATCAGCATCAAACAGCAGCAGCGACACGAGGCAGAAAACCAAGGATAGCAACACGAAAACACGAGAAAGAAAAAGGAGGCACAAGGAGAAACACAGAGCTAAGATTTATCGTCTTAAGACGGGAGAAGGGAATTATGTGACAAACATAAGTCTGAAAAGTGAACTTAATAGAGTCGACACGACCAAAACAATGGGACAACAGCTGACATTTTTTTAGGTAGGACAGCAGCAACAATAATAATGCACAACAAGACGACGACGAGAATGGTATGAACCAAAAACATACAGCAGCAGCACCAAGCGAACGAAAACAGCAGCAAACGAGATGCAAATGACACGCACACATCAACAAATAGGAGAAGAGAAAAAGAAGAAAAAGAAGAAACAGAACAGAAGGAGGAGGAGAAGATCAGAGAACAGAACAGCAACAAGGACGACAACAACATCCACAATTGGCATCGAATAGCACAGGAGGAGAAGAGGCAAAAGAAGGAACAGAAATCAGAAGCAGCGAGCAGCAGCAAATCAAGGACGAAAAAGAAGAAGAAATAATGAGGATGAGGAAGAAAACAGCGCAGATCATGACTGAATCAGCACACGACAGAAACAGCAGCAATAACGACATCAGTGAGAAGAAAAGAAGACAGACAGAGAGCAGCTATAGCACAACGAGAGAAACAACGGCGAAACAGCAGCACAACGACAAAAAGAAAGATGGAGGACAAATCGAGCAGGAAGCAAGACAAGAATGAGACGACAAAAGCAGCGAAACGCAGCAGATAAAAGGAGGAAAAAGAAGAAGAAGGAGACATACGGGCAGCAGAGTAAAGCAGCGACAGCAACGTAGCAGCAACAGCAGCAGCAGCGGCGGAGCGTAGCAGCAGAAGACGAAGCCTGAAAGACGAAGAGGATGATTCAGGAAAAAAGGAAGGAGACTGTTGATAAGAGACGAACAAAAGAAAATGAAAGAGGAAAATGGCATAACGCCTGATGAGTTAAACGAAGAAGGAAGAGGAAAAGGAGGGAGGAAAAAGGGTGAAGCGGTGGACAATAGAGAGAGTGAAGAGGTGCGTAATAATATAACGAGTAAGTGGGGAAAGAACGTTGTTTGGGAAATGTATCAGCACACTAAGTGAGATGAATTTACTCACAAAGTGGAAAAGGCATATGGGTTAAATAAATGAATTGGGTAAATGACTATTTCCGTAACGAAAGTTGAGTGACCTAAAAATCGAATTAAAATCGAATTAATAAAATAATTGGGTCGACTAAATAAAAATGAGTAAATAAATGTTTCTCGAAATACAAATAATTATTCGAGACAAAATTGAAATACTAAATATTTTCCCGATAAATGATAAATCTTTGATAAAATGATATAAATTGATTTCTCGAGGAAATGTAATAAATATTTTGACGAAACTTAATATAGATGAACTTCGAGCCGAAAATAGATTTTTCGAACTAAAATACTAAATAAAATAGAGTTTAGAATTTAAATCGTCGAAATAGACTTTCGATAGGAATTAAATTAAATGTATAAAATGAATCGAAACAGAAATAAGAATATGTTTTAAATATAAGAAGAGTCTCCGAGACAAATAGAGTTTTAGGAGTTTGAAACGATTAAACGATAAATTCGTTTTATAATAATTTTAAGAATAAAGCGTTAAATCGTAAAAATAAAGACACAGACAAAATTTTAATTTAATTTAATTTTAAAAAAAATCAGGGGTGTTACACCAATAGTTGGATGTCGTATTTAAACGATTTAGTCAATAAATCTAACTAATACGAATTCATTGATGCTACAAATGGTGGTCACATAATTCGAAAGAATTAATTACGACACCATAAATGTGGAGATAATTTATTTCGTTTTAGTTGATTTAAAACGACTTACAAACGTATTTTCTAGATTGCGCTCTAAATATTCGATAACGATTCAATAATCGAATATCGGATACGACGAGTATCAAAGTCCGAATCGAGCATAAATCATACAATATTTCTGCCCGACTCAATACAATCATTGACTTTCCAAATTCAAAAGGCACATCCGAAATTTACAACCAATCGCGAAACGAACGCTGGTTTGTACAGGGGGCACTCGATCGAGTGGCACCCCAAAACCGAGGCAGAATGGCTTTTTGAGGACAACTCGGTCGAGTCTCTCAATGACTTGATCGAATGGCGACCTACTCGGTCGAGTCTCTTAGCGACTCGGTCGAGCACCCCCTCAAATTTTAGGCAGAATACTTTTTTCGAGACCACTCGGTCGAGTGGCCTTTATCACGTCAAAATGTGAGCCCTAAACGTATTTCGAGCCTTATAAAATATTTTTATGACTTCGGTCAACACGTGTCAAATCAATCACGGGTCGTACTACTTTTCAAAATCATGCATCATGTCGTTTACGTTATTCTACATCGTTCTATATTGTTTGCAAACCGTTATTATCTTTATCATCGTTACTAACATGTTTGTTTCTATTTTTGTCGATTTATTCTCGTTATTTCTTTTATCGTACTAAAAGAATCTCTCATGCTAAATACAACTTTGACGTTAATATTAGATGCATTAAATCGACTTAGCAACCCATTCAAATTTTCGCATGTTTAGGCAAAACATTGTTTGCATATCATTTCATCGTATTACTAACGCGCATATTTGAAAGTCAAACGATATCTTAATAGAGGCCGCTAATGTGCGGGTGGGGTTGAGTGTTCTTTGTGAACTTTCCAACACGTACCCTCACCTCTTACTCAGAACCATGGTTTCCGGATATCCGAATCCATTGGCACACGAGAGTCATTCAATACACGGCATCCGATAATGTCGGTATCGGTATCAAATGCAAAGGGACTAGCCCAATAAACTCTGACATCCGAATGGGCCATACTTTGTGCATGGCCCACGAAGATATGGAGTGGGTTCGAACGGGCCCGAACTCCCACAAAGTTCGGTGGCGACTCCACTTCGATTTAAATTTTAGTTCGACCCATCTCATATGGAGATTCATTCGCCTCCCCACACCCGCGCGTGGCCGCGTCGGGGTGGACCTATGTCATGTCCACAGTCGTCCGTCCGCAACGCCCGGCGCCTTGCGCGCACCCGCGCGGGATCGACCCAGTTTAATCACGGCGGCCACCCACGCGGCCCCCTCCCGGTCGGGAGCTGGTCCGATCTCGCGTTCCGGGCGATGTGTCGGACCTCGACTCGAATGACGATTCGGAATAGTA
The DNA here is from genome assembly GCA_958450325.1 of Agrostemma githago. Classification (NCBI taxonomy): domain Eukaryota; kingdom Viridiplantae; phylum Streptophyta; class Magnoliopsida; order Caryophyllales; family Caryophyllaceae; genus Agrostemma; species Agrostemma githago. The sequence continues at coordinate 56,376,896 of OY288249.1, read as the reverse complement.
CTAGACGGATACTGGCACCCGTGTTTCCGTTGGAATCGATCGAGTCGTGGTTGTAAATGCTTAAAGGCATATATGTTTGGGTAAGGCGACCTTTTTAGTGAACCGAATTCGTTGCCAATTTGTGGAGTCAACACCGAGTCAATTATGTGGACTCAGAAACCGTTCAAGTCAACTTTGATCCTTAGACAGCTCAAAGTTGAGTGGCACGAGACCTAAAGATAAAGACTTGTACCCTTAAGCACTTCATGCCTGGAATGACTCTCATTACCAATGGTTTCGACATCCGAAAACCGTCGATTCTGAGTAAGGGGTGAGGGTACGTATTGGGAAGCCAACGTCCGCTAGACATCGACACCCAATCCCACCCGCACATAGCGGCCTCTACTAATCAATCGGTGGGCTAATAACTTTGTTCCTTTGTTGTGGCGGAAGTACGGTAACATCCATTGTTTTAACCCTATGTCTTTGCTATGTCGGTTGTTTAAGGACAAGTAAGCTTATTGTCGTCGAAGTAATTGTGTTTACATTCTTCGCATGCAAATTCACGTGACAAGCAGGCCATGAAAATATGCACTTAGGCGAGTAGAGGGTACTAAATATTATACGTTTATGCGTAGATGCTTTAGTGCTTATGGTTGAAGTTGTGGATGTTACGTATGTTTATAACGTGCCATAGACCTAATTTCCACGTTCGACATTATCGAAGTGCATAATAAAAGTACAGGAATTTAATGTTTTGTTTAGACGACAACCTAGTGACGATTCGACTTCGAGGCGGATCCTCCTACCTCATTTTGCGGTGATTCCGGTAGAGCTTCGCTACTATACTCGGGGTTAGCTAGGTGAGCGCAGGTGTTCCTCGGTTTCGAGTAGAGTGCTCGAAGATGAGGATTAGCGTCGATTCGCTTATCGGGACAACGATTGACTGGATCATACTTAGGGTCGAAGTGCAAACCTAAGTTAGAGAAGAAGAGGGAGAGAGCGAGTTGTGGAGAAGTAGGGACAAACTCGTGGGATGTGTCGAATAAATGAAATGAGGGGGGTATTTATAGTTGGTTGCGTAGTTCAAATCGCCCTTTAGGATGCCTGAGTCCAGGCGCACCAGAAGTCAGACGCTTGGGGACGTGCGTACGAAGATTGGGGCGGCTGGTGTGAGGCGTTTAGGATTTTAAAGATCCGATTTCGAAACTTTCCAAAATGGAGAAGATGTGTATATTATGATGACTTGGGGGTTAAGCTTCCCCGTTAACCCTAGCGCGTCGAGCACAGGGTGGGCTTCGGGTGAGCGTCCCAAGGTTTGCTCGGCCCAACGCGTTGACTCGGGTTTGACTTTGCATATTTCGGGACCGATTCGGGGTCCCGGTGTCGAAATTGACTCTAATTAGTGTCGACGCGAACGTAATGACACGACTAAGGCTGTCAATTAATTTTTTCGAGTAATTATTTGATCCGTTCTGTAGAAACACTATCTAAAGCATCGTAATCTCGCATCCCGTTGCAGTCCGATTGTCATCAGGTGTTTGCCGGGCACTCCTGCAGCCACCAGGTCCAAATATGGGTGTCTACAAGTATGCAGGGCGGCCGGTGCACCGGCCCTTGGTCTCGGACCGGCCCCGAGGCCTAAACTAAAAAAAATGACTAATAAAGAGAAATTTTAGAAAAGTGCTTCACTGGCCGGTGCACCTTCCCCCAACTCCTATAGGCTGCAGAGCATGGATCAAGTGCAAACTAATTTGGGACGACTTCTTCGGGCTTGAACCTAATTATTCGATGAATCGTGTCCTGGAAAATGCTCTTCCAACCATAAATGAGTGTGATTGTGCTAAAACTCTTGTGATCGCATAAAATCTACAAAAGCATTCGCTCAAGACAAAATGTTAGAAGAAATGGCTCCAACGAGCACATTCCGACCGAGAAAAAGAGAATAGAATGAGGGAAAATAACTATATAAATACGAGACATCCAACTCCCCCAAACCGAACTCTTTCTTGTCCTCAAGCAAGACCCGTAAAGAAAACAACTAGATGAAAGCGGAAGCAACTCAGAGCAAAACATAGGCTTACAAACTCAAATCTCAACTCGACAACCATATAACTAAGTACACAACTTCACCAAGCATAGTCTACAAAATCCACATTCCCAACCAAACCATCACAAAGGCCAACTCACGGTGTCACTCGTCGCTCAAGTAGGAAGGGTGAATATATGTGAAAACATGTGAAAGCACTCACCTACTACAACTTATGGAGATATGCCTGCAATCTAATATGGTAACAACCTCTAAATTTCTACCAAACATGCCAAGATCACACAAGGAGACGAAGATGGAGACGGTAACAAGGATAAGAGCAAGGCAGAAGGTGGAAATCAATATAGTCGTGAGGTTAAAGCCAAGCTAGCGAACTAACTAGTGCGATAATGCTCAGCTCAAAATTCTTCTACTTCCCACAAACAAAGCACACAAGTTATCGAATAATGGGAGAATAATCCGGGGTCAAGAGGGGGTACTCGATTCATCAACCTAAACAAAAATAACAAAATGAATAACATGTTTTTTTTCTTTTTCATGATTTTTGATTTTTTTTTAAATTTTTCCCATTTTTCATATTTTTTCTTTCTTTTTGAATTTCTCTATTTTTTCCATATATATTTTTTTTACGGCTTGATGAAACAACGAGCATATATACAAGACCCCAAAGTAGACGACCAAGAACATTCCTATGAATGGCTGTAGGCTTCTCACTGATCCTTTTTGGGACTTAGTCATAGGGCATGATATAAATAAATTTTTCCCACGCTCCCGATGAACGGAATCAACGTCAACCACACACCTAACAAAAATCCCTAACGACACACAAATGTGAGCATAAAACAAACTAGGTGACCTACGTCATCAAGCTTGGCTAGGTTGACAAATTTGGTAATGTAGTTCATTTTTTTGAATTCTTAACATTCATATTAAGGGGAGGAAAAGAAATGGGTGGATAAGAAAGGGGTTGAAAATGTCACACAAATGATCACAAGGCATGATCGATCGAAAGAGAGGGGAAAGCACCATACTTATGCGTATTTGACATAGCATATTCCACAAGAAGACGTACTCACGACGTAAAATGGTGGTTATGTATGAATATACTAAAAACAGGAGGCTCTAAAACTCACCAATTTTTGTAGCTGAAGCCAAATTGTGAGGTCGAGTCAAAAATGAGAAATTGCAGATTTTAGCTTAGTTGGTTGGTCAATATTAGTGAGTACAAATCCAAGACAATAATCACATGAATGTCAAATTAGAATGAATTAGTAGCCTAACAAGTGCAAAATTTTCATCATCGCTGCATAGCCGGCATCGACACATATGACACTAAGACACTAAGAAAGAAACTATGTAAAAGCTAACTCCCCCAAACTAGACTCGACATTGTCCTCAATGCCCATATCATACAAACACAAAATTTGGTGGGGCGACACTAAATAAAAAGAGAGATAAGAGGAAACACATATATACAAAGACGAAGAGCGGAATCGGCAATCCGCGCGGTCACTACTCCCAAAATCCATCATATCATCATCATCATCACCGCCATCACCCGCGGCTCTGGAACCAGACGCACCAGTAAGATCACCATTATACTACCCACCACCTCGATACTCGCTAGGGGCTCCAAAAGCAGTGCCCGTCGGGGCACTGAAATAGTTAGTCTGAAGATGGAAGCCGCCATGAGAGAATGGATCAGAATAACCACCATCGGGCCACGAGAAGTACGAGGGAAAGGGTCTCTGAGGTGGCACGACAGTGCGCCGAGCATAATCATTATAAATTGAGTATATCCCGAGGCACTGATCATCTTAGAGGCGGTCAAGACGAGCATGAGTAGTCGTAGAGTCAGCTCGGGTTCCTACCCAAAGAGTGTCAAGATCGGAGCAGCTAGACACGACACCCAACTTCATACGCTCCATCCAAGCAATAAGATCGGGATGAAGGGGAGCGTACTAGGGTGGTGGTGGGGATTGCTTAGTGGAGGCAGGTTGGGAAGTGCTAGATGTGGCCTGTGAGGTTCTAGTCGCAGCCTGTGGGCGACGAGTTTAGGTCAGGTTAGGCCCAGAAGAAGCGGCACTTGGTCCGGTGATAGGCAAAAAATAATTAGGCTAATTAGCCTCTAAACGCAGTGCCTCCGAAGAGGAAAGAATAACAGATTCCCGTTGATCGATAAGCCATACCTATCTACCTTGAGGCCTAGCGAAAATCCACTAAATGTGTGCCAGATAATGTAAACTAATGGTTGTTTCCCCTTGGATGGGAGGAAAATTGCTCTCCTGAAATGCAGTAAGCTGACGAGCAAGATGAGTGACTAGCCCACCCATATAAATCGGCACATCGGTTGTTGATTGAGCTATGCGCCTCAGCCCAAGGGCAAAATGGTAGGCAATATTGAGATGTCACACATTTGGCTTTGTGGACATGGCAAAGTCCACCCCGACGCGGCCACGCGCGGGTTTGGGTAGATGAACGCGATTCATGGTAAGATTATTCTTGGATTGAAATTTAAATCGAAGTTGGAGTCGCCACCAAACTTCGTGGGAGTTCGAGCATGTTCGAACCCACTCTATACTTAGGCGTGTCGTGCACAAAGCACGACCCGCCTTAGTACTAGAGCTTGTGGGGTTTGTCCCTTTGCATAACGATACCGATGTGGAATTACCGAGTATCGTATGTCAAATGACTCTCATTGCCAATGCTTTCCGGCAACCAGAAACCGAAGATTCTGAGTAAGGGGTGAAATTACGTGTACGGAAGCCCACGAAGGACATCCAACATCGCCCGCAGATAGCGGCCTCTACTAAGATATCGATCGGTGTTTTAGTGCGCGCGTTAGTAAGACGATGAAATATGCATTTACAGCATTTTATGCTGGACATATGAAATACGTGTTACTACATCATTTAATGCATCTTAAATATGTCGAAGTTGTTTTAGCATGCGGGTTCATTTGATAACGATGAATTGCCAAGCAAGTAAAGCAAAAGAACTAGAAATATAGATTACAAGTTACACGGGTGGAATACAACCCGGAATTCACAATACTTGAACAAATCATAATAATAATGAACGGATTAGCAATGGTAAACGTGAACTATGAACGGACTCATAAATAGAAAATGTAAATTGAAACCGTAAATCAAATGATTGGACGGACTCCAATCACTTAGACATTACATTGTGTATTGACCGGAGGACAAAGACTTTAGTACGCGATAGCGCACGGGACCAAAGCGTAGTGCTAGCTTGATCCCCAGGCCTTGGGGTCTTATCCCGACTCATTCTAGCAAAATGGGATTACCTCGACTTATCGAATATCAAACTCGACTAAAGAGTCTTCAATATTAGATTAGTTGTATGAGACGTCACTCAAAGTCGTGAAGAAACGGGATGATGATAAATTAGAAACAATATAAGATGTGGGTTTTAGAAGAGGAATACATGATTGATTTGACACGTATCAACTTAGTGTCGTGAATATAACTAGACGAAACTTTGTATCATCTTTTGGTCTTTGTTGGAGGTTTGTAAGGGGTCACTCGATCGAGTAATTAAGTGGACTCAATCGAGTGCCCTTGACGAAAAGTTTCCTGCCCCTTTTTAGGGGGGTCACTCGATGGAGTGACCATAGCACTCGATCGAGTGCCTCTGGGTCGGGTGACACATGCTTTTGAACAACCCAATTTCATGATTTGAATCGGAGATAGTCGAACCAACATGAATATCGGGCCCCTCCGTGTCGCGACGTCATTTGTCGGGTCTCATGGACCGTATGACAATCAAATTCACGTCATTAGGTTTTGTATTGATTTCGATCTCGATGGCTCATAATGAATGACATTAGACTATAGAGTCGATATCAAACATCTTAAAGTGAAATTTATAAATGAAATCGGAGACATGCAATGAGGAATTCTGCGATTGCATCATAACCTACCAAATCCTTTGCACTATTGATATGGCCATTTTAGATCATTAGATAAATGACCTTCAAATGGCGTCATCGGAAATGTGCTCGAAATCGATAACGACTCATCATTGCAAACAATAGGTGCTCCGCGTTTCGGCACCGTTGTTTGGCCATTAAGGCCTACGGTGTTCGACTTAGCGTCATCGGACGTTTGCTCGAGTCGTGCTTTTAAAAATAGTTTTTATTATACAATAGTATACACGGTATTAGTATAGAAAAATGTAAAAGCATAAATTAAATGTTAGATGTTAGGAACGGAAATTAAATGTTAGATGTGATAACGTAAATGTTAGTAGTACAAGAAATTAAGAGTTAGTATACGAATATGTAAAAAAAGTTAAAGGTTAGAAAATGGGGTTTGGTACACCCTTAACCTACATGTCAATTGTCTCAGAATATGGGCTCGTGAGTGTCGCTGTAGGCACGGGAGCGGTTCGAGTATGTAGGATGAGTTAGGATGTGTGATTAGGGATGCAAAAGTGAGAGAGGTTGCAAAAGAGGTGAAAAGGAAAAGCTCCTTCAAATGGTGGTGCAAGGGGGGTATTTATAGAGTTTAACCCCGTTTTAGGTCACTCGATCGAGTGCCCCAGAAAAAGGATTCAGGTTGTTTTTTTGGGGTCACTCGATCGAGTGCCCTCAGACGACCAGAGTGAAATCCGGAACTAAAGAAGGAATGATTTGATTTGTTTTGACTTAGATTTGATTGCGTATTGGGACGCGAACATAGCTTGTTTCATTTTTGGTTTTCAACTTTGACCGGGTTTTGACTCGGTCGCAAAAGACGGTTTTGCCCCTGGTGGTGGTTTTGGCTCAAAGTAGCTTTATTTTATTGGAAACGACCCACTGAGTCTGAATTTGAGATCAGTTTTGAGAGATTTGTACTCCGCTAAGTACCCACGTCGGATAGTATTGATTTCGAGTCCCGTATTCGAGCGTATTGATGCATGTTAGCGTCCGATCATCATTGGGTGTTTTGTTGGAGACTACTATAGACACAATCAGTCAAAATGCGGGTGTCTACAAGCTTACGCCAAAAATAAGAGCCCAAAATAGCTGCCTCCTCCGTACGCACATTGTGTGGCTTCTTACGAGCAAAAATAGTCCAACCCATGAAGCGCTGCCACATCCTAATCATGGGGTGAATATGCTTAAAGCTCATGTGCCCCACATATGTGTACGGGGAGTCCGCAATCAATTCCCAAAATTCCCCAACTAAAAAGTGAGCATGGTCCGGGGGAGTACGGTGAGCATAATCACGCAAATAAAAAAGTTTCCCAAATTCTTTCAACTCCGTCTCGAAAGATGTATTTAAAAGACGAAAAGAAACATGTACATCACCCAAACTCCGACGCTTAGCCAACTAAAAAGAGCTAAGAAATTCCCAAGAGTATTGTTTAAAGTGTTAGCCTGAGTATTGTGCTACCACTAAAGGTTTTCATTATTGTCGTTAGTAATTTTGGCTGACATAGATTGCCCTTGATTCTTGAGGATTAGATCGTTGATGTGTAAGGTTGTAACCTCACTACTCCAATAAAGATTAAATAGGATGGTTCCTAACCATCCTATATTGGATAAGGCACCGTCCTTTAGGTCGACGTCCTATTAAATCAAATAGCGCGGTTCCCAGAAAGTCAAACCGTGATATTAAATTCAACATTAATAGGACGGTTCAAAGGAGGAACCGTCCTTTTTAATGTGTTATTTAAAAGCGCGGTCCACTGAAGCGTGCTGTTAAATCTATTTTAAACATCACGGTTCCATCCAAACCGTCCTATTATCTACTGATATAAATAGGATGGTTGGCATACAAACCATCATCTTAAACACAAAATAACACAAACCATCCTGTTAATTCTTTTGAATAAACACAAAATATCATCCATTAAATAAGACGCTTACGATAACCGTCCTGTTTGTGTTACATAATTTTTTAAAAAAAATATTTTGATATAATTGTATGCCAATCCAAAAATCTAATATTTACATTAAAACATTAAATCAACATTCGAAAACCCGATAATTGAATCACATGTACCAATTCTTTACCAAATATTACGAATCAATAAATATGGTCTCAATAGTTGTGATTGAGTTATAATAACAATGTCTAGGGATGTTTCTTCTATGATTCAGTTTTCCGTGTACAAACTCTAGTAACACCACTCTCACACAGTTGACGTCCATCTTTCAATTGTCAACAAGCTTCTGCAAATAGCGAGACAAGGTACATTAGATCGTACACAAGTCCCAAACCTGCACAATACACATACACACTTCCAAATTTCATCCATGTACGTCAACAACCGTACCACCCAAAGCTTTACTTCCAATATGAACTAGTAACAGTAAGAAGCTATTGTTACACCCAATAGAATGATTTAGAGCTCAGAAACCAAACAAAAAACACCTATAAATCAACAAAGAGGAAAATGGGTTGAAAAAACGGGAGAAACTTACTTGGATCACTTGGATGCACGCCTACAAGTAATGCGATCTGTAATACAGGTATAAAGAAAAGCAATAAAACAAAACCTAATTACATTCTCCGTATTAATTCACTTACTTGGCTGTAGATCAGCTCACGAAGGATTGCATATAGTGGGTTTGTGTTGAAAGCAGACCTCCGTTCAAACTGTCATCCATTAACATGTTGCAAGTCAATTTTATAAAATCTCGATCAAACTTGCATATTGTTCGGACAAATTGAATACGAGTAGTTGTTTTCGAAAAGGCAAAAATTAATGTAACATGAATATAGCTTACTGCATTCAGGAAATAATAGCTAAGTTGCTTCGGTGCACCTGGAGTTAAAATAGGATCCCACGCTCTCTCGAACCTGAGAAAACAGAGAAACAATAAAGAGGGTGCCTTCGAAAACACAGGAAGCTTATGAAGTCGTATGATACAAATTATATAGAACAACAACTAGCTACTTACATGAAATGTAACTGCTCAAAACCGTTACTGGCTCCTAGACCTGTAAGCCCAAGTGTTTTCAATCCCCGAGGTGTCAACAACCCAACAGATGGAAGTGGTACCTTTAGCAAGAGAAGAGGCGGAAGTATAATTAAATCTTTCAGTGAAAAGGTATTCAAAGATGCTATGAAAGAATCAAAAGTATTGACTCATACCCCGCCACCTTCACAGTCTGACAAGTATTTCACTATGTTTCCGACAACTTGAACATCTTGAGGAAATCTCTCGTAATATTTCTCATTTTGATGAATGATTTGCTCAAAACACGCTTGATATACGACATCTGCAGTACATCCATCACCAATAGGAGGAATTCCGCCTGTTATAAGGACTTGCTTTAATCCTTGAGGAGCGAAACTGAAGTATGTAACAGCACAAAAACCACCGTAGCTCTAGCAATAGGAACAAGAGAGTATGTCGTTAATCCATGATAGTTGTAGCTAGAAAACGACAAATGAAAGGCCGAGACTACTAAACTGACATGACATAAAATGTTGAAAAGAAAGAAAAAAAATTAATTCTACAAATCAAATTGTCACAAAGCAAAGCTAATCCTTCAAAATTTACACAAACCTGGCCTAAGATACTCCAAGGACCAGCTTCAGGTACTATCCGAACTCTAATGAACTCAGCATCTTTAACTATATAGTCACTACGAAAATTGTTTCAAGAACTGCGACAATTCTTTTGCGGATTTGATTTGTTGCATAGAGGATGTCGTCAATGGTGTCGACAAGCCTGTTCCACGCTGTAAGAATTCTTTATCAGGTAAGTTCAACACACAGGAATAACAATCTTGACTCAAAATCAACGTATTACATTTCTAGAAAGCTAATGCTCCAAGAAATCATGCCTGATCAAAAAACACAACGCGATATTCTGCACATGCTCTTCCAATCCAACCAGTGCATTCGACTGGACGTGGAGACTCGAACCCAGGTCCACCTTGCAGAAATAGAAGATACGGCATGGGCTCGTCCTCTTTACCAACTGCAAATCAACAAACAAAACAATATAATGATTAGTATACACTTTAATTCAAATTAGACAACAAAAAACAATAAAATAGCTAACTAATATGTATAGAGTAGCAAACTAATTTGTCTAAACAATTTCAAAGTATTTTAGTTAGTTTCTTTCCAGGTTTTTTTCACGGAGTAATATTATATGTCTTATATCCAACAAGTAACGATCCAAGGATCAGACAGTTCAACTACTATTACATCTCGAGTTTCAATTGGATGTCGAGATGTGAATGATACACTCTGCCATTCATTTTCACTCTCCTTCTGCGTTGATTGAGTTGAGATCATCTGTACACTGTTGTCCCATATCTTGTCCCATATCTGTAAGCTCTAGATACCAATGGTTGTTGCTACAACTATTAGTAATGTTATAAGGCATATATAGATGCCTGCCCCAGATCAAATAATTAACCAATACACAGTAGAGATAATAACTGGCTCGAGAAACTCAGACAGAAATAAGTGAATCAGCCTTTCGTGATTCCACGCCTACGTGATACTAGGGATAGTAGGGGAGTAAGCAGAAAAAAGTTGAAACAAGAGATTGTGCCAGGGCTCAACAGGTAGCCGCTAATCTAGAGGAATATCAGAGGAGATGTGCAATATCATACAAGTAGTTAAAATGAAGTTTGAAGTAATTCGAATTTCCACAAAAAGTTCAAAAATTCATCAATCAAACAACAAATCGAAACTTTAACAAGAAAGAAAAAATAGGTAAAATAACGAAACACTATCGAATTCAAAAATGGTTAGTAATCAAACATCGTCATTCAATGTAGAAATCAGCTTTGACAGCCGAATTCTACAGTTCAAATTCATAAATTCGATTACTAAACACTGAATTCAACCAGTTTAGACCCGTTTTTTCTTCGGGTTAAAATCAAGTTCGTCGTCGATTGGCATTATTTTGTTTACTCTTCAGATAATCCTACTCAATTGGTATTTTGAAGAAGACGGGAATACATTTGGTATTTTCAATTTTCAATTTTTGGTATTCTATTCAATTGAAAATACAATTGATTTTTAGTATTTTGTTAAGTAAAACTCTCCAAAATTGAGTAGGATTGAACAGGACGGGTGTTTCATTTTAATAGGATGGGTTTAGAGTATAACCGCGCTTTTAAAATATTTTAATAGCACGGGTTAAATCTACAAGCGTGCTATTTTCTTTGTGAGGACGGTTATATTGACCAACCATGCTAATAATACAAATAAAAGGATGGCTCTTTGCTGAACCGTGCTATTTAACCAAGGTCACGGGAGCCAAAAATTTATCATGTTATAGAGGACGGTTCCTTATTTAAGCGTCCTATTTTGGGCGTCTTCTAATATCAAAATTGTAGTAGTGCCTATGAACTTTGGAGTTGAGTGATCTAACTTGGATAAATTGTTATTGTTCTTGAAGAAGAGAACTATCTTGCACGATCACGGTTTGGTTTTATTGTGCTGTTTTGAGGAATACTATAATACAAATCATCTTTTTGGGACTGTTATAACCTTAGACCAACAAGATTGTGGCTTTGTTGAGTAATTAAATACATTGTGGTTGCCTTGTTGTATGTAATTAGGCATTTGATGGACTTCTCAGAAACCTTAGATGAATGGCGTGTATGAAGATGTGAGTGTTTGCGCCATTACCTATAGGTCTGACCATGTTTGAGGATTTGTCGTACTTTCCCAACTTATGTACTTGTGGCATTATAATATGTTGGTGATCAATTTTGAATATTGCGTACCCGAGCATTGTTAAATTAGTGGACCTTATTTTTGTTCCTTACTCGAGATATGTGGAATATACCTCGAGTTCAAACTTTGGGAGCTTAGGATTTAGGGATCTTATTGTTTGCGAGTTTGGGTGTGTTTCGATGACCGTTGAAATTTTAATTGACGAGATTAGATTCTAAAGCATTTGAGGATTAGTATTATGTCGTTTGATTGATTGGATAGTCACGTGAGACATTTTTGGAGATTGTGACTGAGTAGTACCACCTAGTACCTAATATTGGACTTAACGTTATTTGATGGAAATTAGGAACCTATGTTGTGGGAGTCGTACAAGGAATCTCGAGATTGTTAACTTCTTCTGTAATTCCTTCAGAGCTCTATTTGACTCTCAATTTCCTTCCTTCCCTTAGCTTTTCTTTAATCCTACTACTCCTTCGGCCAATCTTTTCGACTTCTTTATCGGGTTTGTAATTTTTTGTTTCGATTTGTTGTTGACCTTGACTCTATTTATCCGTTTATCTTTTCCTCGAACCTTTGTTATCAAAAGTTTGTCTAATTTTAAATTTTGGGCTATCGTGAAATTTTAACATTTTGAGTTATAAATTTCAAAACTTTATACTTCGTTTTCGTTTTATTTTTGGTTGATAACACATATTTAGACATGTTTTGAAATGCCTTGACAATTTATTTTAAAGTATTTTGAAATTAATTCAAATTTTGATTTTCGAGCGAACGAAATTTTATGAAGATTTTCGTATTTCCGAATACTTTAATTTCTGTATGATTATTATGTAAAACAGTTTAACATTTTCGAAAATAAAAACTCGTATGTCTAAGTTTTTATTTCATTGCCGGTAGACTTTAAATCTGTTATTGAAAATGTTTGACGACTGGTTCGATTTTTGTTTACTAACTACAAACTTGATTTCTCGATTTTTTGTTATGACTTAAGACAAAATATTGTCAAATTTCTTAATCGAAACGTTTTACTGTTGTTTTGAAAATATTTGGGTACTCTTCCCCCTCGAGTTCGTTTACAAATATTATTTATCGCCATTATTTTATCAAATTATTTTTAACTTACGATTTTATAAATTTAAATGATTTAAACTTTGGGTAACTGAGCCCAACTGTTCTTGAAATAAATTTGTCTTCGATTTCGATTTCATATCACGTTTGAAGTTGTAAAAAAAAAGGGATTTTCTACGTGGTATCCCTGAACTTTTTACTTTTCTACCTTGTACCCCTACACTTTTTACATGTATACATGGTACCCTTGTACTTTACTAAAAGTTTCTTCGGTACCCCTAAACTTTATTATTATCTTTATTGGTACCCCTGAACTTTTTTTCCCGTCAAGTTTTGACAACAAATTACCTTTTTATGTTCAAAATTAAAAGTTAAACGTCATTTAACATACCTAATTAACCGATAATTGAACTTAGACTAACAATTTTGTACGTGTTTCCAGTTATATTCCAAATTTAAACGAATTATATTTTTGACGTTATATTGTCAAATCAAATGATGACACTTAAATTAATCTCAATTACTTGTTATTTATCTAAGTTTATTCATTTATATTTAAGCTCGAATTTCTATTTTTGGTTCGAAGCTCATTTATTTTAAGTTTCGTCAAAACATTTATTACCTTTCCTCGAGAAATCAATTTAATTCGCTTTATCGTAAATTTATTATTTATCGGGAAATATTATTTCATCGTCTAATTATTTATAAGCTTCGTTTTCGTCTTGAATACATTATTTACTCACTTTATTTGATGACCTGATTATTTATTTAATTTTATTAACTCTTTTTAATTCGATTTATGGGTCAGCCAACTTATCGTTACAGATTCGTTTAATTCGTATTTCTAAACCGAATAATTTAATTGAGATGATTCATCTCCTTTCCCTTCTTTTTTTTTCTTTTGACGTGTCCCCTTACTGATTCATGCACCCCCCTCCCCCCCTTCTTCTATTCGTTTCCACTTACTGTCATTCATCCCTGTCTCTTTATTATCCACCGCTTCACTCCCATCACCTATTCATTCCTCCTCCCTTATTCATTTTATTTGTTTTGGTCTGCCAACTTATCCCTCCGTATAACTCGACCTGCTGCCACCACCATCTTCAATCTTCACCGTCCTGCAACCTGCGATCTGCTGTTGTTATCTGCCTCGTCTCCCTCCGTTTCTGCTCTGTTTCGGACTCCGACCTCAGTATCGTAAGGTGGCTATTTCTCTCTAGCTGTTATATTCTTTCATCTGTTGTATTCTTCTGCTATTCTTTCTCTTCATTCTCTGTTTTTCTTTTCTTCTTCCTCTTCGTTTTGTATGTTGCTGCTGCTGTATTTCTTCTACCGCTGCTGCTATATTACGTTATGCTGCTTCTACGTGTTGATGCTACTACGTGTCTCGTTTCCTCTTCTTCTTCCTCTTCTAGTTCTGTTCGTTTTGTTGTTGTTCTTGTTCTTATTGCTGTCCATTTGTCCTCCTGATGTTCTTCTTCTTCTTCTTCGTTTTCCTCTCTTGTTGTTGTTGTTATTACTGTTGCCGTTGTTGTCTGTTGTTGGGCGTTGCGTGTTACTGTTGCTTTGCGTTGAGTGCTGTTGGTGTTGTCGCTTCCTGCTGTTATTGGCATGTCGTCATGTTGCTAATGTCGTTGTTTAGTTGTTCTGCTGTTGATTGCTCTTCTTCGTTTCTGTTTGTGTCGGTTATGTTGCTCATTTAGTCATGTTCGTCGTATTCTGTGCTACTCGCTGCTGTTTATCGTTCCGTTACTGATCTGGGGATACGTTGCTGCTGATATGGTTTTGCTGCTGATAATACTCTTCGTTTTATTGTATTGAAGTCTATTAGGTTCTGCCCTAGCGTTTTCTTCTGTTTGACACACAAATTTCTGTCTTCCGTTTTTGGAGAGCACTCTTGCCTCTCAGCCTTTCCGTCATCTCGAGTTTGTCTATCATTTTACTCTAGTCTTTTCCAACTTTCTCTAATTCCGACTCCTTTATTTCCGTGTCTACGTGTTCGGATCTCTGTGAGAGCCTCGAAGCTGGCTCGTAGTCACCAGTTTGATAAGAGCTTGGACAAATGGATTGAAACGACTTGTACGTTTTTGGCTCGAGGTAACTTTAGGATGTTACTCGATTTTATATCGTATGTTTGATTAGTAGTATGTAGTAAATATTTTTAACTTTGGTTTTCTAAATTTTAGCTATTTATTATTTGCTAAAAATATTATTTTAAATTGCGTACCATACAAATATTTTACAAGTTTCGTTATCATTTTATAAATCGTTAGTAATTTAATTATTTACGATCATTATAGTATTTTGTTGGTTATCGTGACACTAGTAACTAAATAATAACGATTTCATATTTTCTTCATATTTCGTTAATTTATAATTTTAACTCAAAATCGTATTTTTTTATTATAATCGAGGTTTGTATACTTGTTTAATAAATTAATTTTCGTTTTACAGTTTATACTAATAAATGAGAAAGTTGTCGATTTTGTTTTAAATAAATTTTTAGTCGAGACTATTTTCCCTAATAATTTCTCATTTGTCTACGATTGATTATTTTTTAATAAAATCAGTACTATTTATTGATAAAATCTATTTGCTAAAACTAATTTGAAAGCTTTATAAAATCCCGTTTAATTTACAAAACTCATCGACTCAATTAATTTTGATATCGTTTTTCTTAAAACATCTCTTTTCTAAAATTTATAGTTTTAACTCGATTTCCTAATTATTTATAAAATACTATATATTTACTTATATTATATTTTATTTATATTTTAAGTAACGAATTTAGAAATATATTAAAGTTACGATAACGACGATAATAATAAAATGTTAATTTCGTTAGAAATGCTATTTTTATACATTTCACTTATTTTGATAACTTACGTATTTTCTATAAGACTATTTCTATTTTAAGTAAGTTTCTAAAATTAGTAAGTTCTATTTATAGAAAGTTTTCCTTTTAGTATAAAAATGTTTATTCCTTTTATCCTCATAATGATTATATCTTTTGAATATCGATAATGGCTTCTTTTGGAGTTATGGAATATAGACAAGTGTGGGGTTAGAGTAATATAGTCTGGGATGTATGTTTTTGCCATCAACTAAAAGGTTGGTGTGTCTTTATGGAGCACATTGGTTGTTGAACTGAGGATGGTTTTTGTTCAGGAGAGTGTGCATTGTGCTCTTAAACTTAGATATCACATCGTGTAAGTCGCGTCGGGTTGAATTAGATATGGTTTGTATCCAGGAGGGATGTATACTACTTAAACCAGGACCTCGCTGCACGCAGTCCTGTTATAGTTGAGTTGCCTAGTTAGAGACTGGATTCTGTTATGAGTTAAGTCTACAATTCTCGAAGCTAGTTTCCTGTATTATCCCTAGTGAAAGTCTAGCCTTGTGCACACTGATCGAATTTCCATAACGTCATTTTGAATATTATTATTATCGATTGATTTTGACTTGTAGGTTGGCAAGTGCTCTAAGTTTCTCTGAAAACTTATTTTACTCTATCATTTTAATGTTTACTCTTTTAAATATTTTGATATAGTAATACTTATATTTTCTATATGATATAATATAGCTGGGAGAACGTCCGAGTTACTCCCTACTGACGTGGCTGTTATGTTTATAACATGACAGGTATTTGCTGCTGGGTTTTGGGTGTGAGCTAGCGAGTAGCGTGGATCCTACTCTTTCTTCATTCATGATTTATGGATTTGTATAAACCCGTTTGGAGATTTTACTTTTAGCCCTTTTGTAAAAAGAGGTCTTTGTATTGACTTACCATTTCTTTTAATAAGATATAGTTTGTCAGTGTGTTTTAATCTCAATTCTACAATGTTTCCGCCACTATATTGCGTTAGAATTTCTAGGGGATTACAGACCCCCCCCCCCCCCCCCTTTCCACCTCAGCTCCTAGCCTATCCTCACACTATGCTGAGGTCTCGCCCTGAGTCCGAGCCAATCGCTCCTTAAGCTGGGCAATCTCATCATCCCGGGAGTACTAAACCTCTCGCCCTTATCTGAGAAGTGGGTCGACCCTAGAAAGTACCACAACCACAGACGGGCATCCTGCTCCAGCATGTTGGGCACTCGACCCTCAAGCACCGCCACCTTCTCAAAGGGGTCGGTAATGTACGAGCTCACCAGAGCATGGGGCGCACTGTAAGCCTCACGCTCTACACAATACTTGATCCGGCCCTTGACCTGGTCACTATCTAACCTAGGGCCCTCGGGGGCCCACCTAATCATCTCAAGACCCGTGGCTGATCATACAGCCTAAAGCAAAGACGAAAACAATTTGGACGCGATACCTAATAGTCGCAAGATGTACCCTCCAATACTAAGCAAAACAAGCATGAGAGGGATAATTCGCTACCACCAACCAATAAAGCAAGCCCCAAAACCTCCTCTAATTGAAATCAACCCCAACAAAAAAAAGAAACAAACACGAAAACCTCTAGCTAATGAGGCCACTAATACCGAAAAGCATGACAGTCCAAGCGTAATATCTGAACAAAATGAACTCAATTGAATTCCAAAGAATTCTAAAGGCAATTCAAACCAATTTAAATGAGCCCCTTGTAGCGCTCAAAACCAATTTAAATGAGTCCCTGGTAACACTCAAAATCAACTCAATTTTAAACGAGCCCCTTGTAGCGCTCAAGACCAATTTTAAACGAGTCTCTAGTAGCACTTACTTTAATTCAACGAGTCCCTGGTAGCACTTGATTCAAACCAATTTTAAACGAGTCCCTAGTGGCACTTAGTTTAATTCAACGAGTCCCTGGTAGCACTCGATTCAATTCAATTTTAAATGAGTCCCTGATAGCACTCAATTTATTTCAAAACCAATTTTAAACGAGTCCCTAGTCGCACTCAATTAAAGTCAATGAGCCCTGGTAACGCTCAAAATCCGATTTTGGATGAGTCCCTGGTAGCACTCAATCCAATTCAAGTCAAGTCAAGTCAATGAGTCCCGGTAGCGCTCAAAATTCGATTTTGGATGAGTCCCTGGTAGCACTCAATCTAATTCAAGTCAATTCAAGGAGCCCCTAGTAGCGCTCAATTCAATTTTAAATGAGTCCCTAGTAGCACTTAGAACAATCAAACCAACCCGAAACGAGTCCCTAAGCATTCAATTCCCCCCCCCCCCTCCCTCCCCGAGGAATACCTAAAGCAAAACCGAAATCAACACAACCATCCGCCGAGGATATCAAACCAGAACTAAGACACCAATAAAGAATTAAGCAAAGGTCCAAGTCAAATACCAAAAATACTAAAGCAACAAACCCAAGATGAGATAGCAAGCACGGACCCGAGCTCCGACAAGCAACTGCAGGCGAGGATGTCAGGTATGATTTCTAGGCCCTGGCTGACGAGCCTCAAATACGTAGTCCAAGGGACTTAAAACGACCCGATCGGACAACCACCAAGTCGTAATCCTCGATTGACCTGGGCGGCTATACTTTGACTTTCGCCTTGTCTAAGCCTCAGTCAAAGTGAGGGCTTCTGTAGACACCCAGATTTAGACCTGGTGCCTGCAGGAGTGCCCGACAAACACCCGATGACGATCGGACTGCAACGCGACACGAGATTGCAATGTTTTAAATAGTTTTTCTATAGAACGGATCAAATAATTACTTGGAAAAATTAATTTAACATCAAGGCAGCCTTAGTCGTGTCATTACGGTCGCGTCGACACTAATTAGAGTCAATTCCGACACCGAGACTCCAAATCGGTCCCGAAATACACAAAGTCAAACCCGAGTCAGCGCATCGTGCCGAGCGAACCTCGGGATGCACACTCGAAACCCACCTGGCGCAACGGTGCGCTAGGGTAAAGGAGAAGACTTAACCCTCAAGTTATGAATGATACGCATCTTCTCGGTTTTGGAAAGTTTCAAAATTGTATCTTCAAAATCCCAGGCGCCTCACTCCAGGCGTCCTACATCTCGCGCGCAAGACCCCAGGTGCCTCAGTTCTGGTGCGCCTGAACTCAGGCGTCCATCTGGGCGATTTGAACCGCGCGAACAACTATAAATACCCCCCTCACCTCATTCATTCGACACACAATTACTCTTCTCTTCTCCCTTTTACTCTTTACGAGTTTCTTCTAACTTGGGCTCGCACTCCGAAACCCAAGTCAACAATCCACTCGATCGTAGTCCCAATAAACTAATTGATGCTACTCCTCACCTTCGAGCACTCCAATTGATCCCAAGGTGCCTGTGTTCGACTAGCTACCCCGAGTCTAGCAGCAGAAGCTCTGCCGGATTAGCCGCAGAACCAGCCGTGGTAACGGAACTCTGCCGAAATCCCAATAAGGCAAGCTAGGAGGATCCGCCCTGAAGTCGAACCGTCACTAGGTTGTCATCTAAACAAAACTTTACATTTCTGTACCTTTTATTATGCACTACGATAATGTCAAACGTGGACGCTAGGTCCATGGCACGTTATAAACCTACGTAACGTCTCAACTTCAACCATAAACTCTAAAACACCCTAAATAGACCCGAGTAGTTTCGAGACCCATTCTCAACTATCTATCCATCGTGTCCCATTTAGCGTATACTCCGAGGATGCAACTCCTCACTATGTGATTTACTTACATTCGCATTTACAGCTTTCGTATGATTTATTGCTTTTATGACCTTATAATCGCATGCTAAATCACCTAACATGAGAATCATAACGTAAACAAACTAGAACTGAACAAAGCAATGGTCGAGCTCCGTATTAGTCCTGGTGCTCACCTTAAATGGTTAGACGTATCCCTATTAATACGAAGCCGACGCATCTTAAGCTGAATACCAGGTAAGGTATACCACGAGAACGACTAATATCCATATTATCACGTTAAAACTTATCTGCTAATACGTATAATAATTAGTACTCTCTACTCTCCTATGTGCATATTTTCATGGCCTGCCTGTCACGTGAAATCGCATGCAAAGAATGTAAACACACCTATTCTAATGACAATAAGCTTACTTGTCTGTAAACAACTGACATGGCAAAGACATATGGTTAAAACAATGGATGTTACAGTACTTCCACCACAACAAAGGAGTGAAGTTATCAACCCACCGATTGATTAGTAGAGGCCGCTATGTGCGGGCGGGATTGGGTGTCGATGTTTAGCGGACCTTGGCTTCCCAATACGTACCCTCACCCTTTACTCAGAATCGACGGTTTCCGGATGTCCGAAACCATTGGCAATAAGAGTCATTCCAGGCATGGAGTGCTTAAGGGTACCAGTCTTTATCTTTAGGTCCCATGCCACTCAACTTTGAGCCGGCTAAGGATCAAAGTTGACTTGAACGGTTTCCGAGTCCCCATAATAGACTCGGTGGCGACTCCACAAATCGGCAACGAATTCGGTTCACTAAAAAGGTCGCCTTACCAAACATATCGGCCTTTGAACATTTACAACCACGACTCGATCGGTTCCAACGAAAACACGGGTACCTGCATCCGTCTAATACAAGTCCAAATTGTCATCCGAATCGAGGTCCGAAACATCGTCCCGTACAAGTTGTGCCAAAAAAAGGAGGAATGACGGTTGTGAAAGGAGAAAAGGGTGAGTCAATTTCTACTATGACCATTACCAGTTGGCGCAAGTGTATAGACTATCGAAAATTGAACACGGCCACCATAAAAGACCATTTCCTCCTTCCCTTTATTGATCAAATGCTTGAACGATTGGCGCAGCATTCTTATTTTTGTTTCCTCGATGGTCATTCGGGATCTCTTCAAATTCCCATTCATCCCGATGACCAAGAGAATACCACTTTCACATGTCCTTATGGCACCTATGCTTATAGAAGGATGCCATTCGGATTGTGTAATGCGCCGAGAACGTTTGAAAGATGTATGATGGCTATTTTTTCCAATTTTATTGAGAAATCCGTAGAAGTTTTTATGGATGACTTTAGTGTCCATGGTACATCTTTTGATTCTTGTCTTGAAAATCTTGATCAAGTGTTTGCTCGATGTGAAGAGTAAAGACTTGTTTTAAATTGGGAGAAATATCATTTTATGGTTGAACAAGGTGTTGTCCTAGGTCATATTGTTTCTAATAGAGGAGTTGAAGTTGATAAGGCTAAAGTTTCCGTGATCGAGAACTTGCCACCACCCACAAATGTCAAAGGGGTGAGGAGTTTTCTAGGTCACGCCGACTTTTATAGGCGGTTTATTAAAGACTTTTCTAAGATTGCCAAGCCTTTGACTTCTTTGCTTATGAAAGATGCACCTTTTGTTTTTGATGACTCGTGTCTTGAGGCCTTTTGCAGGATAAAGACCGCTCTCAGCACTGTCCCAATTATCAAAGCACCGATTGGAATCTTCCATTTGAGATCATGTGTGATGCCTCTGATTTTGCCGTTGGTGCCGTTCTTGGTCAACGGGTTGACAAGAAGCTACATGTGATGTACTATGCAAGCAAAACACTAAATGAAGTCCAATCGAGGTATACAACAACCGAGAAAGAGATGCTTGTCGTTGTCTATGCCATGGAGAAATTCTGAACTTATGTTACCGGTTCCAAAGTCATTATTCATACCGATCATGCGGCGATTCGTTACATCATGTCCAAAAAGGAGACTAAGTCCCGACTCTTTCGGTGGGTCCTCCTTTTACAAGAATTTGATATTGAGATTAGAGACAAAGCTGGATTGGAGAACTTGGTAGCGGATCACCTTAGTAGACTAGCGGTTAGTAAATAAAGCAATGAAGACGATGGTATACCCATCAATGAAGCTATGAGAGATGAAGCCTTGATGGCCATTGAGACGATTACACCTTGGTATGCTGATATCGTCAATTTCTTAGTATCTCATTATATTCCGGACGATTATTCCAAGCAAGAGAGGAAAAAACTACGTTATGAAGCCCGACGCTATTATTGGGATGAGCCCTATTTGTTTCGCCGTTGTGTCGATGGAATTTACCGACGATGTGTTACGGCCGATGAAGGATACAATATAGTGAAGCACCTTCACTCGACATCTTATGGTGGACACTTGGCCAACCAAAAGACAATTGCCAAGGTTCTCCAAAGTGGATTTTGGTGGCCTTCCATGTTCAAGGATATTAGAGCTTTCATTCTCACATGTGATTCTTGCCAAAGAAGTGGCAATATAACAAGGAGAAATGAGATGCCCCTTCAACCCATTTTAGAAATTGAATTGTTCGATGTTTGGGGCATCGATTTCATGGGTCCTTTCACATCCTCTTTTGGCAACAAGTACATCCTTTTAGTAGCGGTTGATTATGTCTCAAAATGGATCGAGGCCGTAGCTTCTCCCACCAATGACTCCAAGATTGTAATCAAGCTTTTCAAGAATGTAATCTTCTCGAGATTCGGTATGCCTAGAGCCATAATTAGTGATGGAGGCTCTCATTTTAGGAAAGATACCTTTAAACACCTTCTTAGGAAGTATGGTATCACCCACAAGATGTCCTTAGCCTACCACCCTCAATCAAATGGGAAAGCCAAGATCTCCAACCGTCAAATCAAAGCAATTTTGGAAAAAGTTGTAAATACACACTGAAAGGATTGGTCATTAAAATTGAATGACGCCCTTTCGGCATTGAGAACGGCCTACAAAGCGCCGATTGGAACCACTCCTTATCGTCTTGAGTATGGTAAAGCTTATCATTTATCGGTGGAATTAGAACACAAAGCCAAATGGGCAATCAAAGAGCTAAACTTCGATAAGAGTGATGTAGAAAATAATCGCCCTTCTCCAACTACAAGAATTGGAAGAATTAAGACTTGAAGCCTACGAAAATTCAAAGATCTACAAGGAGCGAACTTGCAAATGAAACGATTCTAAGATACTTTGTAAGGACTTCTCCGTTGGTGATAAGGTATTACTCTTCAACTCTCGATTTAAGCTTTTCCCCGGTAAGTTGAAATCGAAATGGTAGGGTCCATTCGAAGTGACAAAGGTTCAACCATATGGATCGATAGAGATTTCTAGCCCAGAAACCGGGAAATTTATTGTTAATGGGCAACGTTTGAAGATTTATTATCTCGGTTACGTTCATGAGACCTTTGTTACCGTGAAACGTTTGACCCTTTCTCAAAATTGATGTTGGTTTGGTGGTATCCTCAGCAACCACCTTGTATATATGTATCATATTCTTTGAGTTTATTAGTTTGTTAGCTTGAGAAAAATGGTTGAACTTGGATTTCGCCATGGAGCATTTATTTGGATGAAGATTAAACTTTTGGAGAAGTTATGGAGCTTAATTTCAAGACCACAAGCATGTTTGTGGGAGAAATTGATTATGTAATGTGAGTCGTGTCGTTATTTGCAACTTTAGGTGATTATTGAAGAGCCATAAAATGGCAAGGCGGAAAAACAAAGCTTACAGGACCGTCGGGTGAAACTTTGCCCGGTGAGATTATCGACGAGATTTTTGCAACGCCAAGGGATTTGCTGAAAATTTTCCGTCGGGCGAAACTTCGCCCGATGAGGTCACGACCGAGCGAAACTTCGTCCTACGAAAAAAATTCCAGAATTGCTGAATCTGCCAGAATTGACGAGTTACCGTCGGGCGAAACTTCGCCCGATAAGAATCTCACCGGGTGAAATTTTACCTAGTGGAAAAAGTGTGCAGAAATGATTTTCACGACAAAAAATCGTTGGGTGAAACTTCACCCGATGGTGCTCGACCGGGTGAAGTTTCATCCGGTGACTTTGGCTGGATCACCTTTACACTATCCACTCACCACAATATCAATTCCCTCCTTTTCAAATACCCCACATAATTTTTCCTCCAAAATTTTAACACCAACTACCTACAATCTACCTTTAAAACTTTCATTTTCCTCTCAACCACCCTTATTTATATCACCTTTACCTCACTTTTCATTTCACTTTATCACTCCACCTTATAACTCTTCATAAAATCAAACCACCACCTTCATTACCCCAACCACATTCATACCTTCATCCCCTCTCCATACTTACTGATTATATTTTTGGGTCTTTGAAGAAGGTGAAGCTAGTTTTTCTTTAGGATTATTCTTGCAAATATATATCATGGAGACAAGAGCTCAATGAGCCGCTCGCAAGCAAGGTATGGCTTCGACTTCTAAACCTTCTAAATCTTCTTCATCTTCTAAGTCTTCTAAGCCTTTGAATATGCCTTGTCTTAATACTACTTTGTCTCGGACCTTCTATGAAATGAGCTTTCAAAGTACTAGGTGGCCTTGTCCCAACCCAATGACTGATTTAGGAATCGTTGATGATATTAAGGAACTTATGTCTAGAACCGGAACTAGCGAGCTCTTAAGCCTTGCTACTCACACTTACAAAGACTTGACTTGCGAGTTCCTAGGAACTTTTACCATTGACAATCCGACCACACCAAGAGCCGTTAAGTTTAGACTATTCGGTAAACCCCACCGTTTTACTATTTCGGAGTTCGGCCTTATGCTAGGCCTACCCTCATCGGGTACCGGAATTAGTGAACCCTCGAACAATTTACAAGCTAGTGTGTCTAGAAGAGACCTTTGGAAGCGCATAACACGTTGTAGAAGGGGTTACGAGCCTAATTCATCTTTTGCTTCTCAAATCCGTAACCCCGCAATTCGCTATTTTTCTGAAATACTCTCCCACTGCTTGTTACCCTTGACCGATAATATCTTTAATCTTGATGTGTGTGTCTTGCAATTAATTTGTGACTCTTTGCTCGGTAACCCTACTCCTTTAGACCTACCAATTGTTGTGGCATTGAACTTCCACCGTATTATTTTCACCCAACGCCCCTTTGTAGATTGTGGAGGTCTAGTGCTTGTACTTGCAACCAAATTAGGTTATTCGACCGACCACCTCACCCCACTTGACAATTCCATTTGGCTTGACGAGGCTTATTACCCGACTTGAATTTTTCGTGTACCCCATCAACGCCTCGTCCACATTAGCCATGAAAGAGCTTTAATTGTTCCTAACACACACCGAACCACTATCTTTATTCACCACAATTGGGACCTACCATTGGGACCCGGTGAATTCCAACTGACCAAGACTGAGTCGGGAGGAAGGGGAGTTTGGGAATATGCGCACAACACTTTGCCCAAGGGTCATATGATCTATAACCTTTGTGAGATTGAACCCGACCATGCCCTCTCGCTTAGCGATGGTCCGGAGGAGTTTTCAGCTCAATCATCCTCCGAGGGTATCCCATTCTACCCTGGATCTCCTAGTTCATCCTACGGGGACGATACTTCTGACTAGACCCTTTCCCCGGAGTCGGTAGGTAGTGTGTTGTGTGTGTTGTGTGTATGTGTGTGGGTTGTGTCGGTGAGTCTTTAATCATCTAATTGCATGTCCTTGGATTAATTGTGTTCCTTGTTCCTTGTTCCTTTATCATTATCATGATCATTGTGATTGTTTTATCTCTAACCAAATTTGCAAGTTGTCCCATTGTCCCATTATTCGATTGTTGCGGCCGAAGTGGCCTTGGTATTACTCCCAATTTTTAGGCGACGTGATTACTCCATTGACCTTTTGAAAAATCCAAATTTTAATCATTTTTCTCAATTTCTCTTAATCCGGGCTAGGTGATGTGACTACACCTATGCCCAATTTTTCACCCTTTTATTTTGATTTCTTTTCTTTTACTTTATTTTCGATTTCTTAGCCACTTGGCTAGGGTCTAGGTGATGTGATTGCACCTAGGCCCACAACTCTTTTTTCACTTTCTTTTCGTTATTTCCTTTTTCTTTTCTCAAAAATTTCGAAAAATCCAAAAAAAAAAATCTTACTTTTCTTTTCCATCTTTTTCGATCTTCCCCTACTTGTCCATTGAGAACAATGTACAGTTTTAATGTGGGGGAGGAGTCTACTATTTTTCATTTTTCAAAAATCTTTTCAAAAACCATAAAAAAATTGAAAAATTTCAAAAATCAAAAATATTTTTCTTTTCTTTTCCCTTTCTTTTCTCGTTTCTCGTTATGTTTCGTGTCCATTGTATGGTCTTGTTCTCTACTCTTACAGGTAACCACCACCTTCATTGCACGATTTGAAGAGATCATGAAAGCACCCCGCTTATTAACTTCCCTCCTTCTTTCTTCTTTACTTTTGTAGAGGAGTTAGGTTGTTGCTATTTGGAGGCTCTCGAAGTGAGCAATTTGGGTGTTGTGGTTGATTTGTGCTTTGATGTTGATGGAGTATGGAGTACTTGACTTTACTTGTGTTTTCTTTTATTTGCCTTTTCTTTTTCTTGTGTTCATTTTTGCCTTTGTATAGTGTGTCTAGGATTAAAACTTTTCGAAAACTCGATTACAAACTTATTACAAGAATTTACATTCCATTGTAGATAACCCATTGTAGATTTTGGACCTTAATCTAGTAGAATGACTCTAAGGCAATGAACTTGTTGATCTTTTAGCTTGAGTCCATCTTTTCTACTAGAGGTTTACTTCGGGGTTTGCACTTGACCACCTTGACCACCCATGGAGGAGTTAGGCCTTGGTTTCTGCATCCCGTTTTCTAGGTGACCTTGCTCGAATGACCATTGCACCTTTAGTCCAAATTCTTTCCGCCTTTTTGTGGGTTATCCGGGAATGACGCGCGTTCTCGATTACCTATTTTTCCTCCACCTATACATCACCACAATAAGTTTACACAAAAATAACCTCCAAGCTTGGTTTCGAACCACATCAAAAGCCAAAAAAGGGCAAACCAAAGCAAGAGAAAAGGGCACAAAAATATGAAAAACAAGGGAGAGAAATGGAGCTTCAAATGAAATCGTATCATCAAAAACGTCTCCTGGAAAAAAAAACAAAAAAAAACCCTTTGATTGATTCGTCGTCGTGAAGTGCCTACTAGAGGACCAAGTCCCAAGGTAGGTAGATAGTGGTGATTAGTCGATCCACCCCAATAATTGTAAACACTCCACCTTTTTGTTTGGGCTAATTTAGGAAATTCGAGTTTGGAACGACCCTCTTGGCTTAGCCAAAGAGAGCAGGATTGCATCTACCTGCAGTGTCGAACAAATCCATGGTTCACTTTTTCCACTCCGTTATACGCCTCGTCATACCCCTTTAGAAGATTAGGAGGACCTAGCTAAGTCATCAACATTTTTATTGCTTAATTGTCATAGTACTAGGCTTTGGTCCTTGTTTACATGGGTGATTTATCTTGAAAGTTTATGATTGTTTTAGGTAAGTATTCAGTGTCTTCCGCGCCGTCTCGATGATGGATTCGGTGTTTTATTTTTGCTTTGGACGCACCTATCCTTTCGTGTTATGTGTTTTTTTGTGTTTAGTCGCATCCACCATTTTGAGCAAGCCCCAACTTGCCATGCATGAGAGTACTCTACCTCATGGGTATTCCGATGTGAGTTGAAGGGACGGAGCGGGCCCGTTAATTGCCCTGTATCGGCTTAGCATAGTCTAGCTAGTAGTAGTACTTGTAACTTTTTTGGGTCTTCGCTCGAGGACGAGCAACGGTTTAGTGTGGGGGATTTGTTGTGTGCTAAATTTAGACGCTTTTCCACTTATTTAGACCTGTTTTCTCCCCTTTTTGCGAGTTTAGAGTGCAATTACTGCCCTATTTTGAGTATTTCTCGCATTAGCGTCCTTCTTGTGCGTTTTACGTGCTTTTGGTAGTTTTTCTATCAATTTTGATAGAATTTGGCACCGAAATCACGATTGAGCTTCCACGAGTACAAGAGAAGGGAATACCGTCCAAAGAGCAAAGCACACAACTTAAAGTCCAAAGCCATCCAATCAAACAACGAAGAATGAGACAAGAAAAGAGGCCGGAAAAATGATCGGGTGAAATTTAACCCGATGAAAAACCACCGGGCGAAGTTTCGCCCGATGGTAAATTTGCCTCCCCGAAGATTTTCTGAGAGCTACTCCACCGGGTGAAATGACCGGGTGAAGTTTCGCCCGACGGTAAAGGCGTCCGAAAATTGCAAAACTGGAAGAAGTTCACCGGGTGAAACCACCGGGTGAAGTTTCACCCGGCGATATTAGTCCGTGTACAATAGGGTGAAGTTCCACCTCATGAAGATTAAAGGGTGATTGTCTCACTAATGGAGCAAAAATTTGGATTTGGGCTTTAGGTTAAGGATCCATTAAGGCATTACTATATATATGTATACCCTAGTTTGTTGCCTAAGCTACCACATCACAATTCCATTACCATCACATTACAACTCCATTAGTATACTATCATCCATTAGTAGATCCTTCTAGTAATTTAGTAATTCTCTATAATTCTAGTAGTTCTACAAAGAAATTTAGTAGTAGATCTTCATAGTTTTCTTCATCAACTCTCCAGATCTTTATTCAAGCTTTGTAGATTTCAAGTTTTATTTGAAGTTTTGTGAAGATTATTTAGGGATTAGTGCCAAATCCTCTATTCTCTTCATCAAAGATTCATCCTTTATTTATGCAATCTTTATCTTTATTGTTGATCTTCATAGTTGGCACATTTCTTTCCACTCTCTAATCTCTAGTTAGATTTAATCTTGCTCTTTCAATATTGTTTATTTTATTTTATTATTCTTACGTTATTGTCTTGTTTTGATCATCTTTATTTATGTTGTCTTAGATTGATTTATGTTTTATTTTGTTGATTGCTATTTTGATCATCTTTGTGGGAAGATGATACACTTAAACAACGTGTACAACATTTTTCATACAGGGCTAATAAAAACTTGCCACGTGTCATATGTGGTTAACCAAAGATGGTTAGTTTAAGGTTAGATTAGTAATTTTAGATCTTTAATTAATTTTAGAAAGTTATTATTTTTGTTATTCATCTTAATTATATTTTACTTATTTTTATGACTTTTATTTTAATTTGATAAATTGTTAGACTTTTTTATTTTATATGTTTACTTAATTAATTATCATTCAATATTAGTTAGATTTTTAAAAAGAATAGAAAATCATTCTGATTATTTTATTTAATAATTACTCCGTAGTTCATAATTATTTTTTTCGGTTATTTTTTTTGCAAAAAGAGTAACTTAATTATATTCATCCAAAAAGAGAAACACAAATAACGAACTTACATTTTTTCATTTCTATATTAAAATTAAATATTCAAAAAATTAAAAAATTAAGGGTAGCTTAATTATATTCATCCAGTAAGAAAAGAACACCTAAAGAACTAAATTATTTTGTAAATTAAAATTAAATATTCTAATAATTCTTTTATTGTTTTTTCTTTTTCTTTTTCTTTTCATTAATAAAATAAAGTAATCAAAATTATGTCCTATTTCGTTTTAAATGATAATAAAAACATGATTAAAATCTTTTATAGCACTCCGTATAAAATAAGTAAACTAAAATTTTGGAAACAAAATGATTCTACTAGTATGGTTAAGCCACAATAGCCCTAATTTATTATTTTATTTTATTTCCGTTTAATTACTTCACATTTCAAATTTTCCCTTTTTATTTCATTTGGTCATTATTTATTTTTAAAAAATCATTTACTCCGTATTTATTATTTCCGTTTTTTTGAATAACAACTAAAATAACATTTCCAAAATATTTTAAAAGATGTTGATTTTTGTGTTAAAAATGATTACGTATATTTATCTAGTAAATCATTTCTATCGTGTTTAAAAAAATAAGACCGAAAAAAATACGATTGATCTAAAAATATAACGAAGAATTTTTTTTTTTGATGATTTACTATTTCTCTTTAATAAAAAAAATCTAAGAAATGATAAAAATAAAATAAAGTAATGACTAACTTTCTATAACACCTAAAGTCATCGATTTTATGTTTAAATAAAAAATTATGAAACCAAAAAAATAATAGATAAGAGTTATAGAAAAAATAATCAGGATTATTCTTCATTTAAAGCAAAATAACAATAAAATAAAATCAAGATTTAGAAAATATAATAAGAAATAGAGTAATATTTACCCAAAATAAATCAAGATTAAAATGAAAACTAACTAAAATAAAATTACATAAAGATTGAAAGGTGATGGGAGAAATATGGGAAATAAAAACTTCCTAAAAGTAACCAAACTAGATTAAGGTAAGAAATTAACTAAACGTGTAAAATTACTAAGCTAACCTTAGACTAATTAAATCAAAAATGACACGTGGCAACTTCTGATTAGCTGTGTATGAATTTTTCATACACGCTGTGTAAGTGTAGCCTTTTCGATCTTTGTGTTTTTAGTTTCTCTAGATTTTACTTATGTTGCTCTAGATTATTTCCTAGTTCATTTTGTTGATTGTAATTTCTTTCATAGTTTTGTGGTTAAATTGCTAGATCGTAATCTCCTTATTATTTTGTTGTTATTCCTTTTAGATCTAGTTATTATGCATGTTGTGGTTGTTTTCTCTTTTGTTAATTTTTTGTTGATTTCCATTATGAGTAGTGAGTAGATTTCTTGTTGGGGGTTTAGGGATAAAGATCTTGGATTATTTGTATTGAGAAATTTTTGGTTGGTTGCTTACTTGTTGGTTCATCTTGTTCATGGTTGTTGTGTCATCGTTGTTTTAGTCCGACCAACTAGACCAACCTTGACTCATTTCTATCAATATGGGGAAACTCGGGGTAGAAATTACCTTAACTTGAGACTTACCCTTCTTCGCCGTGAAAGCAGGTTTTTAGGTGGGTTGAGCGAAGAAACCGAAAGGTGGCATTCTCCCTTTATCAATCTTGTGACCGACCCGATTCTGAGACTCTTAGACCTCAATTTCTAAATCCCGACTTCCACCTAACACTTTTTCCTTGATTGATCATCTCTAGTTATTTCTATTGTTATTTCTCTTGTCATTTAATATTCGTCTTTTACCGCATTTCTAACATAGACTCGACCCTTATAACCCCCTTTAGATCCCAAACACGTTGCTTTTAACTCGATACCGTTCTGTTCCCTGTGGACCGACCTCAACTTACCACGATTACTCTAGTAGTTTTTGTGTTTATGCGAGTCTATAAATATTGTTTGACCCTCCATCCTTCGCTAAACGACCGATCCGATTGGAGGGAGCGTCAGGTATACTTAGAATTTATCAAAGAGATTTGGATGATGGAGTATTTGATAATATGTCTCATACTTATTCTCTTATATCACTTTATATAAGACTAACATGAGACTAAAATCAAAGGGTATCCAAAGCAATTTATGATTGAAAATGAATTGTCATTACTATGAAGATAATGATATTCATAACCATCATGAAAATTGGTTTCAATATGCTACTTAATTAAAGATACTCTTACTATGCAACAATGATCAACATTTTATCTTTGCATTATTTCTAACACGGACTTTTTGATGATTGTTTCTGTCCGGTTCGGTTTGATTTGGTCCTGGACCAGTACACAACCCTATCGTGCATATATATTTTGGGTAACAACTACGAGTAGTTTCCAATTATCCGTCACTTTGTTATAACGTGTCAAATACTACCCATTTACCGTGTCAAAGACCCTCGTTTCAAAAAATCACAAGTCAATACTCAGTAATTATCATATACATACTCCTTCCATTTTTTATTTTTTTCCCATTTGTCTTTTCACAGTCTCCAAGACGGTACTTTGACCATATTTTTTGACATGTAAATGAAACTTTTTGTTGACGGAATTTATATTTTATGAAAGATAATTAGATATTAAATGTGAAATTTTGAGTTTTATGTATAAATCATTTTTATTCTACAATATTTTTTGGAATAAGTTCGAAGTTAATAAAAAATAATCCGTTGACTCGGAAAAAATAAATAAGTTGAATTCGAGTTTAAAATAGTACTCATAGTTTACGAAGAATCAAAGTTCTTCTTCGATGTAAATAATTAGTTTGCGACAAAAAATAATAAAATGAACTGTGAAATGAAACAAATTAAATGTTTCGTATAAAAACAAACTCCAAAAATCTTACTTGTCTTAAAAAGATAAATCAGCAATGAGCTAAAACAGTGAGCTCAAGCTAGAATAAAGTTTTAGCTCACAACAGAGTCAAGTAAAATTTACAGAATCTGACGGAATACAGGTAGATTTACGATAGAATGGTAGTAGAGAGCAAAATTGATATTAGAAAATGGGGGCGTTACATCACAATTGTTTGGTGGTGACTATATAATCACAAAGTTTAGCTCATCTCATATTATTTCATTAAGTTATTTTGACTAAACGATCTTTTCTTTAAATAAACATTTGCAACCATGACAAATAAGAGTCTCGTCCAAAATGGACGTTAGAATCATGGCAAGCTATCGCAGGTAGGTGCAAGTATGGATGGCAGTGTGCCAGTGTCCACACAACCATGTCTATGTTGGCACTCAACCACCAAAAATACATCAAAAAAAGTTGTTCGATCTTAGTCATCATACTTGAAATATTATTGAAGATGAATAAAATACAATAGGAGAGTTAGAACAACAATAAAAGTAGGTAAAATCAATGTACAATTTTTTGTAATAAGATAAATAATAAACTATTCCATGAAAAAATTGTTGACAATCATGTTGAATAGTAATATATTTTATTCTGCAAGGTAAAGTTCACAGAAAATGACACAATCTATCATAACAAAAAAGGAAACGAAAACTTCCTTTAACTTTTTAAGATCTTCTCATTGTTTATTTTATACTCGCCTAAAAGAATATCCAATGGATAGATCTTAGAAAGTTGGAGGAAGTACAAGGTTATATTACAGACAAACATGACCTAAAATAAAAATGAAAATAAAATGTCAAAAGAGTTTTGGTCGTAATTGATCCTCAGTCGTAGGTAGTATTTTTGTGGAATCAAGCATTATCTTGGCGTTCATCGTTGGATGATCCCTCATCAACCTCCCTAGAAGTAAGCCTCCTCTAGGGATTGTCCCTTGGCTTTAGGAACAAAGAAGGTGAAGAGCATACCAACAAAGTTAATAACACCAAGAATAATGAGAGAGTTCTTCTTGCCAATACCAGCCCGCAGGGTAACCATGCTCCCTCTTGCTTGGATCTTTATCTTGAGAATGGTAGACAAATTCAAAAGCGTCGATGATGGCTCTAGTTTTGCCCGTTGCGGCATATATTCCATCGCAAGTAGACCTAAGCCTAGCAGGAAAGATCTCCGCCGGCACTATACATGTGGTCGCATTAGGCCCAAAGTTAGCGAAGAAAAAGGTGAGGCCATACATAAAGATAAACCCGACCCAATTTTCTTTCTTTTGCCAATGGGTGTATGGGAAAGCGATGGCAAACATGAAGATAGTCACCATTATGAAGCCCATCATCTGGAAGATCCAACAACCAATGATATCAAGGAAGACTATGGTGAACCATTATTCAGGAACAGTTCCACAAAAGGCAATCAAGGTTTGGGCTCGAGCAATCATGTAAACCTCCTTGATAGCACTCATATCTTCTGAGGGACCAAGCCATCCGACATAGCTGAAGACATCTTTTTGGGAGAGATTTAACTATAAAAGGCATATCAAGTAAGAACCAGGTCGAAGTCGTCCCCAACAGGCGAAGGTCGTACTGTCGAGCAAATTGCATAGTAAAGAGACCAAATTGGTTCTTTTGGTTCCTTCCCATTTCCTCCACTTGTTCTTCTTGCACATCGTTTTTGACTCGCAAGACTTTGGACATGTCAGATGCGGCCAATTTGGCATTTTGGCGACAAGAGCGGTCTACCGCGCAGTCTCTGGCATCTTCATCCGCTAGCAGTAGGTTAGAGCTGCTGGAATGGCTTCGAACAAGAGAACTATCCTCCAAATATAGTCGGTAGACTCGGGGAAAGACAAGGCAGGGTTTTCTTTATAATTGGGAGATTTTTACTTGCTCTCAAAAGCTAACGAGACAATTAGTGCTACAACTCCGTCGGCCAAAATACTCGTGCCTTGCATGCATGGCAAGGCAGCGGCCACAAAGGCTCCTCGTGTTTAACATGATAGTGGCGGACAAGGGGTAGTCACCACCGACACCAAAACCTAGCCAGAAACGGAAAACCCAAAGGGTGGTCATCACCCCCTTGGCGCTCTTCCCAAAAGAGAGTCCGGGGGAGAGGGAGGAGAATACCATGAGAACCAAGGTTAAACCGTACACCTTCTTTGTTCCCTTCTTGTCTCCTAACCATCCGAAGAACAGTTGGCCTACAATGGTCCCGCAAAGAGCCACCCCATTCACGACCGCTGCCACGTTAATTGGAAGTGACCCGCGTTTCTTCGTGCCTTCAATCTGGTAGTATATATATTCGACCCATTAATCTTGTCACCAGCGAAATGCAAAACAAGACATATGCATTCCTGAAAAATCTCATTCCTACAATGATAATTGTCGTGAAATAGTACCATTGTGTTTTTGCCACATCGAGTGCATTGAGCACTTCGAGTTGCTCTCTTTTGCCATTTCTTTTGTTTCTTTTCTATTTTTTTTTGTCCCTCCTACAACCATTCATCAACCATATCATAAATCATTATATTATTAATAAATCTCAAATATGCACACATATCTATTCCAATCCAAATAATTAATCACATAAACCTTTTTAACTTAATTATAGTTTAATAAGTATCTACTCCTTATACTTTTAACAAACTAGCCAATTGATATGACGTTTGACAAATTGTTGTTATAGGAAAATAAAGGGATGAACCAAACCCGCCTACGAATATCATTGGATAGCCTATATAAAAAGGGAGGAGGGCAGTTGTTTGCGTAATTTTTACTAAGACAATTTTGCCCTCTACATTCATACAATATTAGACCATGTACATTAGCAAGAATTATCCAATTCTCCCCTTCCACTTTTTCACCTTTTCTCTATCCTACCCAATATCCACCTCAGTTTTCCACTCACTTTTACATTTTCACCAAAAACCTCCCACATCAACAAGAATTCATTTATCACTCCTTCTCTCTTACTTTTTCATACCCCATACTATCTACTTCAATAATTTATCCATTAACATTTAATTAAAAGTAACTACTCCGTATTATTAACTTTCACTTTTTGGGTCGATATCGAGTTATGAATATATTAAAATTGGAAATGTAAAATAAATCGGGTTTGGTTCGTCAATCATTGAGTTATATCGAGTAACGGGTCACAAGCGAGTCAGGTTAAATCGGTTCCAGGTCGCTAGATTTTCAGGTTCATTTTCATGATCTCATTATCGCAGTTCACTTCTAATATACATACTCTTAACATTATGAACAAAGTTAACAAAATATATTAAAATTGGAAATGTAAAATAAATTGAAGGATAAATAGAAATGAAAATGAGATGGGGGACCGAGTGGTACCTCTAAAATACGGAGTATGTCAGACGATAACTTGTAAAGAATTAAATGAAAAATATATTCATATTCGACTCGATTAATTAGAAGGAGTAATTTTTAACTAATTATAAATTAACGATACTAATTACAATTACGTAGTATAATAGTAATAAACGACATCTCACAATTAAATACGTACGTATTTTCCGTTTTATATAAAAATTATTATTTTAATTAGAAAAATAAAAGTAATTGTGACATTAGGAGTAAACAAAGCAGAGGGTGGCCCACCTACTCTTTCTCGCACCATTCTCGGTCAGACGAGATTTTCGCACATTTTGATTTACTGTTCAGCACATGTGGCACACCCTCTCTCCTAATTTTTTATCCACGTCAATTCTCGTGCTCGGCAAAAACACTCATTGTGCATGCTCTTACCGATTATTAAGAGGGGTTGAAGAAATACCTCTATGCGTTATTTCAAGGACAAGGATGCATGGTTTTAAGTTCTAACATGTGTAGCATATTATGGAGTAATTTTTATTATTATCAAGTAAGTCTCCCTTGTGATGACTATGTCCTTCAGAAATTATTGTCGAGTCAAATAATACACATGGTTATCTAAAGCAAACTTAGGACCTAGCAAATTGTTTGTCTTTATCTAACCCAAGTGAAATTATTTAACCCATCACAAATAAGAATTTGACATTATTATCTCCATTAATAATTTCGGAACATAATTACTTTGTTGGGTTAAATACAAGTTCGGTAAAATATTAATTTATTATATTCTTTGACTACCAACTAATACTTAAAATAATTATAAATAAATAAATTTAACACGGAGTAATTATTTTAACATCAATTTTTATTCTAATGTGAAAAATATAATAATCAAATGAGATTAACATTTTTCGTATGGAGGGAGTATATATATAATTTGAATATTTGATTATATTTGTAATTTAAAATATTAAAATTAATTTTTTAGTAATTTCTCGTTAGTCTAATACCCCTCTCCATTTATGTTATTTTCCATTTCACATGGCTTCGTTATCATTACTTTCGGGTTATAAAATTTAGGTTGACTTCAGGCCGGGCTGGATCATTTGGGGTTCGATTTATTTTTGGGTATGCTATTTTCAATTTTTTTTTTTTTTTAGGGATATCGACTTGTTTCCTATAATAACATCCTAGTCAATTTTGGGTTAGGTCAGGTCAATTCGGGTTATGGGTCAAACTCGAGTCTTTAGTTCGAGTGTCGTATCAGGCTCGAGTTTGCTTATTCGGATCGGGTCATTTGGACTGGTTCAACTTTACCCGGTCTAGTAGGAGTACTTGTATAAGTATAATATGGTCCGTATGTTTTTCTTTATACAACTCTACTCCATCCGTATGTCTTTGGTGTATTTCCGTTAACGTAAGTGCAGTAGAGTATGGGAGGAGTATATTGTTATTGTAGGAGGGCCAAGGCAGTCCAGTAGTACATACAGATACAGCACAGCCACAGGCAGAGGCAGAGCAGTATGTATGTAATGTATCAAAGCCAAAATCCAACGCCCCACACACTGAATTTATCACACTTCACCTGTGACAAGCTTTTGTCAGTGTTTTGACTCCCTCTATTCTCACACCAAGTCAGTAGTGAAATGTGATGGGTGACCTGTCCAATTTTGTGATACTCCCTATTTTTTAGATTTACCTACATCACTATTCATATTTCACTCCACTCTTGTCTTTTCTTCCTATTCTTTTTTCAGTTAGTTTCACTTCAGATAAAATTATCTGACGTATTCTTATAACGGATTAAATAATATTTTTCATTTAATTGGATAAGGACAAAGCATTCACATCTTCCATGTGGTTTGTTTTTGTCTTTCAATCTAAATGAATACGAAGTACAGAATATTATTTAACTCGTTATAATAATATGACGGATAACTTTGTCCAAAACAAGAATTTGTATTCTTTTATCATTCATGGATATGGAGTATATTTGTATTTACACTAAATTATGCTCAAGGAACTACTGTATAAAATACAATAACGTTTGTGATTTTCTTTAAAAAGTGTATTCAAAGATCATCAAAGGTTCAAATAAGACCTACTTCATACATACTTCCTCCGTTTTTTATGTTTATTTCCACTTTATAAGATCTTTAAGGAGTATTTAATTGAAACGGAAAGAAACATAAAAAATGGAGGGAGTAATATATAGGATAAATGATATTCAAAATCTTCCATTATAGAGTACTCATTTTTCTACCGAAGATTCATCCTTTCAAATATTAAATATAAATATTAAGGAGAAAAATGTGGGGATAAAATGAAAGATCAAAATTAATTGATGTCACAAAAAATGGATAAAGGATGTTAATTAGGCCAAATCTCGACTCTCCTTAGAGCATGTACAATGGAGTGCTTCTGCTTACCTCTGAACTCTCTCTCTCTCTCTCTCCACTATGGAGATCTTTTGATTTTCCTAAGGGGAAGACTGGAATGCTCTAACTTATTTTTGAAAATATTATGCTCTCTCAATCCATGGTGAAGAGTTATAGTAGAAAATTCCTTACTCCAAGATGTCTAGTTAAGATTGACATTAAGAAAACCTTTAATTCCCTTCAATGGTCTTTCATTATTGCAAATATGTTCAATAGGCTTGACTTCCCTCCCTCCTTTTAACTACTAAATGGCTGCTAGGCTCTAATACTAATCCTTGGTACTCCTTTAAACTCAATGGAGGTGGAACTGGGTTTTCCAAGGGAAAAGTGACACCAGGCAAGGAGACCCCTTATCCCCTTACATCTTTGCTATGAGCATGGAAATTTTGTCTAAGACTTTCAGAAATTTATGTCAGCAACCTGATGTTTCATGTCATCCTAAATGTTGTAAATTGAACTTAGATCATTTTGTCTTTGCTGATGATCTGATGATTTTTGTTAAAGGAGATTTACCCTATGTTATGGTTGTTCATAAGGCTCTATTTGACTTTGCCACCATATCAAGTTTGCATGCTGACTCTGATAAAACTTATATATACTTTGAAGGAGTTGACCACCAGGCGCAGGCTAGTATTTTGCAGGTATCGGGGTTCAATATTGGTTATTTCCCCTTTCATTACCTTGAGATTCTCCTTAACATTGTTAGGATCAATAACCATATGTTTGATCTCCTTATTCTTAAAATTCAAAGCTAAATCTCCCACTGGTCTAATAGCCACCTTTCTTATATAGATAAGGTGCAGCTACTAAAAATCCAGTAGTGTTTGGACTTGAATTGGTGCTCTAGTGTCCTTCTCCATAAAGGAGTAGTATCTCTTATTAACAAGATTTGCAAAGACTTCTTTTGAGGACTCCAAGAGGGAGGTAGAAGATTAGTCTTTAAGAAATGGAGGGGTGCTTGTTCTCCATGGGATAGTGGAGACTTCAATAGTAAACATCTGGCTTCTTGCAATAAAGCACTACTGTCTAAAGGGCTCTGGCAGTTGCTTAAAGGAACTATAAGTATGTAGCGTAAATGGTGCATGCCTATACACTCAAAGGCACCTCAATCTGTGATATTCCAGTCAATGAGTTTTTCCCCTAAGCACTTACAAATATATTAGAAGTCAGGAATTAGTGCATTGAATTCCTAGTATCAGTGTAGAATGCTAGAGTCTTCCTTGAATCCTTTTGCCTGCAGGACAAATTCTCTGTGCCTAAAGTTATGCATTGTTCAGAGGACTCTTAGTCTGTAAGATACCAGGTGCATCACCTGTTCAACTGTTATCAAACCCAGTCATAAGGTCATTCTCTTCCTTGCTTTTCAAAGCATGCTCCCCACTTCAGATCTTTTCGCCATGGAAGGGTTTAATTTGTTGTGGTTAATATGTGTTGTCTTTGTAAGAAAGATGTTGAGAACCATTTGCATCTCTTCTTCCAGTGTCCTCTCAAGTCTGGTCTTCTATGCATTCTTGAATGGATGTTCATTACACCAGTAGGTCTAAAACGTGTTGCTCTTTGGATACAGCAGAAGCACCACATGAAACATTGGAAGTCAATTTGGTTTCAAATTTGTTTAGCTGTGTAACAATAACCCGGATTTTTAAAAACTTTAAATAATATAAATAGCATAAATAATAAGGTCAAAGGTAGCGGAAACATCTGACTGAATCCGAATCGTCACTATCTCGACATTCAACTAATACATTATTCAAAAGTGTTCACACTAAAATGCAATGACTTAAATAAAATGTCTCTCTCCACAGATCTTCCCCAACATCATAACATTGAATAGCATCCTGAAAGACCTGAAAGGGGAGTCCATCCACAGTCAGTGGGGAGTAACTAAATGCTCTCCCAGTTGTGTTTACAATAGGTTGAAAGCAATTAATAATCAGCAACAATGAATAATACAGATAAAAGATACAGGAAAACATTATCATACTCGACCAATTAGGATCATCCCAAATACTAAGAAATTCGCATATCCAAACTGGACTGATCGTACACAAACCACCTTTATACACTACATCTAGGGTATAGAGCGAACACCGACTCGAGTGTGTAACTGACACTCTCACCTGCTAGAGCATATAATTGATACTCTGACGGACGGGTCGTATAACAGACTTCCCGTCGGTTTGGAGCATATAACTGATACTCCACGGTACTATGTATAGCCGAATAACAGACGACTATATGTCTAAGCCTAGCTAGGGCTCTCGATGTAATAAATGTACACCGAACGACACACGAGACCCAGAGCGTATAACTGACGTCTCAAGGCATGCCCGAACATAGACCTACGACATTTGGCGCCTTTTCATTCCGATTGGTATATAACAGATACCGCACGTCATCTATACCACTAGCTTTCGTGTAACTGTACAGTATAACTGACTGTACAAGGCTCTTGTGAATAACGTCACGATTCCAATACTAGTACAGTATAACAGATTGTACTAAATGACAACCCATCCTAGTATAGTATAACTGACTATACAAGGTAGTATTCCAATCCAATATAGTATAACCGACTATACTAGATACCAATCATGTCTCAAACATAGGATAGTATAACTGACTGAACTATGAAGAACATACGTAGAAGTAACCTTTCAATAATACGTGAATAATAGATAGTACAACTAACTATAACCATAAAGTTAACCTTGCATATCAAATGCCTAACAGTATTCAAGGTTAATGTTCGCTAATTATAACCTTGTCTACTAAGTTGAGGTTGACCTAACCTCAACCATAACCTCGTGGAGTTACATTAACTGCAACAAGATTATGATGCTACGACAAGGTTACATTAGCCTCAAGTGAAGTGATGTAGTAACTTCTTGATGAATGTACGTTAACTTCAATCAAGGTTACATTAACCTCGACTATAACATTAACTTCTTGCTAAGGTTACATTAACCTCGGCTATAACCTTAACTTCTTGCTAAGGTTACATTAACCTTAGTTATAATATTAATTCCTGTTAAGGTTACATTAACCTTGACTATAACCTTGTGAAGTTCGGGAACCTCAACAGGATTATAACCCCATGTTGAAGTTATTTTAACCTCAAGTGAAGTTGCATAGTAACTTCTCAACAAAGTTACATTAACTTCAAATAAGGTTACATTAACCCCAACCCTACCCTTAACCACCAGCATGGTAGGTTGAGTCATCATTGAATCTAGGGTTTAAAACCCTAAAAGCATCGATGAAACACCCTAACATCTCCACCAAGGGAGGCCATGGTCGGTTCATGCGCGTCCTAGCATTTGCTTATGAAACGATTCACAACTTTCTAATTTGCACAAAATGGTAATTAACATCTTAACGATAAAATTAACGATACAACTAAATTGTGCAATTTATCAACGGAATAATAAATGTGCACAGTACAATAATACCACACAACATCCAATATCATATTAAACATGCATTCATCATATCAATGACATTCACATATCATAAACGCGATCAAAAAGAGACATCTAGTTACCTTTTAGCAATTGATGAACAAATAAGAACCACTATGAAGAACGCGACAAACAACCTTGTCTCCAACACGTGCTATCATCCCCATAAATCAACTTTGAAAAATGTACAAACCGAAACCCACGTGATATAAATTGTACTACGCAAATCCTCTTTTAAAATGGTCAAAATAATGACATCTCCTTCTTCAATTAGAGACCCTAAATGTAGGTCTACAAGTTCATAAAAATGAATCTCATAAAAATAATTGGAGATGAATATTTTGTAGAGATAAGAGCCATGATTATGAAAATATAATTTATGTATGAGTTTGGAAGAATGATATATGTGTAATAATGGAGTTAAATGGAAAAAAGAGCATGAAAGGAGAAGAAGAGATAAAGAAGGCGTGCGGTGGAAACAAAGAAAATGAATGACCTAGTTGCTTGCTAGGTTAATTTCTTTTATAAGATGATAATAGAATGGTTTTGGATCCATTAGCTCATACAACGGAACTTTCAATTACCAATTGGTTGTACCATAATAAAACGTAAGAAGAAGTGTAGACACCCACATTTTGCTGCCAGGTGTCTATAGTAGTTTCCGACAAACACCCGATGATGATCGGACGCAAACGTGCTTTAACGTACTCGGAAATGGGCTCGAAATCATGGATATTTGGCTTGGGCTTTTACGGAGTACAAATTTCACAAAACCAACCTCAAATTCAGGCCCAGTGGGTCGTTTCGAGTCAAATAAGACTAATTTGGGTCGAATCCGACACCAGGGGTAAAACCGTCTTTTAGCGACCGAGTCAAAACCCGGTCAAAGATATTTCCCGAGACTTGTGGACCGACCGTGATGTCTCATGTGTCCAATTCGGACTCCAACTCCCCAAAAATCAGCCACACAAATATTAAACAAATCCGTTTAAGGATGGAATTCGATCTCAAGTAGGAATCCTATCCGAAAACCGATTCAAACACCCGACCGAGTGCAAACACTCGGCCGAGCAGCACAAGCCAGCCGGGTTTCCTTTTCTTCCTTCACAAGAAAACGAAATTCTTATTTCCCTCAACTTCTTACGTTTCCTATCCTAAGCGGTAGTTCTAATTCAAATACACCTCTCCTAGCCAAGGTCGGGAACTCCCTATAAATAGCCCCTTGCATACAACAACTTGACACACATTATTGACACACCATAGGATCAGGAAATATCACAACACACATCCATAAAACTCCTTACGCTTAGCATCGAGAAACCGATATTACATCCAAACCCGAAGGAAACCGACTCCCTCGTACCCGTCACCTTCACCGAGCCACCCTAGCCTGACTGACATCACCTCGACGCTCCCGTGCCTAGCCACATTCCGACGAGCCCCGATCCGAGTTAACAAAAGCATGTAGGTTGAGGGTGTACCAAACCCGATTTCTCCTCTTCTTCTCTTCTCTTCCTCGTCGGTCGTTTTTTTTTATGGGTCATTCGTCGTCTTTTTTTTTTTTCCCTTCTAATATCGATATTATCAAAAAACTATTTTCATATATCAAACGTTCTTAACAATATGATACCAACTCTATAGTTGAATATCGTATTAAAGAATTACATTAAACCTCGACGATGTTAAAAATCGATACATCTGTTTTTTTTTCGTTCAAACTTCTTTTTCCCAAAAACTTTTTTTTATTCATTCCAAATACTCGATATCGATTTCATAAACGAATATCGGGTACGACGAATATCGAAAACATAAATCGAATACAAATTAGTTCAAATTTTGTACGCGATTTATCAAAATTAGCAATTTCGAACAAAAAATAAAAACCGGACAGACCCGCACGCGAGTCGCGCCACGCCCAGGCGACTCGCGCACGGGCCTGAGACTCGAGTCTTTTTTTTAGCTTTTTCGTTCGTTTTATTATTTATTCTACGAAACGATTTCTAAAACTTGCATCTTTTCCAAAACTACTCCGGATATTTGATATTGATTTCGTAGTCAACTTTAAAATATAACGAATATCAGAAATATTAAGTCAAGTACGAATTATGCAATATTCATACGCGATTTAATCAAAATTGTCCAAAAACCGCTTTTGAAAACAGGCCGTCACGCGACCCGCCGGCGTCCCGGGCGAGCCGCGCGGCCGGCTGCCTCGGCGCGTCTTTCTCGTTCTTTTTTATTATTTTTCGAACATCGTTTTTTATACAAAACAACGTCTTTTCAACAATATTTTTCAGATTTCGACTAATATTTTCTCGATCTTGCATATTCATCATATTTGCTATATTATTCTTCACAAATCGATACTAACTCGTTTGTTCATCTTGTAGCAAATTCATCTTTTTATTTCATTTGTTTTATTATACTAAAACGAACCTCGCATGCTAAATTCAACTTTGACGTTAATTTTTTCATGCATTAAACCGACTTAGCAACCCATTCAATTCCTCACATGCTTAGGAAAATAATGTTTGCATATCATTCATCGTATTACTAACGCGTGTATTAAAAAATCATTCGATATCCTAGTAGAGGCCGCTAATGTGCGGGCGGGGTTGGGTGTTCTTAGTGAACTTCCCAACACGTACCCTCACCCCTTACTCAGAACCGTGGTTTCCGGATGTCCGAAACGATTGGCAACGAGAGTCATTCAATATACGATAAAACGCTCAAGTCGGCATCGGTATCGAACTGCAAAGGGACGAGCCCAATAAACTCTGACATCGGAAATGGGCCGTATTTTGTACACGGCCTACTACGATATAGAGTGGGCTCGAACGGTTCCGAATAACCATAAAATTCGGTGGCGACTCCAACTTCGATTTAAATTTCAATTTGACCATCTCATATGGAGATTCATTCGCCTCCCCAAACCCGCGCGTGGCCGCGTCGGGGTGGACCTATGTCATGTCCACAATTTGGCGACTCCGCTGGGGATTTACTGATGCGTTACTAACCTTCGGTATCCTCAGGGTG
The DNA here is from genome assembly GCA_958450325.1 of Agrostemma githago. Lineage (NCBI taxonomy): Eukaryota > Viridiplantae > Streptophyta > Magnoliopsida > Caryophyllales > Caryophyllaceae > Agrostemma > Agrostemma githago. Next base: position 56,332,969 of record OY288249.1, on the reverse strand, counting down.
CGACTCGAATAGAAATCGTTTGACTAGTACAATGCGCGTTTTAGTTTTACGGTTCATGCATAACCCCATTTTCCCGGGCCGGTACTGGTGACCGACGTCCGACTATACCATTGATGTAGTCCAAACTGGATATGTCAAATGTGTCCATTAGCCGATTCGTATGGGTTTTACGGCATGTCCTAAGATCAACTCGACTTAGGGAGTCCGCCCCGATTCTCGATAGGCTATGTACACTGGTATAGACCCTTATAGACTGACCGAGACTTAGCTTAAGAGCATACATGGCGTCATTATACTGTTTCCATGACTACGTGCTACTTGATCCACATCTTTTTCAAAAACCGTCATTTTTCAAAAATTTGCATCCTTTTCAAAATATCCAATTTCAAAACCCCGGACATATACCGAATTTAGGACTTATGATTTTACTCAAAATAGCCTTTTCTAGTCGGTATTATGCCCAATTCAAAACTCGAATTTATTTTCAAAATTTTCAAACCATCACCCGGCCCACCTTTTCCGTTTTCCTCGAAAAAGGGCCGGTTCTCCCCGATTTTTTTCGGGCTTTTCAAAAAATCATGTTTTAAAACTTCCTCTTCTTAGGACTTCCCGTATTTAGCAGTGTCGGGTCGTGTCATAAGTCGTAGAAGTCTCTAGCGTCGAAACTTCGTCGATCTTACATCACGAGTTTCCCCCCTATCCTAGTCCGCCTTATTTTATTGAGGCAAGGCCCACCTACGTAGGACATACTCCTACAAAGGTTGGCCCATTTACACAATCGAGTCTAAAAAGTCTGGGAATGTCTCACGTGAGCCTTCCTCCGAACAGGGCCCAACCCACATAGTTGGATCCTGAGGAAGGCCCACCTTTCCACAAGTCGCTCGTCTAGGTGTCTTTTCCGAGTCATTACCGTTTTAGTCTTCTTCCTTTTCCCTTGCTCGGGATGTACTTTTCTTAGGACTCGGGTTAAGTTGCTAATTACGCGGTGCTCTTACAGACAGGCCATCCTTCACTCGAGCCATGACACAACAAGCCATAGACGACTTGACCGCCTCGTTGACCCAAATCCAGGACCAATTGAGGAAAATGCGGAAGGACCAGATTGCCATCGTCACTCGGGTTAGTGTCGTGGAACAAGGAACCCCCAATGCTTCGATCGAAGATGACAGACCCTTGGCCGCACTGGCCGGCGCGGTCCAAAAGCTGCAGGAACAGGTCCACTCGACCACCAGAAACACTATTCTCACGGAAAATGCTCGTATTTATTCACCCTTAACTGATGAACTGCCCGCTAACCTCAACTTAACGGGCTTGCCAATGTTTGACGAAACTGAAGACCCGGTACTCCACATTCGGGCTTTCAAGGACTTTATGGCTGTTAAGGGGGTCAAATCGACCATGTTCAAGCATCTCTTTGCTTCCTCTCTGGAGAAACACCCGAAAGCCTGGTACTACAGGCTTGATCCCAAGAAATACAAAACCTGGGACGATGTTGCAATGGAATTCGCGTGGAACTACGCGGATAATGCTGAAATCCAGACTACTATGCGTACTCTGGAAGTTATGGCCCAAGAGCCTAAGGAGGGTTTCACCAAATATCTTCAAAGGTGGAGGACCGAAAGTGTTAAGCTGGTGGACAAGCCCACCGAAAAAGTGCTAGTGGAGGCCTTTGTCAAAAACCTCCTCCCCGCTTACCGAGTCCATCTCAGGTACGCCATCATACCCGACTTCGCCACTTTGACCGAAATGGGTACTAGGATCGAAGATGATCTAAGGCTAGAGAACCTTACAAAGGCCTCTACCAAGGGGTATCAAGGAGTCAGTTCATCCTCCAGCAAGCCCGCAACCACAACGGCGGCCCGAAGCATCTTCGACGAGGTTAACTCACTGGACACCTCGACCAAAAAGAATACTCCAAATCGGGTATTCACCGACATAGGGAAAAACTACGCTAATGCCTTACAAAGGCTGTCTTCGAAAGGCCTAATCCAACCGATAGGCCCAATTCCAGAAGTTCCCGTGGAAAAGCGATCCAAGAGCTACAACATTCAAGCCTATTGCCACTATCACCAAGGCAACGGGCACGACACGGAAAAATGCTGGAAGCTGAAGCATCTTATCCAAGATCTGATCGAAAGTGGGAAGATACCACTACCCAGTGACAAGCCAAGTAACAAAAATAATCCTCTTGCTACTCACGCCATTTTTACTGGAGAGGTAGTTGACTGCTCTCATCTCATTTTCCCTTTCATCTCCCAAATTAACGGGATATGGAACGATGATGAAGATGACGTTTATTTGGCCAAAGGGGAAGTTGTCCCCGTCACCATCGAAGAAATCCGGAAAGCTAAAGCCAGAGCTCTGGCCGGCACGCACACCATCACGGCCAGTCTCACCACTCCGGAAACCGTCACTGAACCTTCCAGGACGGAACTCACTCCCGAAGAGCCAAACGCTGACACGACCCTGGTCAAACAACTAAAGAGGGTCCGAACCGATATTACTATATGGCAGCTTTTGGTTAGTTCACAAGAGCATCGGGCATCACTTACTAGGGCCCTTGATGAAATCAAGGTCGACTCATCGGTTACCCCCACCGAGATAGTAGCCACGATCTTGCCACACCTCAAGGACAAGTCCAAAGGAGAAGGCCCACTTATCACTTTCTCTGAGTCCGACCTTCCACCATTCGGGACCACCCATAACTTGGCCCTATATATCACGGTGATCTGCCGCAACAAGTATCTCCCTATGACCCTGATTGATGACGGGTCCGCAGTAAACGTCCTTCCTTTAAGGACAGCCAAGGCCCTCGGCATTACCGAGGCTGACTACCTTCTGACTGCACAAACTATCCAGGCTTTTGATGGGAGCCCAAAATCGGTTGTTGGGGCCGTTAAACTAACAATCATAACGGGCCCGATCGAAAAGGAGTTAGAATTTCAAGTGATCGATGTCACTTCATCTTTCAATCTGCTACTCGGGAGACCGTGGATTCACGCGGTCAAAGCTGTGTCTTCCACCCTTCAAAGGAAGGTCAAGCTACCATTACAAGATGGGATCGTCACTCTTGAAGCTACTCCCATAACCGTGTCAAGCTGCAACACGGCAGGCTCAGCTGACCCACGAGGTTTCAACTTTGTGGGAATGATCGAGGAAGAATACCTTTTCCGGCCATATTTTACTACTAGCATCGATACAATGCTACAGAATCTGGGTTGCCTACCGGGAGTCACATCAAGGCCGTATCTTCCAGCTGGGAAGATTATCGAAGCCCTAAATAACGAGCAATCTCGCCTCGGTCTAGGCTACACTATGGCGCCCGGATGCACGGACCAAACCAAGGTCGTCACGTTCGTCACCCCGGTGTTCGGAGCTATCCAAATGGGCCTCTATCAGCCCACCATCTCATATCCCGGGACCAAATTGGCTCGGGAATGCAATTTCATCCCAGATGACATCTTCGCCCTTATCCAGGCCGAATCAAAGGAGGGCACAAACAATACTGAGCCCATTCTAGGACTACTCTTCGGGGAAGACAAGGTCGTCCCAACCCCTAAACAAGAGTTAGTCAGCTTGATTCTCCGCAGCAGCAGGTTTGATCCAACCAAGCTGATCTCTGAAGTTGGTGCCAACACTGGGAAGAGAGCTTGGAGGAAGACAACTAAATGGACCGACAATCAGGGTCGAATCTACAAGCTAACTACTGGTGAAGGAGATATGCATGCTGCCGAGTCCGAGTCCGAGTCAGAGTCAGAGTCAGAGTCGGAGTCTGAGTCGAAGTCTAGAGGGTCCAGTACTAGGATCGAGTCTGTAACCCCTCTCCCTTCTTTAGTCACACCATCGGGAGCCCCGGAGTCTGTCCCGAGGGCTCTCCCTATCCCGCCTCTGACCAACGATCAGATGGCAGCTCTCTTCGAGCTATTTTCAAAATTCACTATCAATAATAACGATAACCATTCTGCTTACGACTTGGCTTATTTTCAAAATGTTTTCAAAAATCTTACTTGCAATGACATTGAGAAACCCGACGAACAGGTACCATTACCTCCGCATCTAATCGAGCAACTTGAGCAAAGGGAATCCCGAGATCCGGTAATCGAAGAAACCGATTCCATCAACTTAGGAACCCCTTTAGAACCTCAGATGCTTAAGTTGGGCCTATCTTTAGATCCCGAGGAGAAACAGCAATTTACGGATCTCCTCCAGGAATTCAAAGACGTTTTTGCCTGGTCCTACAAGGACATGCCGGGAATAGACCGAGAGATAGCTGAACACCGAATACCCATCAAAGACGGGTACAAGCCGGTAAAATAGAAACTCCGAAGAATGAGGCCCGAATGGTCTCTCAAAGTCAAGGAAGAAGTTGATAAACAATTCAAAGCGGGCTTTATCCAAGTGTCAGAATATCCAGACTGGGTTGCAAACATAGTACCAGTACCCAAAAAGGATGGCAAAGTCCGAGTATGTGTAGATTTTCGGGACCTTAATAAGGCCAGCCCAAAAGACGATTTTCCGTTGCCACACATAGACATATTGGTGGATAACACGGCCGACCATGCCCTTCTATCATTCATGGACGGGTATGCCGGATATAATCAGATCAAAATGGCGGAAGAAGACATGAGTAAGACCACCTTCATCACACCATGGGGGACTTACTGCTATACCGCGATGCCATTTGGGCTTATTAACGCCGGTGCCACTTATCAACGGACCGCCACCACTTTATTGCATGACATGATGCATAAGGAAGTGGAGGTCTACGTCGACAACGTGATTGTCAAATCCAAGGACCGAAACGGGCACATTGCAGCCCTAAGGAAGTTCTTCACCCGACTACGCAAGTACAACATGAGGTTAAACCCTCAAAAATGCAGTTTCGGGGTAACATCGGGCAAGCTACTGGGCCACATTGTCAGCCAACGTGGCATCGAAGTTGACCCAGCAAAGATCAAGGCCATAACCGAGATGCAACCGCCTAAAACCGAAAAGGAGATAAGGGGGTTTCTTGGGAAAGTCCAATATATAAGCCGGTTTATCTCAAAGCTAACCATGGTATGTGAACCCATTTTCAAGAAACTGAAGATAGGAGAACGAACACTATGGGACGACAAATGTCAAATGGCTTTCGATAAGATCAAGGAGATTCTATCCTCTCCACCGGTGTTAATGCCACCTCAGCATGGTTTGCCTCTGTCGCTATACTTGACAACGACCGAGACTGCCATGGGCGCTATGCTAGCCCCGACGGTCGATTCCGAAGAACGGGCTATTTACTACATCAGTAAAAAGTTCTTAGAGTACGAATGCAAGTACACAATGCTCGAGAAGACGTGTCTAGCTTTAGTATGGGCCACTAAAAAGCTCCGACACTACATGCTTAGTCACGAGGTACACGTGTTATCCAAAATGGATCCAATCAAGTATCTGTTCGAAAAGCCCATCCTCAACGGCCGCATATCCAGATGGACTTTAATGCTAGCTGAGTTCAACCTCAAGTTCGTACCTTTAAAAGCCATCAAAGGCCGGGTAGTAGCGGAATTCCTCGCCGAAAGCCCGGTATCCGAGGAAGAACACACCGACACTTGGGCCTTCACAGATGAAGACATATTCCATACCGACACCGACACATGGGATCTGTATTTCGACGGAGGATCCAACTTCCGAGGATTTGGTGTCGGGATCTTGCTAATCTCACCACAAGGAAAACACACCCCGTTATCCATCAAGCTAGATTTCGACGTGACTAACAACGCAGCCGAGTACGAAGCATGCATTCACGGACTGCAAGCCGCCGCTGATTTAGGAGTAACAAACCTCCGGGTCCACGGTGACTCATCTTTAGTCATAAATCAAACCCTACAAAAATGGAAGACTCGGAACGCAAATCTCGTGGCTTACCAAGCGCGAGTAAGGGTTCTCGAAAAACAATTCCAAAAGGTGGAGTACATCTATCTGCCTCGGGAAGAAAACCAGTTTGCAGATGCTCTCTCAAAATTAGCATCTTTACTGAATATCCCAGCACATCTAACCATCATGCCCATTTGCGTCGAAAGACGATCCGAGCCGGCGTACGTCCACGCTATCCAAGATATTGAAATAACTGATCCAGAACCTTGGTATCAGGCTATTCTAACCTACTTAACGTCAGGGGAATATCCTCCGGGAGCTGAAAACCGGGCCAAGAAAGCTCTACGAAGATGGGCAACCCAGTTCATCCGCACAGACGATGGACACTTATATAAGAAGACAGCGCAGAGGGCTTTACTTCTATGCATTGACAAAACTCGAGCCGAAAGAGTCATGGCCGAGGTACATGATGGTGAAAACGGTCCACACATGAATGCCCATATGTTGGCCCGGAAAATCACGAGGCTCGGTTATTACAGGAATAGCATGGAAACTGACTGTCAGTTATATGTCAAACACTGCCACAACTGTCATATTTTCGCCAATGTACAACATATGCCTTCATCCTTATTATATACAATGACGTCACCATGGCCATTCTCAACATGGGGAATTGATATAATTGGGAAAGTAAACCCTTCCGGGACGAGAGGTCACTGTTTCATCCTAGTGGCTATTGACTATTTCACTAAATGGGTCGAAGCCGAGTCATACCGGATCTTGAATGCCAAACATGTGGCTAAATTCATCCAAAACAAGATTATATGTCAATACGGGATTTCGCACGAGTTCATCAGCGATCACGGGACTCATTTCCAAGCTGAAACTGCTACTTTGTTGGAAAAGTACAAGATCCAAAGGCATACATCGTCACCTTACCGTCCCCAAACAAATGGAGCGGTGGAGGCAGCCAATAAAACAATTGTCACCATACTTAAAAAGATGGCTGAGAATTACCGGGACTGGCCCGACAAGATACCCTTTGCCTTATGGGGATATCAGACATCAATTCGAACTGCAACCGGAGCAACTCCATACTATCTGACATATGGAATGGAAGCAGTCCAGCCAATCGAGCTAGAAGTACCATCCCTTAGGATCCTTCTCGAGAGCCAGATTCCTGAAGCAGATTGGGTCCAAGCCCGATATGACTCGCTGGTCTTCTTAGACGAACGGTGATCCCGGACTCTGAATAATATTAAGATATATCAGAAAAGGATCCAACGGGCTTTTAACAAAAGGGTTAGGCCCAAAAATATCAAAGAGGGCGATCTAGTCCTAAAATCTGTTCGAGCTTTACTACCAGTTGACCCAAGGGGAAAATTCAAACCCAATTGGGCTGGGCCATATTTAGTAAAGAAAATCCTCTCGGGAGGAGCAGTAATGCTAACGGACTTGGACGGAAACGAGTTCGTCAACCCAACAAACTTGGACCAGCTGAAGCGTTACTATCCATAAACCCTATCTCAATGTAATTTGCAAAATTTATAAAAATTGTCTTTTTATGAGTTTTCAAAAAATTTTAAGCAAGTCAATAAGTTAGGATTATTTATCCTACCGTTGCACATCTCGAATTAATAATCTTGATGTATTTTGAAAAATTGCAAAAATACTTCTGAACTACGGAAGGTTTGATTCCATTAATTTTGGATACGTAAGCAACCCCTCAAAAGGGTACAACCACTGCAATAACGAAAAGACGGGAACGGTATCCACTAATATGTCTTTTTATTATTAAAAAAAACCCGATAAACTTGGGAATTTCAAAAATACATCACAAAAAATAAACAACAAAATCACACCACAAAAATAGTAGTAATACTTAAATAATAAATTTAGGAGACTACTCATACATTTTTCCTTTCCCCTTATCTTTCGGGTCACGTGGAGCCCGAGGCCGACGGGGTGGGGGCGAACGTTCCCTAATCACAAGGGGAATTTCTTTAGCTCGAACCCGCTTCTTCGATTTTGGGTCTTCCACCGATTGCACCGGTCCAAGCCGAGCCCTAACGGGCTCGGAAAGCCTATCTCGAGGACCAACTCGGTCCTTGACTGCCAGCTTTGGCCCTAGTCTCCTTTCCAAATCCGTCTGGGGGCTCACTTTCCCCCGTGCACCTTTAGTACTGGACCCTTCAGTCTGAGTCCTAGATCTCCCTTTCTGACCTGTCATAGTAGCTTCTTCGGCAAAGAAGCTTCTATTATCTTTAGCATGCTCCCGGCGTAATAGGTCATAGGCCTCGTCAGTCTTCAAGGCAGCTCGGGTTTTAGCTGAATCAGCTCGTGTCCATCTTACATAAGAATCGGATACCCAGATCGAATGAGGATTTCTAGGAACGGGCCAAGTAGCTCGTGTATACCACCTTTGCATCCAGGTGTCACACATTACATCCGTCAACTGAGTTCATTCACTCACGACTGCCTCGATTTCTGGGATTCTTTGCACCCGACCATATTGTCTAAGTATGCGATCGGGAAAGAGGTGAATCGTCTGCCTAAAAGATAAGATTACCTGATACCTAGCCCTGTCTCGGGACTCCAAGCCAGTCCAAACGTAAATCGGCCACCATGGCACGGCCCAGCGGATCAGTAGGCCTCCATGGAAGGATAGCACCTCATCCCAATATGTTTGGGTATTGAAGCGAGAAAAGGCAATAGCTCGTCTCCTCGCCATTACTTGCCTGGGTTGATACCGGCTCACGTCTAGGGGAGGATCCAAGATTGATAGCCTCTCGAACAACCACAGCTGAAAAACCCGCAAAAAAATCAAAAACGCGAAAAAACGTCAAAATCGCGTAAAAAAAAAAACGAGAAAAACGCGAAAAAAGAGAAACCCGCAGGAATCGGGAAAATCGGAAACAACCGAAAAATCGGGAAAAGTCGGAAAAAAATAATCAAAAACGGCATACCTGTAGAAGACGGGTACTCCCAGTCAGCCGGACTGACAGATCCCTTTTACGATTATCCAAACCCTGGATAATCTCTCCTGTAATCAACCAAGCCGGGCTATGCTCCGTCTCCATCAAGTCAGCCACAGTGAAAAGTCTAACGTGGCCCATGCAAGATAATAAATCCATATGCCCTTCGAAGGCATAGACATGGAGCATACCAAAAGTAAAGGCCCTACGGCTGTGGACCGGCCTAACCCGGACATCATCTGGATTCATAAATTTTTCAGCTAGGTCAATCAAGGAAACGGTATCTCCTTCTAGCATACGGGATACCTCCATATGAGAAAGCCCTAAAAATTCCCGTAACTTCCTCCTCGGGTCAGAAACCGAAAAAGGGATAGCAGGGCGAAGTATGGGATTCCATCCTCCTGCAGCAGCAATTTCCTCAGGGATAGGGCAGATTTCTCCTCGAGGGAAACCAAATACATGATAAGTATCGTCCCAATAGGACAGGCAAGCATCCAAGAAGTGGCGATCTACTTGCATCTGACGGATCACGGACAATTGGGTAACGCCATTCTGATTTAGGATAGCCCTATCGGCATCTCTGAAATACTTGGACCATTCATGCAGCATTGCAACTAATCGGTCGATCCCCATAATTGATTTGCTAAAAGAAAGAATAAATTCAGGGCTTATTCTTTTCTTTAAGGAATTGTGGGAATTGTGAAAATTTATGAAGCAAGGAGGGGGTATTTATAGCATAAAACCAAGTTCTCCTCCTCACCTTAGGATTCCCAATCCTAGAGTATTTAGCATACAATCCTTACCCCAAGGCTTAGCTAAGTCATCCCGAGCATTCCTATTCCTTTTCAGAGTCAAAAAAAAATTCCCTAATTTTCAAAGACTCCTACAAACTCACAAATTCAAACCTTTTCTCAAAAAATTTTTATTCCCCAGCACGAGTCATTTTTCCTACAAATATTATGTGCAAAACTTTGCTACTTTGCATAAATATGTACAGGACGACTCAAACAAGACCATGCAATTTGCATAACTCCCCAGCGGCATTTAACAAGATGAGCTCACATATAGGCCCATTTTAAGTCTTATGCGACGAGTTCATTTCCCCACGGAGTTATCATCAGCTCAGGTACATTTCTAGTCTGTGGCCGGCGGGCCCTTTACGCAGGTCTAATGGACCTTAAACGAACCGACCGGAAGCTACCAGGTTTTAATCCTTGATTGACCTGGTAGCTACTCTGACTTTCGCCCTGTCCAAGCCTCAGTCAGAGTGGGGGCTCTGTAGACACCCACATTTTGCTGCCAGGTGTCTATAGTAGTTTCCGACTAACACCCGATGATGATCGGACGCAAACGTGCTTTAACGTACTCGGAAATGGGCTCGAAATCATGGATATTTGGCTTGGGCTTTTACGGAGTACAAATTTCACAAAACCAACCTCAAATTCAGGCCCAGTGGGTCGTTTCGAGTCAAATAAGACTAATTTGGGTCGAATCCGACACCAGGGGTAAAACCGTCTTTTAGCGACCGAGTCAAAACCCGGTCAAAGATATTTCCCGAGACTTGTGGACCGACCGTGATGTCTCACGTGTCCAATTCGGACTCCAACTCCCCAAAAATCAGCCACACAAATATTAAACAAATCCGTTTAAGGATGGAATTCGATCTCAAGTAGGAATCCTATCCGAAAACCGATTCAAACACCCGACCGAGTGCAAACACTCGGCCGAGCAGCACAAGCCAGCCGGGTTTCCTTTTCTTCCTTCACAAGAAAACGAAATTCTTATTTCCCTCAACTTCTTACGTTTCCTATCCTAAGCGGTAGTTCTAATTCAAATACACCTCTCCTAGCCAAGGTCGGGAACTCCCTATAAATAGCCCCTTGCATACAACAACTTGACACACATTATTGACACACCATAGGATCAGGAAATATCACAACACACATCCATAAAACTCCTTACGCTTAGCATCGAGAAACCGATATTACATCCAAACCCGAAGGAAACCGACTCCCTCGTACCCGTCACCTTCACCGAGCCACCCTACCCTGACCGACATCACCTCGACGCTCCCGTGCCTAGCCACATTCCGACGAGCCCCGATCCGAGTTAACAAAAGCATGTAGGTTGAGGGTGTACCAAACCCGATTTCTCCTCTTCTTCTCTTCTCTTCCTCGTCGGTCGTTTTTTTTATGGGTCATTCGTCGTCTTTTTTTTCCCTTCTAATATCGATATTATCAAAAAACTATTTTCATATATCAAACGTTCTTAACAATATGATACCAACTCTATAGTTGAATATCGTATTAAAGAATTACATTAAACCTTGACGATGTTAAAAATCGTTACATCTGTTTTTTTTTTTCGTTCAAACTTCTTTTTCACAAAAACTTTTTTTATTCATTCCGAATACTCGATATCGATTTCATAATCGAATATCGGGTACGACGAATATCGAAAACATAAATTGAATACAAATTAGTTCAAATTTTGTACGCGATATATCAAAATTAGCAATTTCGAACAAAAAATAAAAACCGGACAGACCCGCATGCGAGTTGCGCCACGCCCAGGCGACTCGCGCACGGGCCTGAGACCCGAGTCTTTTTTTAGCTTTTTCATTCGTTTTATTGTTTATTCTACGAAACGATTTCTAAAACTTGCATCTTTTCCAAAACTACTCCGAATATTTGATATTGATTTCGTAGTCAACTATCGAATATAACGAATATCGGAAATATTAAGTCAAGTACGAATTATGCAATATTCATACGCGATTTAATCGAAATTGTCCAAAAACCGCTTTTGAAAACAGGCCGTCACGCGACCCGCCGGCGTCCCGGGCGAGCCGCGCGGCCGGCTGCCTTGGCGCGCCTTTCTCGTTCTTTTTTATTATTTTTCGAACATCGTTTTTTATACAAAACAACGTCTTTTCAACAATATTTTTCAGATTTCGACTAATATTTTCTCGATCTTGCATATTCATCATATTTGCTATATTATTCTTCACAAATCGATACTAACTCGTTTGTTCATCTTGTAGCAAATTCATCTTTTTTATTTCATTTGTTTTATTATACTAAAACGAACCTCGCGTGCTAAATTCAACTTTGACGTTAATTTTTTCATGCATTAAACCGACTTAGCAACCCATTCAATTCCTCACATGCTTAGGAAAATAATGTTTGCATATCATTCATCGTATTACTAACGCGCGTATTAAAAAATCATTCGATATCCTAGTAGAGGCCGCTAATGTGCGGGCGGGGTTGAGTGTTCTTAGTGAACTTCCCAACACGTACCCTCACCCCTTACTCAGAACCGTGGTTTCCGGATGTCCGAAACCATTGGCAACGAGAGTCGTTCAATATACGATAAACCGCTCAAGTCGGCATCGGTATTGAACTGCAAAGGGACGAGCCCAATAAACTCTGACATCGGAAATGGGCCGTATTTTGTACACGGCCTACTACGACATAGAGTGGGCTCGAACGGTTCCGAATAACCATAAAATTCGGTGGCGACTCCAAATTCGATTTAATTTTCAATTTGACCATCTCATATGGAGATTCATTCGCCTCCCCAAACCCGCGCATGGCCGCGTCGGGATGGACCTATGTCATGTCCACAAGAAGCAATATAGGTGGAGTAAGTATTATAATAAAATAGTCAAATCTTGTACAGATATTTTAACCCATTAAAAATGAGTCAAAACGAGACAATTAATCAAAGTGGATAAAAGAGGTAATAAAATATAAAATGCATTTTATTATAGAATACGTACATAATTATGGGGTGTTACAAGCTGCTTCAGTCTATTACTCCTTCCGTCCCAATGAATTCTTTTCCTATTCCATATTGGGGCATCTCAATGAATTATTTGTCTTTCTATTTTACGAATGTTTTTTATGTGTAATTTGACTCTCCTCATGAATTTGGCTCCACATGTCACTTCATCATTGGACCTCTTCCCCTTGGTGCCAAAAGCAAAGGTGAAGAATTTATCGAGACGGAGGGGTACATTTGGAAGGGAAGTAACAAAAGACTTTTTACTGATAAGGAGACCTCAGTTGCCTGCTTAGTTGATCAAATCAAGGCAACTGTATCTATTAGATTTCAGTCTTTTCATAGTAATCCTAGATACATCAGGATTCTAGGTAGACTTCTCTCAATCTTGGATTGATGTAGTCAGTGTGTTAGCTTTTTTGCTTAAGGATTCTAGGTAGACTTCTCTCAATCTTGGATTGATGTAGTCAGTGTGTTAGCTTTTTTGCTTCAAATCTGCAATTTCATTTTTATGATATGAAATGATAATTTTTTGAAAAAAAAAACTCCCTTCATATATATATGTTCGTCCCATTTGTCTAATATATGTGAGGTGTATTTTAATAAAAGAAGACGAACATATAGATACGGAGGGAGTAACATTTATTAAAGGCAGTGTTTGACAAATTTTTCTTTTTGAAATATTAATTCGCATGTGCAAACGGTGAAACTTTATACGGAGTAATTTATATGCATCAAACAAAAAAATCATTATTTAAGGGAGTGTTAGACAACCTCTTTTTTTAAAAAAAAATTAGTTTGCCAAATACTCCCTCTATATCTATATGTCCGTCCACTTTATTTAATATATGTGAGGAGTATTATATTAAAAGTGGACGAACATATAGATACGGGGGAGTATTATTTATAAAAGAGAGTGTAACAGCCCTAAATTTTTGCGACAAAAATAAAAATCCGAACAAGAAAAATTCAAAGCTGTTACTCCGCACTTAGCTCACAAAGCTAAGTGCAAGGCAAATAAAATAATAAAACTCGACCGAGAAAGAAATTTGATAGAAAATAATTGAAACAAAGTATAATTTCGGTACTTAATTAAATGAAAACGTTGCAGCGGAAGTCTTTAAGTCTTACAAAATCCAAAATGATTTAAAACAATTCCCAACCGATAATCCGATATAAATATAAATGGCTTGGAGTCAAGTTAAATAAGTAAAATCTTCCCTCGCTCAGCAAACCCCGAAACCAAAATGCACCCATGCAGCATAACAAGTGTACCTATCAATTGTACCCAAAATCACGAATAGGTACAGGTTCCAGTAGGGGAACGACCCAAAACAAAAGGACGTCAGCAATGCTGAGTAAAAGTATAATATAATGAACAAGTGAAATAATAATAATAATAACAATAATAATAATAATAACAATAACAATAATAATAATAATAATAACAATAATAATAATAATAATAATAATAATAATAATATGTTGCTTCTCGGCTGCAGTCTTTGGGTTTGCAGGCTACGTTGCTTCGTGCTACAGGATTCTTGGCTTTTGGCCCGACTTTCGATGCAGCCTTGTCTAGGCTTAAGGAGGTTCTGGGTTCTGTTGTGTGTAATCCTTGTGAGATCGCTGCCCCCAAACTTATGAAGTCTTTGGCAGATATATATTTCACGAGGGTTGTGGCTACTGCAGAATCAGTTTACTCTTTGACCTCCCGCCAGATTGCTTTATGGAAGTCTCAGCAAGGCCGTCATGCTTCTGATTGGCTGCATGTTGTCCCTATTTCGGGGTTGGGTCAGACTATGAACGGGCGGACATACCGGTGTGTGCTTAGCTATCGGCTGGGCATTCCTTTGTTTTCCATGCCTGGGCCGTTTTCTGCCTGTTCTCAGGTTTTTTGGGACGACATTTATGGGGACCATGCCGTGTCATGTGCGGGAGTTGTTGGTATTAAGCATCGGCATAACCTCGCTCGTGACACTCTATTGGATATCTGTTTCTGTTCCGGGGTCTCGGCAGGTAAGGAGGTCGATATTGGCTTGATCGATGACCACGAAAGAGCCTTCCGTCCTGTGGATTTGCTCTTTTATTCGTGGGACCAGAGGCGTCACGTTTGTGTAGATCTTACCGTGTCTTCTCCTTTGACCCAATCCGGGCTTTCCGATTTCATGTCAGGTCGTGTTGTGGGTGACGCTGCTAGGCGCAAATGTGCTAAGTATCGGGACTTGTGTGTGGGACTTGGTTATGGATTCTTACCCTTTTCCTTTTCTTCGTTGGGGGAATTAGAGGCGGATGCTATCGCCTTACTCAAGAGAATTCAAAATTTTTTGATAGCGCAGGATGCCGGAGCACGCGCTGCTCCTTTTATTTTTACTAGACTTAGCTTTGCTATAGCTAAGGGGGTGGGGACCCAGATTGTATCTCGGCTGCCCACCAATTTTTTGTAAACTGCGTTTTGATCCATTAATAAAATTCATCAATCATAATAAAAAAAATAGAAAATAATAATAATAAGGTTTTTTGGCCTATCGAAGACCCGAGGAGTAGGGTTGCTGGTGTTTTCCCCACCGCTATTGCCAGACCCTTGGATGATGTTAAGGTCCTGGGGGGGCGGTCAGCGTGTGTCATGCTTTTAGCGGTGCTCTTGTCTCGAAGAGGGTTGCCCGTACTATAGAGCTCATGGACTTGGTTGCTACGATTGAGGATCCCCAGTGTGAGTTACTTCTTCTTCGGGCGTGCACAGGTATTTCTAAGTTATACTTTGCTTTGCGCACTTGCTCTCCCCGTGCTTTTGGGTCGGCCCACCTTTCTTTCAACACTGCGCTCCGATTTAGTCTTAAGCGTATTGTCACGGCATCCGGACCCGGTTTCCGGGAGTAGAAGTGGCGGCTGGCCACCCTCTCCTTTTCCCTAGGGGGGCTTGGTGTCTTTGCCACCGCTCATGCCCTGCACTTTGCCTTCCTTGCTTCTCGCCTTCAGTCTGCCGACTTGCATGCTAAGCTGCTTCGTCCCTCTAAGCTCACCTCCCCTGTATTTGCCTTTAAGTCTGCCTTGAGTGGGTTTGTTGAGGCTATCGGCTCTGACTTCTTGAGTAACCCATCTGAGATCGCTGCCCCAAAACTTATGAAGAAATTGGCAGATATATATTTCACGAAGGTTGTTTCAGCGGCGGAATCTGTTTTCTCCTTGACTCCTCGACAGGTTGCCCTATGGAAATCTCAGCAGGGGGACCATTCTTCTGACTGGTTGAGGGCTGTCCTATTACTGAACTTGGGCAAACCATGAACGGTCGGACATATCGCAGTGTGCTTAGTTACCGCCTTGGAGTCCCTTTGTTTTCGCCTTCCGGGACTTGCTCTTCCTACTCCAGGGTCCTCAGAGAGGATATTTTTGGTGATCACGCGGTTTCGTGTGCTGGTACTGTGGGGATTAAACATCGCCATAACCTTGTCCGTGACACACTGTTGGATATTTGCTTCCAAACGGGGATCTCTGAAGGCAAGGAGGTGGAGATTGGCCTCTGCGACGATAACGACAAGCCCTTGCGACCTGCCGATCTTCTACTCTACTCGTGGGACAAGGGGCGTGATGTTTGTGTTGATCTAACTGGTCCTCTCCTTTGACCCAGTCCAGCTTGACTTCTTTTGAGCCCGGATGGGTCGTTGCTGATACTGCTCGTCGTAAGTGTGCCAAGTATCATTCACGCTGCACGGCCATTGGGTATGGTTTCCTCCCTTTCTCCTTCTCCTCTCTCGGTGAGCTCGACACGGAGGTTGTTTCTCTGCTCCAGCGGATTCGTAAATTCGCTATGTCACAGGATGCTGGAGCGTGTGCCACAGTTCATATTTTCACTAGAATTAGTTTTGCGATAGCTAAGGGAGTGGGGGCCCAAATAGTATCTAGGCTCCCCTCTAACTTCTTGTAATTTGTTTCGTTTTTTAATGCAAGCTCCGGTTTAAAAAATATATAATAATAATAATAATAATAATAATAATAATAATAATGATAATAATAATGATAATAATAAAATGATAATAATAATAATAATGATAAAAATAATGATAATAATAATAATAATAATAATAATAATAATAAGGTTTTCTGGCATATCGAAGACCCGAGGAGTAGGGTTGCTGGTGTTTAGCCCACCACTATCGCCATACCCTTGGATGGTGTTAAGGTCCTTGGGGGGGGGGGGGGGGTCAGCGTGTGTCCTGCTTTTAGCGGTGCTCTTGTCTCGAAGAGGGTTGCCCGTACTATAGAGCTCATGGACTTGGTTGCTACGATTGCGGATCCCCAGTGTGAGTTACTTCTTCTCCGGGCATGCACAAGTATTTCTAAGTTATACTTTGCTTTGCGCACTTGCTCTCCCCGTGCTTTTGGGTCGGCCCACCTTTCTTTCGACACTGCGCTCCGATTTAGTCTTGAGCGTATTGTCACGGTGTTCGGACCCGGTTTCGAGGAGTAGCAGTGGCGGCTAGCCACCCTTCCCTTTTCCCTAGGTGGGCTTGGTGTCTTTGCCGGCGCTGATGCCCTGCACTCTGCCTTCCTTGCTTCTCGCCTCCAGTTTGCCGACTTGCGAGCTAAGCTGCTTCGTCCCTCTAAGCTCACCTCCCCTGTATTTGCCTTTAAGTCTGCCTTGAGTGGGTTTGTTGAGGATACCGGCTCTGACTTCTTGAGTAATTCCTCTGAGATCGCTGTCCCAAAACTTATGAAGAAATTGGCAGATATATATTTCACGAAGGTTGCTTCAGCGGCGGAATCTGTTTTCTCCTTGACTCCTCGACAGGTTGCCCTGTGAAAATCTCAGCAGGGGGACCATTCTTCTGACTGGTTGAGGGTTGTCCCTATTACTGGAGTTGGGCAAACCATGAACGGTCGGACATATCGTAGTGTGCTTAGTTACCGCCTTGTAGTCCCTTTGTTTTCGCCTTCTGGGACTTGCTGTTCCTGCTCCAGGGTCCTCAGAGAGGATATTTTTGATGATCACGCGGGTTCGTGTGCTGGTACTGTGGGGATTAAAGATCGCCATAACCTTGTCTGTGACACACTGTTGGATATTTGCTTCCGGACGGGGATCTCTGCAGGCGAGGAGGTGGAGATTGGCCTCTGCGACGATAACGACAATCCCTTGCGACCTGTCGATCTTATGCTCTACTCGTGGGACAAGGGGCGTGATGTTTGTGTTGATCTGACTGGGTCCTTTCCTTTGACCCAGTCCGACTTGACTTCTTTTGAGCCCGGACGGGTCGTTGCTGATGCTGCTCGTCGTGAGTGTGCCAAGTATCAGGCACGCTGCACGGCCATTGGGTATGGTTTCTTCCTTTTCTCCTTCTCCTCTCTCGGTGAGCTCGACACGGAGGATGTTTCTCTGCTCCAGGGGATTCGTAAATTCGCCATGTCACAGGATGCTGAAGCGCGTGCTGCAGTTCATATTTTCACTAGAATTAGTTTTACGATAGCTAAGGGAGTGGGGGCCCAGATAATATCTAGGCTCCCCTCTAACTTCTTGTAATTTGTTTCGTTTTTTAATGCGAGCTCCGGTTTTAAAATATATATATATATATATATATATATATATATATATATATATATATATATATATATATATATATATATTATAATAATAATAATAATAATAATACATGGGTCTATGCTCTGGGCTTGGGTATGGGTTTGTGCCTTTTTCCTTTTCTTCGCTAGGGGAATTGGAGGCAGATGCTATCGTTTTACTAAAGAGGATTCAAAAAATTTCGATAGCACAGGATGCCGGAGCACGCGCTGCTCCTTTTATTTTTACCAGACTTAGCTTTGCTATAGCTAAGGGGGTGGGGGCCCAGATTGTATCTCGGCTACCCACCAATTTTTTGTAAACTGCTTTTTGATTCATCAATAAAATTTTCCTCTTATTATAATAATAATAAATAATAATAATAATAATAATAATAATAATAATAATAACAATAACAATAACAATAATAATAATAATAATGATAATAATAATGATAATAATAATGATAAAAGTAATGATAATAGTAATTATGATGATGATGATGATGATGATGATGATGATGATGATGATGATGATGATGATGATGATGATGATGATGATGATGATGATGATGATGATGATGATGATGATGATGACGATGATGATGATGAATGTGATGATGATGATGTAATTATTATTATTACTGTTCAGGCTGTGGAAAGTTAGAACACCTGAAAGAAACTTGTAAGAAGACAAAGAAAGTTGCTCCTACTGCTACACGATATACACCAGTCAAAAAGAATGTAGTTCTGTAGAAGAAGTATCTGGAACTAAAGAATCTGCACATAATCAGTTAAGTGGAGCAGGACAGGAATTAACAGTGATCGAATCAAAACCTGATGATCCCATTAAGGATGATTTCACTCTTATTAAGCATTCTGGGCAAGGGAAAGGAAGACCAACAACATTGCATATGGAGAAAGAAGTCAAAATGGAGTTACTACAAGCTAACAGATATGAGCTACTAATGAATGAGAATGTGGAAGATATAGAGGAATTGATTGCACCAGTGGAGGAAGGTATTCCACCTGATAAAAGTAAATGATAATCTCAACTTGGAATATTAGGGGGAGTAATGAGGAAATAAAGCAAAGGGAGGTTATTAAACTCATTACTACTAATAACATAGATGTTCTTGGTTTGCTCGAAACAAGAATCAAAGAGAATATAGCTAGAAGTATTATTAGAAGTATGTTTAGTAGGTATAAGGTTATTGGTAACTATCAACACCACTATAATGGGCGGATTTGGTTAATCTGGAACCCTACTACAGTGAAGGTGGATATTCTTTTTTCTCAGGCTCAGCTTATATACAGTTATATTTATCACTTTGCCTTAGGTATTGGGACTTATATGACTTCTGTATATGGTAGTAATGATGGTGTTGTAAGAACTGATTTGTGGAAGGCACTGCAACAAATTTATACTCCAAATAAGTGGATAGTAATGGGTGACTTCAACATTGTTCGAACTACTAATGAGAAGATAGGAGGGCAGATTCCTACTGAAGGGGAAATGGAGGATTTTAATCAAAGTATAATGGATAATCAGCTGGGTGAGCTGGCAGGTCAGGGATGTGAGTTTACCTGGACCAATAAGCAGAACCCTGGCACAAGAGTTTGGTCTAAATTGGATAGGGCATTGGTTAACAATGACTGGGTTAGCTCATTTCCAGATTCAACTATTAAGTATTTAAATGCTGGTATATCAGATCATTCTCCCATTCTGGTTACTTTGTAGGCTGGAGGAAGAATCAAAAAGAAGATTTAGCTTCTTAAATTGTTGGGTTAAGCACCCAAAATATCATGAAGTGGTGCAGGAAGCTTGGTTGAAACCTATTAAAGGTACTGCAGGTTTTCAACTATTTGAAAAACTGAAGAATGTTAAACAGGCTTTAAAGAAAATGCACAAAAGCAACTTTACAAATTTAGGAGTGAAAATTAAGGAGACAAGGAACCAGATTATGGCTTGTCAGGAGGAATTGCATAAGCAACCATTTTCTGCAGAGCTTATGGAAAAAGAAAATAGACTTCTAGAGGAATTTAAGCAGTTGACTGAAGCTGAAATAAGTATATTGCGACAAAGGTAAAAAAATGGATAATATTCAGATGGGTGATGAATCAACTTCATATTTTCATGCTAAGATCAAAGAGAGAAGACAGCAATAAGTGATAGGAAGTGTTATTGATAGTAAGGGTTGCACCAGAAATGGGTTGAATAATGTAGCTCAAGCCTTTGTGGATTATTATAAGGAGCTGTTAGGCACAGAACATCAAGTAACTCCACTTGGGGAGGAGATAATTAGAGGAGGAGAAATAGTTCAGCAGGAGGAATGGGGTGAAATCACTAGCATTCCAACTGAGGAGGAAATAAGAAGAGTGGTCTTTTCTATAGGCTCAGACAGATGTCCGGGGCCAGATGGCTTCTCTTCCGAGTTTTTCAAGTCATCTTGGAATAGTATAAACAAGGAATTCTGTAATGGAATTCTGGATTTTTTTCAGGAAAGCAAAGATGGCTAAGCAGGCAAATTCAACTCTTATTACTTTAATACCTAAAAAGGAAGTTAGCCTCTCAGTTTTTGACTATAGACCAATTTCATGCTGTTCTGTAGTGTATAAGACTATAAGTAAACTGCTTACTAATAGAATGCAAAGAGTAATGGAGAGAATTGTGGGAAAGGAACAAGCAGTATTTGTCAAGGGCAGGTATATCCATGATAATATTGCTCTCTCACAATCTTTGGTTAAAAATTATGATAGGAAATATGTTACTCCAAGGTGTTTAATGAAGGTGGATATTCGGAAGGCCTTTGATTCTTTGCAGTGGAGTTTTATTAATGATATGCTAAGAAGTCTTAATTTTCCTTCTGTCTTTATTAACTGGGTTATGGAATGTATTAGGGGATCTTGGTTTTCAATTAAGGTTAATGGATCTGCTCATGGGTTTTTTAAAGGAAAGAGTGGACTAAGGCAGGGTGATCCGCTTTCACCCTATCTTTTTGTCAGCATGGAGGTTTTCTCTAGAATGCTAAGGAAAATTGTTGTTTTGCCACAAGTCTCTTACCATCCAAAATGCAGCCAACTTAAGCTAAACCATATGGTGTTTGCTGATGATCTTGTCCTTTTTACCAGGGGTGACCTCCCCTTTGTTGCAGCAGTAATTCAGACCTTGGTGAACTTTGGGAAATTTTTTTGTTTACATGTGAATAAGGACAAGACCAATATTTTCTTTGGTGGGCTTTCCACTGAAGTAAGAGAGCAAATTCTAGAATTCTCTGGGTTTCAACAAGACCAGTTTCCTTGTCGTTATTTAGGACTACCTCTCCATTTTGCTAATAATAGGAGAGTGCATTATGAAGAATTGATAAGTAAGGTTCAGATGAGGATCTCTCATTGGTCCTCTCATCTTCTAACATATGCAGGCCGTATTCAACTCCTCAACTCAGTAATTTTTGGACTGAATAATTATTGGTGTGCAAATGCTCTTTTTCCTGTGAATGTCACAAAGAGACTGGAGCAACTCAGTATGCGGTTCTTCTGGTCAAGAAGTGATAAAGCAAGGATTAGTTATAAAAGTTGGAAGGATATATGTATGCCAGTGGAGAAGGGTGGCTTTAATGTAAAAAGTATAATTAGTTGGAAAAAAGTTATAACAACTCACTGGTTATGGAAAATTCAGACTGAGGCAGATGGATTATGGTTAAATTGGCAAAAGAAGTATGTTCTTAAGGGGCAGGATATTTGGTGTATCAGGAAGAAGAAAAGATTTACTGCATCTTTCAATAGTATACTTGGAGTTAGAGATGATATTATCAATATAGTGGGCAGTAAGGAGGAGGTTGTCTTGCTCCTGAATGCTTGGACTTATAATGAGAGATTTGATGTAGGTAAGGTTTATGATTGGTTCAGACATAAGGGGACTAAAATTCCTTGGATGAAGCACTTATGGAAGAGCTCCATTCTACCTAAAAATCGTATAATTACTGGGCTAGTTAGTCAGAATGCATTAACAACACAAGAGAGAATGCAAAGTAGAGGAATTGCAATGGCCAGTAGATGTTCATTGTGCCAGCCAGGTTTGGCAGCATCTACTAAATTGGATGCAGATAACTGGTAGGAGTATGGACCTGTGTCCAGAACTAAGATGGTGTACAAGAAGACGAAACAAGAAGCATTGGAAAAATGTTTGGTATTGTAGTAGTATTGCGGCTGCAGTCTATAGTATTTGGCAGGAAAGGAACTGTAGGTTATTTGCGAATAATTTTTGTTTGTTATCAAGCTTGATTAATCAGATTAAGTTTAATGGGTTCACCCGTTTACGAAATAGGGGGATTGATATAATAGCTAGGAGGATGATAGGGAATTGTTAAGGAGAAGTAGTAGTGGATCTTCTTTTGTAAAAGATTGTCTTATTTTAATGAGATATACCTTTTCTTGCAAAAAAAAATATAATAATAATAATAATAATAATAATAATAATAATAGTAATAATAATAATAATAATAATAATAATAATAATAATAATAATAATAATAATAATAACGGAAGAAT
Organism: Agrostemma githago; assembly: GCA_958450325.1. Classification (NCBI taxonomy): domain Eukaryota; kingdom Viridiplantae; phylum Streptophyta; class Magnoliopsida; order Caryophyllales; family Caryophyllaceae; genus Agrostemma; species Agrostemma githago. The sequence continues at coordinate 56,310,254 of OY288249.1, read as the reverse complement.
AATAAGATTGATGTCCTTGGTATTCTTGAAACCAGAATTAAAAAACATAAGGCCAAACAGATTTTTAATAAATATTTTGCTGAATATAGGGCTGCTCATAACTATTCAAGTCACTATAATGGAAGAATCTGGGTTGTTTGGAATATTTCAACAGTTTCTGTTAACGTCTTACAATCTAGTGATCAGATTATTCATTGTAAAGTATGCCACCTTGCGTCCTCTAAGCAGATGGAGGTTACAATGGTTTATGGGAGTAAAGATGCTAAGGAGAGATTATCTCTCTGGAATAGTTTAAGGACTATTGCTAATCATACTATTCCTTGGATTGCTATGGGTGATTTCAATGTTATTCGGAATTTTGAGGAAAAAATCAGTCCTACCCCTCCTATACTTTCAGAAATGATGAATTTCAATTCCTGCATCAATCATTGTGCTTTGGATGAGATCTCTACTATTGGTGCTCTGTTGACTTGGACTAATAAGCATGAGGCTCAAACCCGAGTCTGGTCCAGACTGGATAGGGCTCTTATCAACCAAACTTGGATGAGAGAGTTCCCGCATTCCAATGCTATTTGTCCTCCTCCTGGGTTATCTGATCACTCGCCTGTGATGGTGAATGTTTTTGCTGATTTCAGGCATACCCCCCGCTTCAGTTTTCTAAATTGCTGGGTTAGTAATGAAAATTTTATGGATACTGTGTCTGCAGCTTGGTCCACTAGAGCTGCTGGCACATCCAGTTTTAAGTTCTTCACACGATTGAAGGTTGTAAAGCGAGGTCTTATGAATATGCATAAAAGATCTTATTCCAACATTGCTCAACGAATTGATATTGCTGAGAAGGATTTAAGATCCTGTCAGCAAGATCTGCAGGTGAATCCTCTTTCTGTGGAGCTTATCCGTAAGGAAGCTACTCTTCTTCATCAATATAATGATCTAAGGAGGGATGAACTTAGCATTTAAAAAAAAAGGGCTAAAGTGAATGACTTAAATCTTAAGGATTGTTCTACTAAGTACTTCTTTGCCAAGATTAAAGAAAGGAGAGATCAACAGTTTATTGGATCCATTAGAGATAAAGACAATATACAGGCTACAGGTCCTATTGAGGTTGGAGCTGCATTTGTAGATTATTATGAATCACTCCTGGGGTCTGCTGTACCAGTGAATCAACTGGATCAGGCTTTTCTTTCTCAGGGTAACGTGGTGCCTGAGTCAATGTGGGAGTATCTCAGTGTCATTCCCTCCTCCGACGAGATTAAAGATACTTTGTTTAGCATTGGTACTCATAAGAGTCCAGGTCCGGATGGCTTCTCTTCTGAGTTTTTTAGGGCAGCTTGGACTGTGGTGGGTAATGATTTTATTGAAAAAGTCACAGAATTTTTCAGGACTAGCAAGATGGGAAAGCAGGCTAATAATACATGATGGGCCGTATTTAGTCGTAGTTATTACGACGGTTTTGGTATATTTTGTGAGCTAAATCGGTTGTCTTGTATCGCATTTGTGTCAGTTTGGTATAAATGTAATATAGGGTATCTTGAGGATGTTAATCATTGGACCGTTGATTTGGGCCAAGAACGCATGAAACATGAAGAAGAAGAAGAAAGCCTACTTGAAGACCTGGAACGACAGAATCGAAGGATCGCACGAAACAGCAGCTGCTGCCCAGGCGAGTCGCCCAGAGTCCATGCGAGTCGCGCGCTCCCGCGAGTCGCGCTATGCCCATGCGAGTCGCCTGATGGTCTAAAACTTCGCACGCGTTCCGTCTTATTTTGTGATACTTTATTACGTTTTTAAGACTTTGGTCTTATTTAGGAAACTTTATTACTAGTTTTTATTATTAGTATTACTATTATCACTAGGATATTTTATTATTTTAGTAAACTATTATTAGGTTAAGCTTAGCTTTTAGAATTATTATTGACATCAAATCAAAAATCGAGTTGAACGTAATTAGAGGAGAAGAGGGAGAACTTTTGAACAACCCTAATTTTCCACCTCAAAGTATGTGTAACTAATCTTCTCTACTTAGATTCAAGCCTTTGAAACGCTCAAGAAACGTTTGTGAGTTTGAATGTTTTAATTATTAACCTTGATTATTATGAATTGCTTTGTTATTAATTTCATGAATGTTGTTGTTGATTGCTAGGTGTACAACTAGTATTTAATTGCATCGTTCTATCGTTAGTATCGTTAATTGAGTAGGATTTACTGATTAACTTTACATTAGTAACAACTAGGAATTAATATTGAACGGGATACGTTGATATTAGTACTTAGAAGCGATTCATATAAATATCTAAGGCGCGACTGGATTGTACGTGCTATTTGTTCTCTATCGAATTCTCAGATCTATATTTCTTCCGTCTAATTGAACCTAGAACTGGATTGTTTAGGTTGTTTTACGGTTAGGATTAATTAAGAATGGGATTCGTTTTAGTTAACTATTCTTAAGAGAATTGGAATTTCATGTTCACGATAGAGTAATCAAGATTATTAATTGAAACCATCTTACGATGATCAATCGTTATTGAGTGTGGATTTGTGCTTGTGTCTAAGTTCTTTTTCATCACTTGATATCTCAATTTATTAGCTTTTTACTTTAGTTTAATAGAATTTCATTCATAAACCCCCCCCCCCCTTTGGTTACTACAGTCTTTAATTACGTTAGAGATCGATTTTATCTACACTTCAGTTAGCATAATTAGATTAATCTGATTCCTTTGGGTTCGACCCTTATTTCTACTTTACTACGTTTTTAGTATTTAGATTTAAGTGCTTATAAATTGTAATTTGAGGCATACGACCTTAGCATGTCAAATTTAGGCGCCGTTGCCGGGGAATCGGTATTAAATTTTTTTGTGTTTTCTAGTGTAGTTTTTAATTTTCTTGTTATTATAGCTAATTTTATTTATTTTATTTTGTGTAGTTTATGTATAATACTCGTTATGCTAACTTGAACCTCGAGACAGTCGACTCAGAGATTGAACGCACCTTTCACAGGTCACGGAGAATCGGAGAGGGAGCAATAGTTATCGGAACACAGGAATTCGAGGATCTAGAGTTTAACAACGATATTCCTATTATTCCCGTGAATACTGAAGTTTCTTCCGAATCCGAAGACAAATCGAATATCATGGCCAACCTTGCACAACAACCCGACCTTGCACAACAACCTTTGTGCATTACGTACCCACCATTGGGTGCGAATGCCACTTTTGAATTGAAGTCGGGTTTGATCCATCAACTACCCACATTCCATGGCTTGAGCGATGAGGACCCTAACAAGCACTTGTCGGATTTTCATATTGTTTGCTTGAGTATGAAACCGGCTTCCGTCACTGATGAGCAACTCAAGCTGAGGGCCTTCCCCTTCTCATTGAAGGATTCTGCGAGAGATTGGTTATATTACTTGCCACCGGCAAGTATTGATACACGGGTGAAGATGAAGAATGCATTCCTTGAGAAGTACTTTCCGGCATCTCGAGCCTCCCAGTTGAAGAAGCAGATTAGTAATGCGGAGCAACGAGATGGTGAGACGTGTATGAGTATTGGGAACGTTTTATGAAGCTGTGTGCTACATGCCCATATCATGGCTACAATCCTAAAGACCTTGTGATGTACTTTTGTGGAGGTCTTTGTGTGGAGGATGCTCGCACTGTGAATGCGGCATGTGGGGGATCGATTGTGAACAAGAGTCCAGATGCTGCTATAGAAGTTATCTAGGAGCTAGCTGAAAGCTCTCGGGATTTTTCTCGAAAATTTCCCTGACGGGGAGTGCATGCCGTGGGTAATTCATCATCCTCAAGCCTTGAACATAAAGTTGATAGCTTAACGGCTCTTGTCCAAAACATGATGTCGGGAAAAACAAATCAAGTTATGATGTGCGGTATCTGTTCTACCGAGGGACATCCGGGTGAGCTTTGTCCTCACATGTATGAAGAGGATCAAGAGGAGGTGAATGGAATATGGGAAACCGGGGAAAAGAAGAAGTGGGACCCCTACTCTACTACCTTTAATCCCGGACGGAGAGAGCATCTTAACATGAGGTGGAGAACTCGACAAGGGGATCAACAATTTAATCAAGGGAATCAAATTGGTCAAGCGAAGCAACAATTCTTTGCTAAACAACAAGTCCCTAACACGGTTCCTACTCCACCCCCACCTAGTGGTCAAATGTCCACCGAGGAGATGATACGTGCTTTGGTTGCTAGTCAAGCTACGGTAACCACCCAAATGTCCAATCTTCAAGCTACGGTTCTTCAACATCAAACGGAGAACAAAGCTAGTATCCAAAACATGGAAACTCAATTGGGACAAATGGCGACCTCTATTAGTCGTTTGGAAGCTCGAGATTCTACAGGGCTCCCGTCCCAAACGGTGGTGCCTTCTAAGAACGTGAGTGTTGTTTCATTGAGGAACGGAAGGCAATTAGAGGAGATCGAGAAGGTGAAAAAGGTAGCAAAGCAACCGGTCATTCGAGAGGAAGAAGAAGAGATAGTGATCGAGGAGGAGGAGCAAACCCCTATTGTCAAAGCAAAGGAGCTCATTAGTGCTACACCGGTTGTGGAACCGGAGGTACCCTTCCCCGATGCACTCAAGAGAACTCGCCACTTTGAGCACGATAAAGACATTTATGAGGTATTTGAAAAGTGCGAGGTAAATATTCCCCTTCTTAATCTTTTGAAAAGTATTCCTAAATATGCAAAAAATTTAAAAGAATTGTGCACTAATAAAAGGAATAACAAGCTTAAAGGGGTAAAGAAAGTTAAGGTAAGTGAACATGTGTCCGCCGTTTTTCAACAAAAACTACCACCTAAATGTAGTGATCCGGGTATGTTCACAATTCCTTGCACCATTGGTAACACTAAGTTTCATAAGGCCATGCTAGATTTAGGAGCTTCTATAAATGTGATGCCTTATTCTATGCAACTTGGTCCTTTGAGTAATACTAGTGTTGTGATTCAGTTGGCGGATAGATCGAATGTCTACCCGAAAGGTGTTATCGAGGACGTTCTTGATTTAGTTGACAATCTAATCGCTCCTGCTGATTTTTATGTGCTAGACATGGAACATGATCACCATGTAGCTCCGATTTTGCTAGGAAGACCGTTCTTGAAAATGGCAAGCACGAAGATTGATGTCTCCAATGGATCTATGACTATGGAGTCCAATGGCCAATTAATAACTTTCAACATCTATGATGCCATGAAATACCCCATAGATCATCATTCTGTCAACTTTATTGATGTCGTTGATCCATTAGACAAGAATTCTTTGACCTGAATGGTTCTGATGAGTTGCAGGTAGCTATGGAAAACAGTTTGAGTAACGAGGAGGTAGAATATGCTTTTTCTGTTAATTTGCAGGAACTTGTGGCGGAATTGCAAGATTCGAGGAGACCACTGTCTAATTTTCAAACACTACTACAAATAAGATTAAAGAGGATGGTTGGATAAGGAACCGTCCTTTAGGTCGACGTCCTATTAAATCAAATAGCGCGGTTCCAAGAAGGTCAAACCATCCTATTTAATTGCAGAACCGTCCTATTTAATTGCAGAACCGTCCTATTAAATTGTTTACAAATAGGACGGTTATGCCTTCAATCGTCCTATTTGTAAACAATTTAATAGGACGGTTCTGCAATTAAATAGGACGGTTCTGCAATTAAATAGGACGGTTTGACCTTCTTGGAACCGCGCTATTTGATTTAATAGGACGTCGACCTAAAGGACGGTTCCTTATCCAAGCATCCTCTTTAATCTTATTTGTAGTAGTGAAAATCCGTTACCACTAACTGTTCCTAGGGAGAAATTGTTGCCTTCTGTTGTGCAGACACCTGTGGTGGAGCTTAAAGCTCTACCGGAGCACTTGAAGTATGTGTTCCTTGGTGAGGGAGAAACACTTCCGGTTATCATCTCTAGTAAGCTCACCGAGGAACAAGAGAGGAAGTTGAAGGACGTTCTTCTGGAGAACAAGCAACCTATTGGATGGACAATTGCCGACATCAAAGGTATTAGTCCAAGTACTTGTATGCACCGAATTTTACTCAAAGATGATGCTAAACCGGCGAGGCAACCACAACGTCGATTAAATCCTCCTATGATGGAGGTAGTGAAGAAAGAGGTTCTCAAGCTACTACAAGTCGGTATGATTTTTCCTATTTCTGATAGTAAATGGGTGAGTCCTACGCAAGTAGTCCCTAAAAATTCCGGGGTGACCGTAGTTGAGAACAAAGATGGTGAGCTTGTCCACACTAGGATTCAAAACGGGTGGAGGGTGTGTATTGATTACCGTAGATTGAATGCGGTAACTAGGAAAGACCACTTCCCCCTTCCCTTCATTGACCAAATGCTAGAAAGACTAGTGAGGAAAACCTACTATTGTTTCTTAGATGGGTATTCGGGCTATTTTCAAATAGCTATCGCCCCCAAGGATCAAGAGAAAACCACATTCACTTGTCCTTTTGGCACGTTTGCGTATAGACGCATGCCTTTTGGTCTTTGTAATGCACCCGCGACATTTCAACGATGTATGATAAGCATCTTTTCAGAGTATGTGGAACGTTTCATAGAAGTGTTCATGGATGACTTTACGGTGCATGGTGACTCTTTTGATTCTTGTTTACATCATCTATCTCTTGTGCTTAAACTTTGCATTGAAACTAACCTTGTCTTGAATTCAGAGAAGTGTCACTTCATGGTGGAGCAAGGTATAGTTCTCGGACATGTGGTTTCTTCGAAGGGCATAGAGGTAGACAAAGCAAAAATTGATACTATTTCTTCTCTACCTTACCCTACTAATGTTCGGGAAGTGCGGTCTTTTCTTGGTCATGCAGGTTTTTATAGGAGATTTATTAAAGACTTTTCCAAGATAGCCACACCATTGTGCAAATTGCTTCAAAAGGAGGTAGATTTTGTATTTGATGAAGCTTGCAAGGAGGCTTTTAATGAGTTGAAACGTAGGCTTACGTCGGCTCCAATTATTCAAGCTCCGGATTGGTCTCTCCCCTTCGAGATCATGTGTGTTGTGTGCTAAATTTAGACCGTTTTTCCCCTCATTGAGATCCGTTTTTCCCTCGTTTTGCGAGTCTTGAGTGCGATTATCGCCATATTTTGAGTAAATCTCGCATTAGCGTCCCTCTTGTGCGTTTTACGTGTTTTTGGTAGTTTTTCTATCATTTTGATAGGATTTTGCATCGAAATCACGATCGAGCTTCCACGAGCACAAGAGAAGGAAATACCGTCCAAAAAGTGAAGCACACAACTTAAAGTTTAAAGCCATCCAATCAATCAACGAATAATGTGACAAGAAACAGGCCAAGAAAAATGACCGGGCAAAATTTCACCCGACGGTGAAAGCGCCTCCCGAAGATTTTCCAAGACCTCCCCACCGGGCGAATCTGACCGGGCGAAATTTCGCCCACTGGGTGAAATTTCGCCCGATGGAGAGAAGAGCCGGAAAACGCAAAAATGGAAGAAAATCTGACCGGGTGAAATTTCACCCGGTGGGAATTATCGTCAAGTCCGCAGGGCGAAGTTTCACCCTATGAAGATGCTAAGGGAGATTGTCTCACTAATGGAGCATAAAGTTGGATTTGGGCTTTAGGTTAAATACCCATTAAGAGATTACTATATATATGTCTACCCTACTTAGTTGCCTATTACCTCTCCATTATGCTAAGGAGGGAAGACATTACACCACTCCACCATCCTATTATACCATCTTAGTAGTAGTATTCTAGTAGAAAATCCTCCATAATTCTAGTAGTTTACATAGTAATTAGTAGTAGATCTACATAGTTTACATCAACAATTCTCTAGATTACAAGTTTGTAGAAGATTATTCAAGTTTTATTTGAAGATTTGTTGGGTTTATTGGAGGATTAGTGACAAGTTCTCCATTTTATTCATCAAAGATTCAATCTTTATTCATGATATCTTCTTATTTCTTGTAGATCTCCATAGTTGGTATACTTCTCTTCCACTCTCTAATCTCTAGTTTAGTTTTAATGTTATTTTCTCATCATTATCTCTTGTCTAGATCATATTAGTGTTGATAGTTTCATTAGATCTATTTAATATGCATGTTGTAGAGATTTTCCTCTTAGTCAATGTTTTGTTGCTTTCCATAATGATTAGTGAGTAGATTTCTTGTTGGGGAGTTTAGGGATGAGGACTTGGACTATTTGAATTTAGGGGTAATGGTGGGTTGCTTGCATATTGGTTTATCTTATTTTTGGTGTTATGTCATTGTTGTTTTAGTCCGGCCAACTAGACCGACCTTGACTAATTTCTATCAATATGGGGAAACTCGGGGTAGAAATTAACGTGACTAGGGACTTACCCTCATTCACCGCGAAAGCGGGTTTTTAGGTGAGTTTATCAATATTGCGACAAAAACTCAATCCCGACCTTCTTAGACTCCGAGTACCGAATCCCGACTTCTCCCTAACACCTTTTCCCTAGATTGACCACCTCTAGCTATCATCGTAGTGATTCCTCTAGTATAGACTCGACCCTTAGAAAACCCCCCTCTAGACATCAAACACGACACTTTAAACCCGTTATTATCACACCGTTCCCTGTGGACCGACCTCCACTTACCACAATTACTTGTTTGTTTTTGTGTGTCATCTCGAGTCTTATAAATATTGTTTTTGATCCCCCGTCCTTCGTTAACGACCGATCCTATTGGGTGGCGATCAATGTGCGATGCGAGTGACTATGCATTAGGAGCAGTGTTGGGTCAAAGAGTTGGAAAGATAGCTCATGTCATTCATTATGCCTCCATGACCCTTAATGAAGCTCAAAGGAACTACACCACCACAGAAAAGGAGCTTCTAGCGGTCGTGTATGCGTTGGAGAAAGTTCGATCCGACTTGTTAGGAACGAAGGTGATTGTGTTTTCTGACCATGCGGCATTGCGCTATTTGATGACTAAGAGGGAAGCTAAGCCGAGATTGATCCGGTGGATCCTTTTACTTAGCGAGTTCGATCTTGAGGTGAAAGACAAAAAGGGAGCCGAGAATGTGGTTGCCGATCATTTGAGTCGGTTGATTGATGTTGATTCTAGGTCACATGAGAAAGAGTCGGTCAAGGGTGCGTTTCCCGACGAAAGTTTATTTGCACTTAACTTGGTTCAACCTTGGTATGCGAATATGGTAAACTTTCTTTGCTCATCTAAATTTCCTTCGGTTTTCTCAAAATCTCAAAAAGACAAGCTTCGTAGTGATGCGAAGTACTATGTGTGGGATGAGCCATATCTATGGAAACATTGCTCCGATGGTGTTATTAGAAGATGTGTTCCGGAGAATGAGATGACCTCAATTCTCACTTTTTGTCACTCTCAAGCGTATGGAGGTCACTTTGGTGGACGGAAGACGACAAGAAAGGTGTTAGATTGCGGTTTCTATTGGACCACCTCGTTTCGAGATGCCCAAGTCTTTTGTCAAGCTTGCTACAATTGTCAAAGGGTGGGGAATATTTCCCGAAAAAATGAGATGCCTCAAAGTTATATGCTTAATTGTGAGATATTCAATGTATGGGGGAACGATTTCACGCGGCCGTTTCCAAACTCGAACTGTAATCTTTACATTTTACTTGCGGTCGATTATGTGTCCAAGTGGGTGGAAGCAATCCCCACTAAGACCGATGATTCTAAGGTGGTGGCGGATTTTTTCAAGGCTAACATATTTGTTCGATTTGGAATTCCCAAGACCTTGATTAGTGATCGTGGTACTCATTTCGTGAATAAAACGATAAGTGCTTTGCTCAAAAAGTATTTTGTCACTCATAAAGTATCCATGGCTAGACTAGTCGTGAGCCTCCAAATTACAATTTTTATCCACTACTAACTCAAACAAATAGTAAGGGCAAGTAAAGGTCGAACCCACAAGGAAGGTGATTATGTTGTTTTAAGTGTGTGTAAATCTATACAAAAGTAACCAAATGGAGGGATTTTAATGTGTTGTTTCTAAGTCTAAAAAAACTAATAAAATAAATTAGCTAAATAAACTAATATGAATAACCGATGTAACAAATATGAGAAAAATACTTGGACCAAACAATATCCACCACAAGCTTAACGAATTGATCATTGACTCTTCTACTTTACAATTCATATTAGAATACTTTGCTATGAAGTTTAATCGACTTCTAATTCCACTTATTAATAGTTATAAGATATGAGAAGCATACTCAAATAACCCTTACGATATTGTCAACTTAAATCAAGCATCTAAATCGTATCAATATGTAGATTAAAACAATGGAATTTAGCAAAGATGAAAGAATGATTACTCAAGCGGTATCACTTTGTTTCATACAAGTTTAATCCTTATAACTCAACAACGATGAAAAGCATACAAATTGGTGAATTATATTTCCTACTCGGATATAGTTAAACAAACAAAAGATTCATTTAACTATTCTAGCAATGGTTTATCAATAACAAAGACTAGGTGATCAAACTAGAAGAAGAATTAACAAACCAAGAATTAATATAAATTAAACTTGATATTCTAATAATAATGCAAAATAGAAACGAGTCTTACAATTCCTTAAACTTGAAAGGCTTCAATAACTTGTTCCAAGATGAAAACTTAGCCCTCCATACAAATGAACTACTCACAAAATAAACTAGAAAATGTACGTGTTTTTGAGAATTACAAATGATACTTGATGTGTTGGATGATGAAAATGATGGTGAACTTCTCCTCTTTATATAGTCATCCATGGAGCATCTTCATCAAGGCTCATAAAGCCTCATAAAATGCCTCATAACAATGACCATCATAAAGGAGAAGAGTAATGTCCATGAGTAAAGAAGAGAACAAAAGAATCCAATGCAAAATAGAATCCTAGAAGGAATCCTATGCATAAAAGTGAGCCTCCACCTGTGGCAAACTGTCAAAGCCTCCACCCGTGGCAAAAAGTAGCAAAAAGTGCCGCTGCCTGTGGCAACTTAATCCTTCACTTTCTTCTTGTCTCTGGGCTTCCACTTGTACCTTGGGCTCCATGTGTCTTCACTTCGAATATCTTGTCATCTATTAGCCCAAAACACACCCCATTTGATATCCTAATCTCTTTTCACTACTTAATCCACTTAATTACACATTTTCATACCTTAGTCCATCATTTTGAACATATACACAATAATCCTTCAAAACACACCCAAAACTACAAAATAGTCAACTAAATGACTCTTATTAATCCTTACTAAACTAGACTAATCAAAACATCCCCACGCTTAGACCTTTACTCGTCATCGAGTAAATTATATTAAAATAACGATCTTCCACAAGGTCTATACAGCGAAGCATGGGTAGCTTGATAAAACCACTAGATGCTCTCGACTCTCACACCCCCGCCTTATATCATCCCTCTAAAAATATATGGTCAAAGAAATAGAATAACCTATTCACTAAGACCATATTACAATCAATGCTCATTTCCCACCAATCACAATATCAATTACATACAAAATTTTGAAAAATAAAACATGGTGTAGTTGATATCCACTTATCACTCCAACTCTAAGATGATCCTAAACCCGAACCACCCAATTTCTGACCCAGTTACTTCCCTCCACCATGTTTTGTCATCTTCCAACACCTTATACACTTGCCCCATTATTTCCCGAATACCAAAAGCTTCTCTCAATTTCTCGTAAGTTAACTCACGAGCCTTCCCATTTAATCGAAAGCTAATTGCCGGGACATATTTGTTGTTATTTTTAGACATCGATATGGTGGACATGAATTCAAGTGTGTACCTACGAAAAGTATGAGCCCCTTTCTCCATGAATCCTTCCAAACCCACACGTGTCATCAATTTTGTCACGACATCAAGCATACCTAATTTCTCAAGAGTAGAACGACAAATAAATCGAGTGCCTCTCATCTCCTTCTTGTACAACCTATCCCAAATTTCGGTTTGAGCTTTAGTTAAACAAGTTGGTTTCGAAATGGGAATGTGCTTAGGATGAACGGGTTTGGATGGAACTTTCTTAGTAACGATTTTGGATTTTTTTGGTGGTGGTATGGTGGCGGGGGTGGTGTTTTGTCTCTTAGCTCTCGCCATGTCTCAACTTGTACAACACTCGACAATGACCAATTACAATGACCGACTAATCCCACGACTAAACTCGATGAAGGAAATGAAACAAAAATACCACGATAGACTCAATTCAACCAAACAAATACTCACCAAATTACACTAATCAAATGACATGGTCCCACCATTTAGAAAGACCTGCAAGTGGACACAAACACTTGTACTTGTGCTAAATAATTGAGCCACTAAGCACACCAAACACTAATCAATTGACACTAACCCCATTATTCCCAAAATGACGCCAATTTCTAATAATTCTACCCAATTTGCACACTCCAAAACTAAGACTCACATTACTGTAACTCACACCAAGTCCTGCTCACATGGGTACTCCTCACCAGACTCAACCAAAAGTACACAAAAACTCATAGTTCACAAGAACAAAGAAAATCGAGGCATAAATTTTTCAATTTTAGCCTATAATTTCGAATTTTCAGTTATCCGTTTCTTAAAATTGAAGTTTTTACCTTGATGTCAAATCCCAGATTTGGAAGATAGTTGAGATTAGAAAAGAAACAGATGGGTGACAAGGGATGAAAGTCAGATTGGAATTAATCTAGTGAACGGTGGGGTCGTTTCTGATCATTTGTTATGGTTTTTTTTTTTTTAAAAAAAAAAAATTAAGGATTGGATGGGTGATTAGGAATTCAGAGAGGAGGAGGAAGTGAGAACAAAAGATATTTTGATGAGATTGTTTTTATTTATTTATGAAGGAATGAAGAAGGGGAAATGGAGAAAGGAAATAAAACAAAGATACGTACCAGATGCGAGACTGACCCGCGACCCGAGGAGAAACCGCCGCGACCGGCAGCTGGAAAGACCGCGACAGGCGGCAAGAAGGGCCACGACAGGCGGTAGGAATAGTCCAAACTCCGATCTCCCTGTTCCCTTCCCACCACCAGCGGCTGAAGTCGCCACCACTGGCGGATCTACTTGCCGCGACTAGTGGCTAATACAGCCACCACCAGCGGCTAAGGTTACGCAAACATCTCGAGTCTAACAGTGGTCCGCCACCAGCGGCAAATGAGCCACCACCCGCGGCACGGAATGTAAATGTTTGCGCTCGTTTTTTTTTTTTTTTTTACTCGAGTTATAAAATCGAATTACGTCGATTTCATATCCGAGGATCGTACCTACAAAATAGGAAAACAAAATTAATTAGAAAAAAAATTGAAAAAAAAATTCTAAAATAACGGGAAATAAATAAAATGATGAAAAATAAAAGAAAAGAAAAGACGGGTTGCCTCCCGATAAGTGCCTTAGTTAACGTCGTGGCTCGACGTAAAGAGAACGGATTCAATCTTCATAAATTGGGTCGGAAATGTCGATTTCCTCGATCGTTTCCTTTTGAAACCCGTCATAATACGGCTTAAGACGATGTCCGTTCACTTTAAAAATCTTATCCGTAGAAAAACTACGAATCTCCACCGCTCCATGTGGATATACTTGAGTGACTTCAAACGGACCAATCCACCGGGATCGTAATTTTCCCGGGAATAACCGAAGACGGGACATAAAAAGCAACACTTTTTGTCCCACGGTGAAGGTTTTTCGAGCCAACATTTTATCGTGCCACGCTTTGGTTCGATCTTTAAAAATCGCGGCATTCTCATAGGACTCGTTCCTAATCTCCTCGAGCTCTTGTAGTTGCAATTTCCGATATTCACCCGATTCATCCATCCGCATATTCAAATTTGTCACCGCCCAATATGCCTTGTGCTCAAGTTCAACCGGGAGGTGAAAGACTTACCGAATACTAATCGATACGGTGACATACCAATCGGAGTCTTATAAGCCGTTCTATAGGCCCATAAACCGTCATCGAGCCTCATGCTCCAATCTTTCCGATTCGGGTTTACCGTCTTTTCTAAGATAGATTTCACCTCTCGATTAGACACCTCGGCTTGCCCATTGGTTTGAGGATGATAAGCGGTGGACACCTTGTGAGTAACAAAGTATTTCTTCAACAATGCGCCGACCGTCCTATTGCAAAAATGAGTGCCTCTATCACTTATCAAAGCCCGGGGAATTCCGAACCTAGAAAAGATATTCGATTTAACAAAATCTGCAACAACCATAGAATCGTTAGTCCTAGTGGGTTTAGCTTCCACCCACTTCGAGACATAGTCAACCGCAAGAAGAATATACAAATACCCAAGAGACACGGGAAATGGACCCATAAAATCAATACCCCATACATCAAAAATTTCACAATAAATCATAGGGGTTTGAGGCATCTCATTTCGACGTGAAATGTTACCGCTCCTTTGGCAATTGTCACAAGTCTTAACAAAGTCATGAGCATCACAAAACAAGCTAGGCCAATAAAAACCACAATCTAGTACCTTTCGTGCGGTACGTCTAGCTCCAAAATGGCCTCCACAAGCATATGAATGACAAAAGGCAAGTATAGAGCTCACCTCACTCTCCGGTACACACCTCTATACTATTTGGTCCGCACAATGTTTCCATAGGTAAGGATCATCCCAAACATAGTATTTAGCATCACTACGAATATTTTCCTTTAGGGATTTTGAAAAACCTGTAGGAAATTCGTTGGAAACAAGAAAGTTAACAATTTTTGCATACCAAGGAAGAACGGAAGTAAGAGCAAAGAGTGTTTCATCGGGAAATGAACCCCGAATAGGCTCCACTAGCCTCTCTTGATGCACCAATCGACTTAAGTGGTCGGCGACCACATTCTTGGCTCCTTTCTTATCTTTGACCTCCAAGTCAAATTCAATCAACAATAGAACCCATCGAATGAGCCTTGGTTTGGTTTCCTTCTTTGTCATCAAGTACCTAAGAGCGGCGTGATCGGTGTAAAGCACTACTTTGGTACCAAGCAAGTAAGAGCGGAACTTCTCTAAAGCAAATACTACCGCTAACATCTCCTTCTCGGTAGTAGAGTAGTTCTTTTGGGCCTCGTTAAGGGTCAAAGATGCATAGTAAATCACAAGAGGTATCCTTCCAACTCTTTGACCCAAAACGGCACCAATAGCATAGTCACTCGCATCACACATGAGTTCAAATGGGAGTGACCAATCCGGAGCTTTGATAATCGGTGCCGAGGTTAACTTCTCCTTCAACTTGTCAAACGCCTCCTTGCATGCCAAATCGAACTCAAAATCTACTTCCTTTTGCAACAACTTGCATAATGGTGAAGCTATTTTCGAAAAGTCCTTGATAAATCTCCTATAGAAACATGCATGACCAAGGAAAGAACGAACCTCACGCACATTAGTTGGATAAGGAAGGGATTGAATTGTGTCAATTTTGGCTTTATCAACCTCAATACCTTTAGATGAAACCACATGACCTAGGACAATACCTTGTTCTACCATGAAATGACATTTTTCCGAATTAAGAACAAGGTTAGATTCAATGCATCTCTTAAGCACAAGAGACAAATGAAATAAGCAACTATCAAACGAGTCACCTTGCACGGTAAAGTCATCCATGAAAACTTCAATGAAATTCTCTACATATTCCGAAAATATACTAACCATGCATCGTTGAAAAGTCGCGGGAGCATTACATAGCCCAAATGGCATGCGTCGATATGCAAAAGTACCAAATGGACAAGTAAATGTGGTTTTCTCTTGATCCTCGGGCGCAATTGCTACTTGAAAATAGCCCGAGTAACCATCTAAAAAGCAATAAAAGGCCTTACCGGCAAGCCTCTCTAGCATTTGATCGATGAAAGGTAGAGGGAAATGGTCCTTCCTAGTCACCGCATTGAGTCGACGGTAATCAATGCAAACGCGCCACCCATTTTGAACACGGGTGGGAACCCACTCTCCATGTTGATTCTCTACTACCGTCACTCCACTCTTCTTTGGCACAACTTGTGTGGGACTCACCCACTTGCTATCCGAGATTGGGTAAATTATACCCACTTGCAAGAGCTTCAAGATCTCCTTCTTCACCACCTCCATCATAGGTGGGTTCAATCTCCTTTGGGGTTGCCTCACCGGTTTGGCATCTTCTTCTAGGAAAATGTGATGCATACAAGTGGTTGGACTAATGCCTTTGATGTCGGCTATAGTCCATCCAATTGCTAATTTATTCTCCTTAAGAACCTCCACTAGTCTTTCCTCTTGCTCCTCCGTGAGCTTGTTAGAAATGATGACGGGTAAGGTCTCACCATCTCCTAGAAATACATACTTCAAATGATCCGGCAATGGTTTTAATTCAACCACGGGTGCCTGCACAACTGAAGGTAACAATTTCTCATGAGGCAAAGTTAGTGTTAGTGGTTTAGAAAAAAACGACATAATAGGTGAAGTCTCCATCTTGGATAAGGAAGCCACAACCTCCTGCAAATCACTAGATCCAAATCATTACAATATAAGCTATTATCAATAGCCACAATCAAGTCATCTTCTCCTTCTAGGTTGAACACATCTTGCACTATGGGCTCCAAAACGTCAATCATATAACAAGAATGGTCGTCACGTGGATATTTCATTGAATCATAGATGTTAAAATTAACCACTTGACCATTAGCCTCCATAGTGAGTGAACCATTGGACACGTCGATTTTAGTGCTTGCGGTTTTCAAAAATGGCCTACCTAAAAGTATTGGGGTCGCATGTGAATCATGTTCCATTTCAAGCACATAAAAATCGGCGGGGAAAATGAGTTTGTCCACCATTACTAGGACATCCTCAACAACCCCTTTGGGGTAAGCATTAGAACGATCGGCTAATTGTATTACCACCCCCGTTTTAATTAAAGGACCCAATTTCAAAGATTTATATAATGAATATGGAAGTACATTTATCGATGCACCTAAGTCAAGCATAGCATTAGGAAATGTGGTGTCTCCTACGGTGCAAGGAACGGTAAAGATACCCGGGTCACTGCATTTAGGTGGTAATTTATGTTGAAACAAGGCCGACACATGTTCATTGACTTTAACTTTTTGGACTCCCTTAAGCTTTTGATTCCTCTTGATAGTACACAATTCCTTAAGAAATTTAGCATATCTAGGAACACTTTTCAATAAATCAAGTAAGGGGATGTTTACCTCACATTTCCGAAAAATTTCATAGACATCTTTATCTTGCATGGGCCGAGTCTTCCTTTTGAGTGCCTCCGGAAATGGTGGTGGGTCCACATAAGCGGGTGTCACTATTGGTGAAGATGCTTCTTGCTCCACTGGGATTGGGACGGTGTTCTCAACCTCGATTTCTTCCTCCTCTTGCTCCACAATTTCCCGAATCCTATCCTGTGGACCGGGTAATTCTTTCCCATTTCGCAAAGTAATAGCACTAGCATTAGCATTAGGTGGGGGAATAGGTTGGGATGGAAGTTTCCCGGAATCCCGAGCCTCAAGTCTCCCTATAGCACTAGACATTTGACCCATTTGATGTTCTAGGTTTTGAATGCTAGTTTTAGTGTCATGTTGGAATTGGGCTTGATTTGCTTGCATTGTGGCAACATTAGAGGTTAAAGCCCGGATCATATCCTCCGTGGACATAGTAGGTGTGGTAGTTTGGGCTTGTGGGGTAAAGGTGTTTGGGACTTGGTTTCTAGGAATAAAACGGGGTCGGACTTGACCAAATTTTTGGCCAAAGGATTGGCCTTGAAGTTGATTAAAAATTTGACCTTGAGGTTGTAAGCCTCCTTGTGGGTTTCCATATTGGAACCCGGGATGGTCTCTTCTCATATAAAAATTATCATACCTCTTTTGGCCAAAAGCACCGACCGCATTTACCTCCTCGGTGACCTCCTCTTCCATAAGTGGACACTTGTCGGCAAAATGCCCATGTGATGAACAAATAGAGCAAGCTTGAACTTGTTGTTGATTCCTCTTCATCATGTCCCTCATCATGGAAGCCAAATCTTCAACCTTCCTTTCAAGTGAAGTGTGAGAACTTGAAGTAGCCATGTTCACCCTTTTTGTGGTAGTTCTCACACTAAATTGGCGTGAGCTTTCGACAAGCTCACTCAATAATGCATAAGCATCATCCGAATTTTTATTAACAATGCCTCCTCCACTAGCGACATGGACCATTCGGGCATCATCCGGAGATAATCCTCCAACAAAATAGAGGATGAGATCGGCAGCACTATACCCATGATATGGGCAACTTGATAATAATTATTGGAAACGCTCCCAATATTGATAAAGTGTTTCCCCATCGTCTTGCTCCACATTGGATATCTCCTTCTTG
Organism: Agrostemma githago; assembly: GCA_958450325.1. NCBI lineage: Eukaryota > Viridiplantae > Streptophyta > Magnoliopsida > Caryophyllales > Caryophyllaceae > Agrostemma > Agrostemma githago. The sequence goes on along the minus strand of OY288249.1, from coordinate 56,291,962 downwards.
ATACTTGACGATTTGGCGGCGGGGAAGTACTTCTCAAGGAACGCCTTCTTCATTAATTCCCAAGTTGTAATACTACCCGGTGGAAGGTAGTACAACCAATCTCGAGCGGCATCTTTGAGGGAAAATGGAAATGCCCTCAATTTGATTTGCTCTTCGGTAACACCATTGGGTTTCATGCTATTGCATACAACATGAAACTCGGATAAGTGCTTGTGTGGGTCCTCGCCATGGAATGAAGGTAATAAGTGGATCAAACCCGACTTCAATTCAAAGGTTGCATTTTCCGCCAAGGCCGGAAAAGTAATGCAAAGTGGTTGTTGAGAAAGATCGGGAGCTTTGATCTCCTTCAAGGTTCTTGTTTCTTTGACCATTTTGATCTCCTTTGTCTCCTCAACTATGTTATCAAAATCGAGCTTCCTCTTGATTTCCTTCCGAATGCGACGAAGAGTCCGCTTCAATTCTGGATCAAAATCTACTAATTTATTGTTAGTAGAACGGGTGTTCGGCATAAACCAAACACCAAGAAAATAGAAATATATAGAAAAACACACAAATAAATAACAAAAATTGCCATCCCCGGCAACGGCGCCAAAATTTGGCTAGACTAGTCGTGAGCCTCCAAATTACAATTTTTATCCACTACTAACTCAAACAAATAGTAAGGGCAAGTAAAGGTCGAACCCACAAGGAAGGTGGTTATGTTGTTTTAAGTGTGTGTAAATCTATACAAAAGTAACCAAATGGGGGGATTTTAATGTGTTGTTTCTAAGTCTAAAAAAACTAATAAAATAAATTAGTAAATAAACTAATATGAATAACCGATGTAACAAATATGAGAAAAATACTTGGACCAAGCAATATTCACCACAAGCTTAACGAATTGATCATTGACTCTTCTACTTTACAATTCATATTAGAATACTTTGCTATGAAGTTTAATCGACTTCTAATTCCACTTATTAATAGTTATAAGATATGAGAAGCATACTCAAATAACCCTTACGATATTGTCAACTTAAATCAAGCGTCTAAACCGTATCAATATGTAGATTAAAACGATGGAATTTAGCAAAGATGAAAGAATGATTACTCAAGCGGTATCACTTTGTTTCATACAAGTTTAATCCTTATAACCCAACAACGATGAAAAGCATACAAATTGGTGAATTATATTTCCTACTCGGATATAGTTAAACAAACAAAAGATTCATTTAACTATTCTAGCAATGGTTTATCAATAACAAAAACTAGGTGATCAAACTAGAAGAAGAATTAACAAACCAAGAATTAATATAAATTAAACTTGATATTCTAATAATAATGCAAAATAGAAACGAGTCTTACAATTCCTTAAACTTGAAAGGCTTCAATAACTTGTTCCAAGATGAAAACTTAGCCCTCCATACAAATGAACTACTCACAAAATAAACTAGAAAATGTACGTGTTTTTGAGAATTACAAATGATACTTGATGTGTTGGATGATGAAAATGATGGTGAACTTCTCCTCTTTATATAGTCATCCATGGAGCATCTTCATCAATGGCTCATAAAACCTCATAAAATGCCTCATAACAATGACCATCATAAAGGAGAAGAGTAATGTCCATGAGTAAAGAAGAGAAAAAAAGAATCCAATGCAAAATAGAATCCTAGAAGGAATCCTATGCATAAAAGTGAGCCTCCACCTGTGGCAAAAATGCCTCCACCTGTGGCAAACTGTCAAAGCCTCCACCCGTGGCAAAAAGTAGCAAAAAGTGTCGCTGCCTGTGGCAACTTAATCCTTCACTTTCTTCTTGTCTCTGGGCTTCCACTTGTACCTTGGGCTCCATGTGTCTTCACTTCGAATATTTTGTCATCTATTAGCCCAAAACACACCCCATTTGATATCCTACTCTCTTTTCACTACTTAATCCACTTAATTACACATTTTCATACCTTAGTTCATCATTTTGAACATATACACAATAATCCTTCAAAACACACCCAAAACTACAAAATAGTCAACTAAATGACCCTTATTAATCCCTGCTAAACTAGACTAATCAATCCACGGCCTACCATCCGCGGACGAACGGACAAGCTGAAGTGTCCAATCGAGAGGTTAAATCCATCCTAGAGAAGACAGTCAATCCAAATCGGAAGGATTGGAGTGGACGGTTGGACGATGCATTGTGGGCTTATCGAACGGCCTACAAAACCCCGATCGGCATGTCTCCATATCGATTGGTGTTCTGGAAGGCGTGTCATCTTCCCGTGGAGCTAGAGCATAAGGCATATTGGGCGATAAAAAGCTTCAATATGAATTTAGATGAATCGGGAATGCTTCGTAAGCTACAATTACAAGAGTTGGAGGAGCTATGTCTCGAATCATATGAGAACGCGGCAACTTATAAGGAGAAAACAAAGGCTTGGCATGATAAGATGGTCTTGAGAAGAGACTTTCAAGTTGGGCAAAAAGTCCTCTTATTTCAATCTCGTCTTCGTCTTTTTCCCGGTAAGATAAAATTTCGTTGGCTTGGTCCATTCATTATAACTCATGTTTACCCTCATGGTGCAGTTGAAGTAAGAAATCCCGAGACAAACAAGATTTTGAAGGTCAACGGACAACGTCTTAAGCCGTATTGTGAAGGATTTGAAGCTAACGTGGTGGAGTCGATGGCCCTCTACGACCCTATCCACGAAAATTGACATCCGTCTCAGTCGAACGAACGACTTTAAACAAAAGCGCTTCTGGGAGGCAACCTGCTTTGTAGATTTTTATTGTAAAATTTTATTTTACGGGTCATAGGTCGTAGTATTAATTTCGTTGTTTTTCTTAATCGTTGTTTTCTTAAACTTAGTTTTTATTACTAACTTTTGATGTTTTAATAGGAGAAGAGTATCGATTTTCCAGGAGATTGGGCGACTAGCATGGGTCCTGGGCGACTACCATGGAGATCCCTCAAAATCTGAGCAAAATTGAAGAAAAAAAAGAGCGGAGTTACTGGCATCCGCGCGAGTCGCATAGCGCGACTCGCGCAGACCCTTCACACAGGTCAGTTTTTTATTATTATTATTTTTAAAAAATCAAAAATTGAATACAACTTACCCGACTCCCTCTCTCCCCTTCTATCCCTTTCATCCCTAAATTAATTCTTCCCCAAAACTCACAACCCTAATTTCCCTTTTTCCGAATTCAATCTCAATTACCCCAAATCAAATTTTAAAACCCTAAATTCTCCTTCTCCTAATCAAATAAATCAAATCCAAAGTCCTAACTTAATACTCTTTCAATTTCCCCCAAAAAAATTCCTAACCGTAATCGTAATCCCAGTTCGCGCGTCGGTAGTGTGTCCGCGTCGTTGAGGCTGGTGGTCGTGGTCGCCGCTGCTCGTGCGTCGTCGTCGTCATCGGTCCGTGTTCAGGCGAGTCGCGTAGGGTTCAGGCGACTCGCGTGTGGATCTGTCGTCTGGTCTGTTAGGCGTGAGTCGGGTTTCGTTGGTGTTGAGTGGGTCTGCGTCTGTGGGCCTGCCGTTGACCGAATTTGTAAGTTTCCAACCCCTTCCTCCCACTCTCTTTTGCTGCTCTCTGTGATTCCGTTCTTGGTGCACTGTTGTTTGTAAGTCATCGAGTGTGTGCACTGTTTTATGTTTAGTTTAATATCCTGAGTTGTGATAATTTATGTGTCGTCTAGGTGTCGGTTGTTCAATATGATTTGTGCTACACTTGAGATGTATGTTCTTTCTAGTTGAATCACATTCCAGTCACATAGCACTACGAGTCGGGTGTTTGGCTAGCTCTCGGTGAGTCGTCCGTCTAATAGTCGATTTCAAGTCGTTAGTGTGTCTTGGGTCAGTGTCGGTTATCTCAGTCTGTGTCATCATGGCTCCAAAGAAACAAAAAACGACCTCGGTTGACTATATGGGTGTAAGAATTTGAGTACGAAGCAGAAATCGGTATGGCATCAACTATTTGATCGAGCTATTATGTCGACTAAGTTTGTCGATAATTTGGCATTGGAGTTGCTCGGGATTAGGGAAGAGGTGTTGACGTTATTGACTCGTATTGGGTTAGCAAACTTTTACGATATGCACGCGAACACATATAAGCGTTACACACTTGAATTCTTGTCCACCTTAGAAGAACATCGTGATGATGACCCCCCTCACATTACTTTTCATCTCGGAGATTCAGAACGAGATGTAGACTTCACAGAATTGAGGAAGGCGTTGGGTATAGCACCGAGAGGGGGGACGGAGTTTCTTACTCCTACTACGCGTATGACGGAGGAGTTTTGGTTGAAAATAGCTGGGAGTGCTTATGAGGGGGCTAAGAATGCTGATATTCGTCATCCTGCCCTTCGTTATGTTCACCGACTATTGAACTCCACATTTCTTTGCAAAGGTGAACCGACACATCTACCTAGGGCGGATTTGATGTATTTGTGGGCCATGATGCCCAAATATTTGGGAACCCCGGATTGGATCGATATATTCTTGAATTGTTGTGAGAAGCACCCAAAGGCGGTCTCGGGGAATATTCTGATGGGTGGTATGGTTACTCTTCTAGCTCAGTATCTTGGCCTACCCAAGATGACGGACTCACTTGTCGTAGGTGATACTACTATTAGTATAAAGTTCATGGAGAGTTGTTCTATGATTTCACGACTGATTGCTAAACACTACCTAATCTGGACGCTCGGCACGTCCCACCGTCATTTCATGATTTTGCCTTGTCCGGATGGGAAACCGTTACCGTTGGGGCCTACTGCGACTGCGTTTTACCTTCCTCATGATGCGGAATTTCCTAAGCCGACTACCGAGTCTAGTGCCCTGGTTGTGGAGGAGCCCGAGGGTACGTCTGATTTTGATCGTTGGAGCGATTCGCGCGAAGCAATAGAAGATCGAGTTGAAGAATCTGTTGACAACAATAGGTTGGCCGCTGAATTTGGTCGATGTATGAATCGGTTACAATTGAAGTTACATCCTAATGACTACTCGGAACCATCTCTCGAGTTTTATGGAGAGCTTGCAGCCCGTGAGCAAGCGAGATCATCTAGGAGGGCGGCACGTGAGGCTAAGTCACGTGACGCCGGCTCCTCTTCTCACTCTTGAGCCCGATGTATTTCTCTTCCCATTTCTTTTAGTGTCCTTAGTTCACACATTCGAGGACGATGTGTTATTCAAGCGTGGGGAGGGAAATTATCTCGTTGTATATAGTCGTTATTTCGTATTACGTTTTTTTATTTCAAAAAAAAAATTCTGGAAAAAAAAAAGAGGAAAAGAGAGAAAATTTGAAAAAAAAAACAAAAAAGAAATAAATAAACCCGGCTAGGTGAAAACCCAGAAAGAGGGCCTAGGCAAGAATAGGGAATGTGGCCGAGGACGGAGTGAAAACCCGAAAGGGCGCTCCGGGTAAAAAGAAAAATCAAGTTGCGTGCCACGAGAGTAGTGTGAGGAAAAAAATGAAAGCTAGAGTGAAAATCCGCAAGGGCGGACGCTCTAGGCAAAATGTGGGAATTAGGAAAAAATCACTACTACTTTCTTCATTTTTGGTGTTGGCGTCATAAGAAGGGTGACAAAGAAGGTCGGAAGGGTAGGATTAGTTGGCTAAGGTGAGAAGAATCACGGTGCGGTGTAGTCGTAGCACTATATTCTATGCGATTGGTGATGTTTGTTTGGGATAATGAACTATTAGAGGCGTTTAGGATTAATCACATGTGTGGGTTGTGGAATATTGTGGTATACACTTGTACTACCGGTGACATTTGTAGCACATGTGATCCGTTCTAGGATTGGAGAAATAAGGGGCGTTAGATGTGGACTTTTGCTTATAATTATTTGTTAATGTTCCTTGTTTTGATGAATGGGGTCGATGATAATAGTTTGATATTGGGTGTGTCAAGTCAGTTGAGCATTTGAGTTGAGTTTCATGAGAATGTTGGATTAGCGAATACTTTAACTCATAACGAGGGAGATCGGTGGAAGACGAGTGAGGGCCGGTGTGTTAATGTTATTCTCACGCATTTTGGATCAGTGACGGTTGTGTTTATGGTGTTCTTTGAGTGTTACTCGAGGACAAGTAAAGGTTCAAGCGTGGGGATATTTGATGGGCCGTATTTAGTCGTAGTTATTACGACGGTTTTGGTATATTTTGTGAGTTAAATCGGTTGTCTTGTATCGCATTTGTGTCAGTTTGGTATAAATGTAATATAGGCTATCCTGAGGATGTTAATCATTGGACCGGCGATTTGGGCCAAGAACGAATGAAACATGAAGAAGAAGAAAGCCCACTTGAAGACTCGGAACGACAGAATCGAAGGATCGCATGAAACAGCAGCAGCTGCCCAGGCGAGTCGCCCAGAGTCCATGCGAGTCGCGCCACGCCCATGCGAGTCGCCTGGTGGTCTGAAACTTCGCACGCATTCCAGCTTATTTTGTGATACTTTATTACGTTTTTAAGACTTTGGTCTTATTTAGGAAACTTTATTACTAGTTTTTATTATTAGTATTACTAGTATCACTAGGATATTTTATTATTTTAGGAAACTATTATTAGGTTAAGCTTAGCTTTTAGAATTATTATTGACATCAAATCAAAAATCGAGTTGAATGTAATTAGAGGAGAAGAGGGAGAATTTGAAGAACCCTAATTTTCCACCTCAATGTATGTGTAACTAATCTTCTCTACTTAGATTCAAGCCTTTGAAACGCTCAAGAAACGTTTGTGAGTTTGAATGTTTCGATTATTAACCTTGATTATTATGAATTGCTTTGTTATTAATTTCATGAATGTTGTTGTTGATTGCTAGGTGTACAACTAGTATTTAATTGCATCTTTTTATCGTTAGTATCGTTAATTGAGTAGGATTTACTGATTAACTTTACATTAGTAACAACTAGGAATTAATATTGTACGAGATACGTTGATATTAGTACTTAGAAGCGATTCATATAAATATCTACGGCTGGAAAGAAATTGAATCAATGACATGATGTTTCCACACGCGTCTTATATAACCTTCAAAGACCGGCCACGAGGGATTGGCGCCTAAGACAAATCCGTAAATCGCATTCTGCCAATAGTCCAATTCATCTTTGACATCATCTAAAGTGAGTTGAAGCACCTCCTCTGAATCATCCTCTACTATTTGCATGATCTTACGACCACGCCTATCGAACCAGTCTCCCATACCATCATCTGCATTAATCGGTCCATTTTCTGGTTCAGAGTTGTTAGAACTGTTCGCAATTCCAATAGTATCGTTCAATTCATAAGGCGCAATGCCTATGATGGAGTTCAGACTCCCATGTTTATTGGTGTTTTCATCGTCTGGCCGAACATTGCCCTTATTAGTCACCTGTTCAGAATTTCGTTCTTTCTCCTTACTAGAATTCTTGCGCTTAGTAATGTTACGTAGGATCGAGGGTGAACCTTCGATAGCCATGGCACCGGAAGCCTTGAGTCGTACGCAGATTTCTTTCCTTCTGAATGGTGTTTTCCTTGTGCGATTTCAAACAACACAAATGCAAGAAACAGTCTTACAAGCAGGTACATACTTGTTTGATGGAAAACCTGTGATTATCAAAAGATGGTTACCAGATATAAACCTTGAAAGAGAAGAGGTGAAATGTGTACCAACGTGGATTCGAGTGCACAAGTTACCGCTTAAATTCTGGGGTATTAGCCTACCTAAAATAGCGGGTAGGGTTGGGAGATATTTGCAGAGTGATCATGCTACTGTAAATAAGACACGCTTGGGGTTTGCTAGAGTGCTTGTTGAGGTGACAGTAGATCAAAAATTCCCTGATCAAATCAGATTTCGGGATGAAAAAGGTCAGCTTATTGAAGTTCCGCTGGAGTATGAATGGAAACCAACCAAATGCATATCGTGTTCAAGATTGTGACATGAAGCCAAGAATTGCAGGAAGGCTAAACAGACTAACTCCAAGACAAAGCATGAGACTAAGGTTCAGAATCTAGTTTGGAAGAGAAAGGAGGATCCAAAAGTTGCTGTTCCCGAGCCTGTACAGGAGAAGGAGACTACAGGATCTGTAGCGAATAGGGATATTCTGGTTCCTCAGGTGCAAAATGTTGTACACCCGAGTGGGATTACCATGGAGAAGCAAGACGAGGGGGCTCAGGTTGATCCATTTCCGCCTATTAAGGTGCAGCAAAAAGAGCAACATTATATAGGATTAAATGATTCTCCGACAAGTCCTTCCTTTAAGGAAGTGCTCGCAGGGAGTTCAAACTCGAGAAGTGTTGGGAAGAAGATAACCATTTTATCACGAAATAAATGAAGATAGCCATTTGGAATCACTACAAGAAAAACAGTCCCAGGCGTCCGCTATTTTGGCGTCCTGGGCATATGGACGCCCACATGGCGTCTGAAAATACTTCCGGGCGTCCACCGTCAGACGCCAAACTTGGCGTCCGACTGAGGATGGAGGACGAAATTCAGGCCAACAGGCGTCCACAGCCGGACGCCATATACCCCAAATGGCGTCCACTGTCGGACGCCAAAGGGAAAACACGGGCGTCCACCTGGCGTCCGATAGTGGACGCCCGTCCAAATGTTTTCGGCGACAAATACCCGCCCACCCCCCTCTCCCCCTTCACTCTCTAAATTTTTTTTTATCTCTCTAAACTCTCTCCGCACTCCCTCGCCGATTTCCTTTGAATTTCCTCCCCAATTTTCATTCTTTTTCTTAATTTGTGGTATGTTTTCTTACTTTACTTAGTTGTTATTTATTATAATTAGTTCTTATTTTTGATTGTTATCGTTATTTATTGATAGTTTGCTCGTTAATATTGTTTAGGTCTAAAATTCGATTAGGTTGATTAGTTTAGTTAGCCCAAATTCGCTTAGGTTGATTAGTTTAGTTGAAATTTGATTAGGTAGATTAGATTTGCCCATCACAATTATGAATAGGGTTTGATGAAGTTGGTTGAATTGAGCTAGAATCACCTCTAGGGCCTTCCGTGAGGTTTTGTGTGACTTAGGACGGACCAAATGGTGTCGTAATAATGCCGAATTTTCCCGAAACCACTTCTATCCTGATTGGGGTTGTAAATAGGTGTTAGTGGCGCTTTTGGAAATTTGATTTCTGCATTCGAAAATTTGACCCTTTTTTGACCTGTTTAAGCTATTTCTGTCTGACATGAGCCATGAATTGTTGTGTTTTGTTCGGTTGAATTTGGATTACTTTGATAAATTAGCTACAGTTTTTGTAAATTGGGATTAAATTGTGATTACATTTGTGAATAAATTCGGTGACTAATTTTTGTAAGGTCAATTAAAAATTAATATGAGAGTTGCAAATTAAAAAAATGGGTTTACTTTGACGTATTAAGTTAAATTGAGGACACTCAGCTATGGAAATGAAGTTAGAGAAATTAAGTTTAAGTTAAGTGTTGATTAAATTTTCGTTTAGTAAGTTGTAAATTAAGTTACGGAAATTAAACTTTTATTTGTTATATATATTTTTTGAACATAGAAAATGAAGAGAGTTGAACGCAAATGGATGTATGAGGGTAGACTTGATAAGAAGAGACGTCCCACCGTAGAATTTTTGAGGGGTGTGGAATCATTTGTCGAGGTCGCTAAAAAGTCAGTAGACTATGCATCGAGGGGGGAGGTTAGGTGTCCGTGCACTAAATGCAAGAACATTAAATTTTTTGATGTCCTTGTAGTTAAGGAACATGTCATCTATAATGGTTTTTCATCAAATTATTATAATTGGATTTGTCATGGTGAGCCAGCTCAGTCTGAGGAACCCGAAAACCGTCAAAATGAGGGGGGTTTGAGAGGTATGATAGTTGACGTAGTGGAGTGCAACTTGTTTAACAACGATAACACATATGGGAATGACTCACCCAACCAACACGACTCACCCAACCCACAAGAACCTAACCCACGAGCGAAGGCGTTCTTCGACATGTTGAACGCTTCGGAGAAACCGTTATACGGAGGGTGCGAGGTGACTTTGTTAGAAGTCGCATCTATGGTAGTCAGCCTTAAATGTGAGTTCAACCTACCCTTTGCCTGTGTCGATGGTATTGCTGCCTTGCTCGAGAGAGTAATCCCGAAAGACAATATCATGACCCGAACTTTCTACACAACCAAAAAAGTTGTGAAGGGCCTTCAACTCCCGCATCAGAAGATTGATGCTTGTCCAGATGGATGTATGTTGTTTTGGAAAGACGATGCGATGCTAGATGAATGTAAGAGATGTGGTAAGGGTAGGTATAAGATGCTTGAGGGGGATATTGTTTTGAGGGGTAGAAAAGGAAAAAGCGGTGTTAGGGGTAAGAAACCGATCCCAATAAGTCAGCTTACGTACTTCCCTATTGCACCAAGGCTTCAAAAATTGTATGCCACAAAAACAATAGCGGAGCAAATGAGGTGGCACAAGGAGGATATTAGGGTACCAGGGAATATGTGTCATCCGAGTGACGGCGAGGAGTGGAAGCGTTTCGATAGACTACATCCCCACTTTGCGTCAGAACCCCGAAATGTAAGGCTAGGGTTGTGTACTGATGGATTTGCACCTTTCGGCCAATTTGGTAAGTCGTACTCTTGTTGGCCTGTGATGATCACACCTTATAACCTACCTCCTTGGTTGTGTTTAAAACAGCCTTTCATCTTTCTATCACTTATTGTGCCTGGTCCCAAAAATCCAAAAAATCATTTGGATGTTTACTTGCAACCTGTTATTGAGGAATTGAAACAAATGTGGGAGGTAGGGGTCGAAACATATGATGTCTCTCTTAGACAAAACTTTCAGTTGAAAGCAGCTTTGTTGTGGACTATAAATGACTTTCCCGCATACGGTATGCTCTCGGGATGGTCTACTGCGGGTCAAAAAGCGTGTCCGTGTTGTATGGAAGAGAGCAAAGCTTTTTATCTCCCAAATTCTAGTAAAATTAGTTGGTTTGACTGTCATAGACAGTTCCTATCAGAGGGTCACCCGTATAGGAAGAATAAGAAGGCGTTCAAGAAGGGTGGGGTTGTGCTTGACGACGCACCTGATCGACTCCCAGGAGATGAAATATGGGAGTTGATTTCCGAGTACCCGTCCACTGTTGACGGAACCGATCAGGAGTTCAAAGACCTGAAAAAGTTGAAAAATGGTTGGTTTAAACGTAGCATATTCTTTGACCTACCATATTGGAGGACTTTGTTACTTCGTCACAATTTAGATGTGATGCATATAGAGAAAAACTTCTTCGAGCAGTTGATTCACACTGTAATGGATGTGGAGGGGAAGAGTTGTGACACTGCCGGCTCCCGACGAGATGTAAAGATTTTTTGTGACCGTCCTCAGCTGCACATAAAACGGGATGGGTCCAAACCGAGAGCCTTGTTCACACTTGACAAGGCCCAGAGAAAGGCGTTGTTGGAGTGGGTACAGAAGTTGAAGTTTCCTGATGGGTACGCCTCCGACTTCAAACGCTGCGTTGATCTTAAGAACCTAAAACTGCAAGGGTTAAAGAGTCACGACTGCCATGTCTTTATGGAGAGGTTACTTCCGGTAGCTCTAAAGCAACTTCTGCCACCGACAGTGTGGAATTCTATAACTGAGATATCTCAGTTTTTTCGAGATTTGTGTTCGTCTACAGTAACAATTGAGGACATGACTCGGCTGGAGGATCAGATTCCACAAATACTATGCAAACTCGAGATGATCTTCCCACCGTCGTTCTTTAATTCCATGGAACATCTACCGGTCCACTTGCCCTACGAGGCTAAGGTTGGAGGACCTGTCCAGTATAGATGGATGTACCCATTTGAAAGGTACATAAATTTTTGTAACTTTATTTATAAATTTAATTTAAACATAGCTAACTTTTATTAATTAAAATACATAACTTGTTTATTTAGGTTCCTCAATCATCTGAAGAAGAAAATTGGTAACAAGGCTAGGGTAGAGGGTTCTATTTGTAATGCATATTTGACAGAAGAGATTGCGAACTTCTGCTCCCTATACTTCGAGAAAGACATCCAAACAAAAACCAAGAACCTGAACCTAGAACATTCGATTTCCATTGATCCTACTATACCAGAGTTTTTTCAAAAGAAGGGCGATGAAGGAACTTCATCCGTCGAGGGTTCTAGGGTACTAGATGAGAAAGAGTACAACCGAGCGCACCTTTACCTACTCTCTAATTGTGAGATCTTAGAGCCTTATGAGAAACAATTTGTAACTGAATATGTCGCCTTGAACCCTGACGTGAACCCTGATGACGTTTGGAGTAAGCACGATGAACATTTTCCTAAGTGGCTAAAGGATCACGTAGTTGCCTTAGACATACGTGATGATTTGGTTAGAAGTTTGGCTTACGGACCAGTGCGAGTTGTTAAAACCTGGAACCGGTACACAGTGAATGGGTTCAATTTTCACACATTCAACTATGGTAAGAACAAGGCTAGATGTAATTTCGGTGTCAGTGTGACATCTCTTGATGGTGATGAGTACTACGGCATTTTGGAGGATATTTTTGAGTTGTGTTATGCCGGCAAAGAACGGGGGTATAGAGCTGTGTTGTTCAAATGTGAGTGGAAAGACAGCTCCGTGAACGGAACCCGGGTGCATGAACGATACAAGATCGTGGAAGTTAACCACACCCGGAAATATCCTACTTATGATCCGTTCATACTCGCGCACCAGGCCAAGCAAGTCTACTTTGCTCCTTCCCCGTACACGAGAAATGACAGAAATCAAAGTCAATGGTGGGCAGTCTTTACGACAAAACCACGGGGGCAAATAGACAGTTCTTTGTTCCAGGAAGATGCGGCTTCAAGTGGTACACGCTTGTCTCCTATTGACGAGACCATAATCTCCGAAGAAGATCAGAATGTTGTGGCAGATGAATACTCTGAGGATGAAACTGAAGATGGACAGGGAGATTACATGGTTAGGGATGTTCCGGAGATCCTTGAGGAGGATGACGGACACGATGAAGAGAGTTTGGAGGACGATCAAGAGGAGGGCGAGGAAACGGAGGAGGAGGAGGATCAGAGTGAGGACAGTGAGGCTGAGGGCAATAACGACAGCGAAGATGACCTCTAGACTTGTTGTAGTAGGTTACCCACATTAATCATTGTGTTACTTATTGTGTACGTTATTTCTATTGTGTTAGATTGTAATTGCTAATTGTTGCTAATTTGTTGCAAGGTTAAGATAATGGCAGGCGGTAGATCGACGAGGAAACGTGGCGGAGGTAGTCGGTCTGTTCACGCATCGACCTCCCAGCAGGAGGAGGAGGAAGTGGTCCTTGAAACGCCGCAACAGGAGCAGAATGACGAGGAGCAACGGCAGGGGAACACGGAGGAGCTACAAAAGGACGAGAACGGGCGTGTGATTCTCGACCCCGGTCGCGTATGGTAATATAATCTAACATGCCCACTCTTTTTTAACATATGAACTTTTGGACTACATACATCTTGTAATATTTCGTACATGTCTGTGTCTCTCGACTTGGTGCAGGTTCCTCCATGGGGAGGTGACCACTGGCTGTACTAACAGCTACATGACCGACAAAGGTCTAGGGTATGCCTGTTGGACTCAGGTGCCGACGGATCAGCGGGCGCAGTGGTTCAACAACTTTCGGGTTCGTTTACTGTTTTTGCTACCGAGTTCCGCACTCATAATGTGTAGTTTTTTATTATTTCTTTTACTAATTACTAATCCGCCTTGATTTTGTAGTTGAAGTTCTGTTGGAAGGCGGAGCTCGAAGGAAGGGTATACGAGCGGTACAATGAGACTTGCTCACGCCGCTTCAAGGACGTAATGAACAAGCGCCACAAGCGGGGGACTGCGCTGAAAGACCTGAAAGGTGTAGTTTTTTATATTACTCAATTTTAAAGAAAAATCTAACTTCAATCTTTTACAATATTAACTAATAATATATTAGTGTTGTCATACTTCAGGTGAGGCGTTGGAGAGGTGGGTTAAGTACCACGACGACCAGGGGTTCAAGGTCAGATCGGAGAGGGCATCACAAAACAAATTGAAGAACTGTGAGCATGTGGGGAAGGCCGACCCGACACATCATCGGGGTTCACAGTCTTCGTTTCTTCGTCTCAAGAGGGTATGATTTCTAATAATATCGTACTCCTACTTGATTAATCATAAACTACGTTCACGTAAAATACGTTTGTCTAACGGTCGTATTTATTTAACAGCTACAAGCTGAACTCGGGAGGACGCCAACCGCCCCTGAGGTGTTCCTAGACATGCACGGGAAGACCGACTCGGAAGGGACTTCTTTTATGACGAGTAGAGATCAGGCAATCTGGGTGAGTACTTACTATTTCAAACAAATCAACTGTGCCTATATATTTACTTTAGGTGGTAGATAAGTATCTTTATTGATTTCATTTTCTAATAACTTGAATTGAAATCACTGTTGTGTACGCAGGATGCCTACCAAGAGGAGTTAGCAAATAACGAGAGTTCTACTAGTGGTGCCGAAGTAGACCCGAATGAGACCTATTTCAAGGTCGTGAAGGGGTACAAGAAAGGTAGTGTGTATGGTGTTGGGAATGCACACGGGATGTACTTCACACCTCCCACAGCGCGTCTAGGCACCTCCACACAGATGGAGTATACGCCACCCGAGTCTCAGCAGCCCGACCAAGAAAAGGAGGCCATGAAGCAGCAACTGACCCAGCAGCAGCAGCAACTGAAGGAGCAAGCGGAGCACATAAAGAAGATGCAGGAACAGATGGCCATGTTTCAGGCCATGTTCAACAAATGCAACCAAGGTCGTCCCCCTTCCCCTCCAGACGACAGAGACCCCTTTAGCGGGGATGGCGGTAACTCTGGTGCTTCAGCTAGCTTCACAGTTAGCTGATTGTTTTTTGTTGTTGGTGTTGTAACTGGATTTATGGATTATGTATCTTCGAACTAGTTTAGATTTATGTACCTTTAAACCGTATCTTAAAACTTTTTTATATAAATGATTTTTTAGCGTAAATGTGGCGGGAGATCAAGTGTTTTGGTTGATTGAGAGTGTGTTGTCGATGGTCGACAGTTGTGGATTTGTTTTATTTTGCAGGTTTTGGCTAGACATCGAACGCTTGGCTACGGTAATGCATCAGCATAAATGGCGTCCAATAACGGACGCCAAGCCAGACGCCGGAGGGAACTAAAGACGATCTTCTATTCAGGGGAATGGCGTCTTACTGTGGACGCCAGATGGGCCAAGATGGCGTCCATAGTCGGACGCCAACATGATACACATGGCGTCCGACTATGGACGCCACCTTGGCCCATCTGGCGTCCACAGTAAGACGCCATTCATAGCGTCCGCTGTCAGACGCCAATTTCTTTGGCGTCCAATAGTGGACGCCCGTTTAAAAAAAAGGCGACTGGTCGTGGCATCCACTTTCTAGCGTCTGTTTGCGGACGCCAGGACTCATACAGCGTCCACTAACGGAAGCCAATGGATGGACGCCAGGCCCATCTATTCTTGTAGTGAATGTTCGAGGTATAAATAAGGGCCAAAAACAAATGTCTATAAATAATGTTCTTTGGCTAATAAAGTACGTTTGTTTGCTTTACTCGAAACTAAAGTTAAACCTCAGAATCAAAGTAGTGCTATGATGTTATTTAATAATTGGAGTATTACTACGAATACCCATACCCATCCTGGAAGTAGAATTTGGGTTGGATGGGATCTTGTGCTCTTCAATGTGAATGTTATTTCGTATGATCCGCAATTCATCCATTTGAGTGTGATTGATATGGTGAGACAGATTGCGTTTCATATAACTATGGTATACGCGTTCAATGGGACTGATGAAAGAACTCCACTGTGGCAGAATTTAAACAGAATTGTTGATTCTATGAGTGGTCCTTGGGCAGTAGGGGGGATTTTAATTGCATTCTTACTTCCGAGGAGAGATTAGGTGGGGGTTTCAGCCATATTGCTGCGGATCATTTCAAAGATTGCATTCTTTATTGTGATTTACTTGAATGCCCGTCGACAGGCTCGTATTACACTTGGTCGAATAAGCAGAAACCAGAGGATAGGGTGTACTCGAGATTGGATAGGGTTCTCATCAATCGAGAGTGGCAGAATGTTTTTCCTAACCAGCAAGCTACATTCCGTCCTGAAGGCACGTATGATCATACTCTGTGTTTCATTCAGCCTGTGCAGGTTTTACCGAACAAGAAAAGGTCTTTTAAGTTCTCAAATATGTGGCCTTCTCATGATACATATCCTTCCCTTGTTCAAACGCAATGGCTGCAGAATTATGAGGGCACAAGGATGTTTATTCTTGTCCAGAAACTCAAAGCTCTTAAGCCCCACCTCAAATTGCTTAATAGGAGGTGCTTTTCGGATGTGGAGAACAAGACTGAGCACGCAAGACGCAAACTCTTGGAGTATCAGCATGCACTGATTTTGGATCCTGGTAATATTGATTTGATGCAGATGGAACACGATGCTCATGCGAAGTGTATCGAGTTAGAGAAGCTCCAATTTATTTACCTACGACAAAAAGCCAAAGTTCACTGGATGAAAGAGGAAGATGCAAATACGGCTTACTTCCATGGAGTGATGCGTAATACGAGGGCGATGAACACAGTGCAGCAAATTACTGATCAAAATGAAATAGTTCACACTGAGCCTGAGAGTATACAACAGAGTTTTTTAGACTTTTATCACGCCCTTTTGGGGTCGTCTCATGCTACTACTGCTGTCGATAATGACATTGTTCGACAGGGACCGATTTGTGTTGCTGAACATCATGCAATCCTACAAAGCCCAGTGACGAATGGGGAAATTAAGGACATTGCGTTTGGTATTCCTAACGATAAAGCACCTGGACCGGATGGTTATTCAAGCAAGTTCTTCAAGACAAGTTGGGATATTGTTGGTACCGATGTATGTGAGGCAGTCCATGAGTTCTTCAGGAATGACAGGCTAAACATTTGAATTGCACTACAATCACGCTGATTCCTAAGGTCTCGAAGCCTCCAACAGTTCAACAATTTCGTCCGATAGCCTGCTGTAATATGGTATACAAAATTATATCTAAACTTATGTGCAGCAGGCTAGCAAAGGTACTCCCACATATTATCTCTCCCACCCAAGGTGGTTTCATCCAAGGGCGGAATATTGTTGAAAATATTTTGATCTGTCAAGACCTTATTAAGCTGTATGGGCGGAAATCCGTATCTCCAAGATTTCAAAGTGGATTTACAAAAAACCTATGATTCGATTGAATGGGTCTTCCTTGATCAAATGCTTCATGCATTGAATTTTCCCGCGGATTTCTCCAGGCTCGTTTTGGAATGTGTGACCACTGCTTCTTATTCATTATCTATTAAT
Source organism: Agrostemma githago (assembly GCA_958450325.1). Lineage (NCBI taxonomy): Eukaryota > Viridiplantae > Streptophyta > Magnoliopsida > Caryophyllales > Caryophyllaceae > Agrostemma > Agrostemma githago. The sequence continues at coordinate 56,274,635 of OY288249.1, read as the reverse complement.
GGGGATAGCTTTGGGTTTTTCAAGGGTAAAAGGGGTTTGCGACAAGTAGACCCTCTCTCACCTCTTTTATTCACGATATGCATGGAATACTTGTCGAGACTGCTAGCGCACACTACAGCCACTATGGGATTCAAATTCCATCCATTGTGCACCCCTCTTAAGCTTTCTAGTCTCATGTTCGCTGATGATCTTCTCCTATTCAGTAAAGACGACACCCACTCGATTATGATCCTTCTCAGAACATTTGTGACGTTCTCAGCCGCTTCTGGGCTAAAGATGAGCCCGGGCAAATCAAACGTATACTTTAATGGGGTCGATGAAGCTACAAGACGTGAGATTGCCCAGGTCTCGAGTTGTACTGAAGGTTCCTTGCCTTTCAAGTATCTCGGAGTTCCGGTTAAATCCACGAAATTGAACGCTAAGGATTGTAGGCCGCTGATTGATAAGATTATGGACAGAATTCGTTCCATGGGAGCAAGGAAACTATCGTATGCTGGTCGCCTTGTGCTAGTGAAAGCTGTCCTGAAATCTCTACATACATATTGGGCTACGATTTTCATTCTCCCTTCCTCTGTCACTAAGAACATTAAGAGCCTGTGCAGGAACTTCTTATGGGACGGAGATACGGAGTACAAAAGATTTCCTAATGTTAGTTGGGAGAAGATTTGTCGCCCTATCCATGAAGGGGGATTGGGGATTAAATATGAAGTTGTTTGGAACCGTGCTGCTATTGGTAAGCTTGCTTGGTGGATCTTTATTAAGGCTGAGACCCTCTGGGTCTGGTGGGTCAGCCACATATACCTGAAAGGCGCTTCTTGAGAGGATTATGAGCCCCCTGCGGACGTCCCATGGACTTGGAAGAAAATCTGCAAGACTAAAAACCTTTTTAAGGACGGTTTTGTGAATGGAACTTGGAATAATGAACCCCATATGAGGTATACTATCAGGAAAGGATATGATTACTTGAGAGTACCTGCGCCTAAGGTAAACTGGCATGCTTATATTTGGATTACCTGGACGATCCCGAAGCACCAATTCATTTGTTGGATGCTACAACACAATGGCCTGAATACCCGATCGAAACTGGCCAGGCTAGGAGTGGCTAACACGAACAGCTGTTGTATTTGTGCGGAAGAGACTGAAACCCCGGAACACCTATTGTTTGACTGTCGATATGGCAGGCGAGTGGTCCGTTTGATCAGTGATTGGACAGGAATTCAATTTTCTTATGACAATATCGATACTTGGAGAAATGCGAGGAGAGGCTCGTCTACCCGTCGAGCGATTGTCCATGGCATCTTGAATGCTACGATATATAATGTTTGGTCCCAAAGGAATAAAGCAAGAATAGAGCAGCACCTCATGAAACCGGAATGCATCGTCTCGAGTATTAAGAAAGAATTCCGCCTAGTTTTTTCTGATTCATGTGTTTCCTCTATGAGGGACAAAAACTTGATTGATAAATTATTGATGTAAGTTGGGCATTGCCCAAACATTTTGATCACTTATAATATATTTACATTTTACCAAAAAAAATATCTAAGGCGCGACTGGATTGTACGTGCTATTTATTCTCTATCGAATTCTCAGATCTATATCGCTTCCGTCTAATTGAACCTAGAACTGGATTGTTTAAGTTGTTTTACGGTTAGGGTTAATTAAGAATGGGATTCGTTTTAGTTAAATATTCTTAAGAGAATTGGAATTTCATGCTCACGATAGAGTAATCAAGGTTATTAATTGAAACCGTCTTACGATGATCAATCGCTATTGAGTGTGGATTTGTGCTTGTGTCTAAGTTCTTTTTCATCACTTGATATCTCAATTTATTAGCTTTTTACTTTAGTTTAATAGAATTTCATTCATAAACCCCCCCTTTGGTTACTACGGTCTTTAATTACGTTAGAGATCGATTTTATCTACACTTTAGTTAGCATAATTAGATTAATCTAATTCCTTTGGGTTCGACCCTTATTTCTACTTTACTACGTTTTTAGTATTTAGATTTAAGTGCTAATAAATTGTAATTTGAGGCATACGACTTTAGCCTGTCACTACACTTATCACTCTCATCCCTAAGAAGCCTACTTGTGCTAGTGTTTTGGACTACAAGCCCATCTCATGTTGTACTACCATTTACAAGACTATTACTAAGATTCTTGCAAATCGGTTGAAGACTATTTTATCGGTGCTTATTGGTCCTGAACAGGCAGCTTTTGTGGCTGGCAGAAATATTCACGATAACATTGTGTTGTCTCAAGCATTAATTAAAGGTTATGGGAGGAAATTTCTCACACCTCGATGCCTTATGAAAATTGATATACGAAAAGCTTTTGATTCCTTACAATGGGAATTCATTGAGGGTATGCTAACAACTTTCAATTTCCCCCCTACTTTTAGGGCTTGGATTATGAGTTGTGTTAAAGGAGCTTGGTACTCTTTGAAGATTAATGGATGAATTACGGGATTCTTTAAAGGGAAGAGCGGAATTAGGCAAGGGGATTCCATTTCACCCTACCTTTTTGTCTTGAGTATGGAAATACTTTCTAGATATCTTAGGAAGGTTGTGCAAAAACCAAATGTGTCCTGGCATCCAAAGTGCACAAAACTTGCTCTAAATCATTTAGTGTTTGCTGATGATTTATTGATTTTTATGAGGGGAGATATGCCATCTATTATGGCCATCAAAGACATTTTACTGAAGTTTGCTGATATATCTGGGTTGAATGTTAACAATGATAAGTCTGATATCTACTTTGGTGGTGTTAGGGATGAGATAAAAGTGCTTATATTGCAGCATTCTGGGTTTAATGAAGGTTCTTTTCCTTGTCGCTACCTCGGGATGCCACTTAATGTCTCGAGAAATACTTTGGAACAGTTTAGTTCACTAATTACTAAGATCCAAAATAATATAATGCATTGGTCGAATCATTCCCTTTCTTTTGCAGACAGATCTCAATTGATAAACTCTGTACTGTTTGGAATTGCTAATTTTTGGTGCGCATCTGCTCTTCCGCCAACTGCAGTTATAAAGACTATCAGGAAAATATGTAAGAATTATTTCTGGTCTGTTTCCTTTGATCAGAGAAAATTAGTCTTTAAAAGTTGGGTTAGCATTTGTGCGCCTTGGAAAGAGGGTGGGTTTAACATCAAAGAGTTATTGGCTTGGAATAAAACCTTAGTCGCAAAGTGGATTTGGCAAATTGAATGCAACTACTCTAGCCTGTGGATCAGTTGGGTCCGCCTGTATGTGATTCAAGCTACCACTGTTTGGAATTTGGTTACTCGAGATGCTTTTTCAGATACATTAAGAAGTACTATAAGAGTAAAAAATGAGATATTGCTCGCTACTGGTGATATTGAATGCAGCAGGCAACTCATTAAGTCATGGTCTCAGGGATCCAAATTCAACACTAAGAAGGCCTATGATTGGTTTTGAATCAAGCATAACACAGTCCAATGGCATAAAGCTCAGCATGCTGTTGTTGTTGTTCCAAAGCACAGAGTTATAACTTCTCTTGGTCTTATGTCGGCATTGTTTTGAATCTCATGGTCACTTGTTCATCCAATGCGGTTTCTCTTCTGCTCTTGCTGATTCGTGTTCTTACTGGTTGTTTAATCAACCTTGGCGCTGTGCGCAGCTTTCTTCTACTGCCAGATATTCGAGTTTTGCCCCTTTCCAATCGTGTTGGGTTCGAGATGGGATGCGTTCTCTCCTATGTGCGTTGGTTTATTCCATATGGAAAGAGAGGAATCGAAGAATCTTCTCGGGCAAGGATTCTACTATTGAGCAATGCTTTCATCTCATTCGGTTTGAAGTGAGCACAAGATGCTTTCTAAGTATCCTAATTTTCATCAACTAACTTCTATTAGCTAACTCTAGCTTGTAATGTTGAATAGTGGGTGTACTTAAGGAGTTTTGTTGGTGATTTTTTTTGCTTTGGCAAAATTTGGGGTATCCTTGTAAGTATTGTTCTCTTTTCTACCCTTTATGGAGGAATAAGAGATCTAAATTCTTGCAAAATAATAATAATAATAATAATTTACCGCTTGGGAATCCCTCTATTTCCGTCTTCCGGAACTTGCTCTTCCTGCTTCAGGGTCCTCAAAGAGGATATTTTTTGTGATCATGCGGTTTCGTGTGCTGGTACTGTGGGGATTAAACATCGCCATAACCTTGTCCGTGACACACTGTTGGATATTTGCTTTCGGACCGGGATCTCTGCAGGTAAGGAGGTAGAGATTGGCCTCTGCGACGATAATGACAAGCCCTTGCGACCTGCCGACCTCCTGCTCTACTCGTGGGACAGGGAGCGTGATGTTTGTGTTGACCTGACTGGATCCTCTCCCTTGACCCAGTCCGGCTTGACTTCTTTTGAGCCCGCACGGGTCGTTGTTGATGCTGCCCGTCGTAAGTGTCCCAAGTATCCACGGCCATTGGGTATGGTTTCCTTCCTTTCTCCTTCTCCTATCTCGGTGAGCTCGACACGGAGGCTGTCTCTCTGCTCCAGCGGATTCATAAATTCGCTATGTCACAGGATGCTGGAGCGCGTGCCGCAGTTCATATTTTCACTAGAATTAGTTTCGCGATTGCTAAGAGAGTGGGGGCCCAGATAATATCTAGGCTCCCCTCTAACTTCTTGTAATTTGTTCTGGTGTTAATGCAAGATCCGTTTTATAATTAAAAAAAAGGGTTTTTCTATGGGACCCCCTCAACTATTGGTTTTTCCAAGTGGTACCCCCGCCTTTTTCGAATTACATAGTGTACCCCTAAACTTTACTTATCACTCCATATCATAACCAAAGTGATAAGTGTATTACAATTATTTTTTTAAAATGAATAATTAACATATTAATCAATCCAATTTGATGCTACAAACCACCTCTTTTTCTTTACCATTCACCAAGCCATCAAATGCCCATCAAAACGCACTCTGTTGTCGGCCAACATCGACCTATCTCCCTCACTCTTTTAAATCCGTCAACCTCAATCCCTCTGTCACCCCCATGTCGTAGTTGATGATGCAAATTGAAGAAATATATCATGGTTGATGAAAGTAAAATAGGGAATAATCACTATTTATATCATCAATTGAGAAATTTCCGTTGGAAAATTATTACTTTGGTTACAATATAGACCAATTTACAAAGTTTAGGGGTACATCTTGTAATTCGAAAAAGGCTGGGGTACCACTTGGAAAAGTCGATAGTTGAGGGGTATCCCATAGAAAAACCCAAAAACAAAAATAATAACAAAAATAATAACAATAATAATAACAATAATAATAACAATAATAATAACAATAATAATAACAATAATATAATAACAATAATAATAACAATAATAATAACAATAATAATAACAATAATAATAACAATAATAATAACAATAATAATAACAATAATAATAACAATAATAATAATAATAATAATAATAATAATAATTATTATTATTATTATTATTATAATAAGCTTTCTCTCTCTACGTTCTAGAGAAAGATTTCTCTCTCGATGCGATCGGATTAACTAAACGCCGGTAATGACGGGGACAGGGCGAGGGAGGGGAAGGCCGCGAAAGGTTCAGTTTGAACGGCAGGGGGAACAGGCTAAATCTGAAAAGGTTTTGGAGACGATTGATGAGGATGATTGCGCCATTGAAGGGAATCGATCTCCGGTAAAGGGAGGTTCCATCAACGATATTATCCACAAAGCTTTTCAATCGGCTTCCAAGGCTATATATAAGGAGTCGAGAGATGCTTCTCAGTCGAGTAGCGCCGGGGGGACCGAAGCTCCGACGACTGAGGAAGTGAACAAAAACAGGGGATCGGAAGAAGCTGAGATGGAGATGTCTCGTTCTGCGGATGTTGCTCCTCCTAGCGCAGTTAATGCTTCGCCATGGGTTGATAAAGTTAAAGAACGGAAGATGGGGATGGAATTACATTTTGTTGAAGACAGTGTCATATCTACAGAGATTGATATTGTCTTTGATGATTTTGAAGATGAGTTAAGCTTGTGGAAATATACTCTAATGGGTAATATTATTGGAGCTAAGCCAACTTTAAAGCAGGTCCAAGACTTTGTTCAGAAGAACTGGAATCAGGCTCACCCTCCTGTTGTTCAATATTTCAAACGGGGTTGGTTTTTCTTCCGATTTTGTGGTCAAGCAGATATGGATTCAGTGATGCGTGGAGGACCTTGGCTAATCGGCCAGAATTCATTGATTCTGAAAAGATGGAGCCCTAGCTTCTCAAGAGAAATGGATCGTGTATCCATTGTACCGGTTTGGGTTCTGTTTCCTGATCTTGATCCATATCTCTGGTCTTCTTCAGTCTTGAGCAAAATGGCAAGCAAGGTTGGGAAACCTATGTTTGCAGACACTACAACAACGTATAAAGAGAGGTTGTCCTTTGCAAGGGTACTTGTGGAGGCTGATGTGTCTCAGGATTTACCGGAGACTGTGATCATCAATATACCAATATTGGGGCAATCTGTTCAACGTATTGAGTATGAATGGTTGCCTTACTATTGTTCTGGTTGTGGCAAATTAGGACATACAAAGGCAACGTGTAAACATGAAAAGAAAAAAGACAAGATAGCTACATCAGCTCCTCTTGTGCAAAGATATACGCCGAAGAAGAATGGCCCTCAGAGGGGAGGTGGTACCTCAGTCGGGATGGATGTGGAGCCTCCTACCCTGACTGTAATGCATCGTGGAACCTCTGAGGAAGAGCTGGCTGGAGGCCTCTGTATCACTGGCTCAGGACCCCAGGCACTAGGCCCTACTAATGCAGGAGACCAAGCATTGGTGCAGGAGGCTGCAGTGGTGATACTGGCTTCATCTGACTCCAATGTTGGCTTCACTCCTGTTCAGAGGCGCTCAGGATGTGCTGGGCAAGGCCCTATAGTGACAGGCTCTGGTTCAAGCTATAATGGAGGATTGGAGACTATCTTGGAAGTGGTTTCCCCTAATAGGTATGAAGTATTGGAAGGCATTGAGGAGGAGCAGGAGGAAGGATGTGGTTCTCCTGATAGGGTGACTGTCCCTCCTGACAAACTGATATGATTATTGGTTCTTGGAATATTAGGGGGGAATGAGCCCTTTAAGCATAATGCGGTTTTAAAATTGATGAGGGATAGTGATATTGATGTGCTTGGTCTTCTTGAGACTAGAATTAAAGAGAATAAGTCTTTAGCTATTATAAGAAATAAATTTACTAATTATGTAGTCTTTTGTAATTACAGTAGCCATTATAATGGTCGGATTTGGGTCATTTGGAATCCTGCTACTGTTAGTTTGATGGTTTTGGGTTCTACATCTCAAGTGGTGCATTGCAGGATTCATCATTTTGGAACTAACTCTTGTAGTTTAGGGGCCGTTTGGTATGAGGTATTCAGGAAAGGGAAAGGGAATCAAAGTTCACGATTCCCTTTGTTTGTGTTTGTTTAGCCAAATCAATCATTCCCTTTCCCCCTCTTTTTCCCCCAAACTCCTCTACCTTCTTACCCCCACCCCCCAAGGTAATTGCATTCCCTTTCCCCCACTCACCAACCTAGTCATCACGTCACCATCACCAACAACCGCCGCCACCACCACCACACCACCACCACCACCAAAGTCCACCCACCACCGCACCACTACGACCACCACCACCACCAAGACCCACCTACCACCATTACGAACACCACCACACTTTCGGGTCAAGTCAAATATGAGTCGAAGTTGGGTCAAAATAATTTTTGATATCTTAATTTATCAATTAAAAAGAAAATGTATTTTTTTTAAATTTATCGTATTGCAGTAATTATTACTCCGTATATTTACCATATTTACAATTAAAAAAGTGTAAAAATAATACTCCTTATATTATAGGTATTTTATTATCAAAAGATACTACAAAAATTAATTTTTATTATTTTTACAATTTAGATATTAATTTATTTATTTTATAATTTTTTATTTTACATAAGTATAAATAATATGATGGCACACCGCTAATGTCGAGTTTGAGTGAAAGTTGGGTGAAATTCATTCTCTCTCATTGAAACCAAACAACAACCTAAATTTGGGGTAATCCCATTCCTTTCCCTCTGTTTCCCTTTGTTGATTTCATTCCCTTTCCCTTTGATGAACCAAACGCCCCCTTAGTTTCTTTTGTGTATGGGTTTAATGATGCAAATGGGAGATTAGAGTTGTGGGATAATCTGGAGGGTACGATGCCTGGTGAAAGTTGGATAGTCCTTGGGGATTTTAATATAGTTCGTTCTAGGGATGAGAAGATTGGGGGTTCTATTCCTGTGGATAGGGAAATGGATGAGTTTAACTCTTGTATTAACAATTGTGGATTGATTGAGCTTAATGGCCAAGGGTGTGAATATACCTGGACCAATAAGCAGGAGGTTGATTCTAAGGTTTGGAGTAAGTTGGATAGGGTGCTTGTCAACACTCAATGGTTGACTAGCTTTCCTAACTCTTTTACTCATATTAGGGCTGCTGGAGTTTCTGATCATTCTCCTATTGTTGTGAAGGTTGGCTTAAGTGTTAAAATTGGTAGACGGTTTAGTTTTTTAAATTGTTGGGTGTCTCACCCTAGTTATTCTACTATTGTTGCTGGCGCTTGGAGGGGTTCTATGTATGGAACTAAGGGGTTTCAGCTTTTTAAGAAGTTAAAAAATGTCAAGGAGGCTTTAAAGAGGTTTCATAGGTGTAATTACTCTAGTATTGGTGAAAGAATTGAGGTAGTGAGAAAGGACTTGGAAGACTGTCAACTTCAGATGTAGGTGGCCCCCTTTTCTGAGGTTTTGTTTAGGAAGGAGCAGGATTTGCGAGTTAGGCTTATTGGGTTGCAGAATGCGGAGATTAGTATCCTTTCTCAACGTTCTAAGATGGATAAGATTGCTGATGTTGATGCTGGTATAGCTTATTTTCATTCCAGGGTGAGGGAAAGAAGACTTCAGCAGGTTATAGGTATCATTACTGACCATAAGGGCTGTGTTAGGCGTGGTCCTGATGAGGTCGCTATGGGTTTTCTGGAGTACTACCAGACTCTGCTGGGGCAGGAAATTACTGTTCAGAGTTTAGATCCTTCGTTGTTTAGTAATGGGGGCACTGTTAAGGTGGAGGAGTGGGATAGAATGCTTAGCATTCCTGATGATAGGGAAATAAAATCAGTGGTTTTTTCCATGGGTTCGGATAAGAGTCCAGGTCCGGATGGTTTTTCTGCTGGGTTCTTTAAAAGTTCTTGGGAAGTGGTTAAAAAGGATTTCTGTGATGCGGTTAAGGAGTTCTTTGTGAAGTCAAAATTAGTTAAACAAGCTAATACTACTATGATAACTTTGATTCCGAAGAAGAAGATTTGTAATACTGTGCTAGATTTTCGACCTATTTCCTGTTGCTCTATCATGTATAAATGTATAAGTAAGTTGCTGGTAAACAGAATGAAGGGTTGCTTGGACGAAATTATAGGGGGAGAGCAGGCTGCGTTTATAAGAGGAAGGAATATTCAAGATAATATTGCTTTGTCTCAATCCTTGATCAAAGGATATAGTAGGAAATTTTTATCTCCCAGGTGCTTAATGAAGATTGATTTGAGGAAGGCTTTCGATTCTGTTCAATGGTCTTTCCTGAGACAGATGTTGGATGGATTTTGGTTTCCTCCAAAATTTATTGATTGGGTTATGGAGTGTGTTCAGGGTTCTTGGTTCTCCTTGAAGATTAATGGTATGTCCCGTGGGTTCTTTAAAGGTAAAGGAGGTGTGAGGCAAGGAGATCCACTCTCTCCTTACCTTTTTGTTTTGAGTATGGAGGTATTATCCAAACGACTTAGGCTTATAGGAGCTGAACCACAAGTTTCCTTTCATCCTAAGTGTTGTAAATTGAGGCTTAATCACTTGATTTTTGCTGATGATCTCATGATTTTCATGAGGGGAGATCATCCTTCTGTTAAGGCTGCAACAAAAACTCTTGATGCTTTTGCTCTTGACATGGGGCTGTTTGCAAATAGAGATAAATCTGAGATTTATTTTGGCGGGGTTGATGCTGTTGTAAAGGAGCTAATTATTCAGGATACTGGTTTTTCCTTGGGAGCCTTTCCTTGTAGATACCTTGGTCTTCCTCTAAATGATATTATCAATAGAATGGAGCACTATTCTGGGCTTTTTAGCAAGATTGAGGCAATCATAGGAGGATGGTCTTATTTTACTTTAACCTATGCAGGCCGGGCTCAATTAATTAACTCGGTCATATTTGGGATTTTCAATTTTTGGGCAGCCAATACGTTGATTCCGGGTAATGTGTTGAATAAAATTATTGTTTGCTGTAGGAATTTTTTCTGGACTGGTATGACGGTTAGGAAGGGGCTGGTTTGTAAGAGTTGGAGTAGCATCTGTTCTCCTTAGGAGGAAGGAGGTTTCAATGTTAGGGATTTGCGTGCTTGGAATCGTGCACATATTGCAGGTAGGCTGTGGCAGGTGCTTCAAGGAGGTCATGATTTGTGGTCTCTTTGGGTTAAAGCGTATGTGATTGGGCCGCGGAGGATATGGGAGATACATAAGCAAGAGCGCTTTACAGGCACTCTAAAAAGTGTGTTGCAGGTTATGGAGGAACTCATTACTACAGAGAGGAGTCCTGATGCAGTGGTGGAGTTGATGCGTACCTGGACTAAAGAGGGCCATTTTAGTTTGCATCTGGCTTATGATTGGTTTAGATTGAAGTTTAGGAAACAGCCTTGGTTAAAGGTTTTCAAGGGGCAGGAAGTCCTCCCTCGACATGGTGTTATCTCATCTCTTGCCTGTCAAAAGAAATTACCATCTGTGGATTTTCTGCAAGGTCGGGGGCTACCTATGGTAAACAGATGTTCTCTCTGTCTTCATGCTGCAGAATCATGCGAGCATCTGTTCTTCTCATGCTCCTTTTCTGCTCAGATTTGGCTGGGTTTAAAAGCATGGATGAGGGTTAGAGGTCGAAGCAATCATCTGTTGATTGAAGCGAAGTGGATTACTGCAAGGAGAAGCATCAAGCATTGGAAGAATGGGTGGTATCGAAGCTGCCTTGCTGCTGCAGTCTACTATATTTGAGCTGAGAGGAATGGGCGTCTTTTTGATGCCAATGCTAAGCCTATTGAGACTATTTTGAGCCAAATTAAGTTTGATGTTTTTATTAGGATGAGGAAGATTAATGTGGATTTGAGTAGGAGGATGATTTCTATGTAGTTCATTTTTTAGGGGTTTTATCTTTTGTAAGTAGGTTCATGTTGTTCTTTCTTTGGATGAATAATATGAGTCATAATCTTCTTGCAAAAAAAAAAATAATAATAATAATAATAATAATAAAAATAAAAATAAAATCATAACCACTTTGGATGCAAGTTCTTGTAATAATAATAAAATTCATAAAAATTCATAATAATAAAAATAATAATAATAGTATCTCGGCTACCCACTAACTTCTTGTAATTTGTTCTGGTGTTAATGCAAGTTCGATTATAAAAAAATAATAATAATAATAATAATTAACTTGGTCGACATATCTGTCTAATATGAGCAACTCGCAGGATTCCTTTAGAGGGAAGTTGGGAATCGTGGATTTATATTTTGCCAAATAATCCCAAACTGCTGAAGCAAGCTTTGACGAAACTAATTCGTGTAGTAGTCGAGGCAACTCAGGGCTGAGGTTCAGCTGTGGTTGCAGGTGAAGACGTATCAGCAGGATCTTAAGCATGAGCTCAAAAAGTTGAGTTTTCAATCCACGAGTCAGATTGGATATAAGGTGGTTGTTTGCTCAATTGTTTATAACATTTGGGAAGAAAGGAATCACAAAATTTTGAATGAGGTGGAGAAGAATATTGATCAAAGGCTTGAGAAGATAAAAATGGAAGTTCGAGATAGAGTGAGTCAATTGTAGGCTTATTTTTCGTTTGTTTGGATTATTCCAAATTAAAGGGTATGTCTTTGTAAGATCATCTCTTCATTTACCCCATTGTGGATGAATAAAGGGATTAATTTTCTTGCAAATAATAATAATAATAATAATAATAATAATAAATTGATGCAGAAAACGACGGCAGGCACGGGACGGGGTCGAGGGAGGCCGCGAAAACGTAAGGAATCGGAAACGAACGACCATGATGATGTTCATGGTGCGGATTCAACTGGGGATGAATTGCAGTTTGATCTTCAGGCGAACAAGCAGGGAGCTCCGATTGTTAACGAACTGATTGATCGTGCGATGCAATCAGTTCGCAATCTTCGGGAAGGAAGTTTGTCAGGAGGCAAGAAGGGGCATTACCAGAGAGCATGAGCTTAAACGAACAATGGCGGCAGAAATGATGCTATATTGGAACCAGTAGCAACGGAACAGCCGACTACTATTGTGGAACCAGTAGCTACGGAACAACCGGCTACTATAACTCAGGAATCGGTAGCAACGGAACAGCCGGCTACCATAATTGTGGAATAAGTGGCAACGGAAAAGCCGACCACAAAAGACTCGGCTCCAAATTGGGCAAACAAAGCTAAGGTAACAAAAATTGGTATGGGTCTCTTCTTTGATGAGTCTAGTGCTAATTCAGATGAAATTGATATCGAGATTGAGGATTTTATGGATGAATTGAAACAATGGAAGTTCACGTTGATGGGAAATGTGATTGGAGCGAAACCGACGCTCAAACAGATGAGTGATTTTGCTCATAAAAACTGGAATCATGCTTTTCCAGTAGTTCAGTATTTTAAGAAAGGTTGGTTTTTGTTTAAATTTCGAAAACAGGAAGACATGGACCAAGCTTTGCGAGGAGGACCATGGCAATTAGGGAGAAACACGATCATCCTTAAGAAATGGAGTCCTCTTTTTTCTCAAGAAATGGACCGAGTTTCCATTGTACCAGTTTGGGTTCTATTTCCGAAATTGGATCCATATCTATGGACAGAATTGGTTTTGAGTAAGATGGCGAGTAAGATAGGGCGTCCAATGTACGTTGATGCTACAACCACGTACAAAGAGCGCTTGTCTTTTGCAAGAATTATGGTCGAGGTGGATGTTTCTAAGGATTTGCCTGATACCATCACAATAAACATTCCGCTTTTGGAGAAAGTCAGTCCAGAAGGTTGAATATGAATGGCTTCCATTCTATTGTCATGAATGTTGGAAACTTGGTCATGTCAAAGCTTCTTGTAAGAAGAATAAGGAAAAAGGAGAGGATCGTGTTACTTTGAGATACATGCCTAAGAAAACAGATGTGAAGGGGGCAAAGGACATTTCAGTAGGGGGGATGACGGCTCAATCTTCTTCTGCTGCAAAGCATCAAGTTGATACAGATACAGAAGTAGGAGATACTATGGCAGGAAGTACTACAGTACACTCTGATGCTGCAGGTCAGACAGGTGGACTGGAAGATGGATTCCGAATTGTTTTGCGGCGCCAAGGAGGTCCAGGGACAGCCATAGGGTCTAGTCCTGGGCAAGGTGAACAGGTAGCAGGACTGGTTCTATTGCATACACCAAACAGGTATGCCATTTTGCAACATGGTGATGGCAATATAAATGATGAACTGAGTGTGGAGGATCTTTTTCCTTTAGTAGAGGGAGCTATACCTCCGGATATATCCTCATGATTATCTGTTCTTGGAACATCCGGGGAGGGAATGATATTCTGAAGCAGCGTGAAGTTTTGCAGCTGATGAGGAGTAGAAGAATTGATATCTTGGGTCTATTAGAAACACGAATAAAGGAGAATAAAGCTAAGAGGTTTCGTACTGGTTTACTCAAGGATTACTCAATAGTTTGCAACTATGGAAGTCATTATAATGGCAGGGTTTGGGTTATATGAAATTCAAGCACTGTCCAAATAACAGTATTAGAGGAGCATGCTCAGTTCTTACATTGTCTTGCGACGCATAATGCTACAGGAATAAAGGTTCTAGTTACCATGGTCTATGGAGCAAATAGTGCAGTGAGTAGGGAAAATTTATGGGGTAGACTTACCAATATCAGTAATACTAATCAAAGTTGGATTGCTATTGGGGATTTTAATATTATTAGGAATGCTAATAAAAAAGTGGGAGGGGCTATTCCTGATGATATAGATATGGAGGCGTTCAATTATTGTATAGTGCAGAGTGGAATGCAAGAGTTAGTAGGGCAGGGTTTCGAGTATACTTGGACAAATAAACAGGATCCTGATTCTAGGGTTTGGACAAAACTAGACAGGGCTCTTATAAACCAACAATGGGTGATTAATTTTCCTAATTCCAGTGCCCAGTATCTCCACCCGAGAGTATCTGATCACTGTCCGGTGATGGTAACAGTCTTACAAGAGAGGAAGCATAAAAGGCGATTTAGTTTTTTGAATTGTTGGATCCAAAATCCATTATATATGTCAGTGGTCAGAACTGCTTGGTGAAAGAAGGCTCATGGAACAGCAGGATTTCAATTATTTAGTAGGTTAAAGAAGGTAAAGAAAGCACTGAAGTGCATGCATAAGCAGCACTATACCAGTATTGGGATGCGAATTAGAAATATTGAAAAGGAGCTTGAAGAATGTGCTAACTCTCTCCAGAAAGCTCCTCTAAATGATGATTTAATTGCTCTTGATAGGCGATTGCAGGAGGAGTGGCAAACGCTCAAAAAGGCCGAGTTAAGTATACTTCAGCAGCGAGCAAAAATGGAAAAACTTACTTTAGATGATAAGGCAACTACCTATTTTCATAGTAGGTTGAGAGAACGACGCCAGCAACAAGTTATTGGGTCCATTATGGACTCTAAAGGGAGAATTAGGGAGGGAATTGAGGAGGTGGCGAAAGGATTTGTTAACTACTATACGGAGTTACTGGGGCAAAGTAAGGATATTCAAAAAATTCAGATAAATCATGGCCCCATGCTGTCTAAGGAAAGCTGGGCAAGGCTGACAGTACTACCTGTGGAAGAGGAAATTCGTAAGGCAGTGTTTTCCATAGGATCGGATAGAAGTCCAGGTCCGGATGGTTTTTCGGCTGGCTTCTTCAAATCAGCTTGGAGTATAGTACGGGGAGATTTTTGTGCTGCTGTCAGGGAATTCTTCAACAAGGGGAGGATGTTAAAACAAGCTAATACAACTGTAATATCGCTTATTCCTAAGAAGCAGGTATGTCAGTCAGTGTTAGACTATAGGCCAATTTCATGTTGTTCTGTGTTCTACAAAGTGTTAGTAAGATCCTTACCAATAGACTCAAGCTGGTAATCCATGATATCGTGGGACCGGAGCAGGCTGTGTTTATTGCAGATAGGAGCATACAAGAGAACATCGCTTTATCTCAATCGTTGATTAAAGGTTATGGAAGGAAATTCTTGACGCTGAGATGCCTAATGAAAATCGACTTGAGAAAAGCGTTTGATTCATTGCAATGGTCTTTCTTGGAAAATATGTTACAGGAATTCCACTTTCCTCGAGCACTCATCCATTGGAGTAGGTGTGTTGTATAGAGGGATCTTGGTTTTCTATTAAGATTAATGGGGATATCCATGGGTTCTTTAAGGGGGAAAGTGGGGTAAGGTAAGGGGATCCTTTATCTCCTTATTTGTTTCTACTTAGTATGGAAATTCTCTCTTGGCATATGAGGGAAATTGCTAAGGCAAAACAAGTCTCCTACCACCCGAAATGTAGGAAGTTGATGCTAAACCATTTAATTTTTGTGGACGATCTTATGGTGTTTGTTAGGGGTGATGTTCCGTCTGTGGAGGTTGCTGCTAGAGCCTTGGATATCTTCGCTAAGGAATCAGGCCTAATTGCAAATAGGGAGAAAACTGAGGTTTACTTTGGAGGGGTACATGAGGCAATTCAAAAGAATATTCTTGCTAGTACAGGATACAAGGAAGGTTGTTTTCCATGTCGGTATCTTGGTCTTCCACTGAATACTGTAAATAACCGGATGGAGCATTATAGTGAGCTGTTTCAGAAATTGCAGTTAATTACTCAATGTTGGTCAGCAAACAGCCTGACTTATGCAGGAAGATCTCATCTTTTAAACTCGGTTGTGTTTGGGGTACTGAGTTATTGGTGTGCAAACTCGTTGATACCTGGTAATGTCATCCAACGAATTTCAAGGTTGTGCAGAAATTTTTTCTGGTCTGGAGATATAGAGATTGTTCACTTATCTCATAAAAGTTGGACGAGCATGTGTGCTTCTAGTGAGGAGGGAGGTGTTGGGATTAGAGACATGGTGGCTTGGAACAAGGCAATGATATGTAATTGGCTATGGAAGATCTTAAATAGAGAAGGGGGAGTTTGGGGAAGATGGGTTAATCATTATGTATTAGAAGAGCAGACAATATGGGCAATTAAAATTGAAGATCGATACACTTCCACTTTGAAAAGCATTATAAAGGTTAGGAATGAAATCATGAATAGCGAAG
Organism: Agrostemma githago; assembly: GCA_958450325.1. Classification (NCBI taxonomy): domain Eukaryota; kingdom Viridiplantae; phylum Streptophyta; class Magnoliopsida; order Caryophyllales; family Caryophyllaceae; genus Agrostemma; species Agrostemma githago. Next base: position 56,258,255 of record OY288249.1, on the reverse strand, counting down.
GGGGCGAGGAAGCTACTGAAGTCTTGATATGAAGCTGGTAATTCGATGGTGCGTTTCGTATAAGTTTAGCATATGAATGGTTTCGAAATAAGTTTGACAAGAAAGATTGGTTGAGGGTGATGCAACGGGATGTGATTCCTAGGCATGGTTTGATAGCTACTCTGGCAGGTCAAAGGAAACTAGCTACGCTGGATAATATGATGAAGAAATCCGTATATGTAGTTAATAGATGTATCCTCTGTAAGCAAGCAAGTGAGTGTCATGCCCACTTATTTTTTAAATGCCCATTTGCTAGAGAAGTATGGAATGGCATCAAGGATTGGATGGGTGTGAAGGAACGAAGTGATGATATGCAGATGGAGATGCGGTGGAGTGCTGATAAGAAGCATCGCAAACATAGGAAGAGTAGGATGTTTCGAATAGCTATTGCTGCAGTGATCTACCATGTATGGGAGGAGCGGAATAGAAGGATATTCAAGGAGACTTTTCGGTCTTATGGCCAATTGGTAACGAAAATAAAATTTGAAGTGGTGACAAAGTTACGAGCTAGTGTTGGATGTAATTAATAGGAGGGGGATATATCTAGTCATGATCACATTTTTGTAGTGGTTCGCTTCTTTGTAAGATCCAGCCTCTTGTATTCGATTTTATTATTGAATAAAAGAGACATGCCATTTCTTGCAAAAAAAAATAAAAATAATAATAATAATAACTTCTTGTAATTTGTTCTGGTGTTTAATGCAAGTTCCGTTTTATAAAAAAAAAATAATAATAATAATAATAAGCATAGACATTTTTGGATATCTTTTTGTTCTGCCTGCTCCCGGGTTTGTGTTGGGAACATTTTTGGGGATCATGTTGTGTCGTGTGCTGGTTGGCATAGACATAACCTGGTTCGCGACACCCTTTTGGATATCTGCTTCCGATCTGGTATTTCGGCCGGTAAAGAGGTGGATGTCGGCTTGATTGATGGGCACGACAAGCCCCTTCGCCCGGCGGATTTACTTCTGTATTCCTGGGATAGGGGGCGCAATGTGTGTGTCGATCTGACAGGGTCGTCCCCATTGACTCAGTCCGCGATGTCTGATTTTCTGCCTGGTCACGCGGTCGCTGATGCTGCTCAGCGCAAGTGCGCCAAGTATGGAGATTTGTGCACCAAGACTGGGTATGGGTTCCTACCTTTCTCTTTCTCTTCTCTAGGGGAGCTCGACGCGGAGGCCGCTGCTTTACTCAAGCGGATTCAGAAATTCTCTATCTCTCAGGACGCGGGAGCTCGCGCAGCTGCTTTTATTTTTACTCGTCTTAGTTTTTCTATTGCTAAGGGAGTGGGTGTCCAGATAGTATCTCGGATACCCACTAACTTCTTGTAATTTGTTTCGTTATTAATGCAAACTCCGATTTTATAATAATAATAAATTTTAAAAAAAAAATAATAATAATAATAATAATAATAATAATAATCATATTTTTGTAAGCTGAAACCAAGGTTAAAAGTCACTGTTTTGATACCAGAACACAATATTGTAAAAATTGTAGTCAAAACCAAAAATCAACCAAAATATATTTTTCACCACCTGTGTGCCAAGGTTCTACCCTTACACGAGGCAACCATCTGTGCTTAGTTCGACTTATATAGTGCGCACCTCTCGCATTTGGACAGTCAGTAGGATGAAGCTGCCAAAGGAGAAAGTCTAACTACCTAGCAAGTGGGGGCCGGATACCCCACTTAATTATAACTCGGGCCAAGAGTTTAGTTTCGGGACGAAGTCCCAGGAACGTCGTAGACGCACCTTAAACCTACTAGACCAACAGAGCTCCCAAAGTCTGTTATAACCTCCAAAACTTTTACCAAAACAATATCAATGTGTGACTTGTGTCACAAGTTCAATAACCAAAATATTACGAGTATCATAAAAATTCACCATTGACAAAATAATTTATAAAACCGTTTAAAATATAATTTAAACCGAACATGCTCTTTACTTAAATGTGAAAAGAATAAAACGTCCTTACCTCTCAAGACAGTCAATCCAAGCTAAGACTTATCCAAAAATTCTTAATAATAAAGGACAAAGTCATCATTTACGTAATTAATGCCGTCGTTATTAAGTAAAACGTCGACAGTAAAGAGTGGTTCTGATTTTTATTCAGTTTAGTTAAGTTAAGTTTTGCCCCATTAATTTTTAGTTTGTGCCTATTAGGGGGTGTCTTGGTTGCAAATCTGGAATGTTTGGTTTTAACATTTTGGAACGAAGTTAAATACCCATTGAATTCTAACTTCATCCAAACCCTATCTCCAATCTCAAGTTTCCAATTCCATTACACCCTACTAAAACTACACTCTATTCTAGTCTTAAACCAAAAAACCTCAAGTTTCCAACTCATTACTACAGTTACAATCTATTCCGGATATTCAGTCTCAAACCAAATAACTATAAACAAATATGGAATTCTAACTTCATACCTTCATAGAATTACCAACAATTATATTTTGAACCAAACGCCTCATATGTTAAGTTAAGTTAAGTCTTTTTTCATATAAATCTTGCTTAATCATTTCAGACAAGAAAAAAATGACCTTACTTTTATGATATACGAAGTTCTACGTATAAAATATTCAAGACAAGACATTTGCGATAACGTATCACTATCAATATATACTTTTATTGGGAAAATATAGTTGGAATTTTTTTTATACAAGACCGCTTTGTAACATTTTCACAGTGATATGTTGTGTGCAAAATTTAGGTCACTTTTCCACCCATTTAGATTCGTTTTACTATCACTTTTGTAGGAATTGTGTGCGATTATCGCTTCATTAGAGTCTTTCTCACATTAGCGGTCTCTCTTGTGCATTTTACGTGTTTCTGGGTAGTTTTTCTATTGTTTTGATAGGAATTCATTTTCGAGAACATGTTCGATCTTACATGAGCACGAGAGAGTGGAATATCATTCAAGGCATGTTACGAAGCTCAAGTCCAAACAACAAAGAATGGAACTAAGAGAAAAGAACAAAGAATCCATCGTGCGAAGTTTCACCCGATGCTGTCTTAACACTAATTCCAAAGGTCACTAATACACAGAATGTTGGGCAATTTCGACCGATAGCATGTTGCAATGTCATCTATAAAGGCTTATCCAAGGTGCTATGTGCAAGACTGAACAAGGTATTACCCTTTATAGTGAATCCTTCACAGAGTGCTTTTGTTAAGGGCAGAGACATAATCGAGAATATTCATATTTGCCAAGAGCTAATTAGACTATATAATAGAAGGAATTGCTCTCCTAGGGTCATCATGAAGATTGATATGCAAAAGGCATATGATACAGTAGAATGGACTTTCGTTGAAGATATGCTTAAGGCGCTCAAGTTTCCATCTAGATTTGTGAAAATAATAATGGAATGTCTACAATCGCCAAGCTATACTATGACATTGAATGGGGATCATTTTGGTTTTTTTAATGCCAAAAGAGGGTTGAGACAAGGGGATCCCTTATCCCCCCTTTTGTTTACACTATGTATGGAGTACTTGAGCATAATTCTGATGATAGTCCAGGATGGACGGATTTCAAGTTTCACCCGCTGTGCAAAGCAGTAAAACTAGGTCATTTAAGTTTCGCTGATGACTTAATGCTTTTCTGCAAGGGCGATCGAGCTTTTATCAACTGAGTAATGCAAGCTTTTGGAGTTTTCTCTAGAGCCTCAGGTCCAAACATGAATAAAGCTAAATCCAACATTTACTATAATGGATTGAGTGAGGAGGAAGCAGACTGGTTAACGGAGGAAATGGGAATGGCAAGAGGAGAGCTTCCATTCAAGTATCTGGGCATTTCAATGTCCCCAAAAAAGTTGTCGGTCTTAGAATGTCATATCCTAACTTAGAGAATAGTCAAGAGAATAAGAGGCATAGGAAACAAGAAATTATCATACTCTGGCAGGCTAATTTTAGTTCAAGTCGTCCTCACTGCAATTCATCAATTTTGGTCAAGAATTTGTATCCTTCCATCTACCACAATTAAACATATTACTAATATACGCAGGAACTTTCTATGGAGGGGCAGTGAACACTATCAATCCCCCCCCCCCCCCCTCCCCCCGTTGGTTGCTTGGGACACAGTATGTAGACCAAAGGAAGAGGGTGGTCTAGGTCTAAAGAATTTAAAGCTATGGAACATGGCGTGTGTGGCTAAATACGCCTGGTGGATCACTATTAAAGCGGACCATCTTTGGGTTAAATGGGTTCATGGAGTTTATTTAAAAGGCAGGGATTGGCGAGATTATGTTCCTAGTTCGAATTCCAGCTGGGTTTGGCGAAAACTTTGCTGGATCAAGACAATCTTCTACAAAAATAACTGCTTCCCGCATTTACTAGCAGCAGGTGAGGAATACTCTGTGCAGGCGGGATATGAATGGTTTTCAGGTAATCACCCACATGTTGCCTGGTCCACGTTGGTATGGAATAGACTAAGTTTGGCAAAACATGGCTACATAGCATGGTTAATTAGCCACAGACGACTCTTAACTAATGATCGATTAGCAAGAATGCAATTGGTAAGGGATGGAAACTGCTATTTGTGTGCAGATGAGGAAGAAACGCATGAACATTTGTTTGAGCGAATGTCAATTTACTAAAGAATGTTTTAGGTTGATTGGCTCGTGGATTGGGGTGACTATACCGCCAATTAAAACTGGGGAATGGTGGAGAATTTACCGGCATAAATCTCTTCTATTCAAACAACTGATAGCTGCTGCAATTCTTGGTGTATGGTACCATGTTTGGTTTGCTAGAAATCTCAGGAGAATCAATATGTCTGTAATGCACCCAAGTGTAGTATTTAAACGATTAAAGGGGGAGATAGTTATTAAGGGTAGATACATAAGGAAGATTTCTCATAGCAAATATAGAAAGTGCTTAGAGTCAATACTAGAATGATTGAGTGTTGTGGAGAACATTGGTTGTAAGTTTGGAATGACTATAAGGAATATACTTACATTTACACCAAAAAAAACAAAAGTTTCACCCGATGAGATCTCGCCGGGCGAAACTTTGCACGACGACATATCTGCCACCCAGAAGATCTTCATCAAGTGAAACCACCGACGAAATGACCGGGGCGAAACTTTCATCCACCGGGTGAAGTTTTGCCCAAGGATATTGCTGTCCCAGATTTTGAAATCCAGAAGAAAAGTTCACCGTGCGAAACCATCGGGCAAAGTTTCGCTCGACGGTAGAGTGACCGGAATTGCATAAATTCGCGGGGCAAAGTTTCATCCATTGAAGATTCATAGGGCAAAGTTCTAGCTCAAGTGCAAAGATTAGAATTGAGCTTTGTTTTAGTGACCCATTAAGTAACTTAGTATATATAGCTTTAACCTAATTTGCCACTAGGATGCCTCATTATTGTAGATCTTATATCTTGTAAGCCTATTTTACCCTACTCTCTTAGAAACTAATCAAGAACAAAGGAATTCTATATCTAATTAGTGATTTGGAGGGTTTTTCAAGGTTTAGTGACAAAATCCTTGGGTTTCTTCTTCAAAGCTTATTTGTTTTATGCAATCTTCATCTTTTTCATGTTGAATTTCTCCATTGTTGGTACTTTTCTTTGCTTCTCCCTCCTCTCTTATTAGTTTTCCTTCTAGTTTTCTCCCTAGTTTATCAATTTCTTCAATTTTTCTTGCCTTGTTTTTGTCTTGCTTAGTAGAATCTTTTCTTGGTAGTATTTTTTTTCCATATTGTGTTAGACTTAATTTTTCGATCTTTGATAGTATGGATTGTTTTGGTAAAAATTCCCATCTCCCTTATTTTTGCTAAAATTACCATGATTAGTGAGTAGATTTTAGATAGGGGGTTCGGGGAGGATGAACTTGGGTTTCATGGATTGAGGATTTGTGGAAATTGTTGTTTTTGTGTTGATTTATCAAGTTTGAGATTGTTGTGTTTTTGTTGACTTTTTTGGGTCCGACTTAGTCACCTTTGACTCACCCTTGCCAACATGGAGAAACTCGGGGTAAGGATAATCTCACTTTGAGACTATAGTTTTTTCGCTGTGAAAGCGAGTTTTAGTTAGGTTAGGTAGGAAACTGAAAGGTGGCTCCCTCTTTTATCGACCTTGTGACAAATTTCCATGATCTCTTAATTTGTGTGCCTAATTTTGATTCCCCGACTCCCCCTAGCGCTTTTTCCCATAGATTAGCCTTTAATCACCATGACTATTTTCTCTAGTTTAGACTTGAACCTAAAAATCCCCCTAAAAGACCCCAATCACTAGTAGACTTGACTCATTAGCTTAACTTTCGTTCCTTAGATCGATCCCAACCTACCACCTCTACATTAATTTGTTTTGTGATTAGTTGGTGTTATAAATAATGTTTGCAAGTGGGTTCATGACGGCCCGCATCATGATATTAAATTATAATTTTCATATTTTTTTAATATTACCACAGTCAAGATTAAAATAATCTGACCATAAAAAGTGAATGAGATCATTATTGTAAAAAACAAAATGAGTACTCCTTCGGTCTTTCCCCTTCTCTAAAATGTTTCACATTTCTATTTTGAAACATTCACTAAGATGTCCATTACTTTTTGGTCAATGATTGGTGCTTCTAAGACCATGTCCAACCATAATCATCAACCATTCATCATCCTTCCATCTCAGATCACTTCTTTCTCACCCATCCACCTCACAACCAAAAAAACACTCCTCCATCCATACTCATCTCTTTTTCATCATCTTATTCTCTCTCATCATTTATCTCTCTTACTTTTTAATACTCCACCATTCCAGTCTTTTTTACTCCCTCCCCTTCACTAAGACCATCCACTATGTTTTTCAACTTCTTCTTTTTCATCTTATCTTCTCTCCTCATATCATCCACCTCATATTTCCACTCACCATCTTCTTATTTTTCATCTTACAAAAAACATCCCACATTCATTTTATCTTGTACTTTCATTCTCACTCCTATTTTATTTTACCCCACACATTTATACATCAAATTTACCTTAACCCAATAATTTATTTTCATACTATTATAATTTTTACTCTTATTTCGCTTACATTTTTTTAATATTATTATTTCTAAAAAAATTTAAGAAATGAAAATAAAACATAGGGATGTAATCGCTTAAAGTTAAATAAATTTAAATTAAAACAGACGAAGACTTAATACTTAATACATTGTAAAACCTAATTTAATTAAGACTTAATAAATTTAAACAAGCATAAAATAAATAAAAAGGTAGGACGACAACGACAGTACCTAAAGACTATTACAAACATAAAGACTCGACGGTTAATATTGGACAAAATCCATTATTTTCTAATGGGCTCATGGTCTCCATCATAATCGTAATCTGAATTGTCCATCCAACCGTCTAGGTTTTCGTCTCCTAGAAGTTCAATTTCATGGAGTCGGTCCTCCTCCGTTGTAATTTTGTCATAGATAGTCCAGTAGTAAACCTCTTCACGCTGAACAAATGTTCGTCCGATACCCGACAAAAGATCACTCAAATTTGAACAGTCTACGAATCATCAAAACTACTTCACTTTCTAAGGATGTAAGTTCTTCGTTTTTAGCCATCCATGTGTCTGAAATATTAGAGATAATATAATCAAAATCTTTATATATATTATAGAGTTTTATATATAGTAATAGTAAAAAATCATATCATAAGTATTGTTGACTGTCATTGGAGGACTAAGTAAAGCTTCTGCATTTCCAGTAATTATACCATGGAGTTTGGTTAGGGTCGGTGGACTATTTAATATTAATATATACATACTTTCTATTACGACTAAATTAACACAAGTAAAAAGGTTGGGAGCTTCATCCCTAATCTTATTGATTTTCCACGGAGTGTTTTCAACTTCCTCATCATAGTGGGCAGACATGTTATATATTTTAGTTAATTTCATGTAGGAGAGAAAGATGTGTGAGGAGGTAAAATGAAGTCGTAACTTATATAGAGCTATTTTTTTCCATATATTTTTTTCTTTTCTTTTTCTGACTTTGTATTGTCTTATCAGCATAGTAATGTCGAAATAGAGTAGTGTGTAGTCACTTCAATTTTGATATCTTATTAATTAAAGCATTCGTTAGAAAATACAATTGAGTTGTCAATTTTTTTTCTTTTCATTTTCTGACTTTGTATTGTCTTATCAACATAGTAATGTCGGAATGGAGTAGTGTGTAGTCACTTCCATTTTGGTATCTTATTAATTAAAGCATCCGTCAGAAAATACAATTTAGTTGTCAATTTTTTTTCTTTTCTTTTTCTGACTTTGTATTGTCTTATCAGCATAGTAATGTAAGAATGGAGTAGTATGTAGTCACTTCAATTTTGGTATCTTATTAATAAAAGCATCCGTCAGAAAATACAATTGGGTTGTCAATTTTTTTTCTTTTCTTTTTTCTGACTTTGTATTGTTTTATCAGCATAGTAAAGTCAGAATGGAGTAGTGTGTAGTCACTTCAATTTTGATGTCTTATTAAGTAAAGCATCCGTCAGAAAATACAATTGAGTTGTCAATTTTTTTCTTTTGTTTTTCTGACTTTGTATTGTCTTATCAGCATAGTAATGTCATAATGGAGTAGTGTGTAGTCACTTCAATTTTGGTATCTTATTAATTATATCATCCGTCAGAAAATATAATTGAGTTGTCAATTTTTTTTCTTTTCTTTGTTCTAACTTTGTATTGTCTTACCAGCATAGTAATGTCAGAATGGAGTAGTGTGTAGTCACTTCAATTTCGGTATCTTATTAATTAAAGCATCCGTCAGAAAATACAATTGAGTTGTCAATTTTTTTCTTTTCTTTTACTGACTTTGTATTGTCTTATTAGCATAGTAATGTCGGAATGGAGTAGTGTGTAGTCACTTCAATTTTGGTATCTTATTAATTAAAGCATCATTCAGAAAATACAATTGAGTTGCCAATTTTTTCTTTTCTTTTTCTGACTTTGTAGAAAATAAAAAACTAGTAGATTGGAAGTAAAGTGCATACAATTTAATTAAACATAAGTTTACAAGTACATAGAAGGAAACTTAAGATCTAATTAAACATAACACGTTACGAATACATTGAATAAAACTTAATCTAAGTGGCGAAACCTTTGCCAAAGATTCTTAATTAGATCATTTCTAAGAGATATATGTCGGGCTGAATTTTCCATATGATCTCGATTATCCACAAATTTATGTATATCAAGAACGTATCCTACACCGTACTCAGGACCTTCAACACTAGTAGATGATTCTTCATTGTGTTGTTCCATATACTCATGAGCAATGTCGTATCCGGCATATGTATCGCGTTCATCTTCCACAATCGTGTTGTGTAATATTATACATGTCGTCATAACTTTTTTCAAAGTGGTTGTATACCATGATAGTGCTGGTTTACGAATTATCACAAACCTAGCTTGTAGGACACCAAACGCACACTCTGCATCCTTTCTTATGCTCTCTTGTTTTTTTGAAAAACACCTATCTTTAGGTGTTTGTGGATGTCTTATAGACGAGATAAAAGTAGACCATCTTGGCTAGATCCCATCTATTAAATAATAAGCAGTATTATAGTGATTACCTTTTACCCAATAACTAACACGTGGAGCTCGCCCGTTCAAGTGATCATCAAAGACGGGGGAACGATGAAGCATGTTAATATCGTTGGCTGATCCGGGAGTGCCAAAATAAGAATCCCATATCCACAAATCTTGAGAAGCTATAGCCTCAAAAATTATTGGCGGTTTTGTTGACCGTCCTTGATATTGGCCTTGCCAAGCCACTAGACAATTTTTCCATGTCCAGTGCATACAAACAATACTCCCCAACATACCTGGAAATCCCCGTGTTTCATTGATTTGAAGTAGCCTTTGAGCATCTGCAGTTGTTGTAGTTTTGAGATACTCGTCACCGAATTGAGCAATGACAACTTCGATGAACACTAAAGACAGTTCTGTGTTGTTGATTCACCAAGTCTAAAGTATTCGCCAACCCTATCAGCGGCCTCTCCGTAGCTAACATACGAATAGCGGTAGTACATTTTTGCAAAGCTGATAAACCTGGTCTTCCAGTAACATCACGTCTTTGTTGGAAAAATTCGTGAGAGGACTCAGCAGCATTTATCAAACGTAGAAACAGATGTCTTTGCATCCGAAATCTATGTCGAAACATCCTATCATCGTACACAAGTGCATCAGCGAAGTAGTCATTGTAGAGTCTACGATGACCATCTTCTCGGTTTCTTTCACTGAATTTTCTTCGTTTCCGAAGTGGTGGTTGGTTTTGATGGGGGGTATTTTGTGCTTGTATTTGTAATAGTTAAGTACAAATCAAATTTCTTAATTGAATCCTTTGAGCTCGGCGTCTATCATAGCCTTCTCAGGATGAGGAACAATGTGCTGAAGATGGTGGGGATGAAAAATTAGACACGATATGTGAATGATTGAAATTGGTGTGAATTTGTTTATGTAAAATCATCCATATATATATAGAGTCATTTTTGATAAGGATATGGATAACAAGATGAAATCTATATGGACATTTTTTAGATAAGGATAAGGATATCCAACGACTCTATTTTTGATATAAGGAAAATAGAGTAACGACTCTATTTTTGAAATACTAATCCTCCAACAACTCAAATTCAAATACTCTAGCGACCACAATCAATTGAAAACACAACTTAAAAATAAAAATAAATTAAACACATAACTTGAATACAAATAAGTAAACAAACGACTACTACAAATATGAAAATATAACAAAGTAACAATCAAAGACCGCCAAACTTATTAAGGAAATAAATCTTCAAAGTTTCTAATTGTGTGGTAGCGATTGAGCTTGCAGCAAATGTTGAAGTGAAGGAATATGTCCTAAGACATTTCCGGCAATTACTAAATATAATATAGGATATTATTATGGAGATAATCATTGTATATTATAGTAATTCTTAATTGCTTGCTAGAGAATAATTATGATAATTAGTCCAATTCGATTGGGCTGATGACTATGGATATATAATCCTATAAGGTCACACAATCAGACTTAGTCAGGAAACTAAACATTCCCAATGTGGACTTGTGAGGTATCAGGCTATGACTACTTATAAGGCCCGGTTAGTCTCTAGGTTTAACCTAAACTCTACTACTATATAAAGATATAGTATATGAGTAATAAGGTGATCGAGAATCAACCAAGGAGAAAACCCTAATCTAAGTCAGTTCAGTTTATTGCCTCAAGAACCCTAAAAGTAAGAGAGAGAATCGTTCTATCTCTTCCGTCCTAGCAGACGTGGGATTTCGACTGGGTTGGTGGACCGAGTAGAGGAGCAACACGTGGGGCTCTAGTATCTCTCTGTCACATATATCGAGGAATTTACGCTATGAGGGTATGTATTTCTCGACCTACTTTTGTCCTGATTCATATCTATATTGTGCTTGTATTCTTGGATTGGTGTTAGGAAATTGTTTCCTGAAATTCTGCTTTCGCACCGGTAAAATCCTTCAGTGGTATCAGAGCCTCTAGCATAATATTTATATGATCAGAATCATATAGTTTACATCTTTATTGTGATTCGATTATAATCTTGATTTTATTATGGGAAAATTTGCATAACTAATATGGAGATATTGGTTGATTGAAATTTTAAGGAGGATGGAAAAATCCGATTTTTCAGGTCAAAGATTAAATTTTGTATTCCTTCCATTTACGATTATTGTTAATTGACATGGATTAGATGATTTCATAAAACCAAATTATATCAAAAGGAGTTTTATATGAATTTGGGTAACAATGAGAAAATAGTTTTTTGTCATTGTATGTATGAGGGTTAATTTGTTTGCACCAATTGAACTATTTTACAATTGAAATAAACTTGTTATTTCTCTTATAAAATGGGGTTCATGGATCTGCCCCAACTATCCAGTTTTGAGAAAACTGGATATCCAAGTAAGGAAAGAGGACAGAGGAGCCGCAGACAACGGGTCAACAGTCAGGTCGAAATCAGGCCATTCGATGGTCAGACGATCGTTATATGTTGTGGAGAACTATTAACCTCACCGTCTGTAACACCCGCTATTTTTTCTAAGCATTTTCATTCTTTCCGTTAGGACTCCGTCTTAACTCTTTCACTTTTGGCCTCATATTTCATCATTTTACTAAGCTCTATTTTAATTTTTGAGTTTAATAATTTTTATTTTTAGTTTTAAAGATTTAAATTCTTTTTAAATCCATTTATTTGGTTTCTTCGTAAACTAATTAATTTGTCCGCAAGGAATTCTATTTCTCTTTGAATCAACATCTTTAAGCTTGGATTTAAGTTATTCATTTTCCTAAAAATGTTTGAATACGTTTCTATGATATTTTCAACTAGTAAATATTTTTATTTACAAAAATTTAGCTATTAATGATTTTTATTACGAAGCTTCGCGAATAATTATTTTCTTACGCGAGGTTTACTCGAATTACTTTGAAACGCCTTTAACTATTTTACGAATATACTTTTTATCAACTTATAAATTATTTGAGACCATTTACTCACATTTTAGACCAACTAAGCTCTTGGTCACAAGTTTTATTACGTTTTATTTAAACGTTTCATTTTATCACGTCAAAACGTAAACATAAGATAGATTCTTTTCATTCATTGTTGCATTAGTAACAACTTTTCATATACTCCTTATCATCTTATTTTGGCCAGATATTTCACCTTAGTGGTGTCTTGTTTTCATCACCAATTTACTACCATTTATGCTAAAACCATCCATACTCCCTTCATTCATTCTTTTCATAAAAAAAAAATATCATCACTTCTTTCTTTCTTTTGGCCGTGGTAACCTCAGCCTCCCTAGGCTTATTTTTGCTCCATTTCGAGTCCCCATCGCATCGTTTTTATCGTCATAATAATCCTCTTTCCGATCCCTTCGTTAAGGTAATAATCGACGACGTTTTCGATCAATATTTACCTTGATTTTTATTAGTTTTCTCATGGTATTTTTCTGCCATGATTTTCGTGTTTGGTAGGATTTTTGGACGATTCCGTAGCCGACGAATATATAATCGATTCAGACTTGGAGTAGAGGTAACGTCGATGTTACTCGGTATTTCATGATTTTAATTGAGTATTTGCATGTATATATTTTTATATTTTATTTTGGCAATATATGTATGTCACGGATTCTGGAAAAAATTTTAAAGTTGAAAATTTGCATGTTTCGGTATTTTTATCGCTTTTACGGGATTAACGATTAAATTGTTATATTAGTTTGTAAAATCGTAATAATCGGCCTAAACATGTAATATATGTTTATATTCTGGAAAAATGTTGTTTTTGATGATTTTTAATAATTTAGTATTTTTCTGATATTTTGATATCGATTATTGAATTATTACCGTTTTCGGACAAAAATGATTAAAAGCCGATTTTTAGTTCTAGTACTTAAACATTTTATTTTAATCTGATTTTTGACGTGGTGAAACTTTCTGGTGAAATAGAATTTTATGAATATTTTCATAATTTTTCAGAATTGTTAAGTGGGTGAATTAATTAATCACTTTAAATCATCGTTTATCGTTAAAACCGTGTTTGTTGTTTAAATTCTCGATTTCTGGTCTTTGGTTTAAATCTGGAAAAATTATGATTCTGATGATTTCATGTTAAAATGTAATTTTATGATTTTTAGTGCCTTAATAAAATGTTAAGAACGATAAATTTTATTAATGGAATCGTTAATTGTGAAAACGGGTTTTAAAGACGGTTTTGACGGGATTTATTAAATCTGGAATTTTTGGAAAACTGGAAAAATGGTAGATTCTGGAAAATCATGATTTTTAGGTTTAGTAATAATTTTTGGATATTAATACTTAAATCGTTTGTAATTACTTTTTTTATTAATCGTTATTGTCGAGATTAGACGATTAACGAGAAAACGCTTTAAAAACCGAGTTTTAGGATTCTGGAAAATTTTATTTTCTGGACAGAATGTCCGTAAATATATTTTAATTATTTTACGTAATTTTTGTACTATTTATTAAAGTCTTTAATTAATAAATATTGGTTTTCGGACAAATTGTGATTTATCGCTAAAATACTTCGTCTTACCTAAAAGAATTATTTTTCCAGCAATTTTGAAAGTATTTAAATCTGAAACTTTAGGAGTTAAATCATCCCTTAACATACTCTAAATGTATTTGTTGGTTTAATTAAATAAAGACGTTCAAGTATTTAATTTAGTGTTTGCCGTAAAATCCTATTTATAATTTTTTCGTCGAAACTAATAATAATTAGGGAATTTTAGCTTTTTAACTTTTGAAAACACCCTAATTAGTAGTATTAAAATGTTTAAGACATTTTTAATCATTTTATAACACTTATACGATATTTTAATGATTTCATAAACTCAAATGTTCTTACTTTAATAATTAATATCGTTAAGCCCGAAAGTATTAGTTTTATAAATCTATATCGTTTACTAAAAATTGGTATTAGTATGAACTAATATTTTCACTATTTTGATATAATGCTGTTTTTAGTAAAGTTTCTAAAAATAGAAGTTTTCTATATAGAAAGTTTCCTCTTTTAGAATATAAATGTTTACTTCTTTTATCCTCATATTGTTAATAATGATTATATCTTTGAATATCGATAATGGCTTTGTTTTGGAGTTATGGAATAAGGACAAGTGTGAGGTTAGAGTAATATATTCTGGGGTTTACGTTTTTGCCATCAACTATAAGGCTGGTGTGTCTTTATGGGGCATACTGGTTGTTGAACCGAGCATATATGGTGCTCGGGAGTGTGTGAACATTTTGACCTTAAACTCGTGCCTCGCAGTGTAAGACGCCGTCGGGTTGAACTGAGTATTTATGGTGCTCGGGAGGGGTGTACATATCATCTTAAACTAGGGCCACGCATTTATAAGTCGCCGTCCTATTATGGTTGAGTAGCCTAGTTAGAGACCGAAGTTTGATTTGTTTGAACTAAGTTCTCGAAGCTAGTTTTTAGTATTCTCCTAGTGAAAGTCTAGCATTCATCACTACTCCTATCCATAACGCCATTTTGATTCTTCTATATGTTATCGATATAAATTGGTTTGCAGGTTGGCAAATATTTTTATGTTTCTTCGGAAATCCTTTTGATTAATTTGTTTTACGTTAAAGCTTATTTTAATATGTTGTTTTACTGTTTTTCATTTTTACTATTTTTCCTATATTAGTAATTACTGTTTTAAAATCCTGTTATACGGCTGGGAGAACATTGACGTTGCTCCCCACTGATTGTGGCTGTTATGTTTTAACATGGCAAGTATACGTGTTTATTTTCCGGTGGGTGTGGGCTAACGAGCAGTCTTGGATCCTGCTTGATCTTTTTAATAATCATGTCTTAAGGATTGTTTAACCTCTTTATGGATTGTTTTAAATTTTAGCCATTTTTATGTATGGCGCATGTTTGACTTTACCAATTTAATTTAATAAGACATAGTTCTGTGTGTTTTAATTCCACTTCTACAGTGTTTCCGCCACTGTATTGCGTTAGAATTTCTAGGGGATTACACCGTCATCGGATCTATGTCATGACGGCCGCAGGCGAGATCTGGCTATGGTAGCCTGGTCGGTGGTGTCTTAGGGCGTGCACGGTTGGTATGTGGTGGTTATCGACATTGGTGGTGGGTTGTATCACTAGTGTCGGTGACCATGTGTATGCATGTTTGACGGGCATGACAAATGTTGTCTATGGTGGCTGGTTTTTTTTTTTGCGTCATTGCTGATGTTGAAGGAGGAGTATGTTATTGGAAAGGTGGGTTTCCATACATAAAAAGAAAATTAATCCTCTTTGAGGGATGAGTAATGGCAGATTACTTGGTCTTTCATTTTATTTTTCAAGGCTTGGCCCACTTTGAATTTGTGATAGTAAATGAGATTTGCTATTCACCTTAGCCCACCATGGTGAATGAGATTTGATCTCTTCTACCGATCCATTTGAAATCTTGGATTAGAATAAATAATTTTTTTTTAATTCCTTTAAATTATTCAATGATGCTAATTTCTCGTAATTCGATTACTCCCATGATAAAATATTATAGATTGAGTCGTAATAAATTCGTTTGTTTAGTTTACGACTTAATTGTTAAGTCGTGTTCTAAAGTTGGTTCTGCGATTAGTTTACGACTTAAGAGTTAGGTCGTGTTACTAATTTCAAGTTTTTTTTTCTAATTAATCGTTAATTAGAATATGAATGAGATTCATTATTTATTTTTCCGTATTGTGAATGCGGCGCCTGAATGCCATTATAATTGTTATGAGATTGGCTTGTGATTAGTATGGCCCAAACTAGGATGGTTTACGATCTGCGTGTCGTTATTTGTTGTAATAATTTTTATTATGTATTCGTCTTGTTACAAGTGCAATGTATAATTATTCTAGTTCATACGATTGCGGGCGCATCGTATTGCAATGTAATAATTTATTGTTTTATTTTACTAGTTAAGTTGTAATTAGTGAAAATAAATGTAATTTGAAGACGAAGTCCCGAGAAGATGGAGGATGGAGATCCAAACGATTCGAGGGAGGTTTCATGAAGGATGGAGATCCGGATGGAGCTTCTGGACCTAGTTAGTTTAGGGGCCATACTAGATCACTTATTTTTATGCTTGCATTTAAATTTGTTTTTTTGCTTGCTTTGTTTTGTGAATGCGGTTATTTTGTTATGAGTTCACCGTAAATAACCGACATTTGATCCTCATATAAGTAATATTGAGTCCTATGTTTTCCCAAACGACACCTATGAAGCCCTAGAACACGATTGATAGGTTCTCAGTTCTTGAGAAGGAGAAATTGAATGTGAATCTTTCCTGAATTGGAAACTAACCTGAGAATGGTTCTCAGGTGTGAAGGAAAGGGTATGTTTTGAATAATTCTCTTTCTCCCGAACTCCCTAAAATAGCATCGGATGCTAAAAGCCGGAGAGCGTGTCATAGTGATAGCTCAAATGGCCATTGATAATGTATCAATTAATTTGTTGTATAACTGGTTTCAAAATTTGTTTGGACTTTTGTATGCAATGAGGGAAAAACAAAACTGGCAAGAGTGTGTGTTAATTCGGATTAAGAGTTACATCCCAAATGAGTTGGAAAATGGAACATGGAGATGTTCCTATGGCTTGTAAGGGAAAATCGTTCAAACGGATGGGGTAAGACCGATTTCTAAGAATGACTATGACAAACAAGTTGTCAAGTCAGGATTCTTTTGAATAGTAAAGGTCGGTTCAAAAGCAAATGTTGCGAATGAACTTCAATGCTTCTCTCGTCTAAAAGTTAGCCGTGGAAGAAAATTTTCCCAAATACCACTAGGTCAAGAAACATGGTGTTTCTACCTTCGGATTATTTGTTATAGAAGTGAATTTAGCAAATTCTATTTCCCGGGTATTCGATACTGCGAGTGGTAGTCACATTATTGGTAATGTGCAGAGACCAAAAGGAGTAGAAAACTAAATTATCAAATAGTTTGTATGTTTCGGAAACACGCATCTATAACATCGACAGCAAGACATATGAGGCTAATGATTCAAACACCCTTTGCAGGGCAAATTATGTTCTAGCCCTTATACATAAGGATGTGTGGGGACCAAAGAACATATTAGTTAGAGGTGGGTATGGTTCCTTCATAAGTCGGAATTATTTGAAAAGTTCAAACATTTCCAAAATGAACTGTAATACCAACTTGAGAAGAAAATAAAAACACTACGATCCGATCGTGGTTGGTGAATATTTATTCTCAAGAGTTTGATGATCATTTACAAGGGTTGTGGAATTGTTTCACATTACGGACCGCTAGGAAAATAGAGTTTTCCGAACGGAGGAATTGAACCTTATTAGATATGGTTTGATTCAGGAGAAGTCTTGCTGACCTTCTAATTTCCATATCCGGATATGCATTTAGAATGCAGCATTCACACTTAACATGATTCTGACCAAAGCAGTAGATGAGACACCATATACGTAATATGGATGGAAACGTTCCTAAGTCGTCGTTTATGGTCTATTCCAAATAGACTATGAAATATTACTTCTACACCCAAAGCGTAAACAAATTAGTTGTTGCTTGGGGTGGTGTCTTTTTGGGAAAGGTGGTTGTTCCAAAAAGTCAAGTAGGAGTAGTATACATCTCGAAGGAGTTCGTGATGACGAGCAACAACTGAATGAGATGGCACAACATAAGGATGTTGTAAAAGGTGGTGATGTAGGTTCGACCCACAACCCATCCGCTAATTATCTAAAGGTTGTAGTTCCATATTGTAGAACTAGTAGATCTTATATTCCAACGAAAAGATTTTCAAAAACTTATTTGACGGAATGTTCCAAAATAATGATTTTGGAAAATAAGAAACTTACTACCTACAAGGATGCTTTGGTAAGTTAGGACTCCATAAGGTGACTAAGAGTAGTCGTACTAAAATGGATGTCAAACCGCCTTCTTGAAAGAGTTCTTGAAAGAGGATGTGAAGTTAAGTGGGAGTATTATTAATTTCCTAACATTGTATGTGGATGACATACTAATCATAGGAAACAATGTATCCATACATGAGGCAGTCAAGGGATGGTCATATTATTGTTTCGCTATGAAGGATCTTGGAGAGACAGATTAAATATTGGACGTCAAGATCTATGGAGATAGACCGAGGATGATGATTGGACTTAGTCAAGAAACTTATGATGATAAGATCTTGTTATGTTCAGGATGACCCAAATACCAGACAAACTCGGGTGTTTGACACTGGGTTGTCGTGAGTTGGTATACGGTGGAGAATATGAGTTGGTTGTTACGAGTTACATTGTTGCGAGTTTCTGTAGTGACTGAATATGACTTCCGCAGTAGTTTGGTTTCATTATTTGTCTCAATGGACTCTCAGAGATTTTACATATGAAATCGAGTATATAGCAACGACAAATGCAGCAAAGGTAGTTTGCAAGGTTCGGAACAATGCAAATGTCGAAAATCTATTTGACTAAACCGTTCCCATAACCTAGGTATGAGAGTCATACTAGGTCTATGGGATCATTTAAGCTAATGGATATTAGCGTTGAAATTGTATTTGGAGAAATACAGTTATTAAAACATGGTTGATGTTTGGAATGTTCATCTATATTATTGATATCTTATTTAATCGTTGGTTTAGTATTAAATGAAATGTCCAGAAAGCGTGTGAGTTCTCTATAGGATTATCAAAAGTGTTTTGATAAGTGGAAAACTATCGGTGAACAGAGATCACAGCTTACATGTGTCCCTAGTCAGTGTCACTAAATTGGACATAAGTGATGCATTGAATGACTAGCACGGATTGTTAGATAGCGCAGTTCCATGGGCTATGGGAACATGGAGATGTTCTTTCAATCGAGTGGATATATTGGATATATTGTGACTTGACCAAAGTGGATTCTAAAGTAGAATCAAATCTATGTTTAGTGGATTCCTTTGACATGAGTATATCATTGCAACCATGATACGATTAGTTGTGCATTGACACTGTCAAATGTCGCGCCGTAATAGGAGGTTATAAAGACATTCGTCATGCATACTAAGAATTGAGTGGGAGTTTTGGATGATACAAGACTGGATAAGTCCTCCTATATGATAGGATTGGTGTCTGGGCCCCTTGATGAGGGAGAACTGAAAAATGCATGGCCATGCGAGGAATGGATTAAGGAGTTAATCATTCAAGGACAGTTCAAACTCAGAGATCGAGGAAATGAATTTGATATGTGACACATTAATCATGAGATGTTTAGATGTGATCGAATTCGGCATTAAGAGACTTAAGGAATTTGAAGATTGCCTTATTGTCTTCGGACAAGTGGGAGATTGAAGGAATATGTCCTAAGACATTTCCGACAATTACTAAATATAATATAGGATATTATTATGGAGATAATCATTGTATATTATGGTAATTCATAATTGCTTGCTAGAGAATAATTATGATAATTAGTCCAATTCGATTGGGTTGATGACTATGGATATATAATCCTATAAGGTCACACAATCAGACTTGGTCAAGAAACTAAACAGGCCCAATGTGGACTTGTGAGGTATCAGGCTGTGACTACTTATGAGGCCCGGTTAGTCTCTAGGTTTAACCTAAACTCTACTACTATATAAGGATATAGTATATGAGTAATAAGGTGATCGAGAATCAACCAAGGAGAAAACCCTAATCTAAGTCAGTTCAGTTTATTGCCTCAAGCACCATAAAAGTAAGAGAGAGAATCGTTTTATCTCTTCCGTCCTAGCAGACGTGGGATTCCGACTGGATTGGTGGACCGAGTAAAGGAGCAACACGTGGGGCTCTAGTATCTCTCTGTCAATATATCGAGGAATTTACGCTACGAGGGTATGTATTTCTCGACCTACTTTTGTCCTGATTCATATCTATATTGTGCTTGTATTCTTGGATTGGTGTTAGGAAATTGTTTCCTGAAATTCCGCTTTCGCACCGGTAAAATCCTAATGAAGCATTTGCCAGTCATTCTTCGTCTGTTCAATCTCTTGATCCTTTCTCTTCCTTTCTTCTCTTTTGTTATTACACGCTAATTGTTGCAAAGCAACCTCCGAATTTCTTAACTTGCAATTTCTCCCTCTCCAGAGCTATATCACTTATAGTTGTTTCATTCATCGCTGCAAATTGCAAGTTTATTTCATCTAACTCATTCTTTGCTTGCTATCGACCCTCGGGACATTGAGTAGACGCACTCTCAATATCATTAGAGGTATGATTTAATCATTCATCATCATCAAGTTGTGCTCTTTTACCACTAATGGTGTTGTCTTCATTTAGAGCACCGTTAGATGTCCCTCCAACGTAACCCGTTTTGAAAGCTTAACAGCGAAGGGAGCTAAAAAAGCTTTCCATTTCGGATGAAATTTTAACATCTCCCAAGCATGATCCAAGTTGAATCTGGTTTTATATAAAACCTTGGTCTCTACTAAGACACTTTCTTCATTCCACTTACTCGCCCTTCTTCTACCAGCCATCTCACAGCACGAACCCCATTTCATGATTATGGTAGATAATCTTCTAAATCGATTATTGAGCGTACCAATAGAGCGATGTCGTAGTGCATGATTGGAAGCTCTTGCCAATTCATATTTTTCAAATACACGCTTCCAGAAAACATTCTTGTTTTGGTTAGTACCAACAATACCATTTTCAGAAATACTAATAAAAGAGGAAATTAATGCCTCATCCTCTTTTACGGAGAAATTAGCCATGTTCGAGTTCCGTGATGTTGGGGTCGATAAATTTTCAACTACTTTTTCATCAACATCATCATCATCATCAACTTGATGTTGACCATGATAATTTGCAGGAGTTTTGGTAGAGAATATAGGAAAATGGTTAGTATTATCATATATTGATTGCCTTGAATTTTGTGTAAGTAATATTGTATTATCTGCAAATTGTTGTGTGTCTTGATAATCATCTAAATATTCTGAATTGATATCAAAATTGTAATGATAATTTGATGAATTTTTATTATTATTATAACTCATAATTATAAAAGATATTTAAATTTATATAAATGTGAGAATGAGTAGGAAAGAGTTGTGTGAAATAAAGTAAATATTGGAGTATAATAGAGGTGGCAATCGGGTCACTCAAATCGGGTTGGGTCACATTATGTTACGTTCGTAGGGTTTTAGATGATTATCTGTCTTAAAGATTAAAACAGATAAACTACTACTCCGTACTACATATAATGTTAATGTAATAAAGGCTAAAAGTTTTACATTTCTTAAGACGAATTTGTCATTGATTTTGTATGCATTTGAACCATCTTATAATTTAAGACGAATAGTGTCGTCACAAAAAATACGGCTTAAAGTTAAATAGAAGTACAGCTCAGATAAATGATAACTTTTAATTAAAAAAAGTTACAAATTAAATTATAAACTCGGAAATATAGTTGTCGAGAAAGAGCAAATATGGACGTTGGAATTAAAAGAAAGTAACAAAAAAAATAAAAAGAAGATGGACCTCCACCATTTGGTCATCCTTCCTCTAACAAAAAGAACTACCAATTTGTTGTTTCCACGGATTCCACCTCTCCTTTTGATACCTCTCTCCACTTTTCAACATTTCAAGTACTTGAAATGTTGAAATTATTTCCTCTTCATTCATTTTATCCATTGTAAAACACCATTTCATCTTCTAATTTCTTCACTTTTCATGTTTTCAACTTCTTCTTTTTCTACCATTGGAGATGGTCTAAGATCTTCTACATTTTCTTCTTAGGAAACTTCACTAAGATGTTACACTTTTCTTTTTAGTAAATGTTTTATGGTTCTTAGACCATCTCCATTCATGATCCCCATTCATTCATCATCCTTCCATCTCTCTTCTTTCTCACTCATCCACCTCACAATCAAAAAAACACTCCTACATCGATACTCATCTCTTCTTCATCATCTTTCTCTCTCTCTCATAATTTATCTCTCTTACTTTTTAATACTCCTCAATTTTCAAATTTCATACTCGACTGTTGTCTCGAACTTTTTAACAAAACACAACAATTTATTTAAAAATATAATTACGAAACACAATATTACAATAACTTTAAAAATAAAAATACGAACAGTACGTAATAGGCTCATGATACGAAAAATACGGACAGTACCTAAAGACTCTCACAAACCAAAAGACAAAATTTGGGCTATTACGTAATTAGGCCGAGTTTGTTAATTATTTGGGTTATATTGTGGGATTTGATAATTGCCGGAGTTAGCGATATTTGATTGAGGACCCATACAACTTTCATCTCTCATTTTTCGAAGAACTTCTAACATTTGTTGTTCGAGATTATTACTACTACTATTATTATTATTACTTGAATTATTATATATAGTTATCCATAGCTAATATTAGAAAGAAAAAGTTTGGGTTTTTCTATGGGATACCCTTCAACTATTGGCTTTTCCAAGTGATACCCCCGCCTTTTTCGAATTACATTGTGTACCCCTAAACTTTACTTATCACTCCATATCATAACCACAGTGATATGTGTATTACAATTATTTTTTTAAAATGAATAATTGACATATTAATCAATCCAATTTGATGCTACAAACCACCTCTTTTTCTTTACCATTCACCAAGCCACCAAATGCCCATCAAAACGCACTCTGTTGTCGGCCGACATCGACCTATATCCCTCACTCTTTTAAATCCTTCAACCTCAATCCCTCCGTCACCCCCATGTCGTAGTGTGGTGGAATGGATTTTTTCGAGTAAAGGACGCAAATTGAAGAAATATATCATGGTTGATGAAAGTAAAATAGGGAATAATCAATATTTATATCATCAATTGAAAAATTTTCGTTGGAAAATTATAACTTTGGTTACAATATAGACTAATTTACAAAGTTTAGGGGTACATCTTGTAATTCAAAAAAGGCGGGGGTACCACTTGGAAAAGCCGATAGTTGAGGGGTACCCCATAGAAAAACCCAAAAAGTTTTAATTTTGATTTGTATTAAATGTGTTTAACAAAATAAAATATAGAGAGGAAGAAGTAGTGTGACAATACTACTCAATATTACTCTATTTATAGAGGAAAAAAATTTCAACTTAGATATTTTATTTTATTTTAAATAAAAAAGAAATTTAACAAGAAACCGTAAACAGTTCAACAGAAATAAGAAATAAAGAGAAGGTATATGCCCTTGACACTTGTCAAGAATCTATTGGGTACTAAATTTAAGAAACAAAAAAAAATACAAACAAAGCAATACGCATACAGCATCAAAGGCAGAGAAATGAAGAGGAGCAAAACGCTCAGCGAAAAGAAGAGACCAATGCAAATCATGGTTGGAGGCCATGATGAGTACATCATCATCCTCATGATGAGTTGGAGATGGTCTTATTGCTTGTGACCCCAATTCCTTTTCTATATCTTCATTTTCGTCCACATATAACTTTTTTCTTAATTTATTCCCACAATCATATGTGGAACATCATTTAAAAGGGGAGAGAGTATTAATTATGAAAATAATTTGTTAACTAATTTAATTAACAAAATCGAGTACGTATAATTTAATTTGATAATTCGACTCAGTTTTCAAATTTCATAGTTTTGTTTCGGACTTTTTAACAAAATACAACAATTTATTTAAAAATAGAAGTACGAAACACAATATTACAATAACTTTAAAAATAAAAATACGAAGCACACATACCATTCATTTAAAAATTAAGACGTAATAAACTTAAAGAAACGTAACAGAAATAAAAAAGATTAGAATGTCAATGACAGTACAGTACCTAAAGACTCTTACAAACCGAAAGACAGGATCCATCACTTTCTAATAGGCTCATGATCTTCATCGTAATCGTAATCTGAATTGTTCATCCAGCCGTCTGGGTTTTCGTCTTCTTGAAGTTCAATTTCCCGGAGTCGATCCTTCTCCGTCGTAATTTTGTCATAGATAGTCCAGTAGTAAACCTCTTCACATTATTGAACAAATGTTCTTCCTCTCCCAGACAAAAGGTCACTTAAAACATCTTTATCAATCACTTTGAATCGTCTACAAATCATCGTAACTACTTCACTTAAAATAAAGTCATTAATATGTAATCATTAAATTAAAATTTCTGTTTTCAAATAAATTATTTGTCAGAAAAGTTGAGTTGTCATATCTTATTTTTGAATATGTATTTTCTTATTATCAAACTTTATGTCGGAATGGAGTAGTGTGTAGTCATATTACCATTATGATATCTTATCTAATAAATTGTAGGTCAGAAAAGTTGAGTTGTGATATCTTATTTTTGAATATGTATTGTCTTATTATCAAACTTTATGTCGGAGTGGAGTACTGTGTAGTCATATTACCATTCATTTAAAAATAAAAGTACGGAGCACAATATTACCCTTCATTTAATGTTAAAAGTACACGATTAAACAGAAAACAACATAAAGTTCAAGACTCACAACCGTAAAACCTAAAATTCTCCAAATTTCTGCCAAATCTTTTCAATTATGTCCGCTCGGAGTTCTTGATGGGTCCTTGCATTTCTTATACGAGTTCTGTTCTGAATATACGTACTTATAGAAGTAGTGTATCCAACTTCATATTATGGTTCTTCCACGATTGCATCACCTACTTCATTTCCATTATTGGTAAACTCATTTGGATCATAGTTAGCATAGTTCTCTCTTTCGTCCTCAACTATCATGTTATGGAGTATTATACAAGTGGTTATGATTTTTCTCATTCGTTCAACGCTCTACGTTAGTGCCTCTTTACGTATTATGACAAACCTAGCTTGTAGGACCCCAAATGTCTTCTCTACGTCATTTCTAGCCGCTTCATGACGTTTAGGGAATAGTTTGTCCTTCGGTGTTTGTGGTAGTGAAATTTATTGTATAAACGTTGACCAGTGTGGGTAGATACCATCGGTCAAGTAATACCCAGTGTTGTACTCATGACCATTAATCGTATAGTTAACTCGCGGAGCTCTTCCATTCATCATATCATCAAAAATAGGAGAACGATGGAACACAGTTAAGTCATTACAAGACCCCAGAATTCTAAAGAACGAATGTCATATCCAAAGATCTTGAGAGGCTACGAATCCAAAATAATTGTAGCTCTACCACTGCGTCCTTGGTACATTCCTCTCTAACCTACTGGGCAGTTTTCCATTTCCAATACATGCAGTCAATGCTCCCCAACATTCAAGGGAAACCATGCCTATTACCGATGTAGAGTAGTTTTTGTAGATCATCAGCAGTAAGGGCTCTTAAATACTCTGGACCCAGTCGATCTATAATTGCATCAGTGAAGCGCTCTAGCGCAACTGTTACGGTAGACCCTCCGAGCCGAATGTATTCATCATTCCTGTCTGCGGCTTCTCCGTAAGCTAGCATACTTAAGGCTGCAGTGCACTTCTGTAAAGATGACAGACCGCCTCTGCCGGTCCCATCCGGACCAGGGTTGAAAAATGAATTATATAATTCCCAAACGTCCACTAATCTTAGGAAAACATGTTGGTTCATCCGAAAATGACGACGAAACAGATTTGGCGGATAAGTGGGGTTTGGAGTATTGTAGTCATTGTATAGATTTTGATAACCAACTTCGCGGTTCCTCTCAATGTACCTTCTCGGACCTCTTCGCCTACGACTTTGTTGCGCAATCATTTGTGAGATACGACCAATATATGCATCAATGCCTCACTCTATCGCTTCGCACTCCGTATCATCCTCACTAGAAGATAAGGATGATGAAAAATCATAAAGAGCACCATTATTTTATTTTTAAGTTGTGATATTTATTGTTGAAATATTTAACATTGGTCAATAAATAGACATGACACATTATTTCCCTAGTACGAATCCAATACCCACAATAAATAGACAATGCATAAAAGTTGTACCACACAACTTGCAAAACATTGTATACCACACAAGTTGGACAGCTAGTTGTACACAACTTGCACAACAACCTATACCACACAATTTCGATAGTTAGCTTTACCACACAACTTGCACAATAACCTATACCACATAAATTGCATTTACTTTGGAAGTGAAGTCATATCATGCTGTAAAAGTAGCTCACTTTTGAAAAAGAAATGTTATATTACATATGAGTTGATAAGACAATACATATCAGCTTTATCAAAGTTACTTTCACACAATACAAATACAAAATACACTAGCACACAAAATGCAGTTAACAAGACTAAACATAAACATTAACCATAACATAAACATAAATAAATACTTAAACTAAAACATAAACATATTTAGTTTTAGCCCCAAACATAAATATAACTTTAAACTAAAACATAAACTAAAACACAACTTTAAAATACTTCATAACCCTTCTAGTTTTGTAATTCGTTGAGAAGCTTCAGCTTCCATGCCTCTTCTTGTGGGCTTAAATTGTTCCTTGACGATAAATCGTGAAACGTCTACCATTTCCACATTTTCTCGCCGTTCTTGACCTTTTGTTCAATAACGGCAATCTGTTTACTCTTCGCTTCAATATGTTTATTCTTTGCTTCCAATTTCTATTTAACAAAATTTAGCCTCTCCCACTGCAATTCCGCATCAACCTTCTTTCTATTCCCATGACGATCTATAGTTTCTACCAAATATGCAATCTCTCCAACTTTGATCTTCTCATTCATCTTCTTTGCTACCTTTATACCTTGCGGACGTTGACTTCAGCGTCCCTCACCTTCTCCAATGCTAGTTAGTGTAGAAAAACCACTGTCATTTAGCCGAAGTCTCTTACCACTTCTGGTGGAGTCTGTGTCGCTCCCTAAGACAAGGGTATCCGGATCTGTGCTCTTCTCACCCGTAGACATATCATTTCTACTCTTAATATTTTGCTTCCTACTAATATTCGTATTAACATAGCCTCCAACAACTTCATGTCATTTCTGATACTTTCGTAGCATAATCCATGCACGCTCTTCTTGAAATTTTCCATCGTGAGACTCTTTATAAATTGCATGAGCTTCTTGAATAATATCTTCTTCATTGTATCCGCTTCTGCCCTTCCTCCTAACAGCTTCTTCGTAACATCCAACCCATTTCATAACAACGGCTGATACTCGTCGAAATCGACTGTCCAACATGCTTGCAGTACGTTGCCTAATCTTTTCAGGGTTAGCTTCACGTGCTTTTTCAAACAACGCTTCGACTTTCACCCATAATGCATCTTTCTTTTGATTGGTTCCAATGATGTTATCAGTTGAGTGCCTCATAAACGAAGATATAAGAGCTCCATCCTCCTGAATAAACCATATATTTTTTCTCCTAGTCATATTTTTTGAACCAGACGGTTTAGTGACCCTCACAGATACCTCAACCTCATCGCTTTCTTCAACTACGTTATCCCTATCACACTCTGAAGTTTGGGATAGGTTGCAATTGAACGGATTTATTTGATGGGATTTGCAACCTGCAACGAGGATAAGTATCAGAATAATTATTGTAGTTATCGTCAAATTGTTGGGAATGATTAAAAAAATTGCGGGTATTGAGAATTATATTGTGGGCTTTCATAATTATTTTAGTTATAACATGCATTATTAGGTCGGGTTTGATAATTATCTGGGTTATATTGCGTGTTATTTTATTAGTTTTGATCATTTTTGGAGTTAGTCATATTGGATTGAGGAGTCATAAAATTTTTGTCTCTCATTTTTCGAAGAAGTTCAAACATTTGGTTTTCGAAGTTGTTACTACTGTTATTATAATTATTATTACTCGGATTATGAATGTTATAGTTATCCATAGCTAATAATAGAAAGAAATAGATTTAATTTTTATTTGTATTAAATATGATTAACAAAATAAAATAGAGAGAAGAAGAAGAAGAAGTGTGTCAATACTACTTTATTTGAAGAGAAAATAATTTCCAATTTATATTTTTAGTTTTTTTTTAAAATAAATAAAAACAAAGTTTTTTAGCAAAATCGTGAACAGTTAAACAAAAAGTAAGAAATAAAGAGGATTGAATATTACCTTGACACTTGTCACCCTCCTATTGGGTACTAAAGTTTTTAAAAAAACCACGCCAAACCATCCCACACTCATCTCTCTCTTCAGCGAAAAAATGAGCAGCGAAGCTCAGCAACAATACGCTAAAGATAAATCATTGATGGAGGCCATGATGAAGTCCTCATCAACCTCATGTTGATGTCTCTATCATTGATGGAGGTGCTCTAAGTGGAACATCATAGAGAAGGGGAGGGAGTACAAGCTTACTTTACCCTATCAATATCTTTCATTTTGTATTAATATAAAAATTATAAAAAATTTGTTATTATTAATGTACTCCAAAAGACGAATCAAACAAGATCTCACCTTATTATATTTTCTCTTATAACCTGGATTTGAATGGAGGAAGTATCTTCTTTTCTTTCTTCACTAATATCCTATCGTTATATGTGCGAAAGAGATTAAAATTTGTAATTTATGGTAAAAAAATTTATTTTAGATCTGATCACTTTTATATAAATACTGACTAGTTATTAATATTATAAAGTGATCACTATTTAACTTAGAGCGATAAATAACTAACCTAAAGTGATCAACTTTTAGCATAAAATTGCTACTTTCTACAATAATTTTTAGTTCCATCGTACGATAGACACACCATAATTCGTGTTCTTTTTATTTTTATTTTTAAACGAGAAGAATAATTCATTAATAGAACGTCAAATGGCACTTACAACAAATACCTATAATTGGAATCAAATCTAATAAAAACCAAAGAAAGCAATTTATCTTATAAACCAAGGATCTCAAGACATGATCTGACAATTCGGCATGACCTCATATCGCCATGTAGACACCCACATTTTGGCCGCTAGGTGTCTATAGCAGTTTCCAAACAACACCCGATGATGATCGGACGTAAACATGACTTAATACGCTCAATTTTGGACTCGGAATCAATAGTAATTGGCGCGAGCTTTTAACAGTGTAAAAATCTCACAAAACCAACCTCAAATCTAGGCCCAGTGGATCTTTTCCAGTCAAATAAGACTAATTTGGGTCAAAACCGAGACCAAGGGCAAAACCGTCTTTTAGCGACCGGGTCAAATCCCGGTCAAAGACATTTCCGAGCCATAAATATCTGTCACGCAGCTTTGAGAAATCCGATTTGAAGTTGAATACCTCACAAAATCAGCTACAAAGCAGTTAAAACTCTCCCTTAAAGATAAAACTCGATCTCTAAAAAGAGTTTTCCACCCGGCTAAACCCACTCGATCGAGTGGACAAGCTCACTCAATCGAGTAAACTCAAAAAACACGCCAAAACCGGGGTTAGACCGGTCACTCGATCGAGTACCATGCACCACTCGATCGAGTGACCCCTTTTTCAGCTCAAACCGGGAGCTTTCCCTATTCAAAATCGGAATCCTATTCCGTCCACACCGCTTGTTTTCTTCCATCCCAAGCAAGCTTTTCCTATCTGAAACAGGAGTTTCTTCCCATCCAAGCCGGGAAATCTCTCCTATAAATACACCCTCCTACACATTCAATTCATACATAGAATTCCCGACATAGCACACAATTATCATCATCAATTTACAACCCGAATCTCTAGCAAACCTTAGGCAAACTATACAAAAATATCATCCCGATTCTCCTTTAGAAAACCTATAGGATAACTGAACCAAGCTGAGCCAAAATACAACACCATACTCCGCCTACATCCTCACTACTCTTACGCAAGCGTCGTTATTACGAGTCCGTGATCGAGGTCGAAATTAGCATGTAGGTTGAGGGTGTTACAATTCCCGATCTCTCTCTTTCTTCTCTTCCTTCTTCTCGTTTTTTTTCGTCATCAAGCGTCGTTGTCGTTTTTTATTTTCTCTAATATTGTTATTAATCTTACTACTATCGTAATTAGCAATAGAGCGTCATCCCTAGGATTCGATATCGACTCTATAGTCGAATATCGGATCTAAAGGAATTAAATCAATCTCATTGAGGCTAAGATAATCGTCGCATAGTCTTAAAGGACGTAATACGACGATTTCGACGCAGAGAGAATCTGTTTCATTTAAATCGATTTTCAAACAATTCATAATCACCTTTTCTAAAAATCATTCCGAATATTCGATATTGATTCCATAATAAAGTGTTGAATATGACGAGTATTGAAAATTTAAGTCGAGTATAAATCATATTATATTTATACGCGATCTAGCAAAATTATCAATCTTTCCAAAAAAGCAAAAAGTGAAACCAAAAAAACAAAACGAGTCATGACTCGCACAGGGGGCACTCGATCGATTGCCTAGCCCACTCGATCGAGTGGCACCTCAAATCAGAGGCAGAATACTTTTCTCGAGGACCACTCGATCGAGTGTCATACCTGACTCGATCGAGTGGCACCTCAAAATCGAAGCAAGAGGGTTTTTCAAGAGGCACTCGACCGAGTCCCTCCATGACTCGATCGAGTGATCTTTGTCACGACAAATCCGTGAGCCTTCAACATATTTCGAGCTTTGATAAATCATTTTAACGACTTCGGTCAACACGTGTCAAGTCTATCACGTGTCCCACTCTTTTCAAAACCATGCATCATGTCATTTATGTCATTCTAATCCTTTTTTACAAAACCATTATATCGTTACTAACTCGTTTGTTTCTATTTTGAAGTTTTATTTTCGTTGTTTGTTTCATTATACTAAAACGAACCTCACATGCTAAATACAACTTCGACATAATTCAAAGATGCATTAAACGACGTAGATCAAATATAATTCACATGTTTAGTCAAAACACTGTTTGCATATCATTCGACCATCAAACTAACACGCGTACACCAAAAACGAACGATATCTTAGTAAAGGCCGCTAAGTGCGGGTGGGGTTGGGTGTTCTTTGTGAACTTCCCAACACGTACCCTCACCCTTTACTCAGAACCATGGTTTCCGGATGTCCGAAACCGTTGGCATACGAGAGTCATTCAATACACGATTACCGATAATGTCGGTATCGGTATCGCAATGCAAAGGGACGAACCCCATAAACTCTGAAATCGGAATGGGCCGTACTTTGTGCACGGCCCACTACGACATAGAGTGGGTTCGAACGGGCCCGAACTCCCACAAAGTTCAGTGGCGACTCCAACTTCGATTTAAATTTTAATTCGAGATCCATCTCACACGAGATTCATTCGCCGCCCCAAACCCGCGCGTGGCCGCGTCGGGGTAGACCTATGTCATGTCCACACGCTATCTTCTTGCAGCTTTTGTTAAGGGGATCCTTCGTTTGATTCAGAACTAGAGAAAACTTACCTTCTATTGGTCTCAAAGATCGTTGACAAATTACTTGTAGACATTGAATAGACGTGCGATGAGCCATCAACAAATTACCCTTGTCAATAAGAATAAAATTAAGCCCTATAACAACCTAAGGGACCGAAACCTTGAACAAAATGACCAAAACCTTGAAATAAAGGATGAAACTCGCATAAAAAGAGAGAGACTTTTATTGAATAAGATATTGATTACCATACTAATTAAGAAATGAAAAGTAATCAGCTTTGGGGACTTACCATCGATTAATTATCGATGGAAGTCCCGGATGAAAGATAGAGGCTAGGGTTTATTCTAGGAGGAGGAGGGTTTTTCCGTGTTCTTTTTATTAAATAGATGTAAAAAAAGAGTTATTGTCCATAAAATTTAAAAAACAGGCCGTTAAACAAGTCAAGTGTCCTAACAATAAATACGTTTTCGTCTTATTCAATACGGAGTAGTTATCTATGGCAAATTCTTGTTTGTGACGACACTATCCGTTGTAACCTTAAGACGGGTCAAGTGATACACCAAATCACATGACAAGTGGTCTTGCAAGTGGAAAATGTTTTGTCTTTATTAGGCACATGTGATAGTATTTGACCCGTCTTAAGGTTTACGATGGATACTCCGTCTTAAGTAGGACCAACTGGTTATCTATTGCCTTTCGTTTAAAGTTCAAGAAAAAAACCAATGAGTCAATTTGGACTATATATACAAAGTCTAGTCACCTTAGTAGTCTCATCTAAATAATTCTTTACATTTACTATAAATGGACAATCCAATCAATTCTTTATATTTTTCTTTTCGTTAAAAGACTTTAACCTATGATACTCATATTCTTCCTATATTTACACAAAATGTCACTACTTTTTCCTTACTTTAAGTTTGGTAGACCCATAAAAATAATATCCTTACTTTTACCATTTGTTCTTAAAAGCGGTGAAATATCTATGTAAATGATTGAATGGATGAGAGAGGGTAAGTCAATTATCATAATTAAAATTTGACAAAAATGAAAATACATAACTATATTGAATAATATACAGTACTAAAAATAAAATAAGGGAAAAGTCTCATTGTACCCTCTAACTATGTCACATTACATTTGGTACCATACTTTTAAGTTTGTTTCCATGGTAACCTTGAGTTTTATGGTTTAGTTCCTGATTTGCCCTTACCCAATTTTCTGTCATGACACCGTTAAATTATGACCAAAAGTTGGATGATTAGTTGTTAATTAATTTTGAAGTGAAAATTAATTATATCACTCAACAACTACTTTTTTTCAAAAGGAGAAGGGTTCTCATGGTACCTCTAAATTTTCATAGTTGTTCTCATGGTACACCTAAGTTTTCATAGTTGTTCTCATGGTATCTCTGAAAGGAAAGCAATGACTCATTGAAGCAAAGCAACGACTAGTTTACTGAACTAGCCGTTACACAACTGCATATAAATTCACCCCCCTTTTCTATTTTGACAAAAGAAGAACAATCCACACTTACTCGTCCTCTTTACTTCCTTCTTGACTTGTAAAAAAAAGGAAAAACTTCATTACCATAACATTGAAGCTCGATCATCCGAAACATCAAATTTTTCCATTTTTTTCGTACAAATGAAGAAGGAGGTGAAAAAGTTGAGTGAAAGGAAAGCAATGACTCATTGAAGCAAATCAACGACTAGTTTACTGAACTAGCCGTTACACAACTGCTTATAAATTCACTCCCCTTTCTATTTTGACAAAAGAAGAACAATCCACACTTACTCATCCTTTTTATTTCCTTCTTGACTTGTAAAAAAAGGAAAAACTTCGTTACCATAACCTTGAAGCTCGATCATCCGAAACATCAAATTTTTCCATTTTTTCGTACAAATGAAGGAGGTGAAAAAATTGAGTGAAAGTATGAATTGTTTGTTCTTCTTCTTCTGTCAAAATAGAAAGAGGAGTGAATTTATAAGCACTTGTATAACGACTAGTTCAGTAAACTAGTCGTTGCTTTCTTTTTCATTGGTACCATGAGAACAACTACGAAAACTTAGGGGTAACATGAGACCAACTATGAAAACAACTATGAAAAACTTAGGGGTACCATGAGAACCCTTCTCCTTTTGAAGAAAAGTAGTTGTTAAGTGATGTAATTAATTTTCCCTCCAATATTAATTAACAAGTAAGCATCCAACTTTTGGTCATAATTTAACGGCGTCATGATGGAAAATTGAGTAAGAGCAAATTGGGAACTAAATTATAAAACTCAAGATTACCATGGGAACAAATTTAAAAGTAGGGTACCATGTGTAACACCCGCTATTTTTCCTAGCATATTTATTCTTTCCGTTGGGACTCCGTTTTAACTCTGTCACTTTTCGGCCTCATATTTCATCATTTTACTAAGCTCTATTTTAATGTTTGAGTTTAATGATATTTATTTATATTTTAATGATTTTTATTCTATTAAATCCATTTATTTAGTTTTCTTCGTAAACTAATTAATTTTCCGCGAAGAATTCTATTTCTCTTCGAATTGACGTTTTTAAGCTCGGATTTAAGTCATTCATTTTCCTAAAAATGTTTAAATACATTTATCTAATATTTTCAACTAGTAAATATTTTTATTTACAAAAATTTAGTCGTTAATGATTTTATTACAAAGGTTCGCGATTAATTATTTTCTTACGTGAGGTTTACTCGAATTACTTTGAAATGCTTTTAACTATTTTACGATTATACTTTTTATCAATTTATAAATAATTTGAGGCCATTTTCTCACTTTTTGGACCGACTAAGCCTCTGGTCAGGAATTTTATTACGTTTTATTAATACGTTTCATTTTATCACGTTAAACCGTAAACGTATGATTATTTTTCTTCCATTTATTCCTTGCATTATTGTCAAACTTTTCATCCTCCCTTGCTTGTTCATTTTGGCTGGCCATATGTGGTAGAGTAGCATTGTTTTCATCAAATTTTAATAGCATTCAAGCTTAGGAAAAAAAAACCATCCATTTCCTAACATTCATTCTTACAATTAAACATCAAAAAAATCCTTTCCTTCTTCTCATTTGGCCATGACTCCAGCAGCCTCTCAAGGCTAATTCTTGCTTCAAATCGAGTCATAATCGTCTCGTTTTCATCGTCAAATTAATCGTTATTCCGATCCTTCCGTTAAGGTAATAAACGATGTGGTTTTCGATCGTTATTCACCTTGATTTTCTTAGTTCTTCTCATGGTATTTTTCTTCCATGATTTTCATGTATGGTAGGATTTGTGGACGATCCCGAGGCCGACGAGTATATTATCGTTTCCGATTTGGACTAAGGGTAACGTCGATGTTAATCGGTATTTCATGATTTTAATTGTGTATTTGCATGTATAATTTTTATATTTCATTTTTGACAATATATGTATGTCATATAATCTGGAAAAATTTTAAAAGTTGAAAATTTGCATGTTTCGATATTTTTATCGCTTTTACGAGATTAACGATTAAATTGTCATATTAATTTGTAAAATCATAATATTCGACCTAAACATGTAATATATGTTTATATTCTGTAAAATTTATATTTTTGATGATTTATAATAATTTAGGTATTTTTCTGATATTTTAAATATCGATTATTGAATTATTACCGTTTTCGGACAAAAACGATTAAAAGCCGATTTTTAGTTCTAGTACCTAAACATTTTATTTTAATCTGATTTTTTGACGTGGTGAAACTTTCTGGTGAAATAGAATTTTCTGAATTATTTCATAATTTTTCGGAATTGTTAAGTGGATGAATTAATTAATCACTTTAAATCATCGTTTATCGTTAAAACCGTGTTTGTTGTTTAAATTCTCGATTTCTGGTTTTTGGTTTAAATCTGGAAAAAATTATGATTCTGATGATTTCATATTAAAATGTATTTTTATGATTTTTAGTGCCTTAATAAAATGTTAGGAACGATAGGTTTATTAATGAAATCGTTAATTGCGAAAACGGGTTTAAATGACGGTTTTGTTGAAATTTGTTGAATCTGGAATTTTGGAGAAATCTGGAAAAATTTAAATTCTGGAAAATCAGGATTTTATAGTGTAATAATAATTTTTGGATATTAATACTTAAATCGTTTTGTAATTACTATTTTTATTAATCGTTATTGTCGAGATTAGACGATTAACGGGAAAACGCTTTAAAAACCGAGTTTTAGGATTCTGGAAAATTTTATTTTCTGGACAGAATGTCCATAAATATATTTTAACTATTTTACGTAATTTTTGTACTATCTATTAAAGTCTTTAATTAATAAGTATTAATTTTCGGATAAATTGTGATTTATCGTTAAAATGCTTCATCTTACCTAAAAGAATTATTTTTTCAGCAATTTTGAAAGTATTTAAATCTGATACTTTAAGAGTTAAATCATCCCTTAACATTTTCTAAATATATTCAATGGTTTAATTAAATAAAAGAAGTTAAAAGATTTAATTTGACATTTGCCGTAAAATCCTATTTGTAATCGTATTGTCGTAACTAATAATAATTAGGGAATTTTAACTTTGTAAATTTTGAAAACACCCTGATTAGTATTATTAAAATGTTTGAGACATTTTTAATCATTTTATACACTTGTACGATATTTCAATAATTTCATAAACTCAAATGTTCTTACTTTAATAATTAATATCGTTAAAGCCGAAAGTATTAGTTTTATAAATCTATATCGTTTACTAAAAATATGGTATTAGTATGAACTAATATTTTCACTATTTTGATATAATGCTATTTTTAATAAAGTTCTAAAAATAGAAGTTTCCTAAAATAGAAAGTTTTCTCTTTTAGAATATAAATGTTTACTTGTTTTATCCTCATATTATTTATATTGATTATATCTTTTGAATATCTATAATGGCTGTTTTGGAGTTATGGAATAAAGTCAAGTGTGGGGTTAGAGTAATAATCTGGGGTGTACGTTTCTGCCATCAGCTATAAAGCCGGTGTGCCCATTTGGGGCACATTTGGTCGTTGAACTGAGCATGGTTTGTGTTCAGGAGAGTGTGCATTGTGCCCTTAAGCTAGATATCGCATCGTGTTAGTCGCCGTCAGTTGAACTGGATACATTTGTTGTCCAGGAGAGGTGTATACTACTTAAACCAGGACCTCGCTGCACGCAGTCCTGTTATAGTTGAGTTGCCTAGTTAGAGACTGAATTCTGTTATGAGTTAAGTCTACAGTTCTCGAAGCTAGTTTCCAGTATTATCCTAGTGAAAGTCTAGCCTTGTGCACACTGATCGAATATCCATAACGCCATTTTGAATATTTTTATTATTATCGATATAATTTGGTTGCAGGTTGCCAAATGTTTTATGTTTTCTTCGGAAAACTCATTTTTATTATATTGTTTTGATACGTGAAGTTTTTCACTGAAAGTTTATTTTTACTATTATAATGTGTTTTACTGTTTTCCATTTTTATTATTTTTCTATAATAGTAATTACAGTTTTAAAAATCCTGTTATACGGCTGGGAGAACGTTGACGTTGCTCCCCACTGATTGTGGCTGTTATGTTTTTAACATGACAGGTATATGTGTTTTCCTTCGGGTGGGCTAGCGAGCAGTTATGGATCCGGCTTGTTTTAATCAGATCACTGTATTATGGATTGTTAAAACTTTTTTATGGATTTTATTTATTTATATATTTTGTAGCCATTTTTATTTTATGCCTTATGTATTGACTTACCATTTTTATTTAATCAAGACATAGCTACAGTATGTTATAATCCCACTTCCACTGTGGGATTACACCATGTGTAACATAGTTCGAGAATACCATAAAAAATTTCCGATAAAATAATCATTCAATAGGAAGACGTAGTAATTTGAAATTGAAAAAAAACTAAGCTAATTATAGTTATTGTGAATAGCAGAGCAGAAGTAATGCAAGTGCAAGAAACAGAGTACACAACGCATCCAAAAAACAAGACTTCCTTTCTCGAGCCCCATTACCACTCTTTACCTTCCCTAGCTTTCAATTTGATTCCTCTTTTCTCTGTCACCTCTCTTACCCTCCACCCTACGGACTACGACCTACTTCTCTCTCTCTCTCTCTCTCTTCTTCATCCTCTCTCAAACTACACCAAAATCAAAAGTACAGTGCAATAAAAAGGGTGGGTAAAGAGGGATTTTTTTTTTAAAAAAAATACTGGTACTCCGTAGTTATATTGTACAAAATCCTCTGTTTTCTTACAGTACATTTTTATGGTTGTTTGAAGGTGTTTGGGATTTTGAATGGAACCCTTTGTTTATAAGAGGGATTAGTAAAATGGGTTTGCTTAAAACTCTGTTTAAACTGAGTTTAGTTGTGTTAAACCCCAGTTGAAATAGTTTACTTCTGTTAATCCATTTTTGGGGGAACATAGAAATGCTTAGAGTTCTTCTTTTTGTTTTTAGGGTAAAGAAGAAGAAAAAGGAGAAAAGTACTACCCTTTAAATCCCTCCAAAATTCCACCTTTCTATTCTTTTAGAACCCTTTTTAAAATTAACTTGCCCTTTTCTTTTGTTTTTAAAAAAAATGGGGTGTGTAGCATCAAGATTAGAGGAAGAAGAAGAAGTGGTTATGATATGTAGGGAGAGAAAAAAGTTGATGAAATTAGCAGTGGAAAGAAGATATGCACTTGCAGATGCACATTGTAGATACTGTCATTCTCTATTTGCAGTTTCAGCTGCTCTTAAACTGTTTGTAGCAAGACATTCAAACCCTTCATCCCCTTTCCTCATCACTTTCCCACCTCCTAACTCACCTTCAAAACCAGCGGCAGTATTAGAGGAGCAGCTCCAAAATGTGATTACTAACCCTATGTTCCTTCAGCAAAACCCCTGTCAGCCCACCACTACCACTCAGGACCCTCTTCCCTCCTCTGACTCCTCTGATTCCTCTGACGGGAATGTGAGGGAAGAGAAGGTTGTTGTTGATAACCAACAAGGAGCCCATTTTGGGTATTATTACATCAACATGGATATGAATGTGAATAATGTGGGGATGTCAATGGCATCCCCATCGAGGGAGTATCAGTATGGGTGGGATTTCTTCAACCCCTTTGTCGGGGTTCGGCCCCCTGAGGAAGGGGGAGGACTAGGACTAGGACTAGGAGGCGGGTTTCAGGATTTGAAGGCGGTGAGGGAGGAGGAAGGGATACCTGAGTTGGAGGAGGAGGAAAGTGAAAATGAAAATGAAAAGATGGGTAGGAATGTGGTGAAGGAAGGCAGTAATGATGTAGAGGAAATGGTAGGAAATGGAGGAGGTGAAGTAGTCAAGGGTTTGGAGAATTGTAGTGTGAGTCAAGAAGAGAAAGAGTTGAGTGGTGTTGAGTCAGCAGTGAGAGGGAGAGAGCTGTTGGATGCATTGAAGGATATTGAGGATTATTTTATTAGGGCTTTTGAATCCGGCAAACCGGTTTCTAAGATGCTTGAAGCTAATAAGATGAATATGCAATCTAATCTTGAGGAGATTAAAGGTTCTTGTCTTTAACCTCACCATCCTCCACTCTTTTCTTTCCCATCAATTCATGGCTCACTAAATATATCACCAGTAGCAGTAGTATCAGTATGTATCCCTATGCAGAAACTTGAAGCTGAATTGCAAATGAGGACTTTGGTTATGTTTTCCATTTCGAAAACGTCACTGCAATTATGTTTTTGTTGTTGCCTTTTTGGTTTTATACATTGCATGGCTGCTGATCTTAAATACTCAAATGTATTGATTATTGGCGTAGTATTTTCTAATTAGTTCCATGTAATTGGGATGCAGAAAATTCAACAAAACTCATCCAGTCGATCACATGGCACCGATCCAGTATATCTCGGTCCTCATCTTGCAAGAGTTTGGTGGCATCAAGCTCCAAAAACTCGACCACATGGACCGAATATAAGAATGATCTTTTCGATGACTATGGTGGGATGTCAGCAGGTAGCCATTCCCTAACCCTAGGGAGGCTGTATGCTTGGGAGAAAAAGCTCTATGAAGAAGTCAAGGTAAATCACTACAGCTTAATAATCCTTTTTCCTAACTGACTGATACTATATTTTTGTGAACAATGCTGTACTGAGTTTCAGAGTTTTAGAAGGCTTATACTTTGTAAACAATGCTAGTTTTTGAATATTATTTGGTAAAGTCTCCTCTATATTTGGGTATTGTTTAGGCTGGTGACAACATAAGAAAGCTGTATGAGAGAAAATGTGCACAGTTGAGAAATAAGGATATAAAAGGGGAGGACACATTATCTGTGGACAAAACAAGAGCAGCAGTCAAAGATCTTTACTCTAGGATATTGGTTGCTATCCGGCGAGCCGAGTCCATCTCAGTGCAAATTCAGAAACTTGCTGATGAAGAGCTTCAGCCACAAATCATTGAACTCTTGCAAGGGTATGACTATTCTTGCATGAAAATCCCAATATATATCCTCTTGCCTTCAAAAATAACCATTCAAATTTTAATACCATTGCCTCCATATATAGAGGGGTTATTTTTGAAGTGCAGGACTTCAGGTTTGTAACTTCCAGTCTTATGATGAAATAAACCATGAAAAACTAATCTGTAGGTCATAAAACTTACGATATGGTCTTGTATGTGAGACCAGCCGGTATAATTAAACACAGAATTCATTACTGGATAGGTCTCACATTTCTCCTGTGATGTTTCATACCAGGCAACTACTGCTCAACAGTTGCGTTACTCTACTAAACAATAAAATGAAGCGCTATTAGTTCAGTCATAGGAGCTCCCTCATCCATTTTTGTTCAAAATGCAGACTGACTGAATCCTGGAAGATAATGATGGAATCCCATGAAACTCAAAGCCACATTATCTTTCAAGTCAAGACGTTTGACTGCCCTAGCTTTGGAAAATTCTGCAACGACTCGCATCGACTTGCTACCCTACAACTAGAGGCTGAGATTCAGAATTGGCGAGAATGCTTCACCGAGTATGTTTCTTCACAGAGAGCCTATGTCGAGGCCCTTAATGGATGGCTGTCTAAGTTCTTAGTCCCAGAAGTTGAATTCGGGTCACGGTCCTCCAAGGGCTTCAGCCCACCACTCTATAGAACCAATGGACCCCCTCTGTACAGGATATGTCGCAGCTGGTTAACCTTCATGGAGAACTTGCCTGATAAGGCGGTTTTAGTGGCAATGAAAAGTTTTATCAGGGATGTGAGGGCTTTGTGGGCCCAACAAGGGGAAGAACAAGAACAAAAGAGGAAGGTGGAAAAAATGGCCAAGGAGCTCGAGAAGAGGATGAATGCATATCAGAAAGCTGAGGGTAGAATTTTTCAGGACACCAAACTTTTAGAGTACAAACCCACAGAAGTAGAATCGCAGGTTGAAGACGAAAGCCAGCAGCAAGCCGACTATTTATCGGAGAAAAAGGACGCTTTGGACAATTTCAAACGACGGTTGGAGATGGAGAAGGAAAAACATCACAATTTCGTGCAGGGTACTCAAAGGACTACGTTGAATGGATTCCAGACAGGGTTCTCTATGATTTTCGACACCATGGTTAAGTTTTCAAGTTGTTCACTGAAAATGTACAGTGACCTAATAACTGAAACCCAGAAGTCGGAGAAGACTGAGTTAAACCAAAGTTGAGGATTTAGAGTTTGTACATTAGGTCTATGAGCCGAAGCAACTCGCTGAGGCAAATAGTTGAGGGTGATTATGAGTGTAGCGGTTAGTCTTAGACTCTTAGGATTTATTATTTATAAATGTAGCTGGTATGTTTGACAATGCCCATAATTTTGTTGTAAGACTAGAAATTCTGGGTGCTTCAGATCTCTCAGCATATGTAGAAGAGGTTGTTGCGACCCTTGGCAAGGAATTTGTGGATGGGCATTGTCTAGAATCTTTAGATGTATGTAGTACATTGGTCTTTGACACAAGCAGTCGGTAAGACCTACTATTCATCCAGATTTATTCTTCAATGTGTCTTGTCTCTACAAACTGTATATGATCTAGCAAGTTTTTAGGTATGTACTCCGCACTTTATAAATTCTGCACTTTTCTTGGTACAGTAGAGAGACTGGAATGTTCGTTCGTTGCTTCAAGATTCCCAGAATTGCAAGTCCGAAAATGGTGTTGTATTGTATTGTATGTATGATGAACACTTTAATCAGGTTCTCAGTTGTCACTGAGAGGGATAGCATTAAGCAGATAGTAAATGATAGAATGAGAAATATTCTGGCAAATCCCAGTACCAGTACACAGTAGTATTTCCACAAACAAAAAAGGAATATTGGGAATGAAAAAACAAGCATATGCATATGGGAGCACTGAGCAGTAGTCCTTTAACTTTATTGCCGGGGAAATTGAAGTGGTAAGCTTTTTTGGTTCGCCCAAAGTCTCAGCATTTTTGTGTACAAGTGCAGAAGGTTTTAAATTGGTCAGGGATTGGGTTTTCCTATGCCAAGGTCAAAGTTGAAGAACCAAGACATATGACTATATGAAAATGCACCTATCCCCAAACATACCGACCCTCACTACCTTCCTTGCTTTATTCGCTAATGCTTGGTTCCTACTCCCTCCATTCCAATCCGTTCGTATCCAAATGGTACGTTTCATCTTTGTACAAAAATTAAGAAAAATTTAAAATACTATTAAATGTACAATAATTTGGGACAAATTAGTACTCCCTCCCGACATTATTTTTTGTCTTATAACCTCAACATTTGTGTAAGGAATATTTTAATGAAATTGAACAAAAATAGTGACAGGAGAGGATATTTAATTATACAAATGTAGTATTACAATGACATACGGTAAATATGTTAGTAAGGTAGGGATAGTTTGGTCCAAAAATGGACAAAAAAAAAAAGAGGTCAATTGGATTTAAACGACTCAAAAAGAAATATGTACCCTTTGGATAAGAACAGAAGAAGTATATATATATTTGGTAGAAATATAACAGACATATATATATATATATATATATATATATATATATATATATATATATATATATATATATATATATATATATATATATATATATATATATATATATATCCCACAAATATATAGAAATGATTTAAATATATGGAGTATGAAGTACTCCGCATAACGCATAAAACTGATGAAGTCCACTTATGTACACAATTATAAACTCATAGTGGAGATTTCTAAATGAGGGGATGTTTGGTTAAAGGACAGGAAAGGGATAGAGAATAAACATGAGAAAGTAGGGGTGTAAACGAGCCGAGCCGAACACGAGCTTGGCCTTGCTCGACTCGTGCTCGTTAAGCGAAATTCGAACTCGAGTCGATCTCGAGCTTGAAAAAATTGAGCTCGGAACCAAACTCGCGAGCTAAAATGCGAGTTCGAGCCTAACTCGAGCCTATATATAATTATTAAAATTTACGCTTTTTGCACCGATGTGTTTTAATAAATTGGGATTCAAAAAACATACACAAACGTATTAGGCAAATCAATAAGAAGAATTTATATGGTGAAAAAACTATGCAACTATTATTAGTATTTTTTTTAATAAACAAGAACAAAACATTAACTAATCACATCAAATCGAGCTGCTCGCGAGCTTTTCGAGCCGAGCCATGCCTTGCTCAGCTCGACTCGTTAAGTTGTCGAGCCGAGCCCGAGCTCGAGTCGAGCTCGCACGAGCCCGAGCTCGAGTCGAGCTCGCACGAGCCGAGCTTTGACCGAGCTTTGATCGAGTCGAGTTCGAGCTGCTCGCGAGCTGTCTCGTCTCATTACCACCCCTATGAGAAACAAGGTAAAGGAAAGGAAATTAAAGAGATTCTCTTAAATTTTTCTTGTTGTTTGTTTAGAAATTATAGGGAATAGAAATGATGAGGTGGTGACGGTCTCGGGGTGACGGTAGTGACGAGATTGGTGGTGGCATTGGTGGCATTGGTGGTGGTGACATTAGTAGTGGTGTCGGAGTGACGGTGGTTTTAGGGTGGTGAGTGATGAGTTGCCCTACTACATTTCGTCGTCGACATTTCAGCCATGTCGTCGGCACTTTATACATGAATTTACTCTTTTAGCCTTCCATAATTATGATTAATGATATTAATTAAGTTTCTTAATTAATCTAATTAATATTTCCGAGTAAATTAAAATTACGGTTTTTGTACTTTTGAATGGTTTTTGAGGCAGGTGTCTCAACGTAACTCTTTTAACCTTCTGTAATATTGATTAATGAATTTAATTAAGTTTCTTAATTAACGTAACTATTATATTCCCGACTAATTTGAAATTACGGTTTTTTCCCACTCCAAATCCGCACTCAAGTAAGTAGATCTATCTATTTTGTACAGCGTATTACCTTTTAGCTTGTATTTGATTATTTTAGGTCGATTAGTTTGATTATAATTAGTATTAGGTTGATAGTTTAGGTTACCCGTAGCTAATTTATGCTTGATTAATACATG
This sequence comes from Agrostemma githago, assembly GCA_958450325.1. Taxonomy (NCBI): domain Eukaryota; kingdom Viridiplantae; phylum Streptophyta; class Magnoliopsida; order Caryophyllales; family Caryophyllaceae; genus Agrostemma; species Agrostemma githago. Next base: position 56,213,998 of record OY288249.1, on the reverse strand, counting down.
TAATACCCTATTTGAGTAGTTATTGTTTTCTATATTCGATTTTGGTATCGACCGCGACGCCGGAATTTCGCGTCTGGGGGGTCCCCTGGACGCCCAAAACCCACGCCCAACAGGCCCAGCCCAGATGCAAAATTACAAAAATTTGTAATTACCAAGGCTCGAACCCATAACCTCTCGAACACAAATAAGCCTCTTCACCACTGAACCAATTGAACATTGTTTATAAATCTTACTAAAATATTATCTATATTTGATTCTAAAACCCCCTAAAATCTCTTATTAATACAATTTTAATATTATTAATAATATTAGTGTTGTTGTGGGTGGGGGAGGATATATAATATAACATAATCCGTAACATAATAAAATGACGGTTTTCAAAAAAAAAAACCGTTTTATTATCGAGTTTCATTAACATGATTAAACTTTTTAATTTCATTAAGAAAGTTAGTGAATGTAATTAGGGAAGAACGTTGTTGTCTTTTCACATTAAAAACCGCCGACAACCTAATTTTTAGGAAAGTCGGGTTTCTCTAAAGAAAAGACGCTTTTTTTTAAGTGGAGTTTGAGAAAAAATAAAATTAAATATGGTGAGTGGAGTTTGAGTGGATATATAATAAGGACAAGATAATAACGGAACGGTTTGAAAAATTAAAAACCGCTTCATTAACGAGTTTCAATAACTAATCTAACTTCTAAAATTACATAACATTAGTTAACTAATCTAATTAAGGTAAGGGCAAGATCGTCTTTTACATTAAAAAGCGCCGACAACATGGCTGAAATGCCGACGACGAAAAACAGCACTCATGAGTTGGTGCGGTGGATGAGGGAAACAAAATCCAAATCCTTAGGGTGGGGGAATGAAATTAGAGGAGTATGGGGCTTGGGAAGGAATGTAAAAGGGGAAAGAGTGCAAAAAAATTAAAACAAACAACCACAAAGAGAATGAAGGATGTTGATCCCTTTCTCTTTCCTATAACCCCTCAACCAAAATGTCTCCTGAGTAATACTACCTCCGTCCCACTAAGATTGTCACATTTCATTAAAATACTCCTCACAAATAATAGGCAAATGGGACAATCATTTAGGGACGGAGGGAGTAACAAAGTAGAGTTAGTAGGCTTCGAATCAAATAAATGTCCAAGATTTTCGTCAAAACAGAAGAAGTCAAGACTTCAAATAACCATAACCATATATAGTACGGAGTACATGTAATACGAAATTTAACATTAACCTAAAACGCTACTCCAGTAGTTTCCGTGAATCAAATGAACCTAACAAACCAAGGGCAACAACATTTTTTTTTCTACTCCCTCCGTTCCAACCAATAGTATACATAAGTTTTTTGTACAAGATTTTAGGTGGTGTGGGAAAGGGGTAATTTGACGTTGAACTTACTATTTTACCCTTTGTCAACTTTTAATAGGGTTTGGGGGTTGGATGGGGTGGGGAGTAAGAAAAGTTATTTGGGTAATTTAATAATTAAATGAGTATACAAATAAAAAAATGTATACAATTGGTTAGAACGGACCTAAAAGAAATACTACCTCCGTCCCACTAAGATTGTCACGTTTCATTAAAATACTCCTCACATATAATAGGGAAATGAGACAATCTTTTAGGGACGGAGGGAGTATGTATACTATTAGTTGGAACGGGGGGAGTAGTTGTAACATTTGGTTTTTACCCATATTACTTAAAAAAAAATAACGACTACTAAGAAAATAGGCTAAGAAGGAAGGAGCATCCGTTAAGTTTCTTGATTTTGATGGTAGAAAAAGTTGTTTAGATATCGATAAAATATGACCCTCTTTATCAATTTGATTTTGGAAAAATGTGTACATATGATGAAGAGCAACCAAGCAAATAGTGTGAGACTTTTAGGAAGAGGATATATCATATCAGTAGCCCAATTAGCCAATTGTAGGTCACCAGGGATGGGGGAGCTACAGTATCATTTTGGCTTCCTAAAATACTAGCAGAGAAGCCCCTGAATTAACTTCCTCTTAGCCCTCTCTACTCTAAGAGAAGGTTCTTTCCATTGTAACTTCTTCCTCCTTCATCCTCTTGCTAAGAGGACATCTCTTCTTTCTCTAATTTTAGAGGAAAAACAATCTTGACTCTTGTGCTAGGTTATTACTCAATTGGTCAAAATTATATATACTATTCTTGGTATATATCCTATTCTTAGCAAGAGATATCATTTTTATTTTTATCTTTTAGAAAAATTGGAAATGATTCTATTTGTTTTTATTTTGTATATTTTCATTTTCATTTTTTAATTTTTGGTTCCCTCCAATATTTACTTATTGTCCATTTTATATGTATAAGGTATATTTTACTAAAATGGGACGATAAAAAAAATCACGTAAATTTGATATTGCATGCGTTGTAGCATTGTACGTAAGTGAGTATGAGTAAATTTAGGGAATATTTAGCTGTAGCAAGTGAGCATGCGTTGTAGTAAATTTGATTTAGTGAATTATGAAAACAATATAATTTTGTACTAGATTTAATTTAATTAACACATTTTTTTAAAAAATTAGCTTTAGTGAATTATGAAAACAATATAACTAAATCAATATTAATTATCCAATTATTAAAATAATAAGAAAAGTAACTTAAGAGGATCCAAGGGAAGAGGAAGAGGAAGAGGAAGTAAATAATGGAAAATGCAGTAGAAGAAAGAGATGATGAGGTGTCAAAAAAATATAGGGTGAAATAAAAATAAGAAATAAGAGGATGGAGATGTACTATCCATTGTACATGGTCTAATTTCTCAAGCCTTGATTCTGTTTTCCGACAGAGAAGCCCCCTAATTTCTCAAGCCTTGATTCTGTTTTCCGACCAAGTATTCTTAACGCCCACAAACTAATTTGTAAGCTTCCTCCGAGTCAGAGTATTCTTTTTATTTGATTAAAATATATCTCATATATATTATAATATATATATATACACTCCGTATTAAACAAAGGGGAATATATTTTAGTGGAGATCATACAATTGTTTATTCAATTACACACAAATTCTCGTTTGAGACAATCATATTTGACTATCCATAACCGGTCGCAAAATAATTCGTGTACACAAATCATTTACTCATACTATTTTCTAGACATTGTGTTTTGTCTTTATCAACCCACATGGATGATACTTGACCGTTACAAAGGGATTTGCTACTTCTAGATTAAAAATGTAGTGCACTACGGTATTTTTTTTTTAAATAAGAACTTTATGCAGTGCATTCCAACTTGGAAGTTTTTCCCAACTCAGGAAATAGGAATAATTGGTCCGTGGAGCCACGACTGTCAGCTCGGAAGAGTAATACAGCAATTTTCTTTTTATAAAGTATATACTCTGGATAAATTCATAATTTGCAGTCTGCACATTGAATTTGTACAAAACATGAACAACACATCCTAAAGAAAGAAAGAAAGAAACTAGGTGTCATTAACCAAGATCTGATGATATACTACAGTTTTTTAGAGCCTACCTAAGATAGAGAGAGACCAGGAACTGAGATAATATAATAAATTCGCTCACAACAGAAGCTGGAGAGTGTATGCCAAGAAACGGGACAATATCTACTTGCAGCCAGCTCTCAACAGTTGATCCAACCACTGCACCCGCGACAAGTCCTCCAACGGTTATCAAAGTAGCTTTCCCTTCATATATCAAAAATTCCATTTCCTCAATTTCTCAACATAAGAGTTTCATAATATCAAGTTTATAGACAGGAGATACAAGCCCAGGGTGGTTCAACACGAGACCCAAGATCTACGTGCGCAAGCAAACCAGGCGTGCGCAATGTTTATGTAAACAAGGTTTTTTTTTTTGGATTTTAAAATAAATCCTAATCTCAAGTGGATTTATTTTCTTTTGGATGGACATGGAGTCCTTATTTGTCTTTCAGATAGTAACATCAACTCTTTTACGAAATGAAGACGGTAAGTTGAGATTAGAGGATGACATACCTAACTTGACATTCTTCTTGGTCATGAAATATAAGGAAGCTCCAAAACTGGTGGCTAGAAGGAAACCCGGAACATCAGCCCCAGCCACAGGCCCCGAAGAAAGCGACGAGGCTCCATTGATATAAGTCAATACCATTATTGCACCATAAACACCAGCTTGTATTCCCAGATCCGTTGATAAACTTGGTTTCTCAATTACAACAGGAGGATTTTTTATTCTTGACTGTAGCCATTTTGGCATTGCGCCTACACCAGGGGAGTTAACAGGTTTGACATCAGCATATGGAATTTTATTGCTTACAACTTTTCCTGCTCGTCTCTGTGTTAGGCTCTGCATGAGCAGCATATCATATGCAGCTTCCACCTGAAAGTATATGGATCTATCATCTTGGTGATAGATAATAAAGAAACTCAACTTTTAAGGCAAGTTAATACTCCCTCCGAGTCTGACTTATTTTCCCTCTTTCCCTTTTGGGCCAAGTCATTTTTAGTTCTCTCTTTCCCTTTTGGGCGGAGTCATTTTTCCTTCCCTCTTTCATTTTTAAGCCATGAATATGTAGCTCATATTCACAAATTCATTTCTCTCTCTTCCTCCCTCATTTTTGAGCCACACATTCTCACACCCTCATTTTTTTCCCCAAAAACCCTAGGGGAATATATCTTAGACTCGGAGGGAGTAAGAAACAAAGCCAAAGAGACGGTCTTATAAGTAAGAGCAACCTTATCATAATGTAACTCTCATTTAACTTTATGGTCAACTGATTCATCTTGTATAGATTTTTGTGTCAACTACATGAGATCAGGTCAAAATTGGTAAGCAGGTAAGTGATCTTATACATACTGTGAAGCTTAGAGGAGTCTCATCCATAAGTAAGAACAGAGATGATCATCTAAATAATGGTTAGCATGAAGCGTCACATGTATCTGACACTATACTCCATATATGTTTGCGCAATGGCTGCAATTCCATACGTTCTCATTCAATCAAGACTTCTATGCAAATACATACAAGGATGATAATTTCCAAGGATAGTCAATGTACCCAATACCAATCACCTTCGTAAGTGTCCAAAATTTTTTATCATTGGAAAGTGAAAAGGTTATCATCAAATGGGCGACGTTATTTATATGAATTCTACATCACCCTATCTTCGGCAACACAACAGACATAGTTGCTTCCCACACCGAATGTCAATGAAGTCCACAAATATTCCAGCAATCAACGAAGCAAGATTTTCAAACTTCAGACCATAACACAGTTAGCTCAAGGAGAATCAACAGCAATGTATACAGCTTCTTTATACGGAGTGCTTCTTAAGTAACTAATGTCAACTTCACACGTTAAACTAGCTTGCAGCCATGAGTATGACACAGTTTAAGAGACTGAAACGTTGATTGAATTAGGCCATACACTAAATTAGACCAGGTAATATGCACGAGTATGAATGCATGACACAGTTGACAATTGTAAAGATGTGAGGATTTCACCATACATACAGGTTAAACATCTACTACTATATCAAGTACTAACGAGAGTAGAAAGAATCAGCACCCCACATTATTTCTAGAAATGAGCAATAAGTGATCAAGGACACATAGCAGACCAAAGCCATTACAATATAAAACTTGCTACCAAATTAATGACCAACATTCATCTTATCCAAAAGACTCTCCATACACCTTTATACTAGTTGGGGTAAGGCGGCACATTTATATACACCCCACCAAACTTCAGAGTGGGCGAACTAATAAGTACAGTATATTGTGGCAATAATTGGCAACTCACATTTCCTACAACAGCTAGCTAGGGTTCAACATGCAGAAAAAGAATGTTACTTAACGGATTATAGAACACAAACAAACTACAGCGTCTTAGCAAATCCAAATCCAAATCTGGGTCTCTTTTGGCGGTATGTAAACTTAAAATGAGCCCACTTGGTGCTTTCAAAAGAGATTACATCCTAAAATCAATCAATGGTTGAATTGGTGATACAGGTAAGTGTTTGGTTAATACGAGTAAGAAACTGGGTAGTGAACTCTTTACTTGGAAGGAAGATAAGAGGCTCTACTCTAGCTAGCTAGCTAACTAACTAAGCTTGTGTGCATCCAATCCCCGGAATCTCTTAGGCACTGGGTAATGTTGTTCTACACTGAGCTCGAAACAAATTTTGATTTTGATTTTGATTTGTAGCTTCGCCTCTCACGTCTGAGTGTGACCTAACTAAGAAAGAAAAGGTTGATGAAATGAAATAGGGAGTAGAAGAAAAGTAAGACCTGAGCGAGAGCAAGAGGGTCGTCTTTACAAGAAGACATGATAGACTTCTTAGCCCTCAGAATCTCATCAAAGGAGGCTCCTTCCGACACTCCAAGCAGCTTCAGAGCATTCTCCGCCGACATTCCGTACGGCGCCGAGTCATCTGCACGTGATCCCCCTCCCGCCGCCCGCGCCCCCGCCCACGCTATCCTCCGCCCCGGTTTAACCCAGCTTCTCCCTCCGCTTCCCACCGTCACCCGGTTAAAGCTCGCCCGTATGCTCACCGCTGCACACATTTTCGACTTTGCTTGATTGGGAAAACAAGGAGAGAATAATTGAGGTGAATTTAGTTTAATTAATTGATTAATTAATTGAGATTAATCAATTATTAATTTTTCAAGATGAAACGGATTTGATCGATCGATTGATTGATTGATTGATTGATTGTTAGATGAAAATGGGGGCAAAGTGTTTGTTTTGTTTTGTTTTTGGAATTGGTTGTAACTTGGAAGTGAGAAGGTTGAGTGTAGTGAGAGGATTGAGAAGAGGTTGGAAAGTATTGGTAAATGGTGTTCTATTAGGCTTAGATTATGTGGACCTCCTTCCTAATCAAGTTGGATTGATGACATTAAAGAAAAAGAAAAAGAAAAAGAAAAAAGATGTCAATTTCAAGTGGATAAACTAGGTTTATTTTTATAAAATACAGACAAATGGAATTTATGTACAATATTTTTTTTTCTGTGGCACTCAGCATTCCAGGTTGCTTATTGATTTGGAAACTATGGTCTAGTTTTGCTTTGAAGGAAACTCAACTAACACAAATTCTTACTCCCTTAATCTTCTAACTCATTTCATTATTATTTGTGAGAAATATTTGAACGAAGAGGGTATATTTTAATTTCTAGAATTCAATTCTGAATCCAAATCCAAAATGGTTTTTGGGTATCCTTAGATTTGGAATTCAGGCGGGCAAACTCAGGTCAAGGTCACCATTTTTTATTTTTATTTTTATTTTTGAAATCTTTTCGTTAAAAAAATATAAAATTTCAAATACGGGAAAAAAATAAAGAAAAAATATAGTACGGGTAAATTTTAACAAGATCATGCAGAAAAAAAAACTAACAATTGAAATGACTACCATATACAAAGAATTTTAGAGAGCCAAATTTGATCTCAATTTCAAATTCAAATCTCAAGATTACCAAACACTTGAAATATTTCAAATCCAAATCAAGCTCCCAAACAAACCACAAATAACTTTGGAGTTACCGTAGCTACCATCCTTCTCTCATCATCCTTTTATATTGGATTAATATACAGTAATATTGATTGTTTATTTTGAATAATACTAATAAAAATAAGTAAATAAATCATTATTTTAGTTGGATATTAGAAGAGAAAGTTGAAAGAATAAAGTATATCGTACTACGTATTTCTTATTTTGAGTTAGTGACTTGTACGGTTGTGCTCCATATGTGTATATTCCTCTATGCCCTTCATTTTGTTTACTTGCTTAGCTTCGTGTTCTTAATTCTCCTTAGTCGTTAACAAAGGGCTCTTAATCTTCTTAGTCCTTAACAAAGGCAATATAATTGAAGGATTATACCGGTGCGAAAGCAAAATTTCAGGAAACAATTTCGTAGCACCAATCCAAGAATAAAAGCACAGTATAGATATGAATCAGGACAAAAGTAGGTTGAGATATACCTACCCTCGTAGCGTAAATTCCTCGATATATAAGACGGAAAGATATACTAGAGCCCCACGTGTTGCTCCTTTACTCGGTCCACCAACCCAAGGACGGAAGAGATAGAACGATTCTCACTCTTACTTTTACGGGTGTTTGGGTTGACTGTCCATCACCTCATGACTCATATACCATATCCTTGTGGTAGAATTTAGGTTAAACCAAGAGACAAATCGGACCTCATAAGTATTCTCAGTTTAATACCTCACAAGTCCATATTGGACCTGTTTATTTCCTGACCGAGTTCGACTGTGTGACCTTATAGGATTATATATCCATATTCATCAGCCCAATCGAATTGGACTAAGACCCTGTTCTTTTCAGCTTATTTTCAACCCGTTTCAAACTAGCTCAACTTCTATCAGCTCAGCCCAGCTCTTATCAGCTCAGCCCTAATATTTTCAGCCCAACTCCAATATTTTCAGCTTCTAAAATAATAATACTCCAATAATAATAATAACAATAACAATAAAATATAATAATAATAGTAGTAGTAATAATAATAATAATAATAATAATAGTAATAAAAATAATAATAATATTATTATTTATTTATTTATTTATATGAAACATGAGTTGCATTAGATCGAAACAAATTACAAAAAGATCTTATTATTGTTGTTGTTGTTGTTGTTGTTGTGGTATTTCTATATCAATGCAAGTTTCTTTTCATAAAAAAATAATAATAATGATAATATTATTGTTGTTGTTATTTTTATTACCCATATCTCTTAGTGTTAATAATAACAACAAATTATTATTATCATCGTCAACGTCATTGTCGTCATCATCATCGTCATTGTTATTATTATCGTTATTATTATTTTTTTCTATTTTTTTATCATCATTATTATTATAACAATTATTAATTAATATTATTATGAGCTCTATAATATTTTTAGGTATTGAAATAGATATTACATTCAAACATTTACAACTCTGTCTCAATGCCATTACAATTAATTTACGTTTTTTTACACTATTTTTTAGTGAATAGAATATCTAATATCTATATACCATACAATATAACATATGAGTATTATTTATATTGTATTAAAATTTAAGAATATCAAAATATAAAAGTTTGTATATTACGTAATCAAACATATATACATAACAAATTTTACTATGTCAAGTATGAAAAAACAAAAGTAGAAATCAAATGAATTGGAGAGAGTACTATGTTGTTGTTGTTGTTATTATTATTATTATTAATTAATTATTATTATTATTATTATTATTATTATTATTTTAAACAGAACTTGTATTACCAACAAAACAAATTACAAGAAGTTAGCAGGAAGACGAGATACTATCTGGGTCCCCACTCCCTTAGCGATCGCAAAACTAACCTAGTGAAAATATGAACTGCGGCACGCGCTCCAGCATCCTGTGATATAGCGAATTTGCGAATCCGCTGGAGCAAAGAAACATCATCCGTGTCGAGCTCACCAAGAAAGGAGAAGGAGAAAGGTAGGAAACCATGCCCAATGGCCGTGCAGCGTGCCTGATACTTGGCATATTTACGACGAGCAGCATCGGCAACGACCCGTCCAGGCTCAAAAGCAGTCAAGCCTGACTGGGTCAAAGGGGAGGACCTAGTCAGATCAACACAAACATCACGTCCCTTGTCCCGCGAGTAGAGCAAAAGGTCGGCAGGTCATAAGGCTTGTCGTTATTATTATTATTATTATTTGGCGTTATATTTTTTTCATTTTTTAAAATATTATTAGATAATTTATATAAGTAGTTATTAGTTTCAGCTTCTTTTAGTTCAGCTCAGCTTCTTTTAGTTCAGCTCAGCTCAACTCAGCTTCTATCAGTCCAGCTCAACTCCTATCAGACCAGCTCAACTCTTATCAGACCAGCTCAGCTCACCCCTGTTTCAGCCGAAAAGAACATGGCCTAATTATCACAATTATTCTCTAGCAAGCAATTATGAATTACTACAATATATAACGATTATCACCCTAACAATATGCTATATTATATTTAGTAATTGTCGGAAATGTCTTAGGACATATTCCTTCAATCTCCCACTTGTCCTTAGACAATAAGACAATCTTCAAATTTCCTTAAGTCGCTTAATTGATGTCGAATTCGATCATCTAAACATCTCATGATTAATGTGCCACTTGTCAAATTCACTTCCTCGATCTTCGAGTTTGAACTGTTCTTGAATGAATTAACTCCTTAATCTATTCCTCGCATGACCATGCATTTTTCATTTTTCCCTCATCAAGGGGTCCAGACATCAATCTTATCATATAGAGAACTTATCCACTCTTGTATAATCCAAAACTCTCACTCAATTTTTAGTCACCACGACGACTGCCTTACAACCTGTAACAACCCGGATTTTCGATGACTTAAATTAATAGATAATGCGGAAAGTTAACTAAGTCATTTAATTAAAATTATATCAGAGTGTAAATAAATCCGGATCATTACGGATCCTTACAACAAACGACTATTAATTACATAATCTTGATTCACTTAGTACAGAATATAGATTGTATTTTATACAAACTTATCATTAAATCTCTCTCGCTCAATTCCCCAACGTCTTTGACCTGAAAAAAAAATAAAACAGTGAACGTTAAGCGGGACAGCAACCAAGCCGTTCATCTAATATCACCTCATACACATTAGACAATCGTGTGAATAACAAATAATATGCTTATAAAAATATTAAAGGATATCACGTAACTGATAGTTTCCTTTAATTCAATTAACTAACATGTGAGGTGATGAAAACGATAAGGTTTAAAAGATGGGACATTGGCAGCCATTTGATTTTAAAATCATTTTCACGTAAATAGAGAATAAACACACGAGTCGTGGCTCCTAGTATCACCGTTACATCCAATTGGCTTGCATCTCACCAATAGAAGTAACCGTGTTATCGACTCGTAGACCGAACCGATCTTATGAGGTTTACATCTCACCCATAAGGCTCAATTTGGCCCGAACTTCTATTACATTATACGTTTATTCAACGGGGCTATGGGCGAAATGAAAGCCGATGATTACATTCTCTGCATCACCAAGAGGGAACCCGCAGTTTTCAGAATCCTGTTCTGCCCCCGCTACCTAGGTGGTAATACTGATCAAGTATTTGTCTATACATGAGCACATACCCTACGCAGACTCTTGAACTGCAGCCCTCACTGCCGTAGGACGACTACCTTAAATACTAGGTCGACTCTCGTACCGCAGCCTCTGAGTCTGCTTTTCATTACAAGTGCAGTCGAAACACCACATATGGTAGAATCCAACACAAGCTATTCGTCCCAGACTCGCATCATAAATTTTATATAAAAGTCGCCCGTGAAGAAGTAATACATTATTTGGTGACCTATAATAATTGGTCGGACTCATTTGAAATAGTCAAATCCTCAAATACTTCCTTTCAGTGTGACAACGTTATACTTTAATCCTCAAGTGTCACCCGAAACATTATATCCCAAATATCGCATAACATATTTTAAAATAGTAAATCTTTTTAAATGAAGTTTTATATTAAAATAAAAATTAAGGTATAATAAAATATTATTTTAAAACTTAAATTTTTAATAAAAAAGTTTCTAAAAGAATATATTAATTAAGTCGTACTTAAAATTTGACGTAAAATCATTTTAAAATATTTATGAATATCGTGTAAAAATTTCGGAATAAAATAAATCCATTTTATTTTAGAAAATATCCATCATCATTCGGAGAGTGTCAATTGAAAATATTATAGTTATCAGATAACTATAAAAAAATTTAACATAAATTGACATGTCATGTTAAATAAAATTTATTATTAAATTATTTATTGATAAATTTATTTCTAATATAACTATATAAGTCGTGCATTTTGCACGGGGCCTGAACTAGTTAGGTATGAAAGGTGTAAGGATGATAGAGATGATACGTGTACTAATGTAGTGTAGGGTGCGTGGGAGGCTTAGTAGAAGGTCCAAGTTTCCGAGTTCCGGTCCGTTTCTCGTACAAACGTCTTTCTTTATTTCTTAAAAAGTTGAAATATAAGATTATGAAATTAAAATAATGAAAACCGTAAAATTTATTTTTAAAAAGGAATTTGTGAGACGGTAAGTAAAATAGACGGTAAGTAATATTATGGAATAATAGTTATAAGAAATCATTATTTTAATCACTCGATAAATTATTTCTAAATTTTTACGAGACGAGAAATGTCAAAACGACAGGTCAATATTAAAAATATTTTCGAGTTTCAAACTTAATTTAATGAAAGATAAATTTTTTAATAATTCGATAAATAAATTCTCATGTTTTTAATACGAAATAATTTTTAATTTAACGAAAATAAAATATTTAATTCACGAAAATATTTTTTTAAGCGTTAAACTTTGTTTAAATAAATGTTTAAAATTTTAACTTTATTTGAAAAATATGGGGTGTTACACAACCTCCTTCCACGACACGACGTTTGACAGTACAGTGTCAATGCACAACTAATCGTATTATGGTTGTAATGATATACTCATGTCAAAGGAATCCACTAAACATAAATTTTGATTATACTTTAGAATCCACTTTGATCAGGTCACAATATATCCAATATATATCCATTCGATTGAACGAACATCTCCATGTTCCCATAGCCCATGGAATTGCGCTATCAAACAATTTTTTGCTAGTCATTCAATGCGTCACTTATGCCCAATTTCGTAACACTGACTAGGGACACATATAAGTTGTGATCTCTGTTCACCGATAGTTTTCCACTTATCAAAACACTTTTCATATTCCTAAAGAGAACTCACATGCTTTCAAGACATTTTATTTAATACTAAACCAATGATTAAATGAGATATCAATGATATAGATGAACATTCGTAACATCAACCATGTTTTAATAACTGTATTTCTCCAAATACAATTCCAACGCTAATCTCCATTAGCTTAAATCCCGTAGACCTAGTATGACTTTCATACCTAGGTTGTGGGAAACTGGGAACGGTTTAGTCAAATAGATTTTCGACATTTGCATTGTTCCGAACCTTGCCAACTTCCTTCGCTGCATTTGTCGTTGCTATATACTCGATTTCTTATGTAATATTTACGAGGGTGCTTAGCTTGGAACTCTCCAGTTCACTGCTTTTCCATTGAGACAAAGAATGAAACCAAACTACTGCGGAAGTGTAGACACCCACATTTTGACCGCCAGGTGTCTATAGTAGTTCCCGACAGACACCCGATGATGATCGGACGCTAACATGCTTTAACGTACTCGGAAATGGGCTCGAAATGATGGACATTTGGCCTAGGCATTTTACGGAGTACAAATTTCACAAAACCAACCTCAAATTCAGGCCCAGTGGGTCGTTTCGAGTCAAATAACACTAATTTGGGTCGAAACCGTCACCAGGGGTAAAACCGTCTTTTAGCGACCGAGTCAAAACCCGGTCAAAGATATTTCCCGAAACTCGTAGGCTGACCGTGACACCTCACGTGTCCAGTTCAGACTCCAACTCTACAAAAATCAGCCATACAAAAATAATAAACAATTCCGTTTAAGGTAGAATTCGATCCCGAGTAGGAATCCTATCCGAGAACCGACTCAAGCACCCAACCGAGTGTAAACCACTCGGCCAAGTACACAAACCAGCCGGTATTTCCTCTTTTCTTCTCTTACAAGAAAACGGAATTCTCGTTCTCCTCAGCTTCTTACTCAAGCGGTAATTCTAGCTCAAACAGGAGTCCTATTCAAAAACCGATTCAAGCATCCGACCGAGTGTAAAACACTCGGCCGAAACAGCCCAAAAACAGCCGAGATCCTCTTTCTTCCTTCACAAGAAAGCGGAATTCTTATTTCCCTCAAATTTCTATGTTTCCTATCCTAAGCGGTAGTCAAACTCTCCTAAGTCAAGGTCGGGAATTTCCTATAAATAGCCCCTTGCATCCAACACAAAAGACACAAATGAACAACGATCATACACCGAGAAAATACAATACACACACACACACGATTTTTCAGCAATAGTTTTTTTAGCATCCCGACACATACAATTCCTTAGCATCGAGAAACCGATATTACATCCAAAAACCCGAAGGAAAACCGGCCCCATACCCGAAACCTTCATCCATCCGAACCGACCTCCTAGCCGAACCAAAACTCGACGCTCCCGTGCCTAGCCACATTCCGACGAGCCCCGATCCGAGTCAACAAAAGCATGTAGGTTGAGGGTGTAATCAAACCCGATTTCTTCCTTTCTCTTCTTTCCTCCTCTTCGTCCGTTTTATATTATGGGTCTAGAGTCGTTTTTTCTATTTTTTTTCCTAATATCGTTATTAACGAAAAACTGTTTTCATAACAATATTCTTAAACATACGATATCGATTTTTCTATAATCGAATATCGTATCGAAAAGAATTATATTAAGATTTCGACGATACTAAAAATCGTTACATCTTTTTTTCGTTCAAAATTCTTTTCTTTTCTTTTCGTTCAAAACAAACTCATTTTTTTAAAACCTTTTTTATTTCCGAATATTCGATGTCGACTTCATAATCGAATATTGGATACGACGAATATCGAAAATATAGATCGAATACAAGTTAATTCATAATTTGTACGCGATTCATCAAAATAACAATTTTCGAACAAAATCCCAAAAGCCGGACGGCACACCGTCCGGGCCTTTTTTTTTTTACGTTTTCGTTCGTTTATTATTTATTCTTCGATCGATTTCTAAAAATTTACACCTTTTCTAAAAACTATTCCAAGTATTCGATATCGATTTCGTAGTCAACTATCGAATATAATGAATATCGAAAATATTAATTCGAGTACGAATCATGCAATATTCATACGCGATTTAATACGAACATCGAATTTTCAAAAAACCGACACCGAAACAGTCAGCCACGCGACCCGCCGGCGTCCCGGGCGAGCCGCGCGGCCGGCTGCTTGCCGTGTCCTTTTTCCGTTTTTTTTTATTTTTCGAACTTCGTTTTTTTATACAAAACAACGTTCTTTTCAACGATATTTTTCAGATTTCGATTAATATATATATTTTCTCGATCTCGTACATTTATTTGCTATATTATTATTTACAAATCGATACTAACTCGTTTGTTCATCTTTTTGTAGCAAATTCATCTTTTTATTTCATTTGTTTTATTATACTAAAACGAATCTCACATGTTAAATTTGACTTTGACATCAATTAATTTTGCATGCATTAAACCATTTAGTAACCCATTCAATTCCTCACATGTTTAGGAAAACAATGTTTGCATAATCATTCATCGTTCTACTAACGCGTGCATTAAAACGTTATTCGATATCCTAGTAGAGGCCGCTAATGTGCGGGCGGGGTTGGGTGTTCTTAGTGAACTTCCCAACACGTACCCTCACCCCTTACTCAGAACCATGGTTTCCGGATGTCCGAAACCATTGGCAACGAGAATCATTCAATATACGATTAACCGCTCCAGTCGGCATCTATATCGATATGCAAAAGGGACGAGCCCAATAAACTCTGACATCGGAAATGGGCCGTATTTTGTACACGGCCCACTACGACATAGAGTGGGCTCGAACGGTTCCGAATAACCATAAAATTCGGTGGCGACTCCGACTTCGATTTAAATTTCCATTTGACCATCTCATGGAGATTCATTCGCCTCCCCAAACCCGCGCGTGGCCGCGTCGGGGTGGACCTATGTCATGTCCACAATTTGGCGACTCCGCTGGGGATTTTCTGATGAGTTAATAACCTTCAGTGTCCTCAGAGTGAGACTCGAATAGAAATCGTTTGACTAGTACAATGCGCGTTTTAGTTTTACGGTTCATGCATAACCCCACTTTCCCGGGCCGGTACTCGTGACCGACGTCCCACTATACCGTTGATATAGTCCAAACTGGTTATGTCAAAGGTGTCCATTAGCCGATTCATATGGGTTTTACGGCATGTCCTAATCTCAACTCGAGTTAGGGAGTCCGCCCCGATTCTTGATAGGCTGTGTACACTGGTATAGACCCTTACAGACTGACCGAGACTTAGATTAAGAGCATACATGGCGTCATTATACTGTTTCCATGACTACGTGCTACTTGATCCACATCTTTTTCAAAACCGTCATCTTTTCAAAATTTGCATCCTCTTTCAAAATATCCAATTTTCAAAACCCGGGTCATATACCGAACTTAGGACTTATGATTTTACTCAAAATAGCCTTTTTCTAGCCGGTATTATGCCCAATTCAAAACTCGAAAATATTTTCGAAACTTTCAAAACCTGTCATTCGGCCCACTCCTTTTTCTTCTTTCGAAAAAGGGCCGAATTTCTCCACCCGATTCATTCCGGGCTTTTCAAAAAAATCACATTTCAAAACTTCCTCTTCTTAGACTTCTCGTATTTAGCAGTGTCGGGTCGTGTCATAAGTCGTTGAAGTCTCTAGCGTCGAAACTCCGTCGATCCTACATCGCGGGTTTCCCCCCCATCCTAGTCCGCCTTATTCTACTAAGGCAAGGCCCACCTACGTAGGACATACTCCTACAAAGGTCGGCCCATTTACACAATCGAGTCTAAAAGTCTGGGAATGTCTCACGTGAACCTTCCTTCGGACAGGGCCCAACCCACAGTGTTGGATCCTGAGGAAGGCCCACTTCTTCACAAGTCACCCGTCTAGGTGTCTTTTCCGAGTCATTTACCGTCTTTTTAGTCTTCTTCTTCTTTTTTTTTCCCTTGCTAGGGATGTACTTTCCTTAGGATTCGGGTTAAGTTGCTAATTACGTGGTGCTCTTACAGACAGGCCACCCTTCACTCGAACCATGACGCAAAAAGCCATAGACGAGTTGAACACCACGTTGGCCCAAATCCAGACCCAATTGAGGCAAATGAGGGAAGACCAGATCGCCATTGTCACTCGGGTTAGTGCCGTAGAAAAGGGAACCCCTAACGCCTCGATCGAAGATAACGGACCCCTGGCCGCACTAGCCGGCGCAGTCCAAAAGCTGCAGGAACAGGTTCACTCGACCACCAGAAACACCATTCTCACGGAAAATGCCCGTACCTATTCGACCCTAACTGATGAACTGCCCGCTAACCTTAACTTAACGGGCTTACCAATGTTCGATGGGACTGAAGACCCGGTACTTCATATTCGGGCTTTCAAAGACTTCATGGCTGTCAAGGGGGTCAAATCGACCATGTTCAAGCATCTCTTTGCTTCCTCTCTGGAGAAACACCCAAAAGCTTGGTACTACAGGCTTGACCCTAAGAAATTCAAGACTTGGGACGATGTTGCAATGGAATTCGCGCGGAACTACGCGGATAACGCTGAAATCCAGACTACCATGCGTACTCTGGAAGTTATGGCCCAAGAACCAAAGGAGGGTTTCACCAAATACCTCCAAAGGTGGCGGACCGAAAGTGTTAAGCTGGTCGACAAGCCCGGCGAAAAAGTTCTAGTGGAGGCCTTTGTCAAAAACCTCCTTCCCGCTTACCGAGTCCATCTCAGGTACGCTATCATACCCGACTTCGCCACCTTGACCGAAATGGGTACCAGAATCGAAGACGATTTAAGGCAAGAGAGCCTTACTAAGGCCTCTACCAAGGGGTATCAAGGAGCTAGTTCATCCTCCAGTAAGCCCGTCAACACAACCGCGGCCCGAAGCATCTTCGACGAGGTAAACTCACTTGACACCTCAACCAAGAAGAATACTCCAAATCGGGTATTCACTGACATTGGGACAACCTATGCTAATGCCTTACAAAGGCTATCATCGAAGGGCCTAATCCAACCGATAGGCCCAACTCCGGAAGTTCCCGTAGAAAAGCGGTCTAAAAGCTACAACATTCAGGCCTATTGCCACTATCACCAAGGCAACGAGCATGACACGGAGAAATGCTGGAAATTGAAACATCTTATCCAAGATCTGATCGAAAATGGGAAAATACCACTACCCAGTGACAAGCCAAGCAACAAGAATAATCCTCTTGCTACTCATGCCATTTTTACTGGAGAGGTAGTTGACTGTACTCATCTCATTTCCCCTTTCATTTCCCAAATCAACGGGATATGAAACGACGACGAGGACGATGTTTACCTGGCTAAAGGGGAGGCTGTCCCCGTCACCATCGAGGAAGTCCGGAAAGCCAAAGCCAAAGCTCTGGCCGGTACCCACACCATCACGGCCGCCCCGGAAACCGTCACTGAACCTTCCAGGACGGAATTCACTCCTGAAGAGCCAAACGCCGACACGGCCCTAGTCAGACAATTGAAGAGGGTCCGAACCGATATCACTATATGGCAACTTTTGGTTAGTTCTCAGGAGCATCGAGCGGCACTTACTAAGGCCCTTGATGAAATCAAGATCGACTCATCGGTTACCCCCACCGAAATGGTAGCCACGATCCTGCCATATCTTAAGGACAAGCCCAAAGGAGAAGGCCCACTTATCACATTCTCCGAGTCCGACCTTCCACCATTCGGGACCACTCATAACTTGGCCCTGTACATCACGGTGATTTGTCGAAACAAATATCTCCCGATGACCCTGATTGATGATGGGTCCGCAGTTAACGTCCTTCCTTTAAGGACAGCCAAGGCCCTCGGCATTACCGAGGCTGACTACCTTCCGACTGCAAAGACTATCCAGGCTTTTGATGGGAGCCCAAAATCAGTGGCTGGGGCCGTTAAACTAACCATCATAACGGGCCCGATCGAGAAAGAGTTAGAATTCCAAGTGATCGATGTTACTTCATCCTTCAACCTGCTACTTGGGAGACCATGGATTCACGCGGTCAAGGCTGTGTCCTCCACTCTTCATAGAAAGGTCAAGCTACCTTTACAGGACGGGATCATCACTCTCGAAGCTACTCCCATAACCGTGTCCAGCTGCAACACGACGGGCTCAGCCGACCCACGAGGATTCAACTTTGTGGGAATGATCGAAGAAGAGTACCTTTTCCAGCCATACTTCACCGTCAGCATCTATACGATGCTACAGAACCTGGGTTGCCTACCGGGAGTCACGTCAAGGCCATATCTCCCACCGGGAAAGATCATCGAAACCCTGAACAACGGGCAATCTCACCTCGGTCTAGGCTATACTATGGCGTCCGGCTACGCGAACCGAACCAAGGCAGTCACGTTCGTCACCCCGGTATTCGAAACTGCTCAAACGAGCCTCTATCGGCCCACCATCTCTTATCTCGGGACCAAACTGGCTCGGGAATGCAATTTCATCCCAGACGACATATTCGCCCTTATCCAGGCCGAATCAAAAGAGGGCCCAACCAACACTGAGCCCATTCTAGGACTACTCTTTGGGGAAGACAAGGTCATCCCGACCCCTAAGCAAGAGCTAGTCAGCTTGATCCTTCGCAGCAGCAGGTTTGATCCAACTAAGCTGATCTCTGAAGTTGGTACCGACACTGGGAAGAGAGCTTGGAGGAAGACAACCAAGTGGACCGACAGTCAGGGTCGAGTCTACAAGCTAACTACTGGCGAAGGAGATATGCATGCTATCGAGTCTGAATCTGAGTCCGAGTCAGAGTCAGAGTCGGAGTCTGAGTCAAAGTCTAGAGGGTCCAGTACTAGGGTCGAGTCTGTAACCCCTCTCCATTCTTTAGCCTCACCATCGAGAGCCCCGGAGTCTGTCCCGAGGGCTCTCCCTATCCCGCCTCTGACCAACGATCAGATGGCAGCTCTCTTCGAGCTCTTTTCAAAATTTACTATCAATAATAACGATAACCGTTCTGCTTACGACTTGGCTTATTTTCAAAATGTTTTCAAAAATCTTACTTGCAATGACATTGAGAAACCCGACGAACAGGTACCACTGCCTCCGCATCTAGTCGAGCAACTCGAACAAAGGGAGTCCCGAAATCCGGTAATCGAAGAAACTGATTCCATCAACGTAGGAACCCCTTTAGAGCCTCAGATACTTAAGTTGGGCCTATCTTTAGATCCCGAAGAGAGACAACAATTCACGGATCTCCTCCAGGAATTCAAAGACGTCTTTGCATGGTCCTACAAGGACATGCCGGGAATAGACCGGGAAATAGCTGAACACCGAATACCCATCAAAGACGGGTATAAGCCGGTAAAACAGAAACTCCGAAGAATGAGGCCCGAATGGTCTCTCAAAGTCAAAGAAGAAGTTGATAAACAATTCAAAGCGGGCTTTATTCAAGTGTCTGAATATCCAGACTGGGTTGCAAACATAGTACCAGTACCCAAAAAGGATGGCAAAGTCCGAGTATGTGTAGATTTTCAAGACCTTAATAAGGCCAGCCCAAAAGACGATTTTCCGTTGCCACATATCGACATATTGGTGGATAACACGGCCGATCATGCCCTTCTATCATTCATGGACGGGTATGCCGGATACAATCAGATCAAAATGGCGGAAGAAGATATGAGTAAGACCACCTTTATCACACCTTGGGGGACTTACTGCTATACCGTGATGCCATTTGGGCTTATTAACGCTGGTGCCACTTATCAACGGACCGCTACTACTTTATTGCATGACATGATGCATAAGGAAGTAGAGGTCTATGTCGACGATATGATTGTCAAGTCCAAGGACAGAAACGGGCACATTGCAGCCCTAAGGAAGTTCTTCACTCGACTACGCAAGTACAACATGAGGTTAAACCCTCAAAAATGCAGTTTCGGGGTAACATCGGGCAAGCTACTGGGCCACATTGTCAGCCAACGGGGCATCGAAGTTGACCCAGCAAAGATCAAGGCCATAACCGAGATGCAACCACCTAAAACCGAAAAGGAGATAAGGGGGTTTCTTGGGAAAGTCCAATACATAAGCCGATTCATTTCAAAGCTAACCATGGTATGTGAACCCATTTTCAAGAAACTGAAGATAGGAGAACGAACACTGTGGGACGACAAATGTCAAATGGCCTTCGATAAAATCAAGGAAATTCTATCCTCTCCACCGGTGCTAATGCCACCTCAACATGATCTGCCTCTATCACTATACTTGACGACAACCGAGACTGCCATGGGCGCCATGCTAGCCCAAACGGTCAATTCTGAAGAACGGGCCATTTACTACATCAGTAAGAAGTTCTTAGAATACGAATGCAAATACACCATGCTTGAGAAGACGTGTCTAGCATTAGTATGGGCCACTAAAAAGCTCCGACACTACATGCTTAGTCACGAGGTACATGTGCTATCCAAAATGGATCCGATCAAGTATCTATTCGAGAAGCCCATCCTTAACGGCCGTATATCCAGGTGGACTTTAATGCTAGCTGACTTTGACCTCAAGTTTGTACCTTTAAAGGCCATCAAGGGCCGGGTAGTAGCAGAATTCCTCGCCGATAGTCCGGTATCCGAGGAAGATCACACCGATACTTGGGCCTTCCCAGATGAAGACATATTCCATACCGACACTGACACATGGGATTTGTACTTTGATGGAGCGTCCAACTTTCGAGGATTTGGTGTCGGGATTTTGCTAATCTCACTACAAGGTGAACATACCCCATTATCCATCAAGCTAGATTTTGACGTGACTAATAACGCAGCCGAGTACGAAGCATGCATTCACGGACTGCAAGCCGCCGCCGATTTAGGAGTAACAAAACTCCGGGTCCACGGTGACTCATCATTAGTCATAAATCAAACCCTACAAAAATGGAAAACTCGGAACACAAATCTCGTGGCTTACCAAGCACGAGTAAGGGTTCTTGAAAAACAATTCCAAAAAGTGGAGTACATTTATCTGCCTCGGGAAGAAAACCAGTTTGCAGATGCTCTGTCAAAATTAGCATCTTTACTGAACATCCCAGTGCATCTAACTAGCATGCCCATTTGTGTCGAAAGACGGTCTGAGCCAGCATATATCAACACTATCCAAGATATCAAAATAACTGATCCAGAACCTTGGTATCAGGCTATTCTAACCTACTTGACGTCAGGGGAATATCCTCCGGGAACTGAAAACCGGGCCAAGAAAGCTCTGCGAAGATGGGCAACCCAGTTCATCCGCACGGACGATGGACAGCTATATAAGAAGACAGCACAGGGGGCTTTACTTCTATGCATTGACAAAACTCGAGCCGAAAGAGTTATGGCCGAGGTACACGATGGCGAAAACG
Organism: Agrostemma githago; assembly: GCA_958450325.1. Taxonomy (NCBI): domain Eukaryota; kingdom Viridiplantae; phylum Streptophyta; class Magnoliopsida; order Caryophyllales; family Caryophyllaceae; genus Agrostemma; species Agrostemma githago. The sequence continues at coordinate 56,191,906 of OY288249.1, read as the reverse complement.
GACCACACATGAATGCCCATATGTTGGCCCGAAAAATCGCAAGACTCGGTTACTATTGGAATAGCATGGAAACTGACTGTCAGCTGTATGTCAAACACTGTCACAACTGTCAAATTTTCGCTAATGTTCAGCATATGCCTTCATCCTTATTATATACAATGACATCGCCATGGCCATTCTCGACATGGGGAATTGATATAATCGGGAAAGTGAATCCTTCCGGGACAGGAGGTCACTGTTTCATCCTAGTGGCTATCGACTATTTCACTAAATGGGTCGAAGCCGAATCATACCGGATCTTGAATGCCAAGCATGTGGCTAAGTTCATCCAAAACAAAATTATATGTCGATATGGGATTCCACATGAGTTCATCAGCGATCACGGGACCCATTTCCAAGCTGAAACTGCCACTTTGCTGGAAAAGTACAAGATCCAAAGGCATACATCGTCACCTTACCGTCCTCAGACAAATGGAGCGGTAGAGGCAGCCAATAAAACAATTGTCACCATTCTTAAAAAGATGGCTGAGAATTACCGGGACTGGCCCGACAAGATACCCTTTGCCTTATGGGGATATCGAACATCAATTCGAACTGCAACTGGAGCAACTCCATACTATCTAACATATGGAATGGAAGCAGTCCAGCCGGTCGAACTAGAAGTACCATCCCTTAGGATTCTGCTCGAAAGTCAAGTACCTGAGGCTGACTGGGTCCAAGCCCGATACGACTCGCTAATCCTCTTAGACGAACGGCGATCCCGGGCTCTGAATAATATTCAGATATATCAGAAAAGGATCCAACGGGCTTTTAACAAAAGGGTTAGGCTCAGGAACATCAAAGAGGGCGATCTAGTCCTAAAATCTGTTCGAGCTTTGTTACCAGTTGACCCAAGGGGAAAATTCAAACCTAATTGGGCTGGGCCATATTTAGTGAAGAAGATTCTTTCAGGAGGGGCGGTAATGCTAACTGACTTGGACGGGAACGAGTTCGTCAATCCAACAAACTTGGACCAACTGAAGCGTTACTACCCATAAACCCTATCTTAATGTTGTTTGCAAAAGTTTATAAAAAATGTCTTTTTTATGAATTTTCAAAATTTTAAGCAAGTCAATAAGTTAGGATCATTTATCCTACCGTTGCACATCTTGAATTAATAATCTTGATGTATTTCGAAAAATTGCAAAAAAATATTTCTGAACTACGGAAGGTTTGATTCCATTAATTTTGGATACGTAGGCAACCCCCCAAAAGGGTACAACCATTGCAATAACGAAAAGACGGGAACGGTATTCACTAATATGTCTTTTTATTATTTCAAAAAATACATCACAAAAAAAAGCAACAAAATCACACCACAAAAAATAGTATTAATACTTAAATAATAAACTAAGGAGACTACTCGTACATTTTGCCCTTTCCCTTATCTTTCGGGTCACGTGGAGCCCGAGGCCGACGGGGCGGGGGCGAACGTTCCCTAATCACAAGGGGAACTTCCTTTGCTCGAACCCGTTTCTTCGATTTTGGGTTTTCCATCCTTTGCACTGGCCCAAGCCGAGCCCTAACCGGCTCGGGCAGCCTGTCTCGAGGACCAAGTCGGTCCTTAGCAGCCAGTCTTGGCCCTAGTCTCCTTTCTAAGTCCATCTGGGGGCTCACCTTTCCCCGTGCACCCTTATTACTGGACCCTTCAGTCTGAGTCCTAGATCTTCTTTTCTGACCTGTCGAAGTAACTCCCTCAGTAAAGAAGCTCCTGTTGTCTTTAGCATGCTCTCGACGTAACAGGTCATAGGCCTCGTCAATTTTCAGGGCAGCCCGGGTCTTAGCTGAATCAGCCCGGGTCCATCTTACATAAGAATCGGTTACCCAGATCGAATGAGAATTTTTGAGAACAGGCCAAGTAGCTCGTGTATACCACCTTTGCATCCAGGTGTCACACATTACATCCGTCAGCTGAGTAGATTCACTCACAACGGCCTCAATTTCTGGGATTCTTTGTGCCCGACCATATTGCCTAAGTATGCGATCGGGAAAGAGGTGAATTATTTGCCTAAAAGATAGGATTACCTGTTATCTAGCTCTATCTCGAGATTCTAGACCAGTTCAGAGGTAAATTGGCCACCATGGCACAGCCCAACGGATCAATAAGCCTCCGTGGAAAGATAGCACCTCATCCCAATATTGTTGGGTATTGAAGCGAGAAAAGGCAATAGCTCGTCTCCTTGACATAACTTGCCTGGGTTGATATCGGCTCACATTTAGGGGAGGATCCAAGATCGATAACCTCTCGAACAGCCACAGCTGAAAAAATCCGAAAAAAAATTAAAAACGTCAAAAAAAAAAAAAAAAAGAAGAAAAAACGTGAAAAGGCGTGAAAACCGAGAAGACCGCAGGAACCGGGAAAATCGGAAAAAGCCGCGCAAAACCGGGAAAACGGGAAAAACCGGAAAATCAGAAAAGTCGAAAAATGGCATACCTGTAGAAGCCGAGTACTCCCAGTCAGCCGGACTGACGAATCCCTCTTACGATTATCCAAACCCTGGATAATCTCTCCTGTAATCAGCCAAGCCGGGCTATGCTCCGTCTCCATCAGGTCAGCCACGGTAAAAAGTTTGACATGGCCCATGCAAGATAACAAGTCCATATGCCCTTCAAAGGCATAAACATGGAGCATACAGAAAGTGAAGGCCCTACGGCTATAAACCGGCCTAACCCGGACATCATCTGGGTTCATGAATTTTTCAGCTAGATCAATCAAGGAAACGGTATCTCCTTCTAGCATACGGGATACCTCCATATGGGAAAGCCCTAAAAAGTCCCTTAACTTCCTCCTTGGATCAGAAACTGAAAAAGGGATAGCGGGGCGAAGTATAGGATTCCATCCTCCTGCAGCAGCAATTTCCTCAGGAATAGGGCAAATCTCTCCTCGAGGAAAACCAAATACATGATAGGTGTCATCCCAATAGGATAGGCAAGCATCCAAGAAGTGGCAGTCTACTTGCATCTGACGAATCACGGACAATTGGGTAACGCCATTCTGATTTAGGATAGCCCTATCGGCATCCTTAAAATATTTGGACCACTCGTGCAACATTCCGACTAATCGGTCGATTCCCATATTTAAATTTGCTAAAAGAAAGAATAAATTTTTCAGGGCTTATTCTTTTCCTTAGATAATTGAGGGGTTGTGGAGTTATGAAATTTATGAAGCAAAAAGGCTTATTTATAGCATAGAAATAAGTTCTCCTCCTCACCTTAGGATTCCCAATCCTAGAGCATTTTGCATACGAGCCATTGTCCTAAGGCTTAGCTAAGTCGTCCCGAGCATTCCTATTCCTTTTCAAAAGTCAAAACAAAATTCCCTATTTTTTTCAAAGACTTTTTTCAAATTCAAAGATTCAAACCTTTTCTCAAAATTTTTATTCCCCAGCACGAGTCATTTTTCCTACAAATGTTACATGCAAAATTTTGCAGCTTTGCATAAATATGTACAGGACGATTCAAGCAGGACCATAACTCCCCAACGGCATTTAACAAGATGAGCCGACATACGGGCCCATTTTAAGTCTCATGCGACGAATTCCCCACGGAGTTATCATCAATTCAGGTACATTTCTAGCCCATGGCAGGCGGGCCCTCCACGCAGGTCTAATGGACCTTAAACAACCCGACCGGAAGCTGCTAGGTTTTAATCCTTGATTGACCTGGTGGCTACTCTGACTTTCGCCCTGTCCAAGCCTCAGTCAGAGTGGGGGCTCTGTAGACACCCATATTTTGACCGCCAGGTGTCTATAGTAGTTCCCGACAAACACCCGATGATGATCGGACGCTAACATGCTTTAACGTACTCGGAAATTGGCTCGAAATGATGGACATTTGGCCTAGGCATTTTACGGAGTACAAATTTCACAAAACCAACCTCAAATTCAGGCCCAGTGGGTCGTTTCGAGTCAAATAACACTAATTTGGGTCGAAACCGTCACCAGGGGTAAAACCGTCTTTTAGCGACCGAGTCAAAACCCGGTCAAAGATATTTTCCAAAACTCGTAGGCTGACCGTGACACCTCACGTGTCCAGTTCAGACTCCAACTCTACAAAAATCAGCCATACAAAAATAATAAACAATTCCGTTTAAGGTAGAATTCGATCCCGAGTAGGAATCCTATCCGAGAACCGACTCAAGCACCCAACCGAGTGTAAACCACTCGGCCAAGTACACAAACCAGCCGGTATTTCCTCTTTTCTTCTCTTACAAGAAAACGGAATTCTCGTTCTCCTCAACTTCTTACTCAAGCGGTAATTCTAGCTCAAACAGGAGTCCTATTCAAAAACCGATTCAAGCATCCGACCGAGTGTAAAACACTCGGCCGAAACAGCCCAAAAACAGCCGAGATCCTCTTTCTTCCTTCACAAGAAAGCGAAATTCTTATTTCCCTCAAATTCCTATGTTTCCTATCCTAAGCGGTAGTCAAACTCTCCTAAGTCAAGGTCGGGAATTTCCTATAAATAGCCCCTTGCATCCAACACAAAAGACACGAATGAACAACGATCATACACCGAGAAAATACAATACACACACACGATTTTTCAGCAATAGTTTTTTTAGCATCCCGACACATACAATTCCTTAGCATCGAGAAACCGATATTACATCCAAAAACCCGAAGGAAAACCGGCCCCATACCCGAAACCTTCATCCATCCGAACCGACCTCCTAGCCGAACCAAAACTCGACGCTCCCGTGCCTAGCCACATTCCGACGAGCCCCGATCCGAGTCAAAAAAAGCATGTAAGTTGAGGGTGTAATCAAACCCGATTTCTTCCTTTCTCTCCTTTCCTCCTCTTCGTCCGTTTTATATTATGGGTCTAGAGTCGTTTTTTCTATTTTTTTTCCTAATATCGTTATTAACGAAAAACTGTTTTCATAACAATATTCTTAAACATACGATATCGATTTTTCTATAATCGAATATCGTATCGAAAAGAATTATATTAAGATTTCGACGATACTAAAAATCGTTACATCTTTTTTTCGTTCAAAATTCTTTTCTTTTCTTTTCGTTCAAAACAAACTCATTTTTTTAAAACCTTTTTTATTTCCGAATATTCGATGTCGACTTCATAATCGAATATCGGATACGACGAATATCGAAAATATGGATCGAATACAAGTTAATTCATAATTTGTACGCGATTCATCAAAATAACAATTTTCGAACAAAATCCCAAAAGCCGGACGGCACACCGTCCGGGCCTTTTTTTTTACGTTTTCGTTCGTTTATTATTTATTCTTCGATCGATTTCTAAAAATTTACACCTTTTCTAAAAACTATTCCAAGTATTCGATATCGATTTCGTAGTCAACTATCGAATATAATGAATATCGAAAATATTAATTCGAGTACGAATCATGCAATATTCATACGCGATTTAATACGAACATCGAATTTTCAAAAAACCGACACCGAAACAGTCAGCCACGCGACCCGCCGGCGTCCCGGGCGAGCCGCGCGGCCGGCTGCTTGCCGTGTCCTTTTTCCGTTTTTTTATTTTTCGAACTTCGTTTTTTTATACAAAACAACGTTCTTTTCAACGATATTTTTCAGATTTCGATTAATATATATATTTTCTCGATCTCGTACATTTATTTGCTATATTATTATTTACAAATCGATACTAACTCGTTTGTTCATCTTTTTGTAGCAAATTCATCTTTTTATTTCATTTGTTTTATTATACTAAAATGAATCTCACATGTTGAATTTGACTTTGACATCAATTAATTTTGCATGCATTAAACCACTTAGTAACCCATTCAATTCCTCACATGTTTGGGAAAACAATGTTTGCATAATCATTCATCGTTCTACTAACGCGCGCATTAAAACGTCATTCGATATCCTAGTAGAGGCCGCTAATGTGCGGGCGGGGTTGGGTGTTCTTAGTGAACTTCCCAACACGTACCCTCACCCCTTACTCAGAACCGTGGTTTCCGGATGTCCGAAACCATTGGCAACGAGAGTCATTCAATATACGATTAACCGCTCCAGTCGGCATCTATATCGATATGCAAAAGGGACGAGCCCAATAAACTCTGACATCGGAAATGGGCCGTATTTTGTACACGGCCCACTACGACATAGAGTGGGCTCGAACGGTTCCGAATAACCATAACATTCGGTGGCGACTCCGACTTCGATTTAAATTTCCATTTGACCATCTCATGGAGATTCATTCGCCTCCCCAAACCCGCGCGTGGCCGCGTCGGGGTGGACCTATGTCATGTCCACAGGAAGTCATCTTTAAACACTACGGAAACTCGCAACAGTGTAACTTGTAACAACCAACTCATATTCTCCACCGTATAACAACTCACGACAACCCAGTGTCAAACACCCGAGTTTATCTGGTATTTGGGTCATCATAAACATAACAAGACCTTATCATCATAAGTTTCTTGACTAAGTCCAATCATTATCCTCGATCTATCTCCATAGATTTTGATATCTAATAGGTAATATGTCTCTCCTAGATCCTTCATAGCGAAACAATGATATGACCATCTCTTGACTGACTCAAGCATGGATACATCGTTTCCTACGATTATTATGTCATCTACATATAATACTAGGACAGTAATAATACTCCCACTTATCCTCTTTCATGAACTCTTTCAAGAAAGCGGTTTGACATCCATTTTAGCATGACTACTCTTAGTCACCTTATTATGGAGTCTCGACTCACCAATGCATCCTTGTAGGTATTAGGTTTCTTATTTTCCAAAATCACTATTTTGAAGCGTTCCGCCAAGTAAGTTTCTACAAACATTTTTGTTGGAATATAAGATCTACTAGTTCTACAATGTGGAATGACGACAACCTTTGGATTAGCGGATGGATCGTGGGTCGAACCCACACCACCACCTTTTACAACATCCTTATGTTATGTCATCTCACTCAGTTGTTGCTCGTCATCACGAACTTCTTCGAGATTTATACTATTCCCACTTGACTTTTTGGAACAACCTCTTTTCCAAAAAGACACCACCACAAGCAACAACTACTTTGTTTACACTTTGGGTGTAGAAGTAATACCTTGTGGTCTATTCGGAATAAACCATAAAAGAAGAGGAACATTTCCAATGTATATCACGTATATGGTGTCTCTTCTACTCCCTCCATTTCATTGATTTCTTCTATCTTAAAAGTGACACATTTCTTAAGAAAAATAACAAAATAAGTAAAAGTAAATAGGGAGTAAAGTAAGTGGGCCACCTAGGTAAGAGAGAAGTGTGATAGAAAAAAAAAAGAAAAGTGAAAGAAATAAAAAAAAGATTGAAAAAGGAAATGTAGAAGATATCAATGAAACAGAGGGAGTACTATTTTGGTCAGAATTATGTTAAGCGTGAATGCTACATTCTAAATGCAAATGCAGATATGGAATTTTGAAGGTCAGCATGCCTCATCCTGAATCAAATCATATCCAATAGGGTTCGATTCTTCCGTTCGAAAATTCCATTTTCCTTGCAGTCTTAATCGTGAAACAGTTTCACAATCTCTGTAAATGATCATCAAATTCTTGAGAATAGATATTAACCAACCAAGATAGGATCATAGTGTTTTTATTTTCTTCTCAAGTTGGTTTTGTACTCCATCTTGGAAATGTTCGAACTGTTCAAATAATTCCGACTTATGAAGTAACCATACCCACCTCTTGCTAATGTGCTCACTTGTCCATGCAAATCCGTATGTATAAGGGTTAGAGCATCATTTGCCCTACAAGAAGTGTTTGAATCATTAACCTTATGTTTCTTGCTGTCGATGTTATAGATGCATGTTTCCTAAACATACAAACTATTTGATAATTTAGCTTTCGACTCCTTTTGGTCTCTGCACATTATGAATAATGTGACTACCACTCACGGTATCCAATACCTGGAAAAAGAATTGGCTGAATTTACTTCTATAACAAGTAGACTAAGGTAGAAACACCATGTTTCTTGTCCTCATGGTACTTGGGGAAATCTTCTTCACGGCTAACTTTTAGACAAGAAAAGCATTGATGTTCATTCACAACATTTGCTTTTGAACCGACCTTTTCTTTCAAAAGAATCCTGACTTGACAACTTGTTTGTCGTAGTCATTCATAGAAATCGGTCTAACCCCATCCTTTTGAACAATTTTCCCTTACGAGTCATAAGAACATCTCCATGTTCCTTCATCCGAATCGACACAAACTCTTGCTAGTTTTGTTTCCCTCATTGCATACAAAAGTTCAAACAAATTTTGAAACCGATCATACAACGAATTAATACAATATCAATAGCCAGCTCAAGTCGTTAGGCAAAATCTAGTATTTCCCTGACCTGAATGTGTCTAGTCGAATTAAACACATATGGGCCAACTGGTTCACCTTTTGCCAACTTGCATTCGAGCTATCACAAATGATACACTCTCCGGCTTTCAACATCTTATGCTATTTTAGGGAGTTCAACAGAAAGAGAGTTGTTCAAAATATACCCTTTCCTTCACATCTGAGAACCATTCTCAGTTTCGTTTTCATTCTAGGAAAAAAATTAGCATTCAATTTGTTCTTCTTCATAAGAAGCCCAGATTAAAAAAAATGAGTTGTTGTTTGAGTCATTATATCCTTACTATATCAAAAAAGGAAAACTTGTCAACAATTATGGACTTAGGAATAGTGGACTCCTTAGGAATAGTGTTTGGGGTAGTTATGGTATTTTGAATAAAACTAATTTATTGGTCACAAATTACTTAGAAATGCAATGCCAAATTACTATCGATCATTTCCCATATACCGTATCCTTTATAGTTTATACTTTCATATCCCAAATTCTCATATTCAATCAATCGTAGTTATGTACATATCCGAATTTAACAACTACAGAGTTGTAGTTAAAATCATGTCCAAAAAGTTATCTATGAGATACGATATCCTATGCTTTATATACCGTATCCTTTATTGTTTATACTTTTTAATTTTATTTGTCATATATATATGGTCGAAACTTTAAAAAGTTGGCATTGCATTTCTCAAAGGTGTCTCTAAGGAGGGACGTCTAAACAATCTAATTAATAGACGAGTTGGTCTTGGCTAAATGTTAATTAGTTCACTCGATTCCGAGATTGAACTATTCATTTGAGTAAAAAATGGACATGGATTTAGGAAAAGATACGCGAAAATTTATTTCTATAAAAATAAAAACTTGTCAACAATATTTAGTCAATTGAAAGAAGATTTTACTTGATATGGATCGAAACAATATTATCTACACATAAATTTGCGCGCGCTGTGCGCGCAAACAAACGATTAGTCTGCATAAATAAAAGGGCAAGCGAGTATAAGCGAAATGTTCATCAAAGCAGTTTAAAACAACCTTTTAAACTATCAAATGTCCTTTAAAATTATCCCCGAAAATGCATCTAACCAAGACCCTCTCCCACTATTCATTAAATGGACTTTGACATTGCCTTTAATTAAATTTTATTTAAGGTAAGTAACAACATTACTAATTATAACTGACTTATAATTCTTGGTCGACATGTTTAACAACTTCTTGTCAAACACATCTCCTTTGTTTCGAAACCCAAAACTTTATCTTTTGACAGTTCCGTTGAGTCAAACCAAACATTAACGTGTGAATTTCATAAATTCACCTAGTATCCTCGGAATAGCGATCAACACCCTGCTTTGGCAGAATCTATCTGTAGAAACCCACATTTGGCTGCTAGGTGTCTATAGAGGTTTCCAACAAACACCCGATGATGATCGGACGCGAACGTGCTATTACGCGCTCGGATATGTGCTCAAAATTATTAGTTTTAGCTTGGGCTTTTTAACGGAGTACAAATCTCACAAAACTAACCTCAAATTCAGGCCCAGTGGATCGTTTCCAATCAAATAAGACTGATTTGGGTCAAAACCGACACCGAAAATAAAACCGTCTTTTAGCGACCGAGTCAAACCCCGGTCAAAGTCGCTTCCGAGACATAAAAAAACAACCATGCAAACTTTGAGAGTCTAACTCGAAGTCAAAAACCACAAAATATCAGCTGCATCACTTTTAGAAGCGAATCCGACAACCAAAACCTATTCAATTTAGGATAAGATTTCTTTACTAAAATCTATCCAAAACCGGGTACTTTTCTTATAAATACCCCACCCCCTCAACACAATTTACAACTTTTTTCACCCATCACGTACAACTTACATCTTTTTCACAACCCTTCAATCACCTTCAACCCTATACACACATACCGAGATCAAAACTCGTAAAAAGACCGAGTGCAAAACTCGTCAAATCTCTTCCCTAATCATACACACCATAACTCTCCTATATCATCTCGACGCTCCCGTGCCTAAACCACAACTAGACGAGCCCTATTCCGAGAAGACAAAGCATGTAGGTTGAGGGTGCAAAATTCAATCCCGATTTCTCCTTTTTCTCTCTTCTCTTCTCTCCGTCTATCCCGTCTCCTTTTATGTTTTTTTTATTTCGTTTCTAATATCGTTATTAATATTACTACTATCAAATTAACATTAAAATGTCGCGCATACATCAATTTACAAAACGATCTCGAATCAAATACGTTTAAGGATGAATCTCGCATAAGACCCTTCTAATCTCTTTACGAGTTGTAACAGTGGTGGAGCCCTCTCGAGGAGCCCTGCCTTAAACACTCAAGGGCATGATGGGATCGCGAGTATTCCTCCTTAAACATATTCGATTCCCCTTTTTAAGGTTAGAACGAAACCTGTTGATGCAAATCGAACATCACATAAGCCGCAAGGACTAATTACGATGTCGTGACACAGAGAGAATCGACTTTCGCTCTAATCAAACATATGAAAACGTTTATTCTTAAGATGCGATATCGACTCCGTAGTCGAATATTATGTCTAAAAGAATTAATCAATAAATCGTACTAGCACGAACCCGTTGATGCCGAAATATTTGTCACATGGTCCGAAAGACCGATTACAACAAAATACGACGCGGAGGGAATTATTTCGTCCTAATTCAATTTAAAACGATTTACAACGTCTTTTCTAAATCCCCGATAATCGATCTCGTAATAATAGCATACATATTACAAGCATTGAAAAGTGAGCCGAGTATAAATCATATTATATTTTACGCGACTTAGTAAAATTATCGATTTAAAAATTAAAAGCAATTTCGAAATCAGCGCCTTTTCAGAACGGACAGCAGTCCGTACAGGGGGCACTCGATCGAGTGCCATAGCCCACTCGATCGAGTGGCACCCCAAAAAGCGAGCAGAAGGTCCGTAGCAGGACCACTCGATCGAGTTTGGTCTATGACTCGATCGAGTGGCCCCTTTACGCAAAGTACACGAGCTCCCTACATCGTGTAAGCATTATCAAATGTTTTTTTACGACTTTTAGTCGTCGCGTGTCAAGACTATCACGTGCCTAGATTTTCTAAATCATGCATTGCATTGTCCAATATAATCCGTTATTATCGTTGCTATTCCAATTATTTCGATTTTCGCGATTGTTGTATTGTAATTCCGGGTTGTATTCCGCCCGTGTATTTGTAATCTATTTTCGCGCTTTTATCTTGTCATTTGTTTTATTGTACTGAAGCGAACCTCACATGCTAAAATAACTTCGACGTTAATTTAGATGCATTAAACGATGTAGTTGAACATAATTCACACGTTTAGTTAAAAACGCTGTTTGCATAACATTCAACCGGATTACTAGTGCGCGTATTCTAAAATTGAACGGTATCTTAGTAGTGGCCGCTAAAGTGCGGGCGGGGTTGGGTGTCCTTTTTGGGCTTCCCAACACGTACCTTCACCCCTTACTCAAAACCTCGGTTTCCGGATGTCCGAAACCGTTGGCGCACGAGAATCATTCGATATACGGTACCCGAAAACTTGGCATCGATATCGTAATGCAAAGGGACGAACCCCACAAGCTCTAGTATCGAAGTGGGCCGTACTTTGTGCACGGTCCACCCAAAATATAGAGTGGGTTCGAATGGGCCCAAACTCCCGGAAAGTTCGATGGCGACTCCATTTTCGATTTAAATTTCAACCTGAGAACCATCTCACACGAGATTCATTCGCCTCCCCAAACCCGCGTGTGGCCTCGTTGGGGTGGACCTATGTCATGTCCACAATTTGACGACTCCGTTGGGGAAAACTGATGTGTGACTTACCATCGGGATCCTCAAGGTGAGACTCGAGAAGAAATCGGTCGATTAGTACAATACGCGCTTTAGTTTTACGGTTCACGCATAACCCCATTTTTACCCGGGCCGGTACTGGCGACGTCCCACTATACCATGATATATTCCAAATTAGATATGTCAAGGCGTTCATAGCTAATTCATATGGGTTTCGCGGCATGTTCTAAGATCAACTCGACTTAGGAAGTCCGTCCCGATTCTCGAAAAAGCTATGCGCACTGGTATAGACCATTTTGACCGACCGAGACTTAGTGCAAAGCATACATGTTGTCGTCATAGTGCTTGCCTGACTACTTGTTGCCTGGTTTCCATGTCATTTTCAAAACCGTCATTTCAAAAAATGCATCTTTTCAAAATTTTGAAAAACCCGAAATACCGTCCGTTTTGGGACCCGTCATTCCAAAAATATTCAATTTTCAAAAAATTGTAATGCTGCCGAAATTTAGAGTTAAGATTTGACTCATTACAAGCCTATTTTCTAGCCGGCATGCTGTCCATTTCAATATTCGAATTTCCGATCCTCATTCGATTTTGGAATTTTCAAAATTCCATTTCGATTTTTTTTTTCAAATTTTTAAAATTCAATTTCGATTCCAAATCTTCGAGATGCCATTCTCGATTTTCAAATCTCCGAGATGCCGTTTTCAATTTTCAAATCTTCGAGATCTTATTTTCGATTTTCAAATTTTCGGAAATTTATTTCCGATTTTCAAATTTTCAAAATTCCAAATATTCAACTTTTCAAAAAGCACGGTCTTGTCGGCATGCTGCCAATTTCAAAAGACGAGATCGCCTCCTAAATTTTCAAAATGCGAAATTACTCGCAACCATTCGAATATTTCAAAATGCCCGGTCCTATTGGCCCACCACCAATTTCAGGACCATCCTCTCAATTTTCAAAATTCAATCATTTTTTCAAAAACCTTCCTTATTTCAGGACCTACCGTAATCCGTATGCCGGGTCTTTTCATAATTTGTCGAAGGTCTTTATCGCCGAAATTCCGTTGATCCTACATCACGGGTTTCCTCCCTATCCCAGTCCGCCTGTTCCTAAAGGCATAACCAACCAACACGAGTCATACACTCGTAAATGGAAGGTTCGTTTATACACTCGAGTCCTAACTAGAAAGTCTCACGCGACCTTTCTCTCCAGCAGGACGGTCCTCACGACCTTTCCTATGGGAATTTCGTCCATCTTTCAATCCGTTAGTTGAGTCATCCCAATTCAAGAATCCTTTAACTTAAGGGTCTACCCTAATCACAGGGTCATTCTTATTCGAGTCAAGTCGAGGGTCTCTAGCGTTGAAACTCTGTCGATCTTACATCGCAAGTTTCTTCCCTTACCCCGTCTGCTTTTCCTCGAGGCCGAGTCAACCTTTTACAAGGCATAGCCCTATAACAAAAGGTTCGTGACCCTTACGTATAAGGGTCACTCGTCCAACACTCGAGTCTTAACAAAATCTTCAATCCCACTCGGGGGCTGCCCTTCAGTAGAGCGATCAATCACGGTTGCTCTAAGGGTCAGGTCTTACACGTGTTGTCACACGTACCCCACTTTCGAGTCACTCAGATGCCACACCATCTGAGTCCTATCAAGATCCTTAGTCTCACTTGAGGCCTATTCTCCGACGGAGCGATTAATCGCAATCACTCCGAGAATCGCACCCTACATATTTGTCTTAGGAGAGTCTAACCTAGTCAAACCCGAGTTGTCTTTCCTCCCGCGCTGTTTCCTATGCCTCGATGTATTTGGGTTCCGAAGCAACATTCCTGATTACATGGGTATTCTCGCAGAGTATGGCGCCCGCAACCGAAGTAGATACATGGAAGACATCATTGATAGAATGAAGGCTTTACTAGAGACAATGGTTAGTAAGCAGTTGATAAGTGTGTTTTGTAGTGCTTATTTGTTGTGTTTGGTCCCGGTTTCTCTTGTGGAATCGCTCTTTGGAGCGGTTTCTTGGCTACTTACGCTTCTTCTAGTTCATTTTAGGTTCCTAAGGCCATTCTTGGAGAGGTGGAATGATTTCGAATCGTTTCCGACACATTGGAGCCAACGAAGAGAAGCGACGATCACTCAGTGGCTTAGACTCGATCCCGAGACCTTGGGACCCATTCCCGAGCCCCTTAGACTCGATCCCGAGCACCGAGAATCGATGAAAAGCCCATGAGAAGCAAGTAGGGATCCTTGAGATCATATTTGAGGCCTACAAGACCCATCCCGACCGAGATAAGGGCCATCTCGCCCGAGATGAAGAGTACAAGCAAAGACGGGCCACTGATGCTCAATCTCGTCCGAGATCATCTCATCTCGACCAAGATGGGTCCTATCTCGACCGAGACCATCTCTTCTCGCCCGAGATTGGCCACCTGCAGACCCGCGTCACTTCTTTTCTTTTCCTTTGCTCTTGAACCCTTATAAATACCCTTCCTTTGTATTGCTTAAGCACCATACACTATCTTATGTTATGTTAGACATTACCCACAAAGCCCTAGACTACTTTAGGTTAGATTAGCTTAGATTAGTGTAGATTAGTCCTTAATTAGTCCTTAATCTAGTTAGTTAATCTTGTATTAAGGGATCTCATGAAGTATCCATTCAATCTTGACAACATTGGTGGATGTTTTGGGTGTTCTTTTTATACAAGTTCTCATCTTTTCACCCTTTGTAGTTTGGTATAATCCTTCTCTACTCTTTTCTTTTAATCTTTATTGTTATTCAAGTTTTCATCTTTGTTTAGTGTTCATTGTTCTTGCTAGTTTCATTTCCATTATGAATGTTTTGGTCCTTGTGTTTGTTTCTCTTGTTTGTGCTTGTTTTAGTTTAGATATGTGTGAGTAGTCATCCCCTAGGGTTAGTAGGGGGATTGGGTGTTGATTAGGGATGATTAGGGTGGAAATTGGTGATGCTAGATGTTGTTATTGTTGTTTCCTATTTGCCTTGCACTCCACATGTTCGATGAAATGCTTGTAAGACTCGAGACGATCCATCCTTGTTTTTCTTGCCTCTTCTCTTGTATGTGTGTGTTTGGTTGTAGGTTTGGTAACCTCATTAGTAGCGAGAGCGTGGTGAGGATGACCCCTAGGCCGTTTAAGTAGCGAGAGCCCGATCGGAACCTAGGCTACGAGAGCATGCTAGTGACCCCCGTTTCCTTCTTTTTATCTCCTTGACACCCATGAACCCGACCTAGCCCTAGCTTCTTCTTATTGATTTTTTAGCTTCCATTTATCATTAGTTATTTGTTTAGCTTAGTTCTTAGTCGATCTTAGCCATAGTTTAGTTTGTCTTGAACCTAGTCTAGGACCGTAGCACACCCTAGTCCGACACCCCGTCCCTGTGGATCGACTCGACTTACCCTAGCTACCTAGCTTAGGTTAGTTGGTAAATTTTGATCGGTGGGATCCACGGCAAATCCCTTCCGTCAAATTGGCGCAGTTGCCGGGGACGGCGTAGTTTAGACTTTTGTGTGCTTAGTTTTAGACTTTGTTCTTGATTTTTGTGTTTTTGTAACACCCCTGATTTTATAAATTAAATTAAATTAAAAGTTATGTTCGTATTTTTATTTTATTTATGATTTAACTCGTACTTCTTAAAATTATTATAAAATGAATTTATCGTTTAATCGTTTCAAACTCCTAAAATTTTATTTGACTCGGAAACTCTTCTTATATTTAAAATATATTTTTATTTCTGTTTCGATTCATTTTATACATTTAATTTAATTCTTATCGAAATTCTTTTCCGACGATTTAAATCCTAAATTCTTTTTATTTATTTATATTTAAGCTCGAATTTTCTATTTTTCGACTCGAAGCTCATTTATTTTAAGCTTCGCTAAAATATTTATTTCCTTTCCTCGAGAAATCAATTTAATTCACATTATCGAAAATTTATTATTTATCGGGAAATACTATTTCATCGTCTAATTATTTATTTCTATAAGCTTCGTTTTCGTCTCGAATAATTTACTCATTTTATTTGACGGCCCAATTATTTATTAATTTTATTAACTTGTTTTAATTCGTTTCGTGGGTCAGTCAACTTATCGTTTCGGAATTTGTGTCGATTCATTTTATTGTGCTAATTCAACCCCTTTGTTTTGTTTTCCCCCACTTTAATTGCATTCTCCTCCCCTTCCCATATTTATTTCCACCGCTTCACTGTTACATACACCCCCCATTTTCTTTGATCATTTCACCAGCCTTCTCCCTCTTCGTTTTCCCTTCTCCTTGCTCGCTTTTTTTTTTCCTCTTCCCGCTAATTCCAGCCTCCATCATCCACTCACCTCCTCCTTTCTTTATCTACCATCGCTATTTCTGTTCTTCGGCAAGTCGTGGTACTTGCTTGTTCGCAATCGACCGCTCTTTTTTCCTCTGTCTTATTACTGCTGCTGTTTCGTACGCTATTTGCCGTTGCTGTGTATTATTATCGCCGCCGCTGCTGTTTCGCGCGCTGCTGATCAGACGTCTTTGACCGGGTTCCGTCGTAAGGTAACTCGATTTCTATCTCGCTCTTCGGTTCGTTCTTCGTTTTGTTCGCCTGTTTTTGTGGTTTTTGTTGCCGCTGATGTCCGTTGTTGTTGTCCTTGTCGTTGCTTTTGATGCCCTTGTTGTTACGTGTTGCTGCTGTGTTCTGTCCTCGTGCTGCGTGCTGCTACTTCATTCCTTCTTCTTCTTCTTCTTCCTTTCTTCTTTCCTTCTTCTTCCTTCTTCGTTGATTTGCTTGTTTTGCTGTCCCGTTTCGTTTGTTTCGTTTCTGCTGTATATGTCGTTACAGCTGTTTTGGTCCGTTTTTTTCGTCGTGTTCTGTACTGCTCGCTGCTATTCTTTGATTGTTGACGGTACTGTTGGTACGGGCGTTGTTCTACTTTCCGTATTGCTGTTGTTTGTTGTCGTTTGCTGTCCGCCTTCTATCAATTCGTCCTCACGACTTTGTTGCCATTTATTCTTCTTCTTCTTTCGTTTTGTCATTCGTTATTATCTCGATTTGTCTTGCGTACTGCTGTTGTGCGTCAGTTGATGATCGTCCCATCGCTGTTTGCATTGTGCGCTGCTGTTTTCGTATTTTTGATCTGCTGCCCGCTTCTCTTTCTTTTCTTCTTCTTCGTCCTGACTTTACTGCTGTGTCGATGTTTGGCTGCTGCTATCTTGTCATTTCATTGCTGTGTTGATGCTATCTATTCAAGTTCCTCTGTTCTCGCTCGTCGTGATGTTGTTGCTGTCTGTGTGTCCGTGTATGTCACTATTGCTCCTCCTAAAGTCCTCTCACTATTGTCTGTCATTAATTTTCTTTTCCCCGTGGTTCTCATTTTTCGGAGTCACGTTCCCTTCTTTTCCTCGTTCTCTTCTTTCTCTTCTCCGTATTCTCATTATCCCAATCTCGTTCTTTTTCGTTTGGCGAAGGCCTCGGAGTTTTATTGAATCGGCTTTCAAATTCTAAGGGTCGAGCTTGGTCTAATAAAAAAGGCAAGTACGTGATCGCTTGGATATCGGCTAAAGGTAACTTTAGGACGTTACTCGATTTTGTATCGTATGTTTGAGTAGTAGTATGTAGTAAATATTTTAACTTTCGGTTTCTAATTTTAGCTATTTATTATTTGCTAAATTGTGGACATGACATAGGTCCACCCCGACGCGGCCACGCGCGGGTTTGGGTAGGCGAATGAATCTCCATATGAAACGGATCGAATTGAAATTTAGTTCGAAGTGGAGTCGCCACCGAATTTTGTGGTTATTCGGAACCATTCGAGCCCACTCTATGTCGTAGTGGTCCGTATACAAAATACGGCCCATTTCCGATGTCAGAGTTTATTGGGCTCGTCTCTTTGCATTTGATACCAATACCGACATTATCGGATATTGTGTATTGAATGACTCTCGTGCGCCAACGGTTTCGGGCATCCGGAAATCGAGGTTCTGAGTAAGGGGTGAGGGTACGTGTTGGGAAACCCACTAAGGACACCCAACCCCGCCCGCACATTAGCGGCCTCTACTAAGAATTCGAATGACTTACAATACGCGCGCTAGTTAAACGGGAAAATGCTTATGCAAACATTGTTTTCCTAGGCATGTGAATTGAATTGAAAAGGGGTTTCTAAGTCAATTTAATGCAATTAATTCTACGTCAAAGTGGAATTTAGCATGCGGGTTCATTTAGTACAATAAACGAACAAGAATTAAATTGACAAGAGAAACAAACAAACGGTTAGTAACGGTAAATCGATATTAACGGTTTGTGCAAATAATGAATTGAATTAAATTGAATGATGTACAAGATGATGCATGATTCGAAAAGATAGTATACACGTGATTAATTAGACACGTGTTGACCCAAATCATAAAATACTATCGAGTTTGAAAAGAAGGATGTACGACTCGTGTTTTGGTCGTTTTGGGGTCACTCGATCGAGTGGTCGATAGACTCGATCGAGTAAGCCCTGAAAAGAGGTTTCTGTTTTACGTTATAGACCATACTCGGCCGAGTTATTGACCAACTCGGTCGAGTACATGGCCACTCGACCGAGTCACTGTGAGACTCGATCGAGTGGAGGTCGTGAAAAAACATTCTGGTTCGATTTTTGGGACACCACTCGACCGAGTGGGCTAGGCACTCGGTCGAGTGCTCCCTGTACGAATTATAATTCGTTTGCAAATTTAATCGTTGATTTTGAAATTGCTTTTGATTTTTGATAATTCAGCGATTTTACCGAATCGGGCATAAATATTGCACAATTTATGTTCGACTTGGTTTTTTATAAATCGCGAATTTTGTTGAACCGAATGTAAATATTGTTGAATTTATACTCGATTCAAATTTCAAACACTCGTTGTATCCCACATTCGATTATTTGAATCGATATGGAATATTAGAGTAAAAAAAATAAAAAAGGATAAATTGATTCTAGTCGCTTTAAATTAATTATCGTGATATGAACAAATCGCGTTAATTAATTCATTTGACTTGATTGTTAGACTCGATATCCAATTATGGAATTGGTATCGAACCTAAAATCGACGCTTACTTGAATAAAAAAAAGGACTTGATTCCCTCGACTTCTCCGACATCGAAATAAATCCCTAGGGATTGTGATGTCGGATCCGTGTCAATGGGTTTCGACCCTTATTGAAATACGATGTATGTTCTTTGAGAAATCGATGTGATAAGCGAATAACAATAATGATACAAACGATATAAAAATTATTGTTGAAGTTAACCTATCTCAATAATCAAGTAATCGGGATATCGGAACAAGCGACCGTCAACGCTGTGTGCAGTACACTTGTATATTCGTGTTTCCTTATTCCGATATCACTCATACTCGACACAAATTGATAGGTATTTTAATGTTTTGATATTAGTACTATCGATATTAATTATGCGATAATAACGATACAATAAATAAAAAAAAGAAACGCGACCCGTATGAAGACGACATGACGCGAGAAAGAGAAAGAAAAGAGAAGAAACGGGGTTTTGACACCCTCAACCTACATGTTCTTGTCTCGGATTAGAACTCGTAACCGTGGCTTTAACACTAGAGTCTTCGAGGTGGATGAAGGTTAAGTTATGGTGGCTTGGGTTGTTGAATCCTAAAACTAGTTTAGGGTTTGCTAGGGTGTTGCTTGAGGTTTGCTTAGGGTGTATTAGGGTTGAAGAGGAATTGAATTAGGGTTGAATTTTTGAGGTGTAAAGATGTGTGTAAAAGTTGTGTAGAAGTGTGCATGGGGGTTGCTTATATAGGAAAAGCTAGGGCTCCGGTTTAGGGTTACTCGACCGAGTAGGCAGCTGACTCGGTCGAGTGGCCTTGTGCGTCAGCCGTCGGACTTGAATAAGGGCCCACTCGATCGAGTAGGTGGGGCACTCGACCGAGTGGCCCAGCTGGGTCACACGGGTCACTCGTTTTGGACCGTGATCATGGATATTTGATGGGTTTGTGTTTGAATTGGACTTTTGATGCTTGAGGGTTCGTTTTGCATGTTTCGGAAACGACTTTGACCGGGGTTGACCCAATCGCAAAAGGTCGGTTTTAATTCCGGTGTCGGTTTTGGCCCAAATTAGTCTTGTTTGGCTCGAAATGGTTCGTTGGGCCTGGATTCGAGGTTGATTTTGTGATATTTGTACTCTGCAAGTGTGCTAGCCAACGATTAATGGATTTGAGCTCGTATCCGAGCGCATAGAAGCATGTTAGCGTCCGATCATCATCGGATGTTTTTTGGAAACTACCATAGACACCTGGCAGTCAAAATGCGGGTGTCTACATAAATATTATTTTTAAATTCTATACCTTATAAATATTTTACGAGATTTCGGTATCGTTTTATAAATCATTTGTAATTTAATTGTTTACGAATAT
The DNA here is from genome assembly GCA_958450325.1 of Agrostemma githago. Classification (NCBI taxonomy): domain Eukaryota; kingdom Viridiplantae; phylum Streptophyta; class Magnoliopsida; order Caryophyllales; family Caryophyllaceae; genus Agrostemma; species Agrostemma githago. Next base: position 56,171,317 of record OY288249.1, on the reverse strand, counting down.
TTTGTTTGTTATCGTGACACTAGTAACTAAATAATTTCGATTTCATATTTCGTCTTATTTCGTTAATTTATGATTTTCACTTAAAAATCGTATTTTTATATTTTAATCAAAATTCGTATACTTTTTAATAAATTAATTTTTGTTTTACGATTTATTCTAATAAATGAGAAAATAGTCGATTTTGTTTTAAATATGTTTTTAGTCGAGACTATTTTCACTAATAATTTCCTATTTGATTCCGATTGATTATTTTTATTAAAATCCATATTATTTATTAATAAAAACTATCTTTTAAAAATCATTTGAATTCTCCATAAATTTCATTTCATTTATAAAGCTCGTCGATTCATTTAATTTTGCTATCGTTTTTCTTAAAACATCTATTTTCTAAAATTAGTAGTTTTAACTCGATTTCCTAATTATTTATAAAATTCTATATATTGACTTATTATATTTTATTTATATTTTGAGTAACGAATTTAGAAATATAATAAAGTTACGATAACGACGATAATAGTAAAATGTTAATTTCGTTAGAGATGCTATCTTTATACATTTCACTTATTTTAATAGCTTACGAATTTTCTATAACAATATTTCCTTTTTAAGTAAGTTTCTATTTATAGAAAGTTTCCTTATATATAAAATGTTTATTCCTTTTATTCATATAATTATAATGATTATATCTCTTGTATATATCGATAATGACTGCTTTGGAGTTATGGAATAAGGACAAGTGTGGGGTAGAGTAATATATTCTGGGGTTTACGTTTTTGCCATCAACTATAAGGCTGGTGTGTCTTTATGGGACACATTGGTTGTTCAACCGAGCATATATGGTGTTCGGGAGTGTGTGTACATTTTGACCTTAAACTCGTGCCTCGCAGTGTAAGACGCCGTCGGGTTGAACTGAGTATTTATGGTGCTCGGGAGGGGTGTGCATATTATCTTAAACTAGGGCCACGCATTTATAAGTCGCCGTCCTATTATGGTTGAGTAGCCTAGTTAGAGACCGAAGTTTGATTTGTTTGAACTAAGTTCTCGAAGCTAGTTTTAGTATTCTCCTAGTGAAAGTCTAGCCTTCATCACTAATCCTATCCATAACGCCATTTTGAATATTATTATTATTATCGATTGATTTTGACTTGCAGGTTTGCAAATGCTTTAAGTTTCGCTTAAAACTTATTTTTATTATATCGTTTTAATGTTTTGTCATTTTAATTATTTTGATATAATAATACTATTATTTTTCCATATGATATAATTTGGCTGGGAGAACGTCCGAGTTACTCCCCACTGACGTGGCTGTTATGTTTATAACATGACAGGTATTTGCTGCTGGGTTTCGGGTCTGAGCTAGCGAGTAGCGTAGATCCTACTCTTTCTTTATTCTTGTAATTTATGGATTTGTATAACCCATTTGGAGAATTTCCTTTTTAGCCCTTTTGTGAAAAGAGGCCTTTGTATTGACTTACCATTTCTTTAATAAGATATAGTTTGTCAGTGTGTTTTAATCCCAACTCTACAGTGTTTCCGCCACTGTATTGCGTTATAATTTCTAGGGGATTACAGTTTTCTTCTCCTTGTGTATCTCCGTTCTATTTCTTGTGTGCTATTCTCTCATCCTAGTGCCTCAAAAGCACTAGGCTACTAACGTTTGCTCAAGTGCTTCTAGTGCATTCAATGAATCAAGGCAACGTTATGCATCCGAGCTACCATCAACCGTCATGGGACAACTATGGGGCAAATTGCCAAGACCCACAATTTTACCAACCATATCAACCTCATCAACAATATTATGAACCCCCTCCATATGGTTACCATGAAAGTTGTCAAGGATCATTCCAAAATCCTAACAACTACCAAATACCCTCACAAAACCCACAACCAAAAATCCCCAACTTTGAGACTTGTCAAATGATGATTCAAATGCAAAAGACTCAACAAGAGATGATGATTCAATTGCATAAGAATCAACAAGAGATGATGATTCAAATGCAAAGGGATAAAGAGGAGTTCAAGGCCCAAATAGAGGCGCAAGATGCTCGAATCAATGCACTTATGGCTCGTTTCACGATGTTGGCCACTCGAGCTCCACAATTTGTTGAGGAAGGTTCGTTTGGGCAAGAAGATCGGTTGTCTCCACATGGAAATGAACCCGATCATGAAGCCACGAATGAAGAAGAGAGGGTAAATCAAGAGATCATTGTTGAGTGTTGCTTGGATGGTGGGATGGTGAAGATATGGGAAGAATGGAGGAAGTTGAAGCTTCAAGGATCGACAATGAGGAGGGATTTGAAAATGATTATCAAGGTAATTCTTGGGTAGCCAATGTATTGGCTATTAAATTGGATTTGTATGATTTTCTTCGTGATGAACCGGATGTTGACAATCCAAACCCAAGTGAAGAGATGACCCCTCAAGACCAAATTGACAAGGTGAGTGAAAAGGAACGTAATACCTGGGAAAAAGAGGTAGATGCCTTAGAACTCGCCTTGAATGGGAAATTGGAGGAGCCAATTAGGGAATATGGAGATGCTATGCTAGACCAAACCATCGAAGGCCTTGAGTCTCTTCATGGTGAGAATTCTAGTAAGAATGACGATGAGGTCTCCCCTAAAGCCTCCAATGAAGAAAACTTGATGCCTTCCCCTTCTTTATCGCACTCGATTTCGAGTCCCTTGTCTTGTGAGACGGTTGATGAAGTGGATCCTTGTCGGGCGGTGGAAAAGAGTGCTACTCTTGACCCCGTAGAAGAAGCAACACCCCAAGGGCGTGATCTCCCAAATCATAACGCCGAGCATGACTCTAGACCACTATACTTACCGGATGGTCATAAGAGTCGTCACAATGTTGGTTGGAAAGACCCAGAAGATCACGAGAACCCCGAGCATAATAAACATGATCGCTTCTTGACTCCGACTTGGAAACTCTTGTTGATGGCTAGGATCGGCCACATGAGCATTAATGAAGATGTTGCTAGGGCATTTGACTTACTCCTCCGAGCTCTTGATGGCTATGGAGGTGTAGATGGTGAGAGTATCTTATTGTAAATATCTTTTTCCTTTTTCTTTTGAGCGTTTGTGTTTGTATATGTTTGGTTGGATAGTTTGGTTTCTAGGTTTTGTTAGTTTTTGTGGAATTCTTGTAATTTGGAATTTACTTGAGTGATGTGAGGGAGGGATCTTTGATGTGTTTATTGAGCTTACTTGATAGGTTTGAATTGAAGATGAAGAGTTTATAGAGGGGTATTGATGATAGAAGCTTCAAAGCTTGGTGGAGGAAGTCGGTTTTTGAGCTTTTTGTAAGCTTTTGGGAACGGGATTTTGGATCCCGAAGTTGTAATTGTCTTGTGGGTGGAACAAGGATTGAAAGAAGGCTTCAAGGCCCGGGAAAGGTGTCATCCCGGCCGAGATGGGTGTCATCACGACCGGGATGAAGTGAGCATGGAAACAGAAGCTACTGACGTGCGATCCCGACCGAGAAGAGCTCCATCTCGACCGGGAAGGGACTATCCCGACCGAGAAGAGCTCCATCCCGACCGGGATGGTGTCCAGCAGTCCTTTTTGCCTCTTCTTCATCATTTGAGCCCACCCAACTACTTTATACCCCCTCCCAACCTCCCTGCTCACCCTTGCATCTATCATTTCACCCTTGCACTTCATTTATACACCTTCATCTCATCTTCTCATCACTATACACCGAGTTTAACCTCAAATCCCAACCTCATTACACCCATGCATGCCCGATACTTGAGACTACATTGATGAAGAGAAGGAATCTCGATGAAGACAAGCAAATGTGCCTATAATGATCATTGAGACGACGGAGTTGATTGAGTTGCTAACCGTTTGGTAAGGCGACTCTCCTTCTTTTTCGTCTTTTGTTTGCTTAGTATTTCTTCGTTTGTTCCCCTTCCCTTTATCATTATGGTGTCTTGAAGGCCCTCGAGGCCTTGGTTGTCATTGCTCCCGACTCTCGATGACGTGACTACATCGAGAGTCATTTCAAAAATCCAAATTGTCAAGTAATTTCACTTTTATTTCATTTTGCTAGAGTTTAGTCGGATTTAGGCGGAATCCGGGCTAGGTGACTTGATTACACCTAGCCCTCCCCTCCCATTTCCATTTATTTTCTTCTTTTTATTTCTTCCCCCATCCATATCTTTTCTTGTCTCGGCCCTTGGTGACTTGATTACACCCCGGTCGGTCACATTCTACCCTTTCTTCACTTTCATTTTTCATTTTTTAGCTTTATTTTCCCTTTTCTTTTCTTTTTAGTGTCTCCGCACACACTACTGATCGAGCATGAGGACATTGCTCGGTTTAAGTGTGGGGGAGCGATATATTAGTCTAACTTTATTTTTGTAGTTTTTTCGAAAAAATCTTAAAAATCCTTAAAAATTTGGAAAAAAAATTCATAAAAATAAAAAAGATTTTCTTTTTGTGTCTTTTTCTTTTGTGTCCTTGTTCCGTATATTTGTTGTGTTGTGTGTTTTGCTCCCCCGAATTCCTTATAGGTTGCGCGATCGTCGACAAGTTTCGAAAAGCTCAAGACATTTGGTAATATCCCTTCATTTCTTTCTCCTTTTTCCTTTTTGTGGAGTTTGGAGGTTGCCATGTGGTGGTGTGTGCTCGGGTGGAGCTTTTTGGAGTTTGTAGTTGATGTGGTGGCTTGTTTGAATATTTCGGGGTGGTGATTATTTATTTTGTGTGGTTGTTTGTTTGTTTTGTTGTGTTTGTCTCTTTTCCTTTCATTTTCGTTATGTCTTTGTTTTGTCTTGTTTAGTTGTGTCTAGTGTGTAATAAAAGGGTTTCGAAAATCCGGTTTTGAGGCTAGTGCGCAAGTGCTTACTTTACCTTTCTATTGATGTGAATCGAGTCTTGGACTTTAGTCTAGTAGAATGACTTTAAATCAGTGATTTCGCTGGTTTCTTACCTTTAGTCCACCTAGTTTACTAGGGATTTACTACGGGATTTGCATTTTGACCACCCACGGAGTGAAAAGGCCTTGGTTGCCGAGTCCCGTCCCTTAGGTGACCGTGTTCGAAATTGCTTTGATTACTCCAAGTTTCCCCCTTTTTGTGGGTTTGAAGGGTAGACGTCTTCCCGACTTACCCATTTCCCTACCTTCTACACATTTTCCACAAATAAGTTGCAACTTGTCTAAAATCTTACTTGGTTGCAAGAAATGCCTACAAAACAAAACATATCAAAAAGGCAAGCCAAGTCAATAAGAAAGGAAAGAAAAAGAAAAGAAAGAAAAAGAAAGAAGAAAAAGAAGAAAAAGAAAAGGCACAAAGAATCAAAAAGAAAATACAAAAGAAGAAAAAAAGAAATGGCATAGCAAATCAAAAGCCAAATGCAAAAGAAAAGAATGCCAAAAAAAATCATCTCACAAAAAGAGTTCTCACCCCTAAAAAATAAGCCTTTTACCAACTGTTATCACGAAGAGCCTACCAAAGGACCGAGTCCCTAGGAAGGATGATAGCGGTAATGGTCGGTCTTCCCTCACTTTGCAACCATATCCACCTTTTTACTTGGACTAGTTAGGCTATTTTTGAGCATGGGACGACCCTCTTGGCTCATCGCTAAAGGGGGCGAGGTTTCACTTACCTACAGTGTCGACTAACTCCGTGGTTCATCCTTTTTCCATCCCGCCTATCGTCCCGTGGTACGTTCTTAGAAGGTTAGGAGGAACCTAGGTAAGTTACCAACGTTTTTGTTGCTTTGTCGTCATACTATTAGGGTTTTGTCCATATCCATTTGCGTTATTAGCTTGGGAACGTTGTCACTTGCCTTGAGTCCTTAATCGGTGTCCCTTTCACCGCTTTGTTGAGGGAAGTGGTATTTTTTTTGTCTTGGATGCAACCGATATTTTGTTTGTTTGTGTGTTTTCGTGTTCGGTTGTATCCACAGTTTTGTCGCAAGACCTCACTTGCCTTGCGGAGAGCACTTGTCCTCTAAGTGTTCTCGCGTGAGTTGAAAGGGCGTAGGGTGCACTAACACCCGCTCGGCTAGTATTTTAGTTTTTATTAGTTTAGTAGTTAGTTCATGCTTACTCGAGGGCGAGTAAGGGTTAAGTGTGGGGGAGTTGATAAGTGTATTTTGTAGTGCTTATTTGTTGTGTTTGGTCCCGGTTTCTCTTGTGGAATCGCTCTTTGGAGCGGTTTCTTGGCTAATTACGCTTCTTCTAGTTCATTTTAGGTTCCTAAGGCCATTCTTGGAGAGGTGGAACAGTTTCGAATCGTTTCCGACACATTTGGAGCCAACGAAGAGAAGCGACGATCACTCGGTGGCTTAGACTCGATCCCAAGACCTTGGGACGCATTTCCGAGCCCCTTAGACTCGATCCTGAGCACCGAGAATCGATGAGAAGCCCATGAGAAGCAAGTAGGGACCCTTGAGATCATATTTGAGGCCTACAAGACCCATCCCGGCCGAGATAAGAGCCATCTCGCCCGAGATGAAGAGTACAACCAAAGACGGGCCACTGATGCTCAATCTCGCCCGAGATCATCTCATCTCGGCCGAGATGGGTCCCATCTCGACCGAGACCATCTTTTCTCGCCCGAGATTGGCCACCTGCAGACCCGCGTCACTTCTTTTCTTCTCCTTTGCTCTTGAACCCTTATAAATACCCTTCCTTTGTATTGTTTAAGCACCATACACTATCTTATATTATGTTAGACATTACCCACTAAACCCTAGACTAATTTAGGTTAGATTAGCTTAGATTAGTGTAGATTAGTCCTTAATTAGTCCTTAATCTAGTTAGTTAATCTTGTATTAAAGGATCTCTTGAAGAATCCATTCAATCTTGACAACATTGGTGGATGTTTTGGGTGTTCTTTATATACAAGTTCTCATCTTTTCACCCTTTGTAGTTTGGTATAATCCTTCTCTACTCTTTTCTTTTAATCTTTATTGTTATTCAAGTTTTCATCTTTGTTTAGTGTTCATTGTTCTTGCTAGTTTCATTTCCATTATGAATGTTTTGGTCCTTGTGTTTGTTTCTCTTGTTTGTGCTTGTTTTAGTTTTGATATGTGTGAGTAGTCATCCCCTAGGGTTAGTAGGGGGATTGGGTGTTGATTAGGGATGATTAGGGTGGAAATTGGTGATGCTAGATGTTGTTATTGTTGTTTCCTATTTGCCTTGCACTCCACATGTTCGATGAAATGCTTGTGAGACTCGAGATGATCCATCCTTGTTTTTCTTGCCTCTTCTCTTGTATGTGGGTGTTTGGTTGTAGGTTTGGTAACCTCATTAGTAGTTAGAGCGTGGTGAGGATGACCCCTAGGCCGTTTAAGTAGCGAGAGCCCAATCGGAACCTAGGCTACGAGAGCATGCAAGTGACCCCCGTTTCCTTCTTTTTATCTCCTTGACACCCATGAACCCGACCTAGCCCTAGCTTCTTCTTATTGATTTTTTAGCTTCCATTTATCATTAGTTATTTGTTTAGCTTAGTTCTTAGTCGACCTTAGCCATAGTTTATTTTGTCTTGAACCTAGTCTAGGACCGTAGCACACCCTAGCCCGACACCCCGTCCCTGTGGATCGGCTCGACATACCCTAGCTACCTAGCTTAGGTTAGTTGGTAAATTTTGATCGGTGGGATCCACGACAAATCCCTCCCGTCAGCAGGCCATGTTTGAAACCCAGCTAGGGTTCATGAAAACTGACCTAGAGGTCACGAATGCACGTTTAGCTGTCATTGAACGGCAAGACCTTGATTCTGGGCCGGTAAATATTGTGCCATTTACCAAACTGATCAGCACAATGCGTGAGCTCGAACAACAGTTCCACGCCCTTTAAGGGAATAACATTCGTATTGAAAACTCTCGAGACTATGCACCCATTAGTGAGAAACTACCAAAGGATCTCGACTTAGAGAGGTTACCCATGTTCGAAGGGACGGAGGATCCATTATTACACCTCCGAGCTTTCAAACAATTCATGGCAATCAAGGGGGTCAAAGCCGACATGTTCATCAATTTGTTCGGCGTATCCCTCGGGAAATACCCAAAAGTCTGGTTCTATAGGCTTAATGCAAAAAAATTCCCAATTTGGGAAGATGTGGCTACCGAGTTCGCTAAAAACTATTCTGATAATACTAAACTTCAGATTACCATGCGAACCCTAGAAGTCATGGCCCAAGATCCAACAGAGGGTTTCACCAAATACCTTCAACGTTGGCGGGTTGAGAGTGTTAAAACTGGTCGATAAGCCCAGTGAGAAAACTCTAGTGGAGGCCTTTGTCAAGCACCTCCTCCCCTCTTACCGCGTCTATCTTAGGTATGCCGACATTTCAAACTTTGCGGTGCTTACCGAAATGGGCACTAGGATTGAAGACGATCTTCGACATAATGAAGATCTGGGTGAAGCTTCTACTGAAGGCTACGCTGGACATCCACTTGAGTCCTTAGAAGTCGACGACTACTGACAACATCATCCGAAAGTCTAGATTTGGTTTAAGTTCGAGTCTGAGTCTGAGTCTGGGATGTTCTATTTCTTTCAATTTCAAAGTCAGATTTAGAGTCAGTTGTATTCTGTCCTCTTTTCAAAATTCAATAAAAATCAGCTTTCTATTTCTCATATATGCTTTCCTAGTGTGTTTCCGAGAACATGATGAACACCATCATACACTGTGAACACATGCACGTGACTATTATAGGCACATCTATAATGACTACAGGAAACTGAGACCCATGTTTTCCTTTACCCGTTCCATGTCTGACATAGAAAGCCACATAACTACCCTTAGCAAGAGCGGTATCAAATCCTAGGACAAATCTAGGTAGTCTCCTAGTTTGGGTTCAAGACGGGAGGCAAACCCATTTCCCACAATAAACACCCCTCCAATAAGACTGACCAATCCCTACCTTAGGCGTTAGTCTGACCAACAAAAAATAAAGGAGAAAATGCTGGACAAAAAAAATCAGAAGTCCAAGGAAAAAGCAAATGGGCCAAAATAAAAGAGCTGACCATGATAAAAAAAAGAAAAAACTCTCAACATCCCTCGACCAGATATGGTCAACCCTTTGACCGGGACATGGTCAACTCAAATGAAGAATCCCAAGACCGGAGCTCAGAGGTCAACCAAAAAAATTCAAAAACCCATGACCGTGGTCAACGGTCAACTCAAGTGAAAGTCCCATGACCGGGGTACGGTCACTTCAAGAATCATCAAAACCCATACCATCAAATAGGGGAGAAACAATCAAGTTGGTCAGCTAACACCACATCTAGCCTTCCCACATTACAACCCTCAAGACCTTCTCGAGACCTAGGCTAAGAGACAGCCCAGAATTTTGAGGATTCAAGCTCCATAGGATACACCCTAACCATTAGGGCCAGACATGGAAACCAGATCCCGCATTATCAACCTACCCCAATTGAAGTTCGAGTCATTTTTACTCGACTTCTCCCTTTCCTACCACATTACAATACCTTACCCTCGAAGCCTTAACTCCACAAAATCGGGCTCCAGATTTCAAAACATCAAAGCCACTTAAGACCTAGCTCGACATTTCCAAAAACATCCAAACCAATTACCAGTCCCAAACACGGGAACTCAATCCGTGGTCGGCATAGAACATGCCCAAATAGTTCACACCATCTCTGGAGGCTACCCCGGAGAACGGTCACAGTCACAGGATCAATATCCTAACTGTTCCAGCTCTTTAATCAAGACATCATTGGGAACACACCTAGCCTATACCATTGTTATGGCTAGTTACACACAAAGCCCTGAACTACGGCATGGTTTGATCTCAGTACACGTGAATACATAGGCAGCCTTTCAACAAGGGCACAACCACCCACATTGACACACCCACAAAAAGCACCGTCATTTCTATCACGACACTATCATGTTCTCAACAGTTAGCTTTGTCATCCTGGGGGCTTCTCTTAGACGGAAGATCTCCATCCACTCACAAAATCCAAAATTTTCAAAATAGCCTCCTTTCTATAGTGTGTCCTAGTACTCGACTCAGTCGAAGACGAGAATCCGTCAGGATTCGAAGCAACACCCACTTTGGGATTATACCCCAAAAATAAAAATTCAAAAGAGCACTAGTATGTAGCACTGCTATTGCTGAGTCCTGCAGAAGCAGTCTCATTACAGACTACTACAATCCCCTTTATGGCACATCCTTCCCATTTCGATGTTTGACCGTGTTGCCACTCGCCTAGGCTACGGAATAGCACAACGTAAGAGTGGGGGCTCTGTAGACGCCCACATTTGGCTGCTAGGTGTCTATAGCAGTTTCCAACAAACACCCGATGATGATAGGACGCAAACGTGCTTTTACGCGCTCAGATATGGGCTCAAAATCATTAGTTTTGGCTTGGGCTTTTTAACGGAGTACAAATCTCACAAAATTAACTTCAAATTCAGGCCCAGTGGGTCATTTCTAATCAAATAAGATTAATTTGGGTCAAAACTGACACCGGAAATAAAATCGTCTTTTAGCGACTGACTCAAACCCCAGTCAAAGTCGTTTTCGAGACATAAAAAAACAGCCATGCAAACTTCGAGAGTCCAACTGGAAGTCAAAAACCACAAAATATCAGCTGCATGCACTTTTAGAAGCGTATTCGACAACCAAAATCTCTTCAATTTAGGATAGGATTTCTTTCCTAAAATCTATCCAAAACCGGGTATTTTTCTTATAAATACCCCATCCCCTCAACACAATTTACAACTTTTTCACCCATCACAACTTACATCTTTTTCACAACCCTTCAATCACCTTCAACCCTATACACACATACCGAGATAAAAACTCGTAAAAAGACCGAGAGCCAAACTCGTCAAATCTCTTCCCTAATCATACACACCATAACTCTCCTATATCATCTCGACGCTCCCGTGCCTAAGCCACAACTAGACGAGCCCTATTCCGAGAAGACAAAGCATGTAGGTTGAGGGTGCAAAATTCAATCCCGATTTCTCCTTTTTCTCTCTTCTCTTCTCTCTGTCTATCCCGTCTCCTTCTTCATTTTTTTATTTCGTTTCTAATATCGTTATTAATATTACTACTATCAAATTAACATTAAAACGTCGCGCATACATCAATTTACAAAACGATCTCGAATCGAATACGTTTAAGGATGAATCTCACATAAGACCCTTCTAATCCCTTTACGAGTTGTAACAGTGGTGGAGCCCTCTCGAGGAGCCCTGCCTTAAACACTCAAGGGCATGATGGGATCGCGAGTATTCCTCCTTAAACATATTCGATTCCCCTTTTTAAGGTTAAAACGAAACCTGTTGATGCAAATCGAACATCACATAATCCGCAAGGATTAATTACGATGTCGTGACACGGAGAGAATCGACTTTCGCTCTAATCAAACATATAAAAACGTTTATATTCTTAAGATGCGATATCGACTCCATAGTCGAATATTATGTGAAAGAATTAATCAATAAATCGTACTAGCACGAACCCGTTGATGCCGAAATAATTCTCACATGGTCCGAAAGACCGATTACGACATTAGAACGTGGAAGGAATTATTTCATCCAAATTCAATTTAAAACGATTTACAACGTCTTTTCTAAATCCCCAATAATCGATCTCGTAATAATAGCATACATACACTACAAGAGTTAAAGTCTTGGGCGACTGAGCTTAGCTACTGTCATCTGTCGCTAAAAAGAGACGTGCGACTGTTAATAGCCGCTAAGCACCTGTGGCTATAGTTAGTCGCTTTTAGCGACTGATTTCAGTCGCTAAAACAGACGCGCGACTGATTTCAGTCGCTAAAATTAGCGACTGAAATCAGTCGCTAAGACGTCCCTTTAGCGACTGATTTCAGTCGCTAAGAGCGCCAGATTAGCGACTGATTTCAGTCGCTAAGGGGTGTGACGTGTAATTCCCTAAAAATTCTAACGCAATACAGTGGCGGAAACACTGTAGAGTTGGGATTTAAACACACTGACAAAACTATATCTTATTAAAAGAAGTGGTAAGTCAATACAAAGGTCTCTTTTTACAAAAGGGCTAAAAAGAAATTTTCCAAATAGGTTTATACAAATCCATAAATCGTGAATGAAGAAAGAGTAGGATCAACGCTACTCGCTAGCTCACACCCAAAACCCAGCAGCAAATACCTGCCATGTTATAAACACAACAGCCACGTCAGTGGGGAGTAACTCGGACGTTCTCCCAGCCATATTATACCGTATGGAAAAATAATAGTATTACTATATCAAAATAATTAAAATGGAAAACATTAAATGATATAAGAAAAATAAGCTTTCGGAGAAAACATTAAATATTGGAATAATAAAATCAGAACAAGTTTTCGGAAGAAAACTTCAAATATTTGCCAACCTGCAAACCAAGATGTAACGATAATAATAAAAATATTCAAAAAGGCGTTATGGATAAGATTAGTGATGAAGGCTAGATTTTCACTAGGAGAATACTAAAAACTAGCTTCAAGAACATAGTTCAAACAAATCAAACTTCGGTCTCTAACTAGGCTACTCAACCGTAATAGAGCGACGACTTATAAATGCGTGACCCTAGTTTAAGATAATGCAAACCCCTCCTGGGATTACCTGTCACCCAGTTCAACTTATGACGACGACTTACTGCGAGGCCTAAGCTTAAGGTCAAAATGTACACAACTCCCGGGATACCTGTCACCCGGTTCAACAACCAATGTACCGATTCCTGATACACTAGCCTTATAGTTGATGGCAAAACCGTAAACCCTAGAATATATTACTCTGACCTCACACTTGTCCTTATTCCGTAACTCCAAAACAACCATTATCGAAATACAAAAGATATGATCAATATAAATAATATGAGGATAAAAGGAATAAACATTTTATATTAAAAGGGAAAACTTTCTTTAAATAGCAACTTTCTAATTTTAGAAACTTACTTAAAATAGAAATATTGTTATAGAAAACTCGTAAGTTATTAAAATAAGTGAAATGTACAAAAATAGCATTTCTAATGAAATTAACATTTTATTATTATCGTCGTTATCGTAACTTTATTATATTTCTAAATTCGTTACTCAAAATATAATTAAAATATAATAAGTCAATATATAGTACTTTATAAATAATTAGAAAATCGAGTTAAAACTATAAATATTAGAAAGGAGATGTTTTAAGAAAAACGATATCAAAATTAATTGCGTCAACGAGTTTTATAAATGAAATGGATTTTACAAAGGGTTCAAATTATTTTTAGAAAATAGCTCTTACTAACAGAATAATACGGATTTTACTAAAAATAGTCAATCGGAAACAAATAGAAAATTATTAGTAAAAATAGTCTCGACTACAAATATTTAAAACAAAATCGACTATTTCTCATTTATTAGTATAAATCGTAAAACGTTAATTAATTTATTATCAAGTATACAAATTTCGATTATAATATTAAAATACGATTTTAAGTTAAAATTATAATTTAACGAAATATGTCGAAAATATGAAATCGATATTATTTAGTTACTAGTGTCACGATAACTAACAAAATATTATAACGATCATAAATAATTTAATTACCAACGATTTATAAAATGATATCGAAAACTTGTATAAATATTGATAAGGCATACGATTTAAAATTAGTATAATTAGCAAATAATAAATAGCTAAAATTAAGAAAACCGAAGTTAAAATATTTACTACATACTACTACTCAAACATACGATATAAAATCGAGTAACGTTCTAAAGTTATCTTAGAACGACGGCGAAACGATCACGTGCTTATCCTTGTCGGGTCGTCACGAATTCCTACGAAATACAAATATACGGTATAAAGTACCATATAAAACGAGTAGAACGAAAGAGGGAGAATGGGTAATCGAATTACCTAGAAAAGTAAGAGAGGAACGGAAAGACTATTGTGAGAGCGGAGTAAGAAAGTCGAGAGTTCAAGTATATTAGAAGTCAAGGGAGAACAATGTAAGAGGAAACAATTTGTGAGGGATTCGAAGGGAGTAACAAGAATGACAAAAACAAGAGAGTAGAACGAGCCGGATAAGACATGAAACAACATCCAAGCAGACGGAACATCAAAAAAATGATACTGAACAACAACAGCAGAAAGATAGAGCAGCAGCAGCAGTACACACCCGGACAGCAACACCTAAATGAACAGGAGCGGAATATCATAGATGCACGAACGACCAGGCCGCACGTAAAACACAGCAGCAGAAAAAAGAAAGAGAAAAACAGCAGCACACACGAACAGATTGAGGTGAAGAAGGAGATTAAAGAGAAGAAACGACAAGGACAGCAGTAGTATGAGCAACAGCGGACAGCAGTACAACTCGTAAACAAGAACAAGAGCATCAGCAGTCAGGCACGCTTCACGACAGAAATCGAATACAACAAGAAACAACGGGACGACAATACAACAGCAGATAGCGGCGGCAACAAAAGCAAAGGAAAAAAGAAGCAGGGGAAACAGGCTCGAAAAGAAGTAGCAGATACGATGCAATAAAGAGGACGAAATGAACAGAAAGGAACAAAAGAACGAAGAGTAGCAGAAAACGTAAGAAATCAGAGGACGAGGAGGAGAAGAACGACCGAAATCGAACAGTAGCGCATAAGTACGACAACAATAACGACAGCAGCACACAACAACAACAAGAAAAAAAAGGAGGAAGAAGAATGAGATTACCACCACGGAACAGGGACACGCAGAGGAAACATGGGGGTCGAAGCAGTAGACGCGAAGAACAAGAAGAATAGCAGCAGCACGCAGGCAACAAAACGCAGGAGAAAAAATGGTGAAGATTGATGGTGATGGTGTGTACGGTGAAGGTGATGAAGAGGATATGAGTAACGGGAGGATATGAGTAACGGTGGAGAGAAAGAGAAAGGCAAAGGGAGTTGAACGTTAAATCAAGGAAATGAGAATGTAAGAGGAAGCGGTGGAACAAGGAGAAACGTATACAACAAGTGGGGTAAACACGTATTTAATTGGGGTTGAATGTAAACACAAGGTGAAATGAATGTAACTCAACAAAAAGTGTACGGATTCCGACACAATATGTATACGGATAATTAAATGAGTCGCGTTTCATAACGATAAGTTGACTGACCCACGAATCGAATTAAAACGAGTCAATAAAATTAATAAATAATCGGGCCGTCAAATAAAATGAGTAATTAAATTATTCGAGACGAAATCGAATCTTATAGAAATAAATAATTAGACGATGAAATAGTATTTCCCGTTAAATAATAAATCTTCGATAAAGTGAATTAAATTGATTTCTCGAGGAAATGTAATAAATGTTTTGAAGAAACTTAAAATAAATGAGTTTCGAGCCGAAAAATAGAAAATTCGAGCTTAAATATAAATAAATAAAAAGAATTTAGAATTTAAATCGTCGAAATAGACTTTCGATAAGAATTAAATCAAATGTATAAAATAAATCGAAACAGAAATAAAAATACGTTTTAAATATAAGAATAGTTTCCGAGACAAATAGAATTTTAGGAGTTTGAAACGATTAAACTATAAATTCATTTTGAGTTAAATTGTAAAAATAATAATACGAACAAAATTTTAATTTAATTAAATTTATAAAAATCACGGGTGTTACATGACGTGGCATCTTTGAACGTCTTTCGGCGACTGAAATCGGTCGCTAAATGACGAGATTAGCGACTGAAATCGGTCGCTAAATGACAAGATTAGCGACTGAAATCGGTCGCTACCGAACCAGAATTAGGCCGGTTATATTTATTTTTTTTCTAGGCAAAATCTGCACAATAAAACAAACCAACAACCACAATACATCCCAAACATCACTCCATGGAATGTACCAAACGTTTCACAAGCTTCACACTCCAAAATTGTCAACCAGGTACGCAAACGTGGTGAATACACTAAATTAAAAGTGTTGTTACAAATTGTTTTTCAACAAGCATTCAGAAACTATAAATTGTTTTCATTCAATCTACTCAGCTAATAGGGAAACTAGCTGACGCACCACTACCACCATCACCGAAGGGGTCTCTAGGATCCGGGAATCGGGGAGTGGGGCCGGAGTTACAGTTAAGCTGCTGCATATTCCTAAGACGCCGTAGCTCTTCCAGAATTTGCAGGTTAATGGACTCCTGCGTCTTCAGCCTCTCATTCTGCTCCTTCATCTGCTCGGCCATAGCTGCCCGTTGCGCCTTCTCCTCTCGATGTTCCGCCCTCATCTCAGCCATCTCGGATGGTACACACTCCGTCGAGGTCGCATGGGCCCCCCGAACATTGGGTGGTGTCCAGTACAGGGAATGAGCGTTCCCCGTACCGTACACCGCTCCCTTGCGGTACCCATCCGCGACTCTGAACCAAATTGTGCTCGGGTCCACACCTACATTCTCGGGCGCTCTGGTGGCCTCCATATACGAATCCTACAAGAAATTGGAGACATGATTAGGTGAGTTCGAAAGAAAAAAAAAGTAAAGAAGCCTTATGCTTGAAATTTACCCAAATTTCGGCGTCCTTCTCCGTAGCGAACGATATAGGTTTTTTATGCCGCGCAACACTCTTTCCCTTCTTACCCCTCAAAACAATATTCCCATCTACAGTATTGTATCTACCCTTCCCACATATCTTACATTCCTCAAGCATGGCATCGTCCTTCCAAAAAAGCATACATCCATCGGGACAAGCATCGATCTTTTGATGCGGAAGTTCAAGACCTTTAACTATTTTTTTGGTGTTGTAGAATGTTTTGGTCATAATGTTGTCTTTTGGGATGAGTTTCTCAATCAACGCTGCGATATCGTCTACACACCCAAAAGGTAGGTTATACTCACATTTAAGGGTCACTACCATAGACGCGACTTCTAACAATGTCACATCACACCCTCCATATAATGGCTTCTCCGTAGCCTCTAACATATCAAAAAAAGCTTTCGCTTGTGGGTTTGGCTCTTGTGGGGTTGGTTGGTCATCGTCGTTAGTGTACATGCTCTCATCATTAAACAAATTGCACTCAACCACATCAACAATCATTCCTCTCACCCCGCCCTCATTCTGATCAACCTCAGATTCCTCAACAGCAGACGTCTCACCATGACAAATCCAATAATAGTAATTTGGGCTAAACCCATCTGAGATAATATGTTCCTTAATCAAAATACTATCCAAGAATTTGATATTCTTACATTTCACACAAGGACACCTAAATCTACCCTCTGACGCGTATTCAGGATGGGTTTTAGCGAACTCAAGAAAGCGATTAACACCCTCTAAAAATTCCTTTGTGGGACGCCGTTTCTTATCGAATCTTTCCCCATACATCCATTTTCGTTCCTGTCTTTTCATTTTTTTATCTAAAAAAATTGAGACAATAACCACATACAAATTATTTTCTCTAAAGTAATTTACTAATATATATATACACTAGTCAAATATTCTGTAAAATTCTCAATTCACCTAAACATAGTACTATTTCCACCCAATTTGTCCATAATTACATCACTAAATCGACATAATTGTATTTTACTTCCAATTTCCTAACACATCAAAACAACTCAATTCATTCAACTACTTAACCACAAACCCTAATTTTATACTAACAATCTACCTATTTCAAATTGGGGAACCTATTGGGCGATTAACATTCTAACTACACTAAATATTCCGACAACTAAAAAACTATCCAACCCAATAACTAATTTATTTATATCTATAAAAACAGAAATTAACAAATAATTGAAACTAAATATAGATAGATAAACATAACTTAAGGAAAATGAGAGAATTGAAGAAGGAATGAAGAGGAATGGAGAGGAGCCGAGTGTTAGAGAGAGGGGGGAGGGTTTTTAGAGAAAGAGACCGAAATGGGTGAATGAGCCGGGGGAGGGGGGGTGTTCGTAAATTTTAAAAAAAAAATTGACATCTTTAGCGACCGAAATCGATCGCGCGCCACTTCTATTAGCGACCGATTTCAGTCGCTAAATCCATAGCCATTTCACTAATTTAGCGACCGAAATCGGTCGCGCGCCCATTATTTTAGCGACTGATTTCGGTCGCTAAGGATAATTAATTTTTTTAAAATCCGTCTCCTCGTCCAGCGACTAAAATCAGTCGCGTGTTGTACTTTCAGTCGCAAAATTAGCTACTGAATTTATCAGTCGCGCGTGGTTGGTAGCTATATGAAGTATTTCTTGTAGTGATATTACAAGCATCGAAAAGTGAGCCGAGTATAAATCATATTATATTTTTTCGCGACTTAGTAATCGATTTAAAAATTAAAAGCAATTTCGAAATCAGCGCCTTTTCGAAACGGACAGCAGTCCGTACAGGGGGCACTCAGTCGAGTGTCATAGCCCACTCGATCGAGTGGCACCCTAAAAAGAGAGCAGGAGGTAGCAGGACCACTCGATCGAGTTTGGTCTATGACTCGATCGAGTGGCCCCTTTACGCAAAGTACACGAGTTTCCTACATCGTGTAAGCATTATCAAATGTTTTTTTTACGACCTTTAGTCGTCGCGTGTTAAGACTATCACGTGCCTAGATTTTCAAAACCATGCATTGCATTGTCCGATATAATCCGTTATTATCGTTGATATTCCAATTATTTCGATTTTCGCGATTGTTGTATTGTAAATCCGGGTTGTATTCCGCCCGTGTATTTGTAATCTATTTTCGCGCTTTTATCTTGTCGTTTGTTTTATTGTACTGAAACGAACCTCACATGCTAAAATAACTTCGACGTTAGTTTAGATTCATTATACGACGTAGTTGAACATAATTCACATGTTTAGTCAAAAACGCTGTTTGCATAACATTCAATCGGATTACTAGCGCGCGTATTCTAAAATCGAACGGTATCTTAGTAGAGGTCGCTAAAGTGCGGGCGGGGTTGGGTGTCCTTTTTGGGCTTCCCAACACGTACCTTCACCCCTTACTCAGAACCTCGATTTCCCGATGTCTGAAACCGTTAGCGCACGAGAGTCATTCGATATACGGTACCCAAAAACTCGGCATCGGTATCATAATGCAATGGGACGAACCTCACAAGCTCTCGTATCGAAGTGGGCCGTACTTTGTGCACGATCCACCCAAACTATAGAGTGGGTTCGAATGGGCCCGAACTCTCACAAAGTTCGGTGGCGACTCCATTTTCGATTTAAATTTCAATCCGAGAACCATCTCACACGAGATTCATTCGCCTCCCCAAACCCGTGCGTGGCCGCGTCAGGGTGGACCTATGTCATGTCCACACTATCAATCGTGTTCTAAGGCTTCATAAGTGTTGTTTGGAAAAACATAGAACTCAATATTACTTATTTGGGGATAAAATGTCGGTTATTTACGGTGAACTCATTATAAAATAACAACATTCACAAAATAAAGCAAGCATAAAACAAATTTAAATGCAAGCATAAAACTAAGTGATCTAGTATGACCCCTAAACTAACTAGGTCAAAAAGCTTCATCCGAATCTCCATCCTTCATAAAACCTCCCTCGAATCTTTTGGATCTTCATCCTTCATCTTCTCGGGACTTCGTCTTCAAATTACATTAATTATACTAATTACAAATTAACTAGTAAAAATAAAATAAAGCAACAAATTCTTACAATACAATACGATGCGCTCGCAATCGTATGAACTAAAATAATTATACATTGCACACGAACAAGACGGATAACAAATAATTGAAAATTATTACAACGCATAACGATACGCAGAACGTAAAAATATCTAGTTTTGGTCATACTAGTCACAAGTCAATATCATAACAATTATAATTGCATTCAGACACCGCATTCACAATACGGAAAAAAATAATAATAATGAATCTCATTCATATTCTAATTAACAATTAATTAGAGTAAACTTGAAATTAGTAACACGACTTAACAATTAAGTCGTAAACCAATCGCAAAACCAACTTTAGTAACATGACTTAACGATTAAGTCGTAAATTAAACAAACAAATTTATCATGACTCAATCTATATATTTTATCATGGGTGTAATCGTATTACGGAAAATTTGCATTATTGAATAATTTGGAGAATCAACCCCTCATTGTTTTTTCTTTGGGTTGATGACAAATCAAATTTGTACAGGCCTAACAAAAAAAATAACCTCTATATTCCAATGTCTCCTTTGCAATCATATTGCATGCACTTAGTGGGCTAACATAAGAAAAATTCCTCGTAGCGTATATGCCTCAATATATAAGACGGAAAGATATACTAGAGCCCCACATGTTGCTCCTCTACTCGGTCCACCAACCTAAGGACGAAAGAGATAGAATGATTTTCTCTCTTACTTTTATGGGTGCTTGAGGCAATTAACTGAACTAGCTTAAATTAGGGTTTTCTCCTTGGGTTGACTGTCCATCACCTTATGATTCATTCATATACCTTATTTAGTAGTAGAGTTTAGGTTAAACCAAAAGACAAATCGGGCCTCATAAGTAGTCTCAGTCTAATACCTCACAAGTCCATATTGGACCTATTTATTTCCTGACCGCGTTCGACTGTGTGACCTTATATGATTGTATATCCATAGTCATTAGCCCAATCGAATTGGAGTAATTATCATAATTCCTTCAATAGTTACTTCAATAATTACTCATGATTTGTTGTGAAATGAAGAAAGAAGATAAAATATAGAGAAGGTAGAGATTGAATAAGAGAGACAATACCTAAGGAGAGGAATCGATCAGTCCGTTTATTCATCCGAATGAGGGGTATATATATACTCCCCCGTCTCGTTCATTTGTTGGCATTTGATTAAAATACTTCTCACAATGAATATAAAAGACCAACAAATGAGCGAGACAGAGGGAGTAATAGGGAGTACATCTATGGTTACATCATAATGAGGTACAAGACCCAATAATGGACATCTATATAATATATTCCATAACACTCCCCTTGGATGTACATTAGTGAAGAACATGCATCGTTAAAATCTTGACTAGAAAAACATGGTGGAAAAAACACTAGCGAAAGAAAGTGAGTACATAAATCTTCATATATGCATAACATGTTGTCCCGTTAAAATCTTTCCATGGAAAGCCCAGTGGGGCAAAACCATGACTTAGGATAAAGAGTACAACTCGACTCCCTCTAATAATTACATAACTTGATATTTCCTGAAATGATTCATGTTTTCATGTAACTTAACGACGTTGAAATGGATATGTTGTTATCAACAAACTTGGTATCTTCAATAAATAGGAATCCTTGATAATTTTAACATCATATCTATTCGGAACTCACAATCTGGACATAATCGTCATTCATGACTCTTTGATTTTCATTTCAAATAATACTCCAACGATTGTGATAAAAAATAATTCTAACTTGTTCTCAATGCATGACATAACATAATATGTCTAGAGTTATCAACTCAACATTTATGATGATAATTACTATAACATATTAACACGATTATATTGCTAGCTCGTTAAAAACCTTGCTAGGAACAACTCACTGGGACAAAAAAACTAGTTGAAAGAAAAAATGGTCTAGCTAACATTTCTCAACTGATTAACTTCAGAAGAATCAGTCAATCTGATTATTAACAATATAATAATTAATCTTTCTTGCTAGCTCTTTTATTGTATGGATTGACTTATTCATTGTAGTCTTTCACTACATTATTTCTCAACTACTATGGTGCTTCTAGACGATAAAGTATTTTTACATAGTCGACAAGAAATTTACTCATGTATGAATTGTCATACACTCAAACTTCAAGTTGAGACAGTAAAATCGTGCATTCGCATCACATGCATGTTGAATGCCTTTATAAATACAATTATTGTGAAGATGTTCATATGTATACTTAAGCATGAGTCATTCTGAAACTCATTTGATTAACCACCATCAGTGTTGATCATTGTAGACACCCAGATTTTGACCTGGTGGCTGCAGGGGTGCCCGACAAACACTCGATGACGATTGGACTGCAAAACGATGCGAGATTACGATGTTTTAGATGGTTTTTCTATAGAACGGATCAAATAATTACTCAAAACAATTAATTCAACATCAAAATGGTCTTAGTCGTGTCATTACGGGCGCGTCAACACTAATTAGAGTCAATTCCGACAACGGGGCCCCGAATCGGTCCCGAAATACGCAAAGTCGAACCCGAGTCAACACGTCGGGCCGAGCGAACGTCGAGACACGCGCCTAAGGCCCACCCGGCGCTCGACGCGCTAGGGTTAACAAGGAGCCCCAATCCCCAAATTAATCAAATATACGCATCTCCTACATTTTGGAAAGTTTCAAAATCGGATCTTCAAAACTCGAGGCGCCTCACTTCAGGCGACCGAATACTAATGCACGCGACACCAGGTGACTCAGTCCTGGTGCGCAAGAGGTCAAGCGTCCGAATAGTCGATTTGAACTGCGCGAACAACTATAAATACCTCCCCTCCTCCGCTCATTTCAACACAAAACAACTCGAATTCTCTTCTCCTTCTCACTCTTTACGAGTTCTCTCTAAGCTTAGGTCGCACTCCGACTCTAAGTACAATCCACTCAATCGTTTGTCCCGATATGCGAATCGACACTACTCCTCGTAGTTCCTCAAGGTCCATACTCGATTCGAACAAAGAAGGGCACCCATGCTCGACTAGCCACCTCCGAATACAGTAGCAAAGCTCTGCCGGATTCACCGCAGTACAAGCTAGAAGGATCCACCTCGAAGTCGAATCGTCACTAGGTTGTCATCTAAACAAAACTTTACATACCATACTCTTTATTTATGCACTTCGATAACGTCGAGTCCGACTAGTATGGACGCTAGGTCCATGGCACGTTATAAACATATGTAACGTCCCCAACTTCAACCATAAGCACTAAAACACCTTAACTAAACCCGAGTAGTTCCGATATCCGTTCTCAACCATCTACGCATCGTGTCTCGTTTAGTGTACAATCTGAGGGTGCAACTCCTCACTACATGATTTATTTACATTTCGCATTTACTGCTTTTGTATGATTTACCGCTTTTTTATGACCCTATAATCGCATGTTAAATCACCTAACACAGAATTCAGAACGTAAACAAGCTAAAACTGAACAGAGCGGTGGTCGGGTTCCGTATTAATCCCGATGCTCACCTTTCACACGTGGTTCGATGCATCCCTGTTAATACCGAATCGACGCATCTTAAGTAGAATACCAAGTAAGGTATATCACGAGAATGACTAATATCCGTATTATCACGTTAAAACTGATTTTCTAATACGTATAATACTTAGTACTTTCTACTCTTTTACGTGCATCTTTTCATGGCCTGCTTGTCACGTGAAATCGCATGCAAAGAATGTAAATACAACTACTCCGACAATAAGCTTACTTGTCCTTAAACAACCAACATAGCAAAGACATAGGGTTAAAACAATGGATGTTATTGCACTTCCGCCACAATTAAGGAACAAAGTTATCAGCCCACCGATTGATTAGTAGAGGCCGCTATGTGCGGGCGGGATTGGGCGTCGATGTCTATCGGACACTGGCTTCCCAATACGTACCCTCACCCCTTACTTAGAATCAACGGTTTCCAGATGTCCGAAACCATTGCCAATGAGAGTCATTCCAGGCATGTAGTGCTTAAGGTTACAAGTCTTTATCTTTAGGTCCCCGTGCCACTCAACTTTGAGCCGGCTAAGGATCAAAGTTGACTTGAACGGTTTCCGAGTCCCCACAATTGACTCGATGGCGACTCCACAAATCGGCAACGAATTCGTTCACTAAGAATTTCGTCTTACCAAACATATCGGTCTTTAAACATTTACAACCACGTCTCGATCGATTTTAACGAAAACACGAGTGTCCGCATCCGTCTAGTACAATCCGAATCGTCAACCAAATCGAGGTCCGATACTTCGCCTCGTACGTGAGATCGGATCGGCCCCTACGGGAGGGGCCGCATGGGTGGCCGCCGTGGAAACCAGAGGTCCTGCAGAGGCGGGTGATGGGCGTCGGGTGGTGCGGACGGGCGTCCACAGTTTGACGACTCCGGTGGGGATTTGGAAACAAGTTTCCATCGGTGGTGTAACTCGAACGAGGTCGGTGAAGCTCATTTCCTAGTTCCTTTTTTTGTGGTCAATACAGGTTCTGGCCCTAAAAAGCCCACCTTAACCGATATTAGGACCAATCGACCTCTTTGCGGTAAGATCCTTTCGGACACGCGGAGAGACCCTCGATTGACGTTCTGGTCGTCTATGGTAGCCACGCATTCCGTGCATGTACCAATCGAGTGGTGTTAAGCAAACGGTATGACACTGACCTCCCCAGGTGACCTGTCGTCACCTAAGCAAATGACTATTCGTGGACGGTAGCCTACCCTAACCTACCCGTGTCTGGATCCTGCATGAGTGTACGCATTCCTAGTTATGTTTATCGTGTTTGACAACCTGAATAAAATATTAAAATCCGGATTCAACCACGACAACATATTCAACCGCACCCAACTCCGTTTTCGAAAAAGGACATCTTCTTTTCAAAATCACCTTTTTAAGCACCGTTACTCTGGTCAAAATCACTTTTTTTTTTCAAAACACTTTTTTTGCACATACCGTTAACATTACCAAAACTTCAATTAATGAGGTCGAGGAACCCAACACGGTTACACTCACAAAGCATCACACGCATACCGTCACCACCATCAAAATTCCAAGCAATGGAATCGACGAATGCGGTCGCACGTTTTAAAAGTTTTTCTAAAAAATGCTTTCACCACCTAGATTCTGTAATAAGAATTTGGTCACACTAACGAAAGCACCGTCATGGACACCACGTTCTCCCACGAACACCGTCTACACCGTGAACTTCGAACTCCTAATTAATAGTAGTCTCGATAAAACGCGACGTCATAATTTTTCAAAACCGGTTATCTCACAACCGCGCCTTTTTACAAAATCACAACTTACACTTTTGCTATCGTCGAGTCCTCGACACTCACATAACAACACTTTTTCGACACACCACGAGCGATATCACTAAACCATCGTAATAACGATTTCACAAAACTTCCGACTTTCGAAAAAGTTTGTTTTCAAAATCCATTCATTTTTGGAAACATCAAAGTCTTTGATTCCGAGCCGGGATCAAGATCAATTCCTTACGTCGTACAACCGTGTGATTAACTGTTTGTGTTAGTTACTAGGGTCACCTCCATTCGAGGTCTTACATTTTGGGTCGTCTTGTCTCGAGAAGTCATCTTCTTTAAATCTCACTCCCGAGGTTTATGTCAAATCGTCTCGTTCTAGAGATACAAGTCTGTTAGGCACTTTGCCGAACACATCAAAGGTCTAAAGCACCCGAGTCCCTAATCCGATGATTGCAAACACGCACAAATCAAGGGTCTCACCTCCGTGTCGCTCACCTACAAGCATTCCTCGAGTCTCTTACGTCGTCCGGTGAATCCGTTCTGATCTTTCGATCCTTTCCCACCAGAATCACCCCCCAACATGTCCGTAGATTCGAATGTCATCGAAAGCATCCGCAACGATGTCAACACCCTAACCGAATTGGTTCGCAATATCCATGCTTCAGCAACCCGTTTGACCTCCTCCGTTCGTCACATCGATAGCCACCTCAATTTCCTTGAGAGTAGGGACACAGAAAGCAAAACAAATGCCAATCCGGACAATTACCACGCCCAAGAACTTACCCAGTGTAGATCATCCCAATGTTCCGCCCAATCGAAACCTCCTAAAGTCAATACGGGAAAAACCTCATAAAAGTAATATCCTACAAAGCAGAGATGTCACTAAGAGAGTTCACCCCAATGGACTCATCCTACACCGAGGCCCTTAAACATCTAATCGATCAAGGGTTACTCTTGCCATGGGTCCCACTCCGGACCCACCAATCAACAGACGAAGCAAAAATGGAGTCCTAATGCCTATTGCCTATATCACCAAGGCAATGGACATGATACTGAAGCGTGTGTTGCATTGAAACACGTTATCCAAAACATAATCGAGGAAGGAACATACCCTCCCTCAAAACGACAAAAAGCGGATTTCACCTTTAGGAACATCGAGGGAGAGATAGTCACATCCGTGGTTGTCACGAGCTATTTCAAATCCCTCGACAATCCATCAACAGAAATAAGCCCAAAACACCCATCAAGGGTCACATCCTCAGAAGACTTCATAAGGATCTAAGCCTAAAGAGAAGGCCCCGAGCCTAGGTCAATGTCATAGTAGGGTCAAGTCATAGTACTGTTATTTCCCTTATAGAGTCATTGTTATGTTGAGTCTAAGGTACGGGGACATATCCCAACCTCCCTAGTCATGTCTAAACATCACTCCTTTCGAAGTCTATCAATAAAAGCAATTCTTTCTTCTCTATTATGAGCCTCGACAATGCTTGATTTAAACAATAATGCAAATACTTTCGCTTGTGACTCGTCATGTTTAAACAACATGCCATGCAATTATCGACTCTTCAAAACAATAAAGAAATGCAAAAATCGAGATCCTGTGTTCTCTTTTACCTATTCTATGTCTGGTATAGAAAGCCACAAACTACCCCTTAGAACGAGCATTGTTGAATCCTATGACGAATCTATATACTCTTTTAGCTTGTGATTAAAGACGGAAGGCAAACCCATTTCCCACAATAAAAATTCCCAGAATAAAGATCGACCAATCCACCATAGGTGCTAGTCGAACCAAAAGTCTGAAATGCCCAAAAGGAGCCAGAAGAAAAGAAGAGAATGAAATCAAGGCCAACTAAAACGGCCATATCCGCTAATGTAAAAACAATCAAGACCAAGTTCAAGGATC
Source organism: Agrostemma githago (assembly GCA_958450325.1). Lineage (NCBI taxonomy): Eukaryota > Viridiplantae > Streptophyta > Magnoliopsida > Caryophyllales > Caryophyllaceae > Agrostemma > Agrostemma githago. The sequence continues at coordinate 56,144,539 of OY288249.1, read as the reverse complement.
ATAGTCAAAATTCAATCACCCAATACAAGTCTGAACAAATAATAAAAAAACAAAAAAAAAAACAGACAAGTCAGCTAGCACCATATATTAGCCTCCCTACATTACAACCTTTAAGACTTTCCCGAGACACTTGTTAGGAGACACTCCGGAATTTTGAGGATTCAAGCTCAATAGGATAATCCCGGCCATTAAGGCCAGACATGGAAGTCAAATCCCACGTAATTTACATCTCGCCCGATTGAAGCCTGAGTCATTTTTGCACAGCTTCCCCTTTCCTACCACATTACAAAACCTTAGCCCATAGTCTTAACTCCACAAAAATCAAACTCCAGATTTTGATTCATCAAAGCCACTTACTACCTAGCTCCACATTCCAAAACCATCCGAACCAGTCACCCTGACCTAAATGCGGTATCTCGGTAATTGTTACTTTCAAGGGGTTATCCCGATCACTTCACCTTAGTTCTTATTAAACTAGGGTGAAAACCCATGCAATACACTCTAAACATCTCACATCGATAATTGGCATAACGAGTCTAAAGCAAAATCACTCACATCTTATGAACTACGAACATGGTTTGATTCCGTCTAAACACGGATACGTAGGCAACCCCTCCAGGGGTACAACCAACAAAAGTAGCAAAATTGATTACTCGATTCACATGCAAATCGGAACCCCCCACATTCCGGTTAACGAGTGATTTCAATGACGAAGCACAAATGAGGAGCCAAGGATGGGGTGAAAACCCGATAGGGCTCCCGGGCAAAATGAAGAATTGAGTTACGAGCCGTCGAAAAAAAATGAAATGACGAGCCGAGGACGGAGTGAAAACCCGAAAGGGCGCTCCGGACAAAATGAAGAAACGAGATGCGAGCCGTAAAAAAAAAGAGCAAAAAAAAGAGGGAAAGAAAGCAAAAAAAAAAAAGACAAAAAGGTGAGCCGAGGACGGAGTGAAAACCCGAAAGGGCGCTTTGGGTAAAATGATGAATCGAGTTGCGAGCCACAAAAATAAATGAAATAAATGTGCTTCTCATTAATGCAAAATCAATTAAATCAAGCCTTTGTTGTCGATGCCCTTTACATCGAGCATCCAATATCCGGCTACACCGGAAAATGACAATGTCAAGTAAAACCCTACAAAAAACTAGTACTAATACACGACATAATATCAATTAATACAACATAGTACTAAACGGCTGGGCTCTACCGGTCCAACTTTCCTTTCCCCTTGTCATTCGAAAGTGCCTCTTTGGGTCTCTCACCATAGACCCTCAGAATACAGGCTTCCACCCTTATCTTAGCCAAAGGCGAGTCCAGCCAATCCCATTTTTCCTCCGCACTCATATTTTCAATATGGGTCTTGTCAGTCTTGTCCCGTTTAGATGAATTGACGGCACTAGGATCGGTAACACTGTCTTTGGTCGAGTGCTTAGTGACGTTAACTCGTGTAGCCTCCTTATCCTGTAGCATCACGGTCTTCCTAACATTTGACTTGCCCCGCCTAGGCGGATGTCCATAAGCTCCCCGCTGGGAACAAATAGGGTCTGCCGGTCGAACATTTGTTATAGGGACGGGACGTGAAATCCTCTGTCTCCAAGACATTCCAAACTCCCTGAGAGAATTTTCTGTCCACGGACAAGACTTAGTGGAATCAGTAGTAACCTCTGATGCAGCTAGCCTCACACCCATTTGACGCGTTAATTCGCCCGGATAAATACAAACCTGATCACTTAAGGACAGTATCTGCATAGTACAAGCCGATGACGAAAACGGAAACCTAACTTGTCCACTGATATGCCACCACAGAATTATCCACCTAATATCAACCCGCCCATTAGCCTGCAAGTAGGAATGCCATCCTTCCTCGGTGTAACCGTTGTCCATGGTTGCGCCATCTTTCGACCCGTGAAACCTTTGTAGCTATAGGCCTTAACGGACCGAGGGGGCCTGATCAAACCTAGCCTCTCTTGTAGCCAAACCTGCACGAATCACAACATAACGTCAAACTTTTGAACTAAGGCAGGTTTTGAAAAAGGAAAGTAATACCCTGACGTGCCTGCAAAATGATCCTAGAACTCCGAAAGGGAGCACGAAGTATCCGCGCATGGGTATCAAGACCCATGATAAGCTCACCTAGAATGAGCAAAGAGGATGATCGCCCATGCTCAATTCCCATCTCCACATCCAAAACCCAAGGGCTACCCCAGCCATCACGCACCGATGCGTCATCGAAAAGATAATAGCATGCCACCGCGATATTAAGAGCCCGTTTACAACCCAAAGGCGAAATATCACAAGAGCCTGTCTGTGAGAATGTCCTAACAAGTAACTTTTTGTCAATACCACCTTCCTCAAAGAAAGCCTTAGCCTCCTCCAAAGGAATGTCCAAAACATGACGAAGTCGTTCCACAGAAGCATAATTTCCCATGGGTATACAAGGCCGAACCGAACACCACCCACCTATAGCATCTAGCTCCTCAAGGAGAGGACAAACATTACCTCCTGGGAAAGCAAAGAAATGGTTCTTTGTAACCCAAAAGCTGGAACATGCCAACAAAAAGTCATCTTGCACCCTAACCTGCTTTAGAAAAGTAAGAATAGACAAAACGTCACCCAGCAAAGCCTCAAGGTCACCTTTCCTAAGATGACCCATCCACCCGGTCAAGAGACTCCCAAAATCCGACATGACTCCAAATAATACAAGGAAACTATAAAGACACTATGGGCAATCTAGTATGTCTAAAACGAGCACCCATAACCCGCATATATAGCCTTAATCGAACGACAATTAAGAAATTACGGAAAATCTCCATAACCGAGAATCGGGCGGCCTGAGCCCAGGTGCCCAAAGACTGGGCCGCCCAAGCCCAAGCATCCCAAGATCGAGCCGCCCAGGCCCAGGCGTCGATGCCCTTGGCCATTAACCTCCCAGCGGTTGAATCCTACACTGTCAGCCATGCTTTACCCTCTCAGCTATCACTCGACAACCCCCAGACATCAGGAACGACCTCCTGAAGTCACCGAACCCCTTTTCAAAATACCAAAACGTCCATTACAAGACAGTACGAGAGTGAAAGGTCCACACAAGCGACACATTTTCACCCATCGGATCCACCAGACTTAGACGTTTTTTTTTCTTTTTTTAGGGTATAAGCTACCCCACCTAGGCGTGTTGTAGCCCCAAGTGGCATCGTCAATACGCGTCTGTAGCCCAGCACGTCATTATCATTAAAAATGTAAAAAGTGGTCTAACTTTTTTTTCTAACTTTTTACTTCATTTTGAACGCGGACACCGAAACACCACACTTGTCTCCCAGCACCGAACACGCATTTAGTCAAAACATTGCGCTTCTGGTGCATTTTACACGTCTTGAGTCAAACATTTTAATCGACGTACTACTTGATCCAACTCCCGGCTTAAAATAACGCATTTTAAGAATTTTGAAAGGCATTTTCGCACTCCTCTACAATCCTAACGCATCTAAAATGTTTTAAGCTACGACGAAACCACAAACAAACCAAACTTGAAGTGATTACTTGTTATCTAAGTCAACATTTCAAAAGGGAAACAAATCGCAAGATTAACAAATCGGTCAAAATACTAAAAGTCTAAAATATACAAAATATACAAAATTCTAAATCAAGCTTACAACTAGGGAGGACCCCTAGAGGCTGCACCTACGGCCAGCACGAACTCATCGATGTCATCATCCAGATCTAGATCATCCAGATCAAAGGTGGGAGACTCAGTACCGCCCATACCCATCATCATATCTAGGGTAGCTGTCTCAGGAACTCCTCCGGCGTCCCCGGTAGCGCCCGTAGCATGACCCTCAGCCTCAGTCTTTCTCTCCGCCTCAGCCCCGGACCTAGCCTCACTCTGCGTCGAGGTCTCCCCCTGAGTCCGAGCCAACTGCTCCTTAAGCTTGGAGATCTTATTATCCCGAGATTCTAGAAGTTGCAGCAACTTGGCTTCATTCGTCTCGAGCTCGGTCACCCGGGTCCCCAGCTGCCTTATCATATCCGGGGTATCTTGCAAACACACCTATCCTTTAGTAAAAAAATGCAACCAGCCCAGAAAACCAGCTCTAGGAAAAGCATACTTACCGAGTGAGGTCCCGATGTATCACGGGAAGAGGCAGCAACCATCCTCGACGCATGGGCCCAGAAGCAGTTGGCAGCTTGCCACAACTGCTGATGGGAAGCCGACGAAACTTGAAAGACAAAACCAAACAAATTAGTGGAACAAAACCTAACTCTCAAGCCGAGTTCAAGGCCGATCTCGAAACTCACCCGGTACACCCGGTCACGCTACTCCATCCCAGCCTCCATCTCCTCAGCGGAACACGGGGGAAGAGGCTCTCTAAAGGCCACTCCAGTCGCATCGACCCTGAGCAGTGTCAAGGGGGAAGTCTGGGGCCTGAACAGCATCAACGGATCGGCCAGCAGAAGGAAAAGCGAACCGTTCAAAATGCAGGAATACACTCAACCATAGAACAAAACAAATAATAGAAAAAAAAAACTGAGTACTCACCATGAAGCGGTGGCAAGCTAGCCGCTGACAGACGTGAGACCCATAAGAAGCACCAGACACCAATTGTGCATTGCCTCCCTCTCTGTCCCTACCCTCGCAAGCCTCTACGGTGGTCGGCGGTCTAAACATGGTCCGGGGAGGATCAACCGCCACCTTGAACTCGTCATATAATCACTGACGCACCAACCTCTCGCCCAGATACCACACCGGGCGAAATAACGCAGGAAGGAGCATCCTCCTGTAGCTCCTAGGCCTTAACTCTGCCCTTACATACTCGGGCAAGCCCTCATAATCGGCCCAAGGACGTGCCACGAACTGCATAAACAAACCAAGGTTTCGGTAATTCTAACCTTGGGGGCTACTAAGGAAAACAAACCGTAAGAAGGAAACTTACATCCTCAGGGCACAACTAGTTTATCAGGACATTCTCCGACGAGTAGTGACTCGTCGTGCTCCTAGCCTGAGCCAACCTCTACTCGTTCCCTACCGAAAACCTAACCGGACGAGTTGACAACGTTTTGGGTGCCAAGCGAGGAAAGTAAGAAAAGATCCAAGCCTGAAAAACCCAAAAACATTGTCAACAAAACCAAACCGGACTAGGTAAAATCCTGAAACCAAGTACAAGAGACAATAACTAACCTCCAGTATGAGACCTGGACCAACGATGGGTAAAGCCGAGCCAGAGTCCACCCTCGACGACCTCACCATGACTTGTAGGCAATGGGTCATCTCCGCAAAAGTTGCGGTCACCCAGTCAAAATGTCAGATGATCTAAGTCAGCCAGGAAAGGTAAAATCCTAGTACTAAATCTCCCGCCCATATCCGAGAAGTGGGTCGACCCTAGGAAGTACCACAACCACACACGGGCATCCTACACCAGCGTGTTGGGTACTCGACCCTCTAGCACCGCCACCCTCTCAAAGTGGTCGGTAATATACGAGCTCACCAAAGCATGGGTGCACTGTAAGCCTCAGGCTCTAAACAGTACCCAATCCAACCCTTGGCCTCGTCACTATCTAACTTAGGGCCTTCAGGAGCCCACCTAATCATCTCAGGACCTCAGGACAAACGCGTGATAACCCCGAAGTCCTCCAAAGTCATCCCGACCTCTCCAAAAAATGGACCAGATTCATTTTCAAAGGCACTCGACCGAGTGCACTAGGGCCACTCGATCGAGTGACCCTAGGTCGTGGGGTTCTTCTATAAATACCCCATCAACCCATCACATTATGAGAACTTTTTTTCCATCATACTTTTCAGCCATTACTACTTCAAAAACCCTCACATTTTCATCCATCATTTCACCTTTAAGCATTCACCATATACACATCCTCTCTACATACACACACATACAATCAAAACTCGAGATCAAAACTCGCCAAAGACCCGAGAGCATCCTCTCTCTAACCAAACACACCCTAACTCACCCTACATATCTCGACACTTCCGCGCACACACCGCTACTACGAGTTCGTTTCCAAGGCCATTTAAGCATGTAGGTTGAGGGTGTCATCAAACCCCGTTTCTTTTTCTCCCTTCTCTTTTTAACGTTTTTATATATATATATATTATGTATTATTATTATTATTATTATTATCATTATTATTATTATACTAACACTAACATTTTTAATTCCGTTACTAACTTTTATTTTTATGTATACTAACTCTCTAATCTAACATTTTATTTATATACTCTAACCACTAACATTATTTATTTATTTACACTTCGTCATTAACATTTTAATACCGTGTATATATATATATATATATATATATATATATATATATATATATATATATATATATATATATAATATTAATTCGGATCTTAACGCGTTTGACTACGACGATCATCCAAAGTCCGTTTAATCCCTTTACGAGCAACGACGGAGGTGGCACCCTTTCGAGGAGCGCCGCCCCAATGTACTCAAGGGTATAACGCGATCGTGGTTGCTCATAGTTGAACGCGTAAGACTCCATTTCTGAGATTAGCGCGAAATCCGTTGATGCGAAAATCGACATCACATAATCCGTTAGGATTAGTATCGATGTCGTGACGCGGAGGACTACAACTTCGTCACTAATAAAACTTTTTTAATCCAATAATAGCATATTTCATAAAATCCCGATAACGGTCTCATAATCGTATAATACACGTTTATGACATCGAGAACCGAGTTGAATTTAAATAATGCAATATTTTTATTTAACTCGGTCAATTATCGAATACAAACAAATAAAAATGAAACGAGCCATGCCTCGTACAGGGGGCACTCGATCGAGTGCCATGGGCCACTCGATCGAGTAGCACCCCAAAAACCGGGCAGTAGCTACCTTAAAGGCGCACTCGACCGAGTCCATGCCATGACTCGATCGAGTGGGTCCTGTAGCCCAGAAATCCGAGCGCTTCGATCATCATTTGAGCCTCGTCATTTTTTTACGACTTTTAGTCGACACGTGTAAAGTCAATCATGTGATCCTATTTTTCAAAACTCATGCATATCATATCACTTAAAACGACTTTGATCGACGGTCTTGCACTATTAATCTCGTGTCGACGACTCTTTAGTCGTATCCGACAGATAATTAATTTAGACTCTATTCCTCGATGTGATAAGTCGGGACAAGGCATCGGGATTCGGGATCGGGCTAGCATCACGCTTAGGTTCCATATCTCCGTCCTTCGCTTAATACGCAATATAATGCATAATTAATCGAAGTTCGTCCATTTGCACAACTTACGGTCTAGTTTATATTTATTATATACGGGTCCGTTTCTAGTTAACATTTGCTGCTTATAATTCAATTATTCTATTCTATTTTATTGCTCGTTGTATTGTGAATTCCGGGTTGTATTCCGCCCGTGTAATTTGTAATTTATTTACGAGTTTTCTATTATTTGATGTTTGCCATTTATTTATTTAAATGAACATCACATGCTAAATCACTTTGACGTGAATCAAGATGCATTAAAATGACGTAACTCACATTTAATTCGCATGCTTAGCCGAAAACGTTGTTTGCATATCATTTAGTCGTTTCACTAGCGCGCGCACACGAACACGAACGATGTCTTAGTAGAGGCCGCCATGTGCGGGCGGGGTTGGGTGTCCTTAGTGGGCTTCCCAACACGTACCCTCACCCCTTACTCAGAACCTTGGTTTCCGGATGCCCGAAACCATTGGCGCTCGAGAGTCATTCTATATACGAAAGCCGGTTTAAACGGTATCGATATTGCAATGCAAAGGGACGAGCCCCATAAACTCTGAAATCGAAGTGGGCCGTACTTTGTGTACAGCCCATGACGACATAGAGTGGGCTCGTATGGTTCCGAATTACCATAAATTCGGTGGCGACTCCAACATTGACTTAAATTTCGAACCCGAGAACAATCTTACCACGAGATTCATTCGCCTACCCAAACCCGCGCGTGGCCGCGTCGGGGTGGACCTACGTCATGTCCACAATTTGGCGACTCCGCTGGGGATACCTGATGTACCACATGTCATCGGGGTTCCTAGGGTGAGACTCGAAGAGGAATCGTTCGTAAATTAGTGTGCGCGCGTTAGTTTAATGATTCATGCATAACCCAAATTTTGCCCGGGCCGGTTACTTGTGACCGACGTCCCACTATACCACGGTGCATTCGTACATGGGTGCGCTAAAGACTTCGATGGTGGAACTCGTAAGGGTTTTGCGGCATGTCCTAAGACCAACTCGGCTTAGGGAGTCCGTCCTGACTACGAGAATACTATCGTCGTTGGTATAGACCCTATTTTGACCGACCGAGACTTAACGTAATGCATACATAAGCGTCGTTATAATGCTTGCTTGACTACGTGCTGCTGGGTTTCCGTGTCATTTTTCAAAAACCGTCATTTCAAAAAATGCATCTTCCCAAAAATACCAAATTTTGAAAAACCCGAAATACTGTCCGTTTCGGGACCCGTCTTTTCAAAATATCCAATTTCAAAAACTCGGAATGCTGCCAAAATTTAGACTTACGATTTGACTCAAAATAGCCTATTTTTAGCCGGCACGCTTCCCATTTCAAATTTCTAATTTTCGATTCTCTTTTGACTTTCGAATTTTCAAAATTCAACTTCAATTTTCAAATCTTCAAAATTCCACCTCGATTTTCAAGTCTTCGAGATTCCATTCTCGATTTTCAAATCTCCGAAATGCCGTTTTTTATTTTCAAATCTTCGGGATCTTATTTTCGATTTTCAAATTTTCGGAAATTTATTTTTCGATATTCAAATTTTCAAAATTCCAAATATTCAACTTATCAAAAAAACTCGGCCCTGTCGGCATGCTGCCAATTTCAAAAGACGGGATCGCCTCCTCAATTTTCAAAACGCGAAATTACTCGCAACCATTCTAACATTTCAAAATGCCCAGTCCTATTGGCCCACTGCCAATTTCAGGACCGTCCTCTCAATTTTCAAAATTCAATCATTTTTCAAAAACCTTCCTTATTATAGGACCTACCGTAATTCGTGTGTCGGGTCTTTTCGTAATACGTCGAAGGTCTTTAGCGTCGAAACTCCGTCGATCCTACATCACGGGTTTCTTCCCCATCCTAGTCCGCCTTTTCCTAAAGGCATAACCCACCAACACGAGTCATACACTCGTAAATGGAAGGTTCGTCTGAACACTCGAGTCCTAACAAGAACGTCACACGCGATCTTTCCCTCCGACAGGACGGTCCCCACGACCTTTCCTAGGGGAATTTTGCCCGTCTTTCAATCCGTTAGTCGAGTCATCCCAATTCAAGTCCTTTAACTTTAGGGTCTATCCTAATCACAGGGCCACCCTTATTCGAGTCAAGTCAAGGGTCTCTAGCGTCGAAACTAGGCCGATCCTACATCGCAAGTTTCCTCCCTTACCCGTCTGCCCTCCTCGAGGCCGAGTCAACCTTTTACAAGGCATAGCCCTGTAGCGAAAGGTTCGTGATCCTTACGTCTAAGGGTCACTCGTCCGACACTCGAGTCTTAACAAAACCTTCAATCTCACTCGGGGGCTACCCTTTAGCAGAGCGATCAATCACGGTTGCTCTAAGTGTCAGGTCCTATACGTGTTGTCTCACGTAACCCGCTTTTGAGTCACTTAGATGCCACACCATCTGAGTCCAATCAGGGTTTTCAGTCTCACTTGGGGGTTGTCCTCCACCCGAGCATTCGACCACAGTCACCTTAAGGGGTACCTTACATTCGTCATACACCAGCGTCCTTATGATGCTTTTCTTCGAGTCGTAACTATGCTACGAACACTCGAGTCACCTAGGTTTAGGTCGCCACGGTTGGTCCGAACACGTGATGTGGTCAAACACGGTCGTCCCATTTTCGGACTCACCCTCGTGCAGCTTGAAGTCTCATCGTCGAGTCCAAGCCAGGGTCGTTACCTCGTCTAGGTCAACGTTCGAGTATCCCGGTCCAAGAGTCTTTGTCGACCCGTCACCCCGGGCCGTGTCTAGTTTGACTCCCTCTTTTGCATTTGCGCAAAGTCGAGTTTAGGCGAGTCGTGGCACCTGTCGTTTTCTCCAATCAAGGACCTTACCAAAAAAGAAACGACCAACCAAGTATCCGAAAGTCCAGATTCGATTCGAGTCTAAGTCTGAGTCCGAGTCTAGGATATCCTACATCCTCATTTCAAAGTCAGAGTCAGAGTCAACTGTATTCTGTCCTCTTCTTGCATTCCAATAAAATCGGCTTTTTCAATTTCTCATATATGCTTTCCTTATGTGTTTCCGAGAACATGATGAACACCATCATACACTGTGAGCACATGCACGTGACTATTATAGGCACATCTATAATGACTGCAGGAACTGAGACCCGCGTTTTCCTTTACCTGTTCCATGTCCGGCATAGACAGCCACATAACTACCCCTAGTAGGAGCAGTATCGAATCCTATGACAAATCTAGGTAGTCTCCTAGTTTGGGTTCAAGACGGAGGGCAAGCCCATTTCCCACAATAAACACCCCTCCAATAAGACCGATCAATCCCTACCTTAGGCGTTAGTCTGACCAGAAGCAAAAAAGAAGCATCGTGACTCTATAGGCTTGATGCCAAAAATACCCAACTCGGGACGATGCTCCCACTAAGCCTGCTCGGAATTATGATGACAATACCGAGATCCAAATCACCATGCTTACCGTAGAGTACTCCACCGCGAGTTGCACTCACCAACTAGGCTTACACCTTACAAAGGTTTAGCTCCACAAGCCTAATCCAACCGATGGGCCCACCCCCATATCCACCCACAACATCAAAGGGAGGGATAGCCAAAAAAAACTGGACGAAAAACAGAAGTCCAAAGAAAAAAAAGCAAAAGGCCGAAACAAAAGAGCTGGCCATGACCAAAAAAGAACTCTCAACATCCCTCGACCAGATACGATCAATCCCTTGACCGGGACACAGTCAACTCAAGTGAAGGATCCCACGACCGGGGCTAAGAGGTCAACCCAAAAAAAACAAAAACAAAAAAATTCAAATACCCGTGACCGTGGTCAACGTTCAACTCAAGTGAAAATCCCTTGACCGGGGTACGGTCAATTCAAAAATTATCAATGCCTATACCGTCCAATAGGGAAGAGACAATCAAGCTGGTCAGCTAACACCACACTTAGCCTTCCCACATTGCAACCCTCAAGACCTTCTCGAGACCTAGGCTAAGAGACAACCCGGAATTTTGAGGATTTTAGCTCCATAGGATACACCCTAACCATTAGGGCCAGACATGGAAATCAGATCCCGCATTATCAAACCTACCCTGATCGAAGTCCGAGTCATTTTTACTCGACTTCTTCCCTTTCCTACCACATTGCAATACCTTACCTTCGAAGCCTTAGCTCCAAAAAATCGAGCTCCAGATTTCGAATCATCAAAGCCACTTGCGACCTAGCTCCACATTTCCAAAAACATCCAAACCAGTTACCAGCCCCAAACACGGGAACTCAACCTGCGGTCGGCATAGAAAATGCCCAAATAGTTCACACCACCTCTGGGGGCTACCCCGGAGAACGCTCACAGTCACAGGATCAACATCCTAACCATTCTAGCCCTTTGATCAAGACATCATTGGGAATTCACCTAGCCTACACCATCGCTATGGCTAGTTACACACAAAGCCCTAATAAACTAGGCACCATAATATATCTTCCAATCCACTGAACTACGGCTTGGTTTGATTTCACTACACGTGAATACGTAGGCAGCCTTTCAACAAGGGCACAACCACCCATATTGACACAAATTCAGAAAGCACCATCATTCCTATCACGACACTGTCATGTTCTCAATAGTTAGTTTTGTCGTCCTGGGGGCTTCTCTTAGGCAGAAGACCGTCATCCACTCACAAAATCCAAAGAATTTCAAAATCTAGCCACCTTTTTATAGAGTGTCCTAGTACTCGGCTCAGTCGAAGACGAGAATCCGTCAGGGACTTGAAGCGACACCCACTTTGGGAATGTACCCTAAAACAAAAAATTCAAAGAGCACCAGACTATAACATTGCTACTACTTGGTGACCCTTTTGAAAACCTATCTCCTAGCACGTGAGTTGCTTTCAGGACTTCGATTTCAAAACTAAGCAAAAATCATTTCCCCCAGCGCAAACTAGTCTGTAGATGCTAACTGCATTTCCTATGTGCTATCTTGCTATCTGCTATGCCTGCTATTTCTGCCTATGTATCTAACATTTCAGGTACCAGCTAGTGCTTCCCAACGGAACATCAAAGGCGGTGTTTCTCCTGGAATGCTACATGCAAGTTGTCATGTGTCGGCATAGGGGTACACCCAAGAATTCAGAAGCAAGTCTCGTGCAACTACTTTACTCCCCAGCGTGAGTCGGTGTTTCTCCTGGAATGCTACATCCAAAGTGTGATGTGTCGGCATACGGGTACACCTATGACTTCAAAGGCAAGTTCGAATCCCCACGGAGCTATCATCATCAGGACAGGTATGACCCTTTTCTTATGGCTGGCGAGCCCTTCACACGAGTCTAATGGACTATAAACGACCCGACCGGAAGGCTGCCAGGTCGTAATCCTCGATTGGCCTGGAAGCTACTCTGACTTTCGCCTTGTCCAAGCCTCAGTCAGAATGGGGGCTCTGTAGACACCCGCATTTTGCCTGCTAGTGTCTATAGCAGCTTCCGACAAAACACCCGATGATGATCGGACGCTAACGTGACTTAATACGCTCGAATACGGACTCGGAATCGATAGTATCCAACGTGGGCATTTAGCAGAGTGCAAATCTCTCAAAACCGACCTCAAATTCAGGCCCAGTGGGCCGTTTCCAATAAAATGAGACTAATTTGGGCCAAAACTGTCACCGGAAATAAAACCGTCTTTTAGTGACCGAGTCAAAACCCGGTCAAAGTCGAATCCTGAGACGAACCAGCCTCACATTATGTCCAAATACACAAAATGAATCAAGTCACAACAACCAAATCATTCAAAAAAAGTCAACAAATCATTCCTAAAATATCTCATCCTAATTGATCCACTCGGTCGAGTGGATTGACCCACTCGGTCGAGTGAAGCCTCAAAAAACGGACCAGATTCATTTTCAAAGGCACTCGACCGAGTGCACTAGGGCCACTCGATCGAGTGACCCTAGGTCGTGGGGTTCTCCTATAAATACCCCATCAACCCATCACATTATGAGAACTTTTTTTTCCATCATACTTTTCAGCCATTACTACTTCAAAAACCCTCACATTTTCATCCATCATTTCACCTTTAAGCATTCACCATATACACATCCTCTCTACATACACACACATACAATCAAAACTCGAGATCAAAACTCGCCAAAGACCCGAGAGCATCCTCTCCCTAACCAAACACACCCTAACTCACCCTACATATCTCGACACTCCCTCGCACACGCCGCTACTACGAGTTCGTTTCCAAGGCCATTTAAGCATGTAGGTTGAGGGTGTCATCAAACCTCGTTTCTTTTTCTCCCTTCTCTTTTTAACGTTTTTATATATATATATTATGTATTATTATTATTATTATTATTATTATTATCATTATTATTATTATTATACTAACACTAACATTTTTAATTCCGTTACTAACTTTTATTTTTATGTATACTAACTCTCTAATCTAACATTTTATTTATATACTCTAACCACTAACATTATTTATTTATTTACACTTCATCATTAACATTTTAATACCGTGTATATATATATTTATATAATATTAATTCGGATCTTAACACGTTTGACTACGACGATCATCCAAAGTCCGTTTAATCCCTTTACGAGCAACGACGGAGGTGGCACCCTTTTGAGGAGCGCCGCCCCAATGTACTCAAGAGTATAACGCGATCGTGGTTGCTCATAGTTGAACGCGTAAGACTCCATTTCTGAGATTAGCGCGAAATCCGTTAGGATTAGTATCGATGTCGTGACGCGGAGGACTACAACTTCGTCACTAATCAAACTTTTTTAATCCAATAATAGCATATTTCATAAAATCCCGATAACGGTCTCATAATCGTATAATACACGTTTATGACATCGAGAACCGAGTTGAATTTAAATAATGCAATATTTTTATTTAACTCGGTCAATTATCGAATACAAACAAATAAAAATGAAACGAGTCATGCCTCGTACAAGGGGCACTCGATCGAGTGCCATGGGCCACTCGATCGAGTAGCACCCCAAAAACCGGGCAGTAGCTACCTTAAAGGCGCACTCGACCGAGTCCATGCCATGACTCGATCGAGTGGGTCCTGTAGCCCAGAAATCCGAGCGCTTCGATCATCATTTGAGCCTCGTCATTTTTTTACGACTTTTAGTCGACACGTGTAAAGTCAATCATGTGATCCTATTTTTCAAAACTCATGCATATCATATCACTTAAAACGACTTTGATCGACGGTCTTGCACTATTAATCTCGTGTCGACGACTCTTTAGTCGTATCCGACAGATAATTAATTTAGACTCTATTCCTCGATGTGATAAGTCGGGACAAGGCATCGGGATTCGAGATCGGGCTAGCATCACGCTTAGGTTCCATATCTCCGTCCTTCGCTTAATACGCAATATAATGCATAATTAATCGAAGTTCGTCCATTTGCACAACTTACGGTCTAGTTTATATTTATTATATACGGGTCCGTTTCTAGTTAACATTTGCTGCTTATAATTCAATTATTCTATTTTATTGCTCGTTGTATTGTGAATTCCGGGTTGTATTCCGCCCGTGTAATTTGTAATTTATTTACGAGTTTTCTATTATTTGATGTTTGCCATTTATTTATTTAAATGAACATCACATGCTAAATCACTTTGACGTGAATCAAGATGCATTAAAATGACGTAGCTCACATTTAATTCGCATGCTTAGCCGAAAACGTTGTTTGCATATCATTTAGTCGTTTCACTAGCGCGCGCACACGAACACGAACGATGTCTTAGTAGAGGCCGCCATGTGCGGGCGGGGTTGGGTGTCCTTAGTGGGCTTCACAACACGTACCCTCACCCCTTACTCAGAACCTTGGTTTCCGGATGCCCAAAACCATTGGCGCTCGAGAGTCATTCTATATACGAAAGCCGGTTTAAACGGTATCGATATTGCAATGCAAAGGGACGAGCCCCATAAACTCTGAAATCGAAGTGGGTCGTACTTTGTGTACAGCCCATGACGACATAGAGTGGGCTCGTATGGTTCCGAATTACCATAAATTCGGTGGCGACTCCAACTTTGACTTAAATTTCGAACCCGAGAACAATCTTACCACGAGATTCATTCGCCTACCCAAACCCGCGCGTGGCCGCGTCGGGGTGGACCTACGTCATGTCCACACATGTATATTTTTATATTTCATTTTTGACAATATATGTATGTCATATAATCTGGAAAATTTTTAAAACTTGAAAATTTGCATGTTTCGGTATTTTTATCGCTTTTACGAGATTAACGATTGAATTGTCATATTAACTTGTAAAATCGTAATATTCGGCCTAAACTTGTAATATATGATTATATTCTGTAAAAATGAGATTTTTGATGATTTTTAATAATTTGGTTTTTTTGATATTTTAGTTATCAATTATTGAATTATTACCGTTTACGGACAAAAATGATTAAAAGCCGATTTTTAGTTCTAGTACTTAAACAATTTATTTTACTCTGAAATTTGACGTGGGTAATATTTCTGGTGAAATAGAATTTTATGATTTGTTTCATAATTTTTTCGGAATTGTTAAGAGGGTGAATTAATTAATCACTTTAAATCATCATTTATCGTTAAAACCGTGTTTGTCGCTTTAATTTCCGAATTTATGGTCTTTTGTTTAAATCTGGAAAAATTGGTAGATTCTGGAAAATCATGATTTTTAAGTTTAATAATAATTTTTGGATATTAATGCGTAAATCGTTTGGTAATTACTATTTTTATAATCGTATTGTCGAAACTAATAATAATTAGGGAATTTTAGTTTTGTAAATTTTGAAAACACCTTGATTAGTGGTATTAAAATGCTTAAGACATTTTTAATCATTTTATAACACTTGTATGATATTTCAATAATTTCATAAATCCAAATGTTCTCACTTTAACCATTAATATGGTTAAGACCGAAATTATTAGTTTTATAAATCTATATCGTTTACTAAAGATGTTGTATTAATATGAACTATTATTTTCGATATTTTGATATGATGCTATTTTTAGTAAAGTTTCTAAAAATAGAAGTTTCCTGAAATAAAAAGTTTCCTCTTTCATAACATAATGGTTACTCTTTTTGTTCTCTTATTATTATAACGATTATATCTTTTGAATATCAATAATGACTTTGTTTTGGAGTTATGGAATAAGGATAAGTGTGGGGTTAGAGTAATACAGTCTAGGATGTACTGTTTTCTCATCAACTATAAGGCTGGTGTATCCATTTGGGATGCATTGGTTGTTGAACTGGATACATTTGGTGTCCAGGAGTATATGTGCATTGTGCCCTTAAGCTAGATATCACATCGTGTTAGTCGCCGTCAGTTGAACTAGATACATTTGGTATCCAGGAGGGGTGTATATTACTTAAGCTAGGACCTCGCATTGATAAGTCGTCGTCCTATTATGGTTGAGTTGCCTAGTGAGAGACCTTGGATCTTCGCTGCGTGTGAAGTTGGTGTCTGAGTTCTCGAAGCTAGTTTTTAGTATATCCCTAGTGAAAGTCTCGCCTTGTCTACACTAATCCTATCCATAACGCCATTTTGACTATTTTTATTATTATCGATATAATTTGGTTGCAGGTTGGCAAATGTTTTATGTTTTCTTCAGAAAACTCATTTTTATTATATTGTTTCGTTACGTGAAGTTTTTCACTGAAAGCTTATTTTCCTTATAATGTTTTACTGATTTCCATCTTTACTATTTTTCTATAATAGTAATTACAATTTTAAAATCCCGTTATATGGCTGGGAGAACGTTGATGTTGTTCCCCACTAATTGTGGCTGTTATGTTTTAACATGGCAGGTATACGTGTTTCCGGGTGTGGGCTAGCGAGCAGTGTAGATCCTACTTGTTTATTTTAATAATTATGTCTTATGGATTGTTCAAACCCCTTTTATGGATTGTTTTAAATTTTGGCCATTTTTATTCATGGCCTATTGTTTGACTTTACCATTTTAATTTACTAAGACATAGTTATAGTGTGTTTTAATCCCGACTCTACAGTGTTTCCGCCACTGTATCACGTTATAATTTCTAGGGGATTACAGTTGGTATCAGAGCATCACTGCTCCCAACGCTTACACCTGAAATTAGGGAAAATACCAGTAAATTATTTAAACAGTGAATAAAAAATTATTACTAGGAATGGTAGAAACAAATAAGGACTTAGTTGTTAAGTTTTTATTGTTCCCAAAACTCAATGATCGATTAGCATTGAATATTTGTTTTATATGTTAAAGAAGAAGATGAATGAACAAGATGTCGACGTGATGCTGCTCCAGATCAGGATAAGACCTACTTAGAATTCTTAACACCTGCTGACTCGAGTGGACAACTTTGTGCTACAAGGAAGATACAATGGTGACCTTTCAACCCAAATTCAGTTTGCCCAAGCTACAGGTTAGATGATCAAATGTAGATTCAAGTTCCAACACGGTGCAACAGACTCAGATGTGAAATTACTTCGGATCCAGATGGAGCAACTCAATACTAGTGTGCTTGTTCCTCTACTCGAAGTTGAAGAAATCCAATGAGTTCCCCAGTGAACTGTGCAGACCCGAAGATTCTTCTCTGGTTCGTGATCTGAAGTATCTAGGATCATTGGTTCTTTTCTTTCATCTTCCACCCTCTGCTTTTTCCAATTCTTCTCTTATATTCTCATCTTCATTTTTATTGTAAGTCCTTGTTCTATTCTTCTACTTTACCATCTTTCCTTTTGAGATTCTTTGGTTAGACCGAATTCTGTCTTAGTGAACCTTTTTGGAAGTTATATGTTGGAGGTTTAGTTAACTTCTTATTACTAATGGTTTGAAGATTGTGAGTTGTGCCATGTTATCGAATCTAGTGAGCATTTGAGGAATTGATTTGAATGGTATTAGTTGATTGATGGAATCAAGATTGTACCATAGAGATTGCTCAAGCTTGGGTCAAGAATTACTTGATCGTAGAGAGGACTAAGAGTTGAGTAAATTTTTGGATAGTGAGAATTATATCATATTTTGATGGATACCTAATACCCAACATAGAACCTAGTCAAGTGTAAATAATAATATTACTTGGGATGTCTAACTAATGTTAACTTAATGGACTAATCGTGGAATTTTAGGATCATGAGTCACTGTTTAAGATGTTAGCCTGAGTGTTGTGATACCATTTCAGGTCCTCGTTAATGTTTAGTAAATTTTGGTTGACATAGATTAAACCTTGTTTCTTATGGATTAGATTGTGGATCGTTGATGTAAGGTTGTAACCTATGAACTTCAGAGTTGAATAATGACCTAAATTTTGGATAGATCATTGTTAACCTTGAAGAAGAGAAACATATTGCACAATTAGTGGTTGGATTTATCGCGTTGTTTTGAGGAATACTTAATGTCAATCATCTTGATGGAATTACAATTCACAACCCTTAGACCAACGAGATTGTGGCTTCATTGGGTTATTAAACATTTTAGTGGTTTTGCCATTACGATATGAAATTTGATGGAATTCTCAGAAACCTTAGTCATATGACGTGTTTGAAAACGTGAGCATCTATCGTTACATATCAGGCTGAGTGTGTTTAAGGTTTGGCGTACTTTCCTAACCTCTGTCAATTGATGATGTTAAGAATATGTTGATGATCATTTTTGAAGTTTTCGTGTCCGAACATTGTTAATTGGTGGATTTTATTTAGTGTTCCGTACTCAAGAAATTTGAAGTATACCTCGAGTTCAGATCTTATGAGCTTTGAATTTATGAGCCTTAGTGATTACGAGTTTGGGTATGTTTTGAAGACCGTTGGAATCTTAATTAATGGATTAGTCTAAATCATTTGTGGATTATTACCATACTAATTAAAGGATTATATAAGTATGTAAGACTTAATTTTGGAGGTTGTAGCAGTTGATAGTTTTGGAGGTTGTAGATTGAGTAGGACCACCCTGTACCGATATTGGACTTAGCGTTAGTTGATGGGCCAATTAGGAACCCGTGTTTGTGAGAGTCGTGCTAGGAATCTTGAGATGGTTAATTGTTTCTATAATCCTTGAGAGCGCCTTTTTACTCTCAGCTCTGTCTTCCTTTCTACTTTTCTTGAATTATGTTACCGCATCTGCTGCTAATTCCTTTAACCTTTAGCGATTTTGAAAGCTCATTTTTTAAATTTATTTATCCTTGTTCTATTTACCCGTTAACCATTTTTCGAACTCCCTATTTTATAAAAAAAAATTGACTAGTTTATACGCATCTTCTTCATTTTGGAAAGTTTCAAAATCAGATCTTCAAAACTTGAGGCACCTCACTCCAGGCGACCAAATACTGATACGCGTGATGTGTGTCCAATTTGGACCATTTTTCCTCCCATTTAGACCTGTTTTTCCTCCGTTTTGCGAGACTAGAGTGCGATTATCGCCTTATTCTTAGTCTTTCTCACATTAACGTCTCTCGTTTGCATTTTATGTGTTTTTGATTGTTTTTCTATCTATTTTGATAGGATTCTTAACCAAAGGCAATCCACAAACTAAAAGTTCAAGCAATCCGATCAATTGACAAAGGAGGAGACCATAAACGAGGACAGAAAACCATCGGATGAAGTTTCACCCTATGAGACATCACCGGGCGAAGTTTCGCCCGACGACATTTTTACCTCCCTAAAGATCTTCAAGAAACATTCACCACCGGGCGAAATGACCGGGCGAAACTTTCACCCATCGGGTGAAGTTTCTCTTGACAGTAAAGGAACGCCAAAACGCATAATCTGGAGAGAATTTCATCGGGTGAAACCACCGGGTGAAGTTTCACCCGACGGTATTAGCTCCTGAATGGCAGTGTTCGCGGGGTGAAGTTTCACTGTATGAAGACTCGTAGAGCGAAAGTCTCACTAATGAAGCAAGATTGGATTTGGGCTTTAGTTTGTGTGATCCATTAAGACTATGTATATATAGTTAACCCTAGGTTTCCATTTATCATCCATCCATAACCAACCATTATTACAATAGATCATCTACCTTTTCTTAGCTTAGTTTTTCATCTTCATAGTTTAGTAGCCTCCTTATTTTAGATCTTCATCCTTTGTAGTTTCCATAGAAAAACTCTAGAATTAGTTCAAGGTTACTCTTTTGATTAATGTTAATCCTTCATTTTGGCAATCAAGTTAATTCTTTTATTGAAGATTTGGTTTTATTGAAGACTGAAGGGGTTTTACAAGGGTTTATGTGACAAGATCCTTGTTTGGTGCCTTAAAGCTTCTTATTTTATTATTATTATCTTCATCTCTTTCCTTTGTGAATTTCTCCATTGTTGGTATCCTCTCATTTCCTCTTTCTTTTGTTTAGTTTCTTTAATTTCCTCCCTAGTTTATTGTGTTCCATTATTTATCTTGCCTTGTTACTTATTTTTTCCTTAGTTGTTGTCCTTGGTAGTGTTCTTCTTTCCATTGTGGTTAGATTACTTTTCATTCCTCTTGATCAATATGAATTGTCTTTTCCTAGCTTTCTTGTTATCTATTGTTGTTAGTCTAATTATGATTAGTGAGTAGACTTTTGTTAAGGGGCTAGGGGAGGACGGAATTGGGTATCATGGATTAAGGACCCTTGGGATTATTGCACTTGGATTAATTAGTTTAATTTGGAATTATTGTGTAATTGTTGACCCTACTTGATCACTTTGGCCGACTTTTGCTCACCCGGATCAATATGGGGAAACTCGGGATTTAGGTAGTTCCGATTAAAGACTTAACTATTTCGTCATGAAAATGGGTTCTAGTTAGGCTGAGTAGAAGAACCGAAAGGGGACTCAGATCACTCCTTATTCAATCATGCAGTGTCCTTTGTTTCCTTGTTTATGTATCGCGTTCTTGATTCCCCGACTCCCCTTAATTTCTTTTCCTTATTGATTATTTCTTATCGTTGATCGCATTTTAGCCTAGAATCAACTTCAACCCCCCCCCCCCGGCCCCCCACTAGACCCCAAACACATCGTTTATCACTCGACTAATCCCACCTTCCCTGTGGATCGACCTCGATTTACCACGACTACATTCCTTTCTTCTGTGATCAGTCTGAGTCATAAATATTGTTTGCATGCGGGTTAGCGACAGCGCGCATCAGCGCGTCACACTAGGTGACTCAGTCTTAGTGCGCAAGAGGCCAAGCATCTGAATAGTCGATTTGAACTGCGCGAACAACTAAACCCCCCCCCCCCCCCCCCCGCTCATTTCAACACACAACAACTCGAATTCTCTTCTCCCTTTTACTCTTTACGAGTTCTCTCTAAGCTTAGGACGCACTCCGACTCTAAGTACGATCCACTCGATCGTATGTCCCGATACGCGAATTGACACTACTCCTCGTAGTTCCTTGAGTTCCATACTCGATTCGAACAAAAAGGGGCACCCGTGCTTGACTAGCCACCTCCGAATACAGTAGCGAAGCTCTGCCGGATTCACCGCAGAACAAGCTAGGAGGATCCGCCTCGAAGTCGAATCGTCACTAGATTGTCATCTAAACAAAACTTTACATACCGTATTCTTTATTTATACACTTCGATAACGTCGAATCCGACAAGTACGGACGCTAGGTCCATGGCACGTTATAAACGTAACGTCCCCAACTTCAACAATAAGCACTAAAACACCCTAACTAAACCCGAGTAGTTCCGAGATCCGTTCTCAACCATCTACGCATCGTGTCTCGTTTTGTGTACACTCTGAGGGTGCAACTCATCACTACGTGATTTACTTACATTTCGCATTTACCGCTTTCGTATGATTTACCGCTTTTATGACCCTATAATCGCATGTTACCTAAAATGGAATTCAAAACGTAAACAAGCTAAAACTGAATAGAGCGATGGTCGAGTTTCGTATTAATCCCGATCCTCACCCTTCACACGTGGTTCGATGCATCCTTGTTAATACCGAATCGACGCATCTTAAGCAGAATACCAGGTAAGGTATATCACGAGAATGACTAATATCCGTATTATCACGTTAAAACTTATTTGCTAATACGTATAATACTTAATACTATCTACTCTCCTACGTACATCTTTTCATGGCCTGCTTGTCACGTGAAATCGCATGCAAAGAATTTAAATAAAACTACTCCGATAATAAGCTTACTTGTCCTTAAACAACCGTCATAGCAAAGACATAGGGTTAAAACAATGGATGTTAACGCACTTCCACCACAATTAAGGAACAAAGTTATTAGTCCACCGATTGATTAGTAGAGGCCGCTATGTGCGGGCAGGATTAGGTGTCGATGTCTATCTGACATTGGTTTCCCAATACGTACCCTCACCCCTTACTCAGAATCGACGGTTTTAGTATGTCCAAAACCATTGGCAATGAGAGTCATTCCAGGCATGGAGTGCTTAAGGGTACAAGTCTTTATCTTTAGGTCCCCGTGCTACTCAACTTTGAGTCGGCTAAGGATCAAAGTTGACTTGAACGGTTTCCGAGTCCCCATAATTGACTCAATGGTGACTCCACAAATCGGCAACGAATTTGGTTCACTAAGAAGGTCATCTTACCAAACATATCGGCCTTTAAACATTTACAACTACATCTCGATCGATTATAACGAAAACACGGGTGTCCGCATCCGTCTAGTACAATCCGAATCGTTAACCAAATCGAGGTCCGATCTCGCGTACACTTCGCCCCATACACGAGATCGGACAGGCCCCTACGGAAGGAGCCGCATGGGTGGCCGCCGCGGAAACCAGAGGTCCCGCGCGGGGCACCTGGCGGTGCAAACGGGCGTCCACAATCATTTATAATATAAACTCCTTCACGGTGTTTTCAATCTAGGAGTATGATCTCCTTTTAAACATACATCCTGTTGGTGAGCTAAAGTCGTATGCTCCAAAGATAGATAATTAAGTCATATTACCTTTAACAACATAGTAGAGATAGGTCGGGTGTCGAATCCACAGGAAAGACGATGTAACTAATGTGTAAATAATATAGAGTAATGTAACAAGAGTATGAGGGTTTTATGGTTGATTTGTCTAACAACTAAAAGAATGAGAGTAAAAAAATTACTAACGCGGAATCCAAATGATTAAGAGTTTCGACTAAAAGAAAATCCACTAACTAGTTAAACAATTAATCATCGACTATCAATCCTAATTTAACCCTTGAGTATTGAATGTGAAATTAAAAGTTTCAATTGTTTCGTTGATAATATTACTTAGGTCGAAACGCATGGACATGACATAGGTCCACCATGACGCGGCCACGCGCGAGTTTGGGTTGGCGAATAAATCTCGTGATAAGATTGTTCTCGAATAGAAATACAAATCCAAGTTGGACTCGCCACTGAACTTTGTAGGAGTTCGGACCCGTTCGAACCCACTCTATACCTGGGCGTATTGCGCACAAAACACGGCTTGCCTTATAGTACTAGAGCTTGTGAGGTTCATCCCTTTGCATAACGATCCCGATGTCGAATTATCGAATATCGTATATCAAATGACTCTCATTGCCAATAGTTTCGGGCATCCGGAAACCGAAGGTTCTTATTAAGGGGTGAAGATACGTGTTGGGAAGCCCACGAAGGACACCCAATCTCGCCCGCACATAGAGGTCTCTACTAAGATATCGATCGGTGTTCGTGTACGCACATTAGTAAGATGATGAAGATGTATGACAACCATTATTTTAGGCTACACATGTGAATTACCTGTTCACTACGTCATTTAATGCACCTTTTAGAATTTGTCGGAGTGGGATTTAGTATGCAATGTTCATTTGAAATCAATAAATGCCAAGCAACGGAAATAATTAACTTGAAAATAGATTACAAGTTACACAGGCGGAATACAACCCAGAATTCACAATACTCAAACAAATAGCAATAATTGAATTAGAAGCGGTAAATGTGAACCACAAACGGACTCGTAAATAGAAAACGTAAAGAGAAATTGCGAATCGAAATGCTGGACAGAGTCAGATTAGCTACCCATTGTATTGCGTACTAATCAGAGGACAGAGGGTCGGGCGCGTGAGCCTGCGCGCCCTGGAACCCTGGCGCCTGGTGTTCGGAGACTCGGTATTCAGGTGCGCGCACTAGGGCCTAAATCAACGGTGTACAAAACCAAAGCGTGATGCTAGCTTGTTCCTGAGGGCTCGAAGTTTCGTCCTGACTTATCCTAATGAAATTTTTGGTTGCCTCGATTTATCGATTATCGAGTCCAACTAGGGAGTCGTTGATCACCTCCCAATCGGATCGGTCGTTAACAAATGACGGGGGATCAAACGATATTTGTAAGACTCGAGATTACACAAAAAAAACAAGTATTCGTGGTAAGTCGAGGTCGGTCCACAGGGAACGAAGTGTGTTGACAAGTTCAAAGCGGTGTGTTAGATGTCTAGAGAGGGGTTTCTAAGGGTCGAGTCTATGCCAGAGAAATAACTACGAGAATAGCTAAGGGTGATCAATCTAGGGAAAGGCGTTAGGGGGAAGTTGGGATTCGGAACATGGGGTCTAAGAAGGTCGAGATCGAGTTTTTGACGCAACATTGATAAAGGGAGAATGCCACCTTTTGGTTTCTTCACCCAACCCACCTAAAAGCCCGCTTTCGTGGCGAAGAAGGGTAAGTCTCTAGTTGTGGTAATTTCTACCCCGAGTTTCCCCATATTGATATAAATGAGTCAAGCTCGGTCTAGTTGGCCAGACTAAAACAACAATGACACAACAACCACAAGCAAGATAAACCAACAAGCAAGCAACCCACCAATACCCCTAAATTCAAATAATTCAAGTCCTCATCCCTAAACCCCCCAACAAGAAATCTACTCACTAATCATAATGGAAGGCAATAAAACATTAACTAAGGAGAAACTAACTAAAGCATGCATATTAACTAGATCTAAAGAAACTAACTACAAGATGATGAGAAAACTACGATCTAACAATTACCCACTAAACTATGGAACTACCAAATTAAACTAGAGAATAATTTAGAAAAACATGAATAAAATCTAGAGAAACTAGCAACACTAAGATGATCTAAACAAGGCAATAATGAGAAAACTAAATTAAATCTAAACTAGAGATTAGAGAGTGGAAGAGAAATGTACCAACTATGAAGATCTAGAAGAAATATGAAGATTGCATAAATAAAGATTGAATCTTTGATGGAGAAAACGAAGAACTTGTCACTAGTTCTTCAATAAACCCACAAATCTTCAAATAAAACTTGAAATAATCTTCTACATACTTGAAATCTAGAGAATTGTTGATGGAAACTACGTAGATCTATTTCTAATTACTGTGTAAACTACTAGAATTATAGAGAATTATTAAGAATATTACAAGATTAATACTAATGGATGTATAACTACCCTAATGGAGGCCTCTTACTACTTGCTTACTCTAATGTTGGATTGATTACACTAATGAGGTGATGCCTTGGGTAACAAATTAGGGTAACATATATATAGTAATCCTTAATGGGTCTCTTAACCTAAAGCCCAAATCCAACTTTTACTTCATTAGTGAGTCAATCATCCTTTGCATCTTCATAAGGCGAAGTTTAGCCCTGCGGCTTGATGGACTAATCCCACCGGGTGAAAATTTCGCCCGGTGAGATTTTCTTCATTTTTTTGCGATTTCCGGCGTTTTTCGCCCGGTCAACTTTGCCCGGTGGGGAAGCTCGGAAAATCTTCGGGGAGACACTTTACCGTCGGGTGAAATTTCGCCCAGTGGTGTCTCATCGGGTGAAATTTCACCCGGTCATACTGCTGGCCTATTTCCTTGTCTCATTCTTCGTCGATTGATTGGATGACTTTAAACTTTAAGTTGTGTGCTTTGCTCTTTGGACGGTATTCTCTTCTCTTGTGTTCGTGGAAGCTCAATCGTGATTTCGGTGCCAAATCCTATCAAAATTGATAGAAAAACAACCAAAAACACGTAAAACGCACGCTAATGCGAGAAGTACACAAAATATAGCGATAATCGCACTCTAAACTCGCAAAACGATGGAAAAACGGGTCTAAATGAGGGGGAAAACGGTTTAAATTTAGCACACAACAATTCCCCCACATTAAACTGTTGCTCGTCCTCGAGCAAAGACCCAAAAAAAAATTACATACTACTACTACTACTAGCTAGACTATGCTAAGCCGATATGGGACGATTAACGGGCCCGCTTCGTCCCTTCAACTCACACCGAAATACCCATGAGGTAGAGTACTCCCATGCAAGGCAAGTTGGGGCTTGCTCAAAATGGTGGATGCGACTAAACACACAAAAACACATAACACGAAAGAATAGACGCATCCAAAGCAAAAATAAAACACCGAATTCCTCATCGAGACGGCGGGGAAAGACACCAAAAACTTACTTAAAACAATAATAAACATTCCAAAATAAATGACCCACATAAACAAGTACCAAAGCCTAATACTATGACAATTAAGCAATATAAGTGTTGATAACTTAGCCTAGGTCCTCCTAATCTTCTAAAGGGGTACGACGGGGCGTATAACGGAGTGGAAAAAGTGAACCATGGATTCGTTCGACACTATAGTTAGGTGCAGTCCCGCTCTCTTTGGCTAAGCCAAAAGGGTCGTTCCAAACTCGAATTTCCTAAATTAGCCCAAACAAAAAGGTGGAGTGTTTACAATTATTGGGGTGGATCGACTAATCACCGCTATCTTCTTACCTCAGGATTCGGTCCTCTAGTTGGCATTTCACGGCGATGAATCGATCAAAGGGCTTTTTTTTAGGAGACGTTTTTGATGATATGATTTTCATTTGAAGCTTCTTTTCTCTCCTTTGTTTTTCATTTGAAGCGGAAAGAATTTGGACTAAAGGTGCAATGGTCATTCGAGCAAGGTCACCTAGAAAACGGGATGCGGGAACCAAGGCCTAACTCCTCCATGAGTGGTCAAGGTGGTCAAATGCAAACCCCAAAGTAAACCTCTAGTAGAAAAGGTCGACTCAAGCTAAAGGATCAACAAATTCATTGATTAAGAGTCATTCTACTAGATTAAGGTCAAAAATCTACAATGGGTTATCTACAATGGAATGTAAACTCTTGTAAAAGGTTTGTAATCGGGTTTTCGAAAGGTTTAGTCCTAGACACTCTATACAAAAACAAAAGAAACACACGAAAAGGAAAAAGCAAATAAAAGAAAACACAAGTAAGGTCATGCACTCCATACTCCATTGACATTAAAGAACACAATCAACCACAACACCCAAAAATGCTCAACTTTCGAGAGCCTCCAATAGCAACAACCTAACTCCTCTACAAAGATAAAGAAGAAAGAAGGAAGGAAGTTACCAAGCGGAGTACTTTCATATTCTCTTCAAAACATGCGATTAAGGTGGTGGTTACCTGTAAGAGTGGAGGACAAGACCGTACACGGGACACGAAAACATAATGAGAACGAGAAAAGAAAAGGGAAAAGAAAAGGAAAATATTTTTGATTTTTCTAGTTTTTCAAATTTTTATAGTTTTTTGAAAAGATTTTGAAAAATAAAAGATAGTAGACTCCTCCCCCCACACTAAAACTGTACATTGTCCTCAATGGACAAGTAGGGGAAGGATGAAAAGACGGAAAAGAAAAATAAGAAAAAACTTTTTTGATTTTTATGATTTTTCAAATGTTTTTGGATTTTCGCAATTTTTGAGAAAAGAAAAAGGAAAAAGAAAATAAAGAAAGCGATAAAATAGTGGCGGGCCTAGGTGCAATCACATCACCTAGACCCAAGCCAAGTGGCTAAGAAAATAAAGATGAAATAAAAGAAAGGAAAAGAAAATTAAAGCGAAAGGGTGAAAAATTGGGCGTAGGTGTAGTCACGTCTCCTAGCCCGGATTAAGAAAAATTGAGAGAAATCGATTAAAATTTGGATTTTTCAAAAGGTTAATGGCGTAATCACGTCGCCTAAAGACCGGGAGCAAAACCAAGGCCGCTTTGGCCACAAAAAATCGATGGGACAGTGGGACAACTTGCAATTTTGTTAGAGTTAGAAATAATCACAATGATTATAAAATGATGAAGCAAGGAACAAGGAACGAATTCATTTCAAAGATTGATTAAAGACTCACCGACCTAATCCACGCACACACACAACATACACATCACCGACCGACTCTGGGGATAGTTTAATTTGGGTAATCATTCGACGCGAAAGAAACCATCGGAGACCCGGGTAAGGGTTGTACACCCTCGGTGGGTTCTAACTCAGAAAGGTCGAATAATGTACGACCCTCGGGTAATCTATAGTTCGCATACTCCCAAATTTCCATTCCCCCTGATTGGTTTAGTCGGAATTCATCGGGACCTAAGGGTAGGTCCCAATTGTGGCAATTATAAATATTAGTTCGGTGTATGTTGGGGATTATTAAAGCACGGTCATGGCAAATGGAGACGAGGCGATGATCAGGTACATTAAAAATCCAAGCTGGAAGATAGGCCTCGTCAAGCCAGACTCGATTATCTAGTGGGATAAGATGGTCGGTCACATAACCCAAGTTCTTCGCGATTAAAGTCACAAGACCTCCATAGTCAACGAAGGGGCGTTGAGCAATAATAATTTTGTGAAAATGCAACGCTATGACAAGTGGAAGGTCTAGGGGGTGAGGGTTACCAAGCAAAGAATCAGAAATCAATTGTAGGGCGCACACATTAAGATTAAAAATATTATCGGTAGATGGTATCAAGCAATGGGAGAGTATCTCGGCAAAGTAACGAATAGCGGGGTTACGGATTTCAGAGGTAAAGTTTGAATTAGGTTCAAAATCTCGTTGACCACGTGCTATGCACTGCCAAAGGTCTCTTCTAGAGGCACTAGCTTGCACATCACTCAAAGGTTCACTAAGTCCGGTACCCGATAAGGTTAGACCTAAAGCTAAGCCAAATTCGGAAATAGTCAAACAATGGGCTCTACCGAATAAACAAAATTTAAGCTCTCTTGGTGTGGTCGAGTTATCGATAGTAAAGGTACATAAGAACTCACATACAAGGTCTTTATTTGTGAAAGGCACAAAACTAAGAAGTCCGCTTGTTCAGGTCCTAGACGATAACTCTCTAATATCGTCCTCGATTCCTAGAATTTCCACTGTGAATGGACAAGGCCACCTTGTGCTCCGAAAGGTCTTTTCGGAGAAGGTTTGAGCTAAGGGTGTATTAGGACAAGGTAAAAGTTTAGGCTTATGAGACTTAAAAGGTTTAGAGGTTGAAGCCATACCTTGTTTTCGCGCGGCTCGTTGGGCTCTTGTCTCCATGATAATAATTTGCAAGAATGATCCCAAAACTTTAGCTTCTCCTTCTTCAAAACCCCAAAATAAATCACCAAGTATGGAAATGAAACTATGAATGGAGGTTTGAATGTGGTTGGGTATGGAAGGTGGTTTAATGTGCTTATGAAGGGTGAAAATGTGGAGTGAATTGTGGGGTAAAGGTGATATATATAAAGGTGGTTGAGGAGGGAAAGTGAAAGTTTTAAAGTGGGTGGTAAAACTTTGGTGTAGAAATTTTGGAGGGAAAGTTATGTGTGGTAAATATGAAGGAGGGAATTGGAATTGTAGTGAGGAGGTGTGTTATAGGTGATTGACCAAGCCAATGCCGCCGGGTGAAATTTCACCCGGTCAAGCACCACCGGGTGAAATTTCACCCGACGGACTTTTCGTCGTGAAAATCGTTTCTGCCACTTTTTTCATCGGGTGAAATTTCACCCGGTGAAAATCTCACCGGGCAAAATTTCGCCCGGTGGTATCTTCTTCAATTCTGGCAATTCTGGCAACTTTTCCGTAGGGCAAAGTTTCGCCCGGTCAAGCTTCACCGGGCGAAGTTTCCTGGTGGTCTTGTTTTCTTCGTTTTTCCGCCTTGCCAATTCATGGCTCTTCAATAGTCACCTAAAGATTCAAATATTGACTTGACTCACATTACATAATCAACATTTCCCACAAACATGCTTGTGGTCTTCAATTTATCTCCACAACTTTCTCCAAAGGCTTGATCTTCATCCAAATAAATGCTCCATGGCAAAATCTAAGTTCAACCATTCTTCTGAAGCTAACAAGGCTAACAAACTCAAAGAAATATGATACATATATACAAGGTGGTTGTTGAGGATACCACCAAACCTACATCAATTTCGAGAGGGGGTTAAACAACATTCCCCAATGGGAGCTCACCAAACTTCATGGTAGCGAAGGTCTCACGAACGTGACCGGGATGATAAATCTTCAAACGTTGTCCATTAACCATAAATTTCCCGGTTTCCGGGCTTGATATCTCTACTGATCCATATAGTTGCACTTCGGTCACTTAGAATGGACCCAACCATTTTGATTTCAACTTACCGGGGAAGAGCTTAAAGCGAGAGTTGAAGAGTAATACCTTATCACCAACGGAGAAGTCCTTACGAAGTATTCGAGAATTGTGCCATTAGCGAGTTCGTTCCTTGTAAATCTTCGAGTTTTCGTAGGCTTCTAGTCTGATAAGTGTAGTTTGTAGTGCCTATTTCGTAGTGTTTTGGTCCCATTTTCCTTGTGGAATCGCTCCTTGGGATCGGTTCATGGGCTACTTATGCTTCCTCTAGCTCGTTTCAGGTTCCCGAGACCATTCGTGAAGAGTTGGAGCGATTCTGACTCAAAACATACACCTTTCGGAGCCAACGAAACGGAGGAACGATCACTCGATGCCTTGGATTTGACCCCGAGACCTTGGGACCCAATCTCGAGCCTCCGAGACCCGATCCCGAGTCCCGAGAATTGATGAGAAGTTCATGTGAAGCAAGGAGGAACCAAAAGGATCATATTGGAGGCCTACAAGACTCATCCCCGACGGGTATGCACCTCATCCCGTCCGGGATGAAGTGCACTTTTGAAGGGGCCACTGACAGGCCGTCCCGGTCGGGACCAACCCGTCCCGGTCGGGATGATCCCGTCCCGGTCGGGACCAAGGTGCTGTAGCCGCACATCATTTAATTCATCCTCCTTCATTCTTGTACCCCTATAAATACTTCCCTCTTGTATTGTTTATGTATCTTACCTTACCCTAGACTATCTTAAGCTTCTCTACATCATATAAACCCTAGATTTAGTTCCTCTCATTAGTTTTAATCTTCCTTTAATCATTAGTTTAATCTAGTTGTAATTAGTTCTTGTATTAAGAAGACACTTGAAGATTTCTCCAAGCTTGACAACCTTGGGATTATTTTAGGGTTTCTTATTTATACAAGATTGCATATCTTTTTCTTCATCTTGTGTTGGTATAACTTTCTTTACTCTTGTTCTTTGTTATTATTTCAAGTTTGAATCTTTACTTAGTATTTCTTGTTATTGTTCATATTGTTCTTGATAATGGATGTTTGGTTTGTGATGTGGTTTTCTCTTATTGTTGTTAGTTTATCTTTGATTATGAGTGAGTAGTTTCCTTGTGGGTTAGTAGGGGGATTAAGGGTAGAATATGGGTGATTAGGGTTTGATTAGGGGTAAAGGGTGAATCTTTGTTGTTAGTCACATACTTGGC
The DNA here is from genome assembly GCA_958450325.1 of Agrostemma githago. Taxonomy (NCBI): domain Eukaryota; kingdom Viridiplantae; phylum Streptophyta; class Magnoliopsida; order Caryophyllales; family Caryophyllaceae; genus Agrostemma; species Agrostemma githago. The sequence goes on along the minus strand of OY288249.1, from coordinate 56,112,818 downwards.
ATACCATGTGTTTGTTGAATTGCTTGTTTGAGTTGTAGTGGCCATGCTTCTCATGCTAGTCTTCCTCAACTCATTGTTTGTCTAGTATGTGGTCATGTTGAGAATAGTCATTATACATACCATGTGGATTAGGGTTTAGACGTCATCAAGCGCGAACCCACCTTGACATCGGTTTAAGTTGCGACAGCCCGGACCGAATCTAGCAATTAGGAGGCACCTATACCCTTGACCAACCAAGTCACCCTACTACACTTATGAACCCGACCTAACCCACTTCTTCTTCATATTTGATTCAACTTATTAGTTAGTCATCATTCCATTAGTTCATTGTTTAGTTTGTGTTTAGTTATTTCATTTAGCCTTGTTATAGTCTAGTTCATCATTAGTCTAGTTCTTACCTCTGCTTCTAGTCTTAATTCTTCCAATTCTTGTAGTTGGAGAAGGCGGTTATCTCCTACAACACTCTCATCGAAGTTTAACTCTTTGATTGCCCATTCGGCTTTGTGTTCTAATTCCACCGATAAATGACAAGTTTTACCATACACAAGACGATAAGGAGTGGTTCCAATCGGCGCTTTGTAAGCTGTTCTCAATGCCCAAAGGGCGTCATTCAATTTCAATGACCAATCCTTTCGGTGTTTATTGACAACTTTCTCTAGAATTCCCTTGATTTGACGGTTGTAGATCTCGGCTTGCCCATTTGATTGAGCGTGGTAGGCTAGGGACATCCTGTGAGTGATACCATATTTTCTAAGAAGGTGTTCAAAGGTATCTTTCCTAAAATGAGAGCCTCCATCACTAATTATGGCTCTAGGGATACCGAATCTTGGGAAAATGACATTCTTGAAAAGCTTGATTACAACCTTGGAGTCATTGGTAGGGGAAGCTACGGCCTCGATCCATTTTGAGACATAATCAACCGCTACTAGGATGTATTTGTTACCAAAAGAGGATGTGAACGGACCCATGAAATCAATGCCCCAAACATCGAACAATTCAATCTCTAAGATGGGTTGAAGGGGCGTCTCATTTCTTCTTGTAATATTCCCACTTCGTTGACAAGCATCGCACGTGAGAATGAAAGTTCGAATGTCCTTGAACATGGAAGGCCACCAAAACCCCCTTTGGAGAACCTTGGCAATTGTCTTTTGGTTGACCAAGTGTCCACCATAAGATGTCGAGTGAAGGTGCTTCACTATATTATATCCTTCATCTGTCGTGACACATCGTCGGTAAATTCCATCTACACAACGGCGAAACAAATATGGTTCGTCCCAATAATAGTGTCGGGCTTCTTAACGTAGTTTCTTCCTCTCTTGCTTGGAATAATCGTCCGGAATAAAATGAGATACTAAGAAATTGACGATATCGGCATACCAAGGTGTAATAGTTTCAACGGCCATCAAAGCCTCATCTCTCATAGCTTCAAGGTGTAATTGCTACATTTACCAACCGTTAGTCTACTAAGATGATCCGCTACCAAGTTCTCCGATCCGGCTTTGTCTTTAATCTCAATATCAAATTCTTGTAGAAGGAGGACCCACCGAAAGAGTCGGGACTTGGTCTCCTTCTTGGACATCGATGTAACGAATCGCCGCATGATCGGTGTGAATTATGACTTTGGAACCGGTAACATAATTTTGGAATTTCTCCATGGCATAGACAATGGCAAGCATCTCTTTCTTGGTTGTTGTATACCTCGATTGGGCTTCATCTAATGTTTTGCTTGCGTAATATATCACATGTAGCTTCTTATCTACCCGTTGTCCTAGAACGGCACCAACGGCAAAATCGGATGCATCGCACATGATCTCAAATGGAAGATTCCAATCGGGAGCTTTGATAATTGGAGTGGTAGTAAGAGCGGTCTTTATCCTGCAAAAGGCCTCAAGACACGAGTCATCAAAAACAAAAGGTGCATCTTTCATAAGCAAAGAAGTCAAAGTCTTGGCAATTTTGGAAAAGTCTTTAATAAATCGTCTATAAAAACCGGCGTGACCTAGAAAACTCCTCACCCCTTTAACATTTGTAGGTGGTGGCAAGTTCTCGATCACGGAGACTTTCGCCTCATCAACTTCGACTCCTCTATTAGAAACAGTATGACCTAGGACAACACCTTGTTCAACCATAAAATGACACTTTTCCCAATTTAAAACAAGTCTATACTCTTCACATCGAGCTAACACTTGATCAAGATTTTCAAGAAAAGAATCAAAAGATGTACCATGGACACTAAATTCATCCATAAAAACTTCCATGGATTTTTCAATGAAATCGGAAAAAATAGCCATCATACATCTTTGCAACATTCCCGGCACATTTCACAATCCAAACGGCATCCTTCTATAAGCATAGGTGCCATAGGGACATGTAAAAGTGGTTTTCTCTTGGTCATCAAGGTGAATGGGAATTTGAAGAAATCCAGAATGACCATCAAGGAAACAAAAATAAGAATGATGCGCCAATCTTTCAAGCATTTGATCAATAAAGGGAAGGGGGAAATGGTCTTTTATGGTGGCCGTATTCAATTTTCAATAGTCTATACACATGCGCCAACCGGTAATAGTCCTAGTAGAAATTGACTCACCCTTTTCTCCTTTAACAACTGTCATTCCTCCTTTTTTTCGGCACAACTTGCACGGGGCTACCCATTTAATTCCGGTTATTGGGTATATAATGTTAGCCTCATACAACTTGAGAACTTCCTTCATGACAACTTCTTTCATGGTGGGGTTCAACCTACGTTGACCCTCAACCGAAGGACGGTGGTCATCATCAAGGATGATCCTATGCATACAGACATTTGGGCTTATGCCTTGGAGGTCGGCAATGCTATACCCGATGGTCTTTTTATGCTTTCTCAAAAAAAATCAAAAGTTTTTCCAATTGAGGTCCATCAAGGGTAGCATTGACGATAACGGGATAATTAGTTCCTTCAAGAAAAGCATATTTGAGGGAAGAGGGGAGTGGTTTAAATTCAAGATTAGGAGGAGAAGATACCATACTCTTACCCACCGGTAGTGGTTCTACCTTTCCATCATGCAAACATTCATCTTCAAAGGGTGGAGAGTCAAACGGTTCATCTTCTTGCTTATCATCATCTATCAAGCTATACTCAACCAAACTATCAATAACTTCAATAGAATGCATTTGTTCAATCATTGGTTGTTTAAGAGCTTGAGAAAGGGAAAACTCTACCGACTCGTTTCCTATGTTAAAAGACAACTTACCATTCTTGACATCAACTATAGTACCTCCGGTAGCCATAAAAGGTCGACTTAAGATAAGGGGGGTAATAATGTCTTTGGGCATATCCATGACAACAAAGTCGGAGGAGATGAAAAACTTACCAACTTGAACGGGTACATCCTCAAGTATTCCAAGTGGGTACTTGAGGAACCTATCCGCAAGTTGAATCGACATACTAGTGGGTCTCATCTCCCCCACACTAAGTCTCTTGGCAATGGAATAGGGTAACAAACTAACACTAGCCTCTAGGTCACATAAATCTTGATTAACAACAACCCGACAAGGGATAGAAAAACTACTGGGATCCTCAAGTTTCCTTGGCATTTGATTCATAAGAATAGCACTACATTGTCCCGTGAGAGAGATACATTCTTTGTCCTCTATTGTTCTTTTTTTTTGTCAAGACATCTTTCAAAAACTTATAATAGAGGGGCATTTGAGAAATTACCTCGGTGAAGGGTAAAGCTACCTCCACCTTTCTCAACATATCCACAAAACAGCTAAATTGGGCATTCTCCTTGTGTTGCTTAGCTCGTTCGGGAAAAGGCAATGGAGGGACAAAAGTGGGAGGCGGTGGAACATTGGATTCTTCTTCTTCTTCGGCTAACCGCTCCGCCTCTTTTCTTATTGCTTCTTCCGCTTCCATTCGCTCTTTCTTCTTTCTTTGTTCTCTTTGTTCATTCTCCGCATTTTGAAGGATATCAAACTCCGCTTGTATTCCCCGGCTTTGTTTGGGGGAAGTGGGAGATGATTCTTGTGGTGTACTTGGTTGATTGACTTTGGATGGAGTACTTTTGGTGTTCAAGTTCAAATTCTTATACGGGTCCTCAAGTTCTTTGACACCTCTCAAAATGACGGCATTTGCTTGTTGTGAAGGGTCTCTTGGGTTTTGGGGTTGCCCGGGCAAACCATGGGGTGGATGAATTGGGGCGGCTAAGGTTTTTGTTGCTTCTTGTGATTCCCAAACCTTTAGCCTTGCCTTGGTATCTTGATGTTCGTTCCATAGTTGCCCAACGGTTCTTTGCAAATCATTATAGTTATCCCTTGGAAAAATTGCTTGATTGGCCATAAGATTGAGAGGGTTGATTAAATGGTTGTTGATTGTAACCTTAATTTCCTTGAAAATTGCCTTGGAACCCTTGATTGTATCCATGATTGAAATGATTACCATGTTGATTTTTGGTAATTGTTGTAATTGTTAGGAACATGGAAATTGCTACCTTGTTGATTGAAGTTGCTCCTTTGATGAGGAGGCATATATGGGGGCATCTTTGGAGGGCCTTGGTTAAAGGGCCTTTGTTGAATTTGATTGAATGGCCTCGGTTGACTCCCTTGGGCACGCGGCATCGGATTTTGGACATTTTGATTTCCAAAAGAAAAATTGGGATGAAATCTTGTGCCGGCATTGTAGGTATTGGAAAAGGGATCAAATTAAGGTCTTTGCCCATACACTTGTATAGCTTGCACTTCATTTGTCTCTTCAACATAAACTTCTTCATTAGGAATGCAAGAGCTAGAATCATGGCCATAATTGCCACAATGATCGCATTGAACTTCCCATGTTAATTGCTTTGGAGGAGATGATTGCCTTGGTGGAACACTCCCTTGAATTTGGTACATACTTCTAGGAGTAGGCCTTGAACTCATGGCATCCATTCTCTTTTTCAATTCTTCAACTTCCGCTTGAAGTTTCAATTCATTAGAACTCTGAGTTGAGTTTACTTCTACTTTCTTTCTAGAATCCCTCGATTTACCCATTCTAGAGTCACTCCTTGTCATCTTCTCAATAGGACTCTTAGATGCCTCATCGATGAGAGAAGAGAAGTCTCCTCCGACGGCCGAATTGAGGTTCTCCTTGGTTCTCGATGAAAGGGTGTTGTAAAATGTTTGGGTAGTTAGCCAATCGGGTATTCCATGGTGTGGACATTTGCGCAATAAATCTCTAAATTTTTCCCAAGCCTCACTTAGGCTTTCAAATTCATCTTGGTTGAATGTTTGTATCTCCATGCGATATTGGTTAGTTTTTGACGGCGGAAAATATTTCTCCAAGAAGGCATTGGATAGTTGAACCCATGTTGTGAACGTATTAGCGGGATGGTCTTGAAGCCATCTACGAGCTCCATCTCTCAAGGTCTTTGGAAATAATCCATTGAGACGGGCTCCTACTAATTTTTCTTTAAATGAAGCAATGTGCTCTTGAGCATCTTCTTGAGAAAAACTATGAAAAGTATCTTGTTGAACCGCATTTGTCAAAGAGGCTTTTAATTCATAATTCTCGGGAATCTCTCCGAAATCGACGGGAGAAGGTGTTTCTTCATGTGTGAGTTGGGAATGAGAGCCTAAGGTTGTCATTTGTTGGATTGGTGGTGATTAGGGATGGCAATGGGTCTGGGACCCTACCCGGACCCGCCGGGTCTTACCCTAACGGGTCGGGTACGGGTCCTCTTTTTTTTAGACCCTGCGGGTACGGGTCGGGTATGGGTCCTTCAATAATTTTCCGGGTCCGGGTCCGGGTCCTATAGGTTGGACCCGGACCCGACCCTTGGACCCGTTGAAATTATTATTATTTTTTTAAAAGAAAAAAAGAACTTAGTGGATGCGGTAATTCAATGTGTAATATAGTAAGACTTTACATTAACAATAGAAAATTAGAAATTAACCGCTAGTTATTCTAATACGGGTACCGAAACTCATTAAATACCAAATTTCACCTCCTTTATTAGTACATTAGGCCTTTTTAGCGTTCGGTTTAAAGTCATACGACTTCCGTTTTATTCATTTATTTGCCTTTATATTTATTGTGAATAATACTTTAATCAAAAACGAACAAATAAAGGAGACGGAAGAGTATATATTTAAAAAATGTACAAATGAGTCCGGACCCGGACCCTACCCGGACCCATCGGGTCCGGGTAAGGGTCTTAAAATTTTGGACCCTTACGGGTCCGGGTCGGGTCCGGGTCCAACTTATGAAACACGGGTCCGGGTCCGGGTCTTGCCGGACCCGACCCATACCCTACCCGTTGCCATCCCTAGTGGTGATGGTGGATTTGAATTTGGTTCATTTGGAAGGGATGGTTTTTGATTTGGTGGTGGTGTTTTTGGTGATGGTGGTGATGGTGGTGAATTTTGTGAAGTGGAAGGTATGGAAGTATTATTTGGAGTGGGATTATGTGATGTAGAAGGTGTAGAAGATGTATGTGGTAGGATGGGATTAAGGTTAGGAGATGATAATGAAGGATGTTGAATGATGGTGGTTGAGTTATTTCCCCGAAAACGCAATGCTCTAAAAGTCCTTTCCGGCTACGGATCGAACCACAAGGGCGATGACGTGGTCCTGGGCAGAAAACTCAATTAAACGGTGAGACTCCTAGCACCTAACGGTACTAGGGAAAAGAGAGAAGGGAAAAGAATCAAACACAACAACTAAAAACAACACAACAACTAGTCGTTCCCCTGCAACGGCGCCATTTTGATCGCCTCCCAATCGGATCGGTCGTTAACGAAGGACGGGGGATCAAACGATATTTGTAAGACTCGAGATTACACTAAAATAAACAAGTATTCGTGGTAAGTCGAGGTCGGTCCACAGGGAACAAAGTGCGTTGACAAGTTCAAAGCGGTGTGTTTGATGTCTAGAGGGGGGTTTCTAAGGGTCGAGTCTATGCTAGAGAAATAACTACGAGAATAGCTAAGGGTGATGAATCTAGGGAAAGGCGTTAGGGGGAAGTCGGGATTCGGAACATGGGGTCTAAGAAGGTCGGGATCGAGTTTTTGTCGCGACATTGATAAAGGGAGAATGGCACCTTTCGGTTTCTTCACCCAACCCACCTAAAAACCCGCTTTCGCGGCGAAGAAGAGTAAGTCTCTAGTTGTGGTAATTTCTACCCCGAGTTTCCCCATATTGATAGAAACGAGTCAAGCTCGGTCTATTTGGCCAGACTAAAACAACAATGACACAACAACCACAAGCAAGATAAACCAACAAGCAAGCAACCCACCAATACCCCTAAATTCAAATAATCCAAGTCCTCATCCCTAAACCCCCAACAAGAAATCTACTCACTGATCATAATGGAAGACAATAAAACATTAACTAAGGAGAAACTAACTAAAGCATGCATATTAACTAGATCTTACCCACTAAACTATGGAACTACCAAATTAAACTAGAGAATAATCTAGAACAATATGAATAAAATCTAGAGAAACTAGCAACACTAAGATGATTTAAACAAGGCAGTAATGAGAAAACTAAATTAAATTTAAACTAGAGATTAGAGAGTGGAAGAGAAATGTACCAACAATGAAGATCTAGAAGAAATATGAAGATTGCATAAATAAAGATTGAATCTTTGATGGAGAAAACAAAGAACTTGTCACTAATTCTTCAATAAACCCACAAATCTTCAAATAAAACTTGAAATAAGCTTCTACAAACTTGAAATCTAGAGAATTGTTGATGGAAATTAAGTAGATCTATTACTAATTACTATGTAAACTACTAGAATTATAGAGAATTACTAAGAATATTACTAGATTAATACTAATGGATGTGTAACTACCCTAATGGAGGCCTCTTACTACTTGCTTACTCTAATGGTGGATTGACTACACTAATGAGGTGATGCCTTGGACAACTATAGTAATCCTTAATGGGTCTCTTAACCTAAAGCCCAAATCCAACTTTTGCTTCATTAGTGAGACAATCATCCTTTGCATCTTCATAGGGCGAAGTTTCGCCCTGCGGCTTGATGGACTAATCCCACCGGGTGAAAATTTTGCCTGGTGAGATTTTCTTCATTTTTTTGCGATTTTCGGCGATCTTCACCATCGGGCGAAATTTCACCTGGTGGGCGAAATTTCGCCCGGTCAACTTTGCCCGGTGGGGAAGCTCGGAAAATCTTCGGGGAGGCACTTTACCGTCAGGTGAAATTTCGTCTGGTGGTGTCTCATCGGGTGAGATTTCACCCGGTCATACTGCTGGCCTCTTTCCTTGTCTCATTCTTCGTCGATTGATTGGATGGCTTTAAACTTTAAGTTGTGTGCTTTGCTCTTTGGACGGTATTCCCTTCTTGTGTTCGTGGAAGCTCGATCGTGATTTCGGTGCCAAATCTTATCAAAATTGATAGAAAAACTACCAAAAACACGTAAAACGCACAAGAGGGACGTTAATGCGAGAAGTACACAAAATATAGCGATAATCGCACTCTAAACTCACAAAACGATGGAAAAACGGGTCTAAATGAGGGGAAAACGGTCTAAATTTAGCACACAATAGTCGTCGTCATAGGATTAATATTGTGAGGCGTTCACTCAAAGTCGTAAAGGGAAAACGATAATAGATTGAAAATTGATATGAGATGTGGACTTTGAGAGGAAATGCGTGATAGATTGACACGCATTGACTTATGTCACAAGTATTATTCCCTAGGTGAAACTTGTATCGTTATTTGACTTTGAAAGTCTACGATATTTCGTTTTGACCTGTACTTATCCTTGTATTGTCTAAGTTTATGATATGAATCGATGTGTCAACGTAATACGAGTATCGGAGCCTTCCGCAATGCGGCGTCATTATCGAGTCTTGTGGACCGCATGATGCTCGGATTGAAATCATTAGGTTTCGTATTAGTTCGATTCTTGATGACTATTTATGTGTGACATTCGATTACGAAATCGATATCGAGCATTTCAGAGTGACGATTATAAATGACATCGAAAACATACGACGAACGATTCCACAATCACGTCATAACTCAAGGGTCAGGTGTGTGCCTTGTGGCGCCCTGATGATCGTGCCTCAATCGGATCGATCGTTTAGCAAAGGACGAAGAATCAAACAATACTTATAAGACTCGCAATCAACACAAAAACAAAAAGTGTATTCGTGGTAAGTCGAGGTCGGTTCACAGGGAACGGTACGAAATTGAGCAAAAGAAATGTGAAAGGGTTCTATTGGGGATTTTAAGGGACGAGTCTGGATTAAAATGCAATAAATAACAAGAGATGATCAAATAGGGAAGAGGTGTTAGTGGGAAGTCGGGAATCGGAAATTGGGGTCTAGGAATTTCGGAATCGGGTCGGTCACAACATCGGTAGAGGGAGAATGCCACCTTTTGGTTTCTTCACCCAACTCACCTAAAATCCCGCTTTCGCGGCGAAGAAGGATAAGTCTCAAGTCAAGATAATCTCTGCCCCGAGTTTCCCCATATTGGTAGAAATGAGTCAAGGTCGATCTAGTTGGCCGGACTAAGTTAACAATGAAACAACAACTTTAAGCAAGATAAACCAACAAGCAAGCAACCAAACCAAAATTCCTCAATTCAAATAATCCAATATCCTCCTCCCTAAACCCCCCAATAAGAAATCTACTCAGACTTCATGATGGAAACCATAAAAACATTAACAATAGAGAAAACAACAACAACATGCATAATGATTAAATCTATAGAAAATAACAACGAAACAATGAAAAAAATTGCGATCAACAAAATAAACTAGAAAAAGATCTAAGAACAACACAAATGAAATCAACAAAACAACAAGACAATGAAGGAAATTGCGATCAATAAAATAAACTACAAGACGATCTAACAACGATATAAGTAAAATTAATAAAAACGGTGCAATAATGAAAGAACGATACTAAATCTAATCTAGAGATTAGAGAGTGGAAAGAAATGAACCATCAATAAAGGAAAGACAACAATAAAGAAGAAGATTGCATAAAATAAGATAAAGCTTGATGAAGAGGACAAGGGATTTGTCACTAATCCTTTGATAATCTCCAAGAATCTTCAATAAAAACTTGAATCCTTACAAAGCTTAAATGAAAATCTAGAGGAATGATGAAGAAATTGATGAAAACTATGAAGAACTCTAGCTTTCTATCTAAGTTAATGAAATGATCTATTGAATGCTGATGGATGATAATGAATGGTAATGGAATGATAATGTGCAACTAACTAGGGTATCTATATATATATAGTAAAGCCTTAATGGATCCTTAAACTCAAGCCCAAATCCAACTTTTTGCTCCATTAGTAAGACTTTCACCCAATGAGTCTTCATATGGTGAAACTTCACCCTGCGAAATCTGCCAATCACGAGCCAATACCGTCGGGTGAAACTTCATCCAGTGGTTTCACCCGGTGAACTTTCTTCCAGTTTTGCATTTTTGGACATCTTTACCGTCAGGAGAAACTTCACCCGATGGGTGAAAGTTTCCCCCAATCATTTCGCCCGGTGGTGAAGGTTTTCTGAAGATCTTCGAGGAGGTGAAATTGTCGTCGGGGGAAACTTCGCCCGGTCATATCTCATCGGGTGAAACTTCACGCGATGGTTTCCTAGCCTCTTTTATTGTCTCATTCTTCGTTGTTTGATTGGATGACTATGAACTTTAAGTTTTGTGCGTTGCTCTTGGACGGTATTCCCCTCTCTTGCGCTCATAGAAGCTCGATCATGATTTCGGTGTCAAATCCTATCAAAATAGATAGAAAAACTACCAAAAAATACGTAAAATGCACAAGAGGGACGCTAATTCGAGAAAGACTAAGAATAAGGCGATAATCAAACTCTAATCTCGCAAAACGAGGGAAAAATGAGTCTAAATGGGAGGAAAAACGGTCTAAATTTAGCACACATCACCTGACCCTTAGGCGCCTAGGGTGGCGCGGCTAAAGCATAAGGCGTCACCGCGCGCGCCTTGTCTGATGGTTATGCGAACTTTGGGTAGAAACTTTCGTTGGACGAATTCATTTTGAAAATGATCAACCCGAACTAAACCTTTTGCCCTATTCAACGTCGACATTGGACCATGGGTCCATGATGTGCGAATTTGTGTCACGGGATATTTACTCTGAATTGATAACGACTTGCCCTCGTGGCATTAAGTCCTATGTATCTCGACATCGTTATTTGATCGTTAAGATCTACGATGTCGATACCGTCATTGGACGCCCACTCGAGTCATATAAAAAAAATAGTTTTGATTATATATACACGGTTGTAATAAAATGAAAGCATAAAAGTGTTTTAAGGGTTGACTCGTCTTAGACAACCAAATATGCGGGGTGACGAGATAAGCGACCGACGACGCGAGTGTGATACTCTTGTGTTCGGATTTCATTATTTCGTCATCCTTAGTATTTTATACGTGAGAACAAGTATTTTAATGTCGGAAAGTTAGTAGTTATGAGTTAGGAACGAAAATAAAAAAAATGTTAGATGTGAATAATAAAGTGTTAGTATAGCTAGAGTACGACAATTAAAAGAGTTTAGAATATTAGAAATGGGATTTTGGACACCCTCAACCTACATGTCAATTGCTTCCAAATATGGGCTCGCAGAGTATCGTTGTAGACACGGGGAGCGCTTCGATGTATATAGGAAGAGTTAAGGTGTGATTTGAGTGTATGTGGGAAAGGTATAGCTCTCGCACTCGGCTTTTTGGAATCGAGAAAATGATTTTTCGACCCTTGAAATGGTGTATATGAGTGTGTATTTATAGAGTTTTGTGAAATGTTTCTAATTTCGAAATTCAGGTGCGACAAGGCCAGCGCCCTAATACTGGGGCGCCCTAATTATGAGGCGGCTAAAATCGTGCGTATCGAAAGTTGCGACAAGTTGCCCTAATAATGAGGCAATTTCAAATTCTGTTTTGACTTAAGTGGATTGCGTATTTGGACGCTTTTATGGCTTGTTTAGTTTTCGGGTTTCGGCTTTGACCGGTTTTGACTCGGTTGACAAAGATGGTTTTGTCTTCAGTGGCGGTTTTGACTCAAAGTAGCTTTATTTATTAGAAATGACCAACTGAGTCTGGATTTGAGGTCGGTTTTGAGAGATTTGTACTTTGCTAAGTACTCTCTAGTATCCAGTACTCTAGTACTCTCTACTCTCTACTCTCTTACGTGCATCTTTTCATAGCATACCTGTCACGTGATATCGCATGCAAACAATGTAAAATCACTTACTTCGACAAAAAAACTTACTTCTCCATAAACAACTGACGTAGCAAAGGCATAGGGTTAAAACATCGGATGTTATCGCTTTTTTGCCACAACTAGGAACGAAGTTATCAGCCCATCGATTGATTAGTAGAGGCCGCTACGTGGGGGCGGGATTGGGTGTTGATGTCTATCGGACATTAACTTCCCAATACGTACCCTCACCCCTTACTTAGAATCTACAATTTTTGGATGTCCAAAACCATTGGCATTGAGAGTCATTCTAGACATGTAATGCTTAAGGATCTTTATCTTTAGGTCCCCATGTCACTCAGCTTTGAGCCGGCTAAGGATTAAAGTTCACTTGAACGGTTTCAGAGTATCCCAAAATTTGGCGACTCCACAAATCGCCAACGAATTCGATTTATTAAAGAGGTCGTCAGACCAAACATATCGCCTTAAACATTTACAACCACATCTCGATCGATTCAACGTAAACATAGATGTCCCTACATCTCTCTAGTACAATTCAAATCGTCAACCAAATCGAGGTCTGACACTTCGCCTCGTACGCGAGATTGGATCGTCCCCCGAAATGCGAGGCGCCCGAGACGACGGGCCGTGTGAGTGGCCATCGCGATGGTCCCCACGCGGATGCGCGCGGGCAGCGGGTGGCAGCATCCACACCTCTTTGTACATCATATCATGTAATAAGGTTGTAACGGATCGTTGGTAAGTGGTCCGACATTAATGAGGCCAAATGACATGACGGTGTAGCAGTAAGTACCCCCAAGGTGTAGTGAAGTTGGTCTTGCTCATGTCTTATTTTGCGTATCCATCCATAAATGATAAAAGGGCATGGTCAGCGGTATTGTCTACCAGTATATCGATGTGTGGTAGTAGAAAATTGTCTTTCGGGCTCGCCTTGTTAAGATCCTGAAAATCCACGCATACGCGAACCTTACCGTCCTTTTTAGGTACCGGCATGATGTTTGCAACCTAGTCCGGATATTCGAACACCTGTATGAAGATGACTTTGAACTGTTTTTCGACTTCTTCTTTGACTTTGAGGGACCACTCGGGTCTCATTTTGCGGAGTTTTTGTTTAACCAACCTACACCCATCTTTGATTGGTATGTGATGTTCGACTATTTCTCTCTATCCCCGGCATGTCCTTGTAGGACCATGCGAATACATCTGAACTCTTGGAGGAGGCTTATGAGCTGTTAATTCTCCTCGAGATCTAATGATAACCATATCTTAAGCATCTGGGGATCTAAGGTGGTTCCCACGTTGATAAACTCAGTCTCTTCGATTACCGGGTTTCGGGACTCTTTTTGCTCTAATTACTCGATCTGATGAGAAGGTAAGGATACATGTTCGTCGGGTTTCTCAATGTCATTGCATAAAATATTTTTGAAACCAGAATTGCACTTAAAAAGAGACAAGTCGTAAGTAGAACGGTGGTTATTATTATTATTAATGGAAAATTTGGGAAAAAAAAACTCAAACAGAGAGGTCATCTGATCGTTGGTCAGTGGTGGAATTGAAAGGGCGCTCGAGACAGACCCCGAGGCACCAGCAGAAGTGACTAAAGGGAGAGGGGTTACAGGTTGGACTATAGCACCGGACTCTCTAGACTTGACCTCAAACTCTGACTCAGACTCGGACTTGGTCTCAGAATCGGAAGCAGGCATGTCTCCTCACCGGCAACCAGCTTGTAGACTCAGCCTTGACCGTCGGTCCATTTGACAGTCTTCCTCCATGCCTTGTTCTCTGTCTCGGAGCCCACTTTCTAGATCAGCGTGGTTGGATCAAACATGTTGCTGCGATGGATGAGATTAACCAAATCCTCCTTTAGAGTTAGGGCAATCTTTTCTTCCCTGAATAGTAGCCCCAGCGCGGGCTCATTATTATCGGCGTCCTCGTTTGGTTTCGACCGGATGAGGGTGAACACGTCATCCTGAATGTAATTTCAGTCTTGGGCCAGTTTGGTCCCGGAGTGCGCAGCTGTTGGTTGGAATAGACCAACCTGAATGTCCCCAAATACCGACTTGATGAAGTAGTCAGTTAGCTGTGGGCTATAAGGGCTCAAGTGGATACCCTTTTATGAGGTTACAGGCCTTTTTGAATCCTGCTCGAATGACATTGCTCGGCGTTATGGCGTATCCTAGGCCGAAAGGGGAGTCTTCGTCTTTCAAAACCTTGATGATCTTCCTTGCTGGAAGATATGGCCTAGAAGTAGCCCCTGGGAGGTACCCGAAGTTTTGCAGCATCGTATCGATGTTGGTAGTAAAGTAAGGCCTGAAGAGAAAGCCTTCCTCGATTGTTCCCACAAAGTCGAATCCCCAAAGGTCCATGTCGGAACGCCCCATGGCGTTGCAACTACCCACGGTCATTGGTGTCGCCTCTAGGGTGATAATACAATCACGCAAGGGCAACTTGATTTTCTGGTGTAGGGTGGAGGATACTGCTTTGACAGCGTGGATCCATGGGCGTCCTAAGGGTAAGTTGAGAGGTGACATCAATCACATGGAATTCCGGCTATTTCTCCACTGGGCATGTTATAATAGTCAACTTGATGGCCCCAGCTACCGATTTTGGGCTTCCATCAAAAGCCTGGATGGTTTGAGCAGTCGGGATGTATTCGGCCTCGGTAATACCGAGATCTCTAGCGATCTTTAGTGGTACGACGTTGACAGCAGACCTATCATCTATTAGGGTCATGGGGAGATATTTCCCGCGGCATATCACCGTGATGTATAGAGCTAAGTTGTGGGAAGCCCCAAACGGTGATAGATTGGACTCGGAGAAGGTGATCAGCGGACCTTCTTCCTTAGCCTTGCCCATAAGGTGGGGCATAACGGTAGCTACCATTTCAGCAGGGGTAGTGATTGAGTCGATCTTGATTTGATCGACAGCCTTAGTAAGTGCTTCTCGATGTTCTTGCGAGCTGATTAGAAGTTGTCATATAGTGAGGTCAACTCGGGTTTTCTTCAATTATTTTACAAGAATCGTGTCAGCAATTGACTCTTCGGGGACGGCTTCTGTCCTGACTTGATCAGCGAGAATTGCCGGAATAGGGGTGTCTGTAGAGCTAGTAGCTTGGTATGGACGACCCGATCTGGTGAGGTGGTTACTGGCTAAGACCTTAGACTTAGCCTTCCGGATTTCCTCACTAGTGATTAGGACAACTTCCCCTTTGACGAGATATACGTCATCGTGATCATCATACAAAATCTCATTCACTTGCGGGGTGAGAGGGCAAAGAAGGTGAGAACAATCGATCACTTCCCCGGTAAAGATGGCGTTGGAACTGAAAGGATTGTCCTTGTTGCTCGGTTTGTCCCCGGGCAATTGAATCTCACCGCTTTTGATTAAATCCTGGATAAGGTGTTTCAACTTCCAGCATTTCTTGGTGTCATACTCGTTGCCCCTATGGAATTGATAGTAGGCTTGTGCGTCCCAGTTTGTAAAGCGCCTGTGGACCGGGACTTCTGGAGTTGGGCCTATCGGTTGGATTAGGCCTTTGGAGAAGAGCCTTTGTATTTTTGTAAGGCGTAGTCATAGGTAGTACCTATGTCGATGAATACCTGTAGTGGGGTGTTCTTCTTGTACTAGCCTTAAGTCATCTTCGATCCTCATACCCATTTCAGTGAGGGTAGTGAAATTGGGTATAACGGCGTACCGGAGATGGACCCGGTAGGATGGCAGTAAGTTCTTCACAAATGTTTCCACCAAAGTCTTTTCGTTGGGCAAGTCGACAAGCTTAACACTCTCGGTCCTGCAGCGCTGAAGATACTTTGTGAACCCTTCTTTGGGCTCTTGGGCCATGACCTCCAAAGTGTGCATGGTGGTCTGGATCTCGCACATAGTGTCATTAGGTTTCGTATTATTTTGATTCTCGATAATTCTTTATGCGCGACATTCGATTACAAAATCAATATCGAGCATTTCATAGTGACGATTATAAACGACATCGAAAACATACGACAAAGGATTCCACAATCACGTTATAACCCAAGGGTCAGGCGCGTGCCTTGTGGCGCCCTGACCCTCAGGCGCCTGGGGTGGCGCGGCTCAAGCGTGAGGCCTCACCCCCCGCGCGCCCTGTCTGATGGTTATGCGGACTTTGGGCAGAAACTTTCGTTGGACGAATTCGTTTTGAAAATGATCAGCCCGAACTAAACCCTTTGCCCTATTCGGCATCGACATTGGACCATGGGTTCATGATGTGCGAATTTGCGTCACGGGATATTTACTCCGAATTGATAACGACTTGTTCTCGTAGGCATTAGGTATTATATGTATCTCGACATCGTTATTTGATCGTTAAGATCTACGATGTCGATACCGTCATCGGACGCCCACTCGAATCGTATAAAAAAATATTTTTGATTATATATACGCGGTTGTAATAAAATGAAAGCATAAAAGTGTTTTAAGGGTTGACTCGTCTTAGACAACCAAATATGCAGGGTGACGAGATAAGCGACCGGCGACGCGAGTGCAATACTCTTGTGTTCAGATTTTCTTATTTCGTCATCCTTAGTATTCGATACATGAAAGAACGAGTATTTTAATGTCGAAAAGTTAGTAGTTATGAGTTAGGAACGAAATGTAAAATGTTAGATGCGAATAACATAGTTTTAGTATAGTTAGAGTACAATAATTAAAAGAGTTTAGAGATTAGAAATGGGACTTGGACACCCTCAACCTACATGTCAAATGCTTCGAAATACGGGTTCGTGGAGTATCATCGTGGACACGGGGAGCGCTTCGATCTATATAGGAAGAGTTAAGGTGTGATTTGAGTGTATGTGGGAAAGGTAGAGCTCTCGCACTCGGCTTTTTGGAATCGAGAAAATGATTTTTCGACCCTTGAAATTGTGTGCATGAGGGTGTATTTATAAAGTTTTGGGAAATGTTTTTGATTTCGAAATTCAGGCGCGACAAGGCCAGCACCATGATACTGGGGTGCCTCACCTTGGGCGCCCTAATTCTGAGGCGCCTGGGTTCAGGCGGCTGAAATCGTACGTATTGGAAGTTGCTCAAAATACGGATTGATATCTGTGTTAAAGGAGGCAATTTCGGATTCTGTTTTGACTTAGGTGGATTGCGTATTTGGACGCTTTTATGGCTGTTTTAGTTTTCGGGTTTTGACTTTGACCGATTTTGACTCGGTCGACAAAGACGGTTTTGCCCCCAGTGGCGGTTTCGGCTCAAAGTAGCTTTATTTTATTTGCAATGACCTATTGAGTCTGCATTGAAGGTCGATTTTGAGAGATTTTTACTCCGCTAAGTTCCCACGTTGGATACTATTGATTCTGAGCCCGTATTTGAGCGTATTGATGCATGTTAACGTCCGATCATCATCGGGTGTTTTTGTTGGAGACTGTTATAGACACTAGCAGGCGAAATGCGGGTGTCTACAAAACGAGATACTAAGCCACCTCTCCTCCCCCAAAATATCCCAGTAACTCCCAAACGACTCACATTTCCACACCCTCAACCCTTAGACACCCAACTCAAACATGTAGAAAAAAGAGATTTTTAAACCGCCTCATGCACTTTCACTAACATTTGCACCACCATCGCCCTTTTCCCCCGTTCAATGTGACCTGCCTACCGTTCTCCATAACCCCCATTGGAAACAGGGCATATATGAACGATGACTATAATGAAGGTCATGCATGATGAATATAATGCTCTTATTAAAATTTAAACTTGGGTCCTGGTTCCTTACCTTATTAATGTGGACATCACATGTTGTCTGTGGCTCTTTAATCATATATTTAAATCTAATGGTGAATTAGAATGGTACAAATATCATCTTGTTGTCAATGGCAGGTCCCAGCAGATTGACATCGATTGTGACGAAACATTCAGTCACGTCATCAAGCCCATCGCCATTTAAATTGTTCTTAGCATCGCTATCACCCGCAATTGGTCCATTCATATCAAGAACGCCTTCTTACACGACCACCTCTCCAAATCTGTGTGCATCTATCAACCACCGCGCTTTCATGATCCACACAACCCCGACTATGCATTTCTCTTGCAAAAATATTTATACGGTCTCAAACATGCTCCTCGGGTATGGTACCAACGGGTTGCTAATTACGTCTACTTCATTGGCTTCATTCATAGTCGTGTTGATCATTCATTATTTATTCTCCACACCCCCTCATCACATGGGCTTCGTATTACTCTATGTGGACGACATCCTCTTGGCCTGGTCACCTCCTCTACTCGCTCCATGATTCCCTTATCTGCAGTTTCCACTCCGACTTTTCTAAGACAAATCTCGGCCCTTTTAGCTATTTCTTAGCCATTTCTGTTGACAAACAGCGCAATGGTCTTTTTCTCTCCCAGTCTAAATATTTTGAAGAAATTTTGGCTCATGCAAAGATGGCGAACTATAAACCCTCTCAAACTTTGATTGATATTCTGGCAAAATTAAGTTCTGACATTAGTCTCGCCATCTCTGATCTAACCTTTTATCGCAGTCTCGCCAACGCTCTTCAATATCTCATCTTCGCTCGCTTTGATATTGCCTACACGGTACAACAAATTTGTCTCTTCATCGATGATCCCCATGAACCACATCTTGTAGCCCTGAAGAAGTTTGCGACACCACTTCTTATGGCATCACTATTCATCTCTCCTTCACTGCCTCTCTCATTGCCTACTTTGACGTCGATTGGGATGATATTCCAACACTCGTCGCTCCACTTTGAGTTACAATGTCTATCTACTTCGGTGGAAACATTCTCTCATGGTCCTCCAAATGCCAACCCACGATTTCCCGTTCCAACACTACTGTGACAACGTCAGTGTCATCTATCTCTTAGAAAATCTTGTCAACCATCAGCGAAGTCACTGAAATCGATATTCACTTTGTTCGTGAAAAGATTGCTCTCGGAAAAATTAAATCCTCCATGTTCCTTCCCGGTACCAGTTGCTGACATCTTCAACAAATGTCTTAAGGTCCTCTTCGATGACTTTTGATCTAGTCTCAACCTCCTTTTGTACTATCGTCCGTCGTTTCGACTAAGGGGTATAATAGACCACACTTCTTCCTATAAGTATTTAACCACTCGCCTTGTGCAATGTACATATACATTGTATGTAGAGTCCCAAAGTGAATATAAAGAGTTCCTAAGTATGTGTGATTGTATATAAATAGGTTGCACGACATTGTAATAAGACAAGGGAAATAGTTACTCCCTCTGTTCCAATGAATTGTTTGCCTATTCCATGTTTGGGCGTCTCAATGAATTGTTTGTCTTTCTATTTTAGGAATGCTTTTTATATGTAATTTGACCATTCTCATGAGTTTTGTTCCACATGTCCTCATTGGATCTCTTCCCCTTGGTGCCAAAAGTAAAGGCAAACAATTCATTGGAATGGAGAGAGTAGTTTCAAGAATGTTTCAATAAGTGTGCACCAAATAGAATGTTTCAATAAGTTAAATAATTTTGTAAACACAATTTATAGTATACAACCATTGTACCGTACGACGGACCTAATTTATGGTAAAAAGTTACCACTTTATGTTATTTAGTGACTACTTTAAGTTAAATAGTGACCACGTTTTAATATGAAAAAGTGGTAACTATTTATCTGAAAGTGGTAACTAACTAACCTAAAATAATCACTTTTTATCGTAAGTTGCAAACTTTTACTACTGTCGCATGACTCGCATGGTACAACGGTTGTACACAATAATTATTGTTTTGTAAAATACTTCCATGTTAATCAAATTTGTTGTGTAAAAGTGTTTTTAATACCAACTGATCTAAAGTGACACGAACCTGAAATTAACTTACAACATATCACCCAAAAAACGAAAGAACACAATTCAAATTGACACGATCAGATCAATCCAAGTGATCCATTTACAAGGTACCACCTCTACTTACAAGCTACACAACTTACTGAACAAGACTACTTTTGACTATGATTACTATCTCTGTTTTGGTAAAAAATTTACCGGGTTACGTAATGGTATGCGGGTTATAGTGATCAGGCCAACGTTTTGCGAGAAAACAAAAGGACTCAAACATGCGAATGAGCAAACGGAAAAAAGAAGCGAGAAGACACAAGAAATGGTGACGCGGAAACCCAATGTGGGAAAAACCGCGGGGGGAGTCGGAATCCCGCCAAATGTTTACTATCAATGGGTAAATGGACAAGAGTACAAGTATTATTTTGGATTAAGGTAAGATGTATGCTTCTTTTCTGTGTTCTTCTCTCGTGGAATTGGAGTGATCAATGGTCTCCCCCTTTTTGGTGTCCCGTGCCTTATATCTTCTCTTCTTCTCTTAACCGTTTCTTGTTTCCTGATTTCTCTCCTGCTCTGGAGGTGATTCCTCGATTTCAGGAGGTAGTTGGGTTGACAAGGTCTTGCATTAGGGTTGAAGGATTATGAGCAGTTGGGTTATCTTCAGCCCACTTCGCATCTGTTGCTTCCTCTGGCCCAATTCTGTCGTCGGGCTTTTTGTTGTCTTGTTAATTTTTCCATCTCGATCTTACGACTCGTATGATTCCGGATTGTTTAGACTCTTTTGACCCTTTGACTTTTGACTTTGACTTTTTGACTTGGAAAGCTCCACGTCACTTCGATGGGTGCGGATTTATCCCGAACAATTGCCCCCAAATTTCCGACTAAATTCATATTAGGCGGGAATTTCTGCTTGGTGACGATTTTCTCCCACAGAGTTTGTTTTGGGGTCTGCTACTTCTCGTTTTTCCAACTGACTCTTCTCCTCTCTCATGATGACTCTGAAATCTACCCTCATAATTGCTCACGCTTCCCAGTGCCCCCTCTCTCCCCTTATTCCATTTACTCCTACCACCTCTCCATTTACTCCTACTCCTTCTACCCTTTTCATAACTCAAACTTCTCTCTTCTTTTCGAAATTCAAATCATCCTTCTTCCCTTGTCGTTCACCGTTGTCATCTGCCGTGCTCTTTGTTCCTCCAGGTGATTTTTTATTTTCGCTTGTTATTTTAATTCCGATTATGGCCCCAAAATCAACTCGAGGTAAGTCGTCCGCTCTTTCTTCATCGACGTCGTTGATGGATTTCTCCCCCTCTTCTATCCTGGGCAAGAAGCATTCTTGCGACTCTAGCTTCTCTGACGGGGATCTCCCCCTTGTCAGAGAAATTTTCGGTTTCGAAGACGGAGTTGTGGTTCACCTCCCTTCTTCGGGACAGCAAGCCGACTATATTTGCCCCGGATGGATCTGCATGTACGCATACCCATTCCTCCTAGGTCTTCGCTTCCCTTTCCCTCCCTTGGTTCAGGAATTTCTCACTCTCTATAGGTTGGCCCCTTGCCAACTAGTTCCCCACACCTGGAGGGTACTCTTGTCTTTCTGTGCCCTAAATCTCCGTTATCAGAAGGGTTTCTCGCTGCTTGATGTATGCTCCGTGTTCCAGGTACGACCCCTGGGATGCGGGCAGGTGACTATGAGGGTAAAAGATAAGCATTTCCCTGGTATCTTCTTTCCTCCTAATCCTCCTGATGCGGAATGGTTTAGGGACTTTGTATTTGTGAAGGCCGATTCCCTTTCTCCTCCTTCCTGTGATTACTTGTTCTCTGAGTGGGGGACTGTCACAGGTATTTGTCGTGCTCTCAGCTTTGCATTTTTCTCGCCTTCTTATGGTTCTTATTGACTTCGTGTCGCAGGCCTCCAACAACCGGATAAAGTAACGCCCCTCCTCGATTTTGCGGCAAAACTTTCCGATTTGACCTCCGAACAACTTTCCTTCTCCAGCTTGTTTGTTCCTTCTGCCAACGGTGCTTGTCCTCCTCTTGCTGCCGCAATGTCTTCTGGTGAGGATCGTTCTTGCTGGGTACGTTCATGTTTAATTCCCCTCTTGTCGGTTTCCGTGAAACTTTAAACTGTGCGTTTGTTCTTCTTAGGTAGTGCTAAGGCTCCCTTGACTCTGGATCAGATTAGGAAGAGAAGCATGTCCACCCTCTCTTCCTCTAGAAAGGGCTCTGCTTCTTCCCCTGCTCCGTCGACTAGTTCGAAGAGGAAGCGCAGCTCTTCTCCTTCTCCACCAGTTGATTTTGAGGGGAATCCTCATGTGACTCTCATTCCTGATTCTCCTCAACCTTCTGCCCCCAACTCTGCTGGAGATGGTCCTGATGAAGTTACTATGACCTTCCCTAAGGGTTTTGGGACCATCAGGCACTTGGAGGACCTGTCTGTCCTAGACCAGTTCCTTTTCCCCGACTCTGAGGCCATAATGGCCAGAGAGCCCTTGATTGAGTCAGCGGCCCATATTGCTGCTCATGGCTTCGAGGTATTTTCTGATTTTCTGGCTTTGAGGTGATTTCTGTTTGAACTTTGCTGCTGATTGTTGCGGTGTTGCTCAGATTCTCCAGATGGCTATCTATGTGAAAACCGGCATATCTCATCTTAAGGATCTGGGGAGTCAGCTTCAGCTGGATAAGGCTCGACTGATGGAGGAAGCTGGTCAATCCAAGGAGAAGGTTATGAAGCTGGAGGAGGAAGCTAATAAGCTGAGGAGGGAACTGGAGCAGGTTAAGGGACAACTGGCCGAGGAGGAAAGGCAGAAGGCGGCTGCTGAGGGAATGAAGGTTGAGCTTGCTAAGGCTCAGAATGCCAACTCTGACCTCCAGGAAAAGGTGGCGGCGCTTCAGGAGAATATGGTGGGAGCTCTCAGCTGGTCTGCTTTGAGCACTGAAATCCAAATGGTCACCGCCTATACCAAGGGGGAGCACACGGGCTGGGACTTAGCTGCTCTGGGAAGGAGGATGCAGAAAGAGTTCCCCAATGGCTTCGACCTGGAGATGCTGGCTGTAGAGGGAGAGGAAGTGGTGGAGGAATCGGTTTCTTCTCCTCCCGCTGCTCAGGAGATGCCTGGATCGGCGGTGGCCATTGATGACGCGGCTGTGGTGGAACCTCTCGCCTTCCTTCCTCCTGAGGACAAAGCTTAGGCTGTTCAGCCTTTTATCTTTTGTTGTTGGTGGCCCTGTGTGGTCAAAAATATTTCGTTAAAAAATTTGTTATGTTTCAAACCTTTTTCTCTGCTCAAGGGAGCAGAGTTCCCGAATTTTTTCTGCTCAAGGGAGCAGAATCATTTTGAACTTGTTTGTGGAACTTGTTTACCTTACCTCTGTGATGTTTGTTTCGTTTGTTTTGTTTGTATGCATGCCTTTGTCCGTATGGTCGACCCATGATGATTGGTGGCCTGGGGTCTTGTTTTGCCCACTCAGTCAGAGGTGCCACACTTTGCGTGGGTGCTGAGTGACGCAGGGGACTTGCAATGCCCTGGTTGTAGGCAATCAGCACAAGACGCACGCCTTCTGTGGAAGTTATACGCTCCACCAGATCAGACATTAACTTGAAAGAATTTTGATAAAAGCTCGTCATATTCGCAAAATAAAAATGCCGTAACAGAAAAAAAAATCACATTTCATAAAGAGTGTGGTAGGTGAAAAAGATTCGATTTTAGTGACACAAAAAGAAGGATAGGTTGAAAACATGTGAAGAAGGAGTTTAAGAAAATTGGATCCTAGGGGTTCGTAAAAAGGTTTCAAATTTCTAATTTTGAAAATGGCGAGAACCTAATTATCTTTCTTTAGTTTTATAAAAGTTGTGTTTCATTCCAAGGTACATATAAAAACTATCTAAGCTTCAAAAGGGTGGAGGAAGTTTTGTCATCTTTATAAGCAGGGAATGATTTTGAAAGGTAGAGTAGATTGAAAGTATGAGGGGTCAGTTTGAACCTGGTTTCTGGTGGAGGCGTATCTGGCAGATTTGGATGCCTTTGTTCTGGCGACAGTGGCCTTTGTTTCTGGTGACACTTTTTTAGAAAAAGTATTTTTTCAAGTGTATTATGTTCCAAGGTTTTTGGATGATCTCTCCCTCCATGGTCATGAGTCGATATGCTCCATTTCCGATTATCTTCTCTACTTGGTAGGGTCCTTCCCAATTATAAGCGAACTTCCCCGCCTGTTGATTTCTGGTGTTTTGGAATACCTTCCTGAGGACCAGGTCTCCTTCCTGCAGGACTCTGATTTTAACATTTTTGTTGTAGCTTCTGGCGATTACCTGCCTATAGGAGGCCATTCTGATCTGAGCATCAGTTCTGAGTTCGTCTATGGTGTCCAAGTTGCTTGCCATCTCGACTTGGTTCCCTTCTTCAGTTGTGCAACCATATCTGTAAGTGGGTACCCTCACTTCTGTAGGAATGACCGCCTCAGCACCAAAAACTAAGCTAAAAGGTGTCTGCCCAGTAGCCACCTTAGGTGTGGTTCTGTCGGACCACAGTACCAGAGGGAGTTCTTCTGCCCATCTGCCCCCTGCTTCCTCCAGCCTTCTCTTCAGGTTATCCATCACGATTTTGTTGCTGGATTCTGCTTGGCCATTAGATTCCGGGTTTCTGGGGGTGGACGTGTTGAGGGTGATGTTCCACTTGGCGCAATAGGCTTCCATCTTCTTGCCAATAAACTGGGACCCATTGTCGCAGATGATCTCTGAGGGGACTCCGAATCTGCAGATGATATTACGTTTAATAAAGGATATTACCTGCTTCTCAGTCACCTGAGGGAATGCTTCTGCTTCTATCCACTTGGAGAAGTAGTCGGTCATTGCGAGCATGAAGACTTTGTTTCCTGGTGCTCTTGGTAATTTGCCCACAATATCCATTCCCCATTTCATGAAGGGCCAAGGGGATATAACTGGGTGTAGTGGTTCTGCTGGCTGATGACTGACTGGTGCGTGTCTTTGGCAGGCGTCACATTTTTTAACATGCTCTCTGGCGTCCCTGCGCATTGTCGGCCAGTAGTAACCTTGGCGTAGTGCTTTGTTGGATAGACTCTTGCCCCCTGCATGATTTCCACATTCCCCGCTGTGGAGATCATGCATTACCACTTCTGCCTCTTCTTGGTTTAGACACCTCAGATATGGCCCTGCTGTGGATCTTTTAAATAATATACCGTCGATAAGGGATGCTTTCATTCTGAAACTCCGAGCTTCTCTTTTGTTTGCTGGCAAGATATCATTTTGCAGCCAATCCTTGTAGGGTTTTCTCCAGTCGGAGATTTCTTCTTGCTCCGCTGTGGTGCTAAGGACCCTTGCTTCCTGAAACCACTGCAGTCCTTGACCTGATGGGCTTCCTCCTGATGTTTCCTGCTCCTGTGCACCCCTCCGGATCGCTGGCTGTAGCACATGAACTATGGGTATGGAGGATACTTCTTCTGCTTTGAAGGTTGCCCCCAGAGTTGCCAAGGCGTCTGCTTCCACATTTTGCTCTCTTGGAACTTGGTTTATTGAGAACTTTGTGAATCTCAAGGAAAGGTCTTTCGCCACTTCAAGGTAGGCCATCATCTTTGCGTCTTTGGCTGCGTACGAACCGTTCATATGGTTGACTACCAGTTGGGAGTCACCATACACCTCCAGCTGCTTGATTTTAAGATCTAGGGACAACTGGAGACCCAGGATCAAGGCTTCGTACTCTGCTTCATTGTTCGTTGTTCGGAACTCGCATCGAACTGCTTGAACTATGAGATCTCCCTGAGGTGATCTTAGCACTAATCCTGCTCCGGATCCTCTCATGTTTGAAGCGCCATCTACGTTGAGTTTCCACACTTGCTCGTCCCTGTTTTCTTCAAGGAGGATGACATCTTTCTCAGCTTGCGTCTACAGTGCTGGACTGAAGTCGGAAATGAAGTCTGCTAGTGCTTGGGATTTGATTGCTGTTCTGGGAACGAACCTCAAATCAAAGCCACTCAAGTGCATAGACCACTTTGCCATCCTTCCTGACAACTCAGGTTTTCTCATAATAGCTTTCAACGGGTAATTTGTTATTACAGATATAACATGTGACTCAAAATATGGGCGCAGTTTATATGATGCGATAACGAGTGCGAGTACAAGTTTTTCAAGGGACGTGTACCTGGTCTCTGCAGGAAGCAGGGACTTACTGACGTAGTAGACGGGGTGTTGCGCTCCCTCATGCTCCCTTATCAGCACCGCACTGACTGCCACCTCGGTCACCGACAAATACAAAAAGAGCGGCTCCCCCGGTTCCGGTTTTGATAGGAGTGGTGGGGTGCTAAGGTAGTGTTTTAATTCTTTGAATGCCTTCTCGTGTTCTTCCGTCCAGTCGAATCTTTGAGCTTTCTTCAGGACATCATAAAATAGGCGGCATCTGTCTGATGACCTGGAGATGAATCGGCTCAGGGCGGCAATTCTTCCAGTTAGTCGCTGCACGTCTTTTGGTTTCTGTGGAGATTCCAGTTGTAGAATGGCTTTGATCTGCTCTGTGCTGGCTTCAATTCCCCTCTGGGTGACCATGTACCCTAGAAATTTTCCACAGGATACTCCGAATGTGCACTTTGCAGGATTCAGCTTCATCTTGTACTCCCTCAGGGTGTTGAAAGCGTCCTCCAGATGTGCTGTGTGCTGCGAGGCTTGTTTGGATTTGACAACCATATCATCGATATACACTTCCATAGTCTTGCCGATTTGCTTTTTGAACATCATGTTAACCAACCTCTGGTAGGTAGATCCTGCATTTTTCAAACCAAAAGGCATAACATTGTAGCAATAGATACCTCTTTCAGACCTGAATGCGGTTTTCTCCTGATCTGATGGATGCATCCTGATTTGGTTGTACCCACTCCATGCATCCAGGAAGGTCAGCATCTCATGGCCCGCTGTGGCATCTACCATGGCGTCTATGTGTGGCAGGGGGAATGGGTCCTTTGGACATGCCTTGTTCAGATCGGTGAAGTCGACGCACACTCTCCATTTGCCGTTTTTCTTTGGGACTACCACCACATTGGACAACCAGTCTGGGTACTTGACTTCCCTAATTTTTCCGGCGGCCAGCAGGTTATCTACCTCTTGGTTGATGACTTGGTTCCTCTCTGGAGCAAACTTCCTCCTCTTCTGCTGGATTGGTTTGTAGCTCGGGTCCACGCTTAATCTGTGAGTTATGATACTCGGATCTATTCCTACCATATCATCATGAGACCACGCAAAACAATCCATGTTAGTTTTTAATAATTCAACGAGATTTTGTCGGATATTACCTGTGCATTCTGAACCGATTAGCACTTTTCGCTCTGGGTGTTGCTTGTCTAAGTTGACTTCATCTATCTCCGCCTGGGGGGGCTCTACATACTCTTGCAGAGGCAGATGAAGGCTCTGTAGTTGCTATGCTGGAGGGCTAGCCGTCTTCTTCAGCGCCACTCTGTAGCAGTCTTTGGCTTCTCTCTGGTCACCACTGATCTTCTGCACTCCCCAGGGTGTGGGAAATTTCAAACACTGGTGGTAGGTGGAGGTGATGGCCTTCATTTCATGTATCCACGGTCTTCCCAGGATCACGTTGTAAGTAGAGGGACCATCAATGACCAGGTACCGCACTTGCTTGTTTACGCCTCCTGCGTAGGTAGGAATCGTGATTTCTCCCAGGGAGTACTTGGTTTCCCCACTGAAGCCTACGAGTGGAACTGCTTTCTTGCTCAGATCCTCTTCACTGAATCCCATGTTCTGCAGGGTTTCTAGCATGATAAGGTTGACGGAGCTTCCGGTGTCCACCAGTATTTTCCTTACAGTGCAGTTTCCTATGGAGAGCGTTATGATCAGGGCATCATGGTGAGATTCTGGAGATGACTCTGCATCAGATTCATCAAAGGTGACGGCTGGGAGGTCTGGGCAGCTAATTCTGCAGGAATACTCTGGCTTTTCTCCTCTGGAGTGGGAAGCGTGTCTTTTGGCTGCTGAATAGGTTAGACCGCTTAACTCCGATCCTCCGGTAATCACATTGACAATTCTGGTGCACAGGGGAGGAGGTGAAGGTAGCACTTGTTCTGTTGCATTTACCCTGCTGGAGCTTCTTGGCACCAAATGATCTAAGTTTCCCTGATCATACTGGTACTTCACTTCTTTCCTAAGGAGGACGCATTCTTCGGTGTTCTGACCTATATCATCGTGGAATTCACACCTCTTGCTTGCGTCCCTACGGTCGTTGGTGTATTCTTGTCTCCTGGGCCACCTGACTTTACGCCCCAACTCTTTTAGGGCTCTGAGCAGACCAGCTAGATTGGTGGAGAACCCGTACTCGCTTATCTTGGGTGGGAGTCCTGGGTTTTCTTTCCAATCCTTCTCCTCAGAGATCTTGTGAACACTTCTGTCGTAGGGCTTGGATCTTTCGCCCCTCCTCTCTGCTGGTGCCTTCCTGGAAACATGCTCAGAGCCATAAGTGGCCCTCCTGGGTCCCGAATCCTCCTCTAATCGGATGGCTGCCAGCGCTTTGGTTTGCACATCCTCGAATGTAGCACAAGGATATTTGGTGAGATCTTTGTAAAGATCTGAATCCTGGAGGAGCCCTTGGCGGAAGGCTTCGATGGCGGTGGCCACGTCACACCTGGGGATAGTCACCTTCTCCTTGTTGAACCTGTTGAGGAAGTCGCGCGTTGACTCTTCGAACTTTTGCACCACCCGATACAAGTCGCTAGTTTGGTTTTCCGGCTTTCTGCTGCTGGCGAACTGTTGGTTGAAAGCATTGACCAGATCAGCAAAGGAGGTGATGCTTCTGTTCGGAAGGCCAACGAACCAATGAAGGGCTGCTCCTGAGAGAGTGGAACCGAACCCTTTACACATACAAGCTTCCTTCAAAGGCCCTGTGGCGGTTATCACCATCATTTTCTGCTTGTACTGATTGACATGGTCCATGGGATCTGCAGTGCCATCATAGAGCGTCATGGCGGGCGATACAAAGCCCTTGGGCACAGCAACACAGGCCAGGTCGTCTGTGAAGGGTGAGTCTGCGTAACTGTCTCTGGCTGCTCTCTCCAGGGGGCGTGGCATTCCAGGAATTTTGTTGATCAGTTCCCTTAGCTCCTTTAGCTCTTGAGACTGCCGGTCTGCCGCGTTGTTGGTCTCTACAGGAGGGTTGGAAGCAGGGGGAAGGAAACTGAAAGGTGCACTTCCTGCTTGGGGTCCCCCATGGTGCAGACTACTAGGAGGGGGCAGTGAAGGGAAGACAACTGCTCCAGGCCTGGGTTGCCACTCCGGTGCCTGCTGGTTGTGAGTAGGTGTTGCCCATGCTCCTCCAGAGGGTTGGCTGTTGGACAGAGGGCACGCTTCGGGCGATTGTGCTGGTTGCCATCTCAGCACCTGGGGGCCGGGGTACCTGCAAGAGATAGCGCATTAGTCTCTCGATTCTCAATGCTGGAGAAGAGATTACCTGAAACGCGTGATCTGTCGGGTGTGGGCCCGTGGGTCAGGTAGCCTAGCCCCTGTGGCACTATGGTTTGGACGGGTGGTGACAGCTCCAGATCCAGCCTAGTGACCACCTCCTGAGGGATCGCCCTTGATGCTTGCCCGCCAACGGCGTGCTCTCTGTGCCGGCTTGATTCTTCCCCAGATGTCATGGGCAGGATTTCTGGTGGTGATGGAATTGGAGCAGGTGGTGGCCTTGACACCGCTTTTATCTGAGCCCTGATGTCACGGTTGTCCTTCTGCAGGGTTCTCACCGCTTGCTGCAGAGTATTGATCCCCTGAAGTATCTCCATCACAGGATCTGGGGCTGACGGGACCCTGAGCGCATCCCCAAACGATCCTCCATGAGTCGGCGTCCTCGACGGCGCTCCCTCCTTACTGGTCCTGAAGGGATCGAGTGTTTTCGATGTCGGGAGCCCTTGAGGTGGCCTGGAAGTTATCGGTACAGGCCCTGTTGCCAGACTGACAGGTGTAGCTTGAGTGAATGGTATGATGGGCTGACCTACTGTACCCGAGGATGGTGTTCCTCCAGCAGACTGGGTGGAGGCATCTTGGTTTCCAACAGGGTTTTGATCGGATCCAGACATGATGGTAGGTTGAATCTCTGCAGAATTTTGGCTAGCAAACGATCACTATGCCCCACGGTGGGCGCCAAATTGTTTTGGTAAAAAATTTACCGGGTTACGTAATGGTATGCGGGTTATAGTGATCAGGCCAACGTTTTGCGAGAAAACAAAAGGACTCAAACATGCGAATGAGCAAACGGAAAAAAGAAGCGAGAAGACACAAGAAATGGTGACGCGAAAACCCAATGTGGGAAAAACCGCGGGGGGAGTCGGAATCCCGCCAAATGTTTACTATCAATGGGTAAATGGACAAGAGTACAAGTATTATTTTGGATTAAGGTAAGATGTATGCTTCTTTTCTGTGTTCTTCTCTCGTGGAATTGGAGTGATCAATGGTCTCCCCCTTTTTGGTGTCCCGTGCCTTATATCTTCTCTTCTTCTCTTAACCGTTTCTTGTTTCCTGATTTCTCTCCTGCTCTGGAGGTGATTCCTCGATTTCAGGAGGTAGTTGGGTTGACAAGGTCTTGCATTAAGGTTGAAGGATTATGAGCAGTTGGGTTATCTTCAGCCCACTTCGCATCTGTTGCTTCCTCTGGCCCAATTCTGTCGTCGGGCTTTTTGTTGTCTTGTTAATTTTTCCATCTCGATCTTACGACTCGTATGATTCCGGATTGTTTAGACTCTTTTGACCCTTTGACTTTTGACTTTGACTTTTTGACTTGGAAAGCTCCACGTCACTTCGATGGGTGCGGATTTATCCCGAACAATCTCCTTGAGGGTTCTAGATTTCTAGCCAGTACATATCGAAAAATTAGTGGGTATCAGGAAGTAAACACTAGTGGCCACAACTTAATTTGATCATCATACATTCTACTATACCTTAAACACATGCCACACCTCTTTCCTTCTTCATTTCTAAAAATTTTATAGGAGTGTATATATATATACCACTCGTTATAAAAATAAATAAACGAAAACTAAACCACATACGGTCACTAATAACTTTTGTTTTTCTTTCAACATGGTGATTTGTTGGAAAATGGGTCCTCACATTCCAGTAAACACATACTACAACAAAAACAATAGTAGTAATAATAAAAGTAGAAGACTAGTGCTATGTAGTAAAGCAGAAAAATGTCTGGGGGGGCAAGAGATGGTTCATGCAACGGAGAAGAGTAAGAAGAAAGTATTGGTTGTTGGGTCAGGCTGGGCCGGCCTTGGTGCTGCCCATCACCTTACCAAACAGGTAGAGATTTCTCGCAAGATACTCCCTCTATTCTTATCTTTTATTCTGTTTCATTAAAATATTTTTCACAACGATGAAATGAGAAAAAATATTATGAACAAAGGAGTATACACTGACTACCTAAAATTAAATTAATACAGCAGTAATCATCTCGTCATATAATACGTCTCTTATATACATACGCTATTGAATTTATTATTGTACGTTTGTGTAGGGGCCGGGGGTGTAACATTTTTGTCCAATTCATTTAAGAGTAATCAGTCTTAAAATAGGAATTGTGGATACATATTTGTAAATGTAGAAGTTTACCTGAAAAAAAAAAAAAAAAAAGTTGAATCGTAATTATCATTGATATAAAGACGTTACATTTACACTAAAAAAATAGGAGTATTAGACTATCTATCAAATACAATTAAGGTAAGTTAGCTAAATACAAAGACTATAATTAGATAGATAATAGGATACAGAAAGTATAAACATTATCTAGGATAAAACGTTATCTACAAATAACTTAATCAGTAAACACATGACATGTCACGATATTTTATTGTGAGACCGTATTGTATTTGTGTTAGATTTAAATGTATGTTTTAGTCGGTGTGAAGTTATAAAGATTATGGTGGGTCAAATCAAAGTGTGAATTTAATTTTGAGGGTTTTGATGTAACTGTGGTTGAAGGAGGGATTGAATCTGATGGGGTTTCTAGCTATAGTTCTGATGAAGTTGGTATTCAAGGTACAAAAATCTGCCATTTATTGCTTTCTTATTCCGATCGTTGTGATTTCTCAATCCCACTCCCACTGTTGGGATGTTATACTAGAGTAGTTTAGTTTTGATGACGACTGAACCGTGTCTCATCTGCTACAGCTACACTTACTTCACCCTTTACTTCACTTCTACCCAGATTGAATCGGATGGTCATAGTCTGCACAAAAGAAACGGCCGGACAGAAGACTTCGCCCTTTATGCACTAAAAAAAAGCCTTTAGCTAGTTTTTTTCTTTTCAAAATAAATAAATCAACGTTTTAGTTAATCAGTTAAAGTGTTAAACCGATCCAAAACGGTAATTATTTGTTTTAAGAGCAATATTGTCAAAAAAATCCCTTAGCTAAGGATTTTTCGATTTTCTTTTGTGGTTTTTGCAACGGAATTGTTTCAAAAAAGAGTAAGTGGCAGTATATTAATTAAAAGGTAGTATACCAAAAAAATTCGGACGCAAACCGCTTTTTTCTATCCTACGTCGGCAAAAACAACTCAACTGTTATATTATATGCTCTCTTCCTCGTTCATTTGGTTGTCTTTTCATTATGGGAAGGCAAACCAATGAACGAGACGGAGAACGTATGTAAGAATCTTAGGCTTAATTATTAGTATGAATTATGAGAATTTGATTCGATTATCGATTTATTAATTACTATGTATCTCACTAAATGGCAGTTCGGTGGGCCGTGGCTCTTCCTGGCCCATCGTACCAACATTCAAGGCATCACGTCCCAAGCATGGCTGGTGGGCCCATGTGTCGTGTCCGTGCTTGGGCCGGCCTGGCCTATGGTGCCTCGTGTTGGACCAAGCCAGGCACCTCCTTTTTTTTCCATTTTTTGCACCGTGTCCGTGGCGGCAGGGTCTGGCCCAATTTGAAATTATAAATTATGTGTTGTAAATTTTACTGCTATTTTGCTGTGAACCATATGAAGGGGCGAAGTCCTTGGCAATTAGCATGCTGTAGACTCTAGCCTCTACATTTGAATTAATTTACACTGTAGTAACTGAGAATACTGAAAAATGAGCGGAAAAGAAGTTGAAAAGAATAAGGTCTTAGTACCTTGTTCTGTATGACAGTGATTTGAATTTGCATTTGCTATCCACTCATCATGGGCGGACCCCAAGTGCGAACCCTTGGTTTTTTATTTTTAAAAAAAATATATGTAAAATATAGATCAAATAGAAAACAGCACAAATCGTATGCAATGAAAATGGAGTTGTGCAGTGGTAAGTCCTCCACATTCTGCCCATTATGTCTGGGGTTCAATTACCTGTATGACTCTTTTCCTTTTGTATTTAATTTTAAAGTTTCTCCTCATTTTCTTTTTTTTTTTTTGCTCGTGCGAGTTTAAGTCTTAAACTATTTGTCAAAGTTTAATATTCCAAATTTACATATAGATAATACGGAGTATATTCAATCTATGGTGATTTTATTTTATTGTTTTGTTTTGTTGTCTATGTTTATATTTTATAGTACTACTTGTTAATTAATTCAATTTTTATCCCAAAATTCTAGCTTCAAAATTTACCAAATATTGCAAGTTGGAAACCTGATTTAAAATTATTAGTAGTATATTGTACTAATACCTCAATATTTTATTTGTTTTCGACTTCTTTAATGGACGTGAGAAATATTTTATTGAGGTTGAGAGAAAATAGGAAAATCGAGGGAGTATATTAAAAAAATAAGTCTTTCGTTGTGATAGATATATTCGTAACAAATTGGTGATTCGTCAAATAATACTCCGTATCACTTAGTTAGAAACAACAAGTCTAGCATGATTTTGTCTTTATCTGCCCAATTGGATATTATTTGACCCGTCATATCCGTTACAAACAATAATTTGTCTAAAAAAATTGTGCACCCCCGGATTGAAAATCCTGGATCCGCCACTGCCACTCATCGTAACTGGGTTATTTCAAAATCCCTACTTCAGGCTTCTGGTACCCCTACCGCAATATATTTAGCTTGGTCGACGAGCTTGGAATAAAGCCATTCACAAGTTGGATGAAATCCGCTCAGTATTCCGAGGAAGGACTGGAGGTACGTACTACAGGTCTACAGGAGTGCTGTTTTTCGTCGTCGGCATTTCAGCCACGTCGTCGGCGCTTTTTAATGCTGAAAGACGATCTTGCCCTTGACTTTTTTAGACTACGTAACTAATGTAATTGAGTTAGATTAGATAATGAAACTCGTTAACAAAGCGGTTTTTAAATTTTAAAACTCGTTAACAAACCGTTTTACTTACCCTCGCACTTACCCTTAGTTATTTACTTTACTCACTTACCCTCAGTTACCCACTTACCCACTCACACTCCTCTAACACTCCACCCAACATTTGAAATTTAAAAAAACCGTCTTTTTTTTTTCGAGAAATCCGATTTTTCTAGAGACCCGATTCCGCCTTTAAATGGATCGACATGCGGTTAGTACATTTTTTGTTTATATTATCCGTCATTTTTTGTACATTTATTGTTTATATTAGCCCCGATCCGATTTTTTGTTTAAAACTTGTAAGAAATGTGGGTTAGTTTATTAAAGAAATTGCATTTTGTTTTATAACATGTCGTTTATGTGCTGGATTTGTTGTGAAAATCGTAGTTGAAAATAGGAATCGAGGGTAGGAACGCATTACCCAGAAAAACGCGAACAGGGGCCCAGACGCTTGAATATCGCGTCTGGGGGGCCACATAGACGCGAAATTCATGCGTCTAAGTGGCCTCACAAACGCGATATTCATGCGTCTGAGAGGCCTCTTAGACGCGATGTTCATGCGTCTAGGGGGTCTCTCAGACGCATGAATTCCGCGTCTAGGAGGCCTCTCAGACGCATGAATATCGCGTCTAGGAGGCCTCCCAGACGCGAAACTCATGCGTCTGGGCCCCTGTTCTCGTTTTTTTTTTGTTATTGTTCGACGTTATGCGTTAAAATATCGTGACTCGGGTCTCGTTATTTGTAATTTATATGATTAGAATTATTATTATGAATATTATTAGTTCGAAATATGAATAGAATTATTATGAATATCGTGACTCGGTTATTTATTTTTAGTTGAAAATATACGAGATGTTTATATGATTAGAATTACTATGAATATTATTAGAATTATTAATATTAAATTATACGAGATGTTTTATTTTGTAACTAATGAGTAATTTTTTATCGGTGTATCAGGAGGAGTCAGATGGCGACGGTATTGACTATCGCATTTGTTTTATTTTTGGGCCAGCGTTCCGTAGTTCGGATGAGGCATTCAACTACGCTAGTGAGATAGGTTTGGCTCTTGGGTTCACCTTGGTGAAAGCGAGCAACAAAACGCAGAGTAACGTGAACCCGATGTCAAGATTACTTGGTCAAAATTACTTTAAGTGCAACCGTAACGGGAAACCGGGAAAAAATACCAAGAGTTCTCAGAAGATCGGGTGTAAGTTTTGGGTGAAGGCGTGCGAGAGCGTTGACAGAGAACGATGGATTTTAGGCATCGGTCCATGTGGCATGCACAACCACAAGTTGGAGGTTTACACTGACGGGCACAGACGCCTAGCCGCCCTAGACGAGGCCGAGAAACAGATTGTTCGGGACGGTATTCGGGACCACTTCACACCGGCCCAAATACACGACTCCCTTCATCGGAGAAATCCGGGGAAACCACGCCCATCGATCGAGACAATATACAATATCGGGGGGAAGTTGAGGGCAGAAGCAAGGGAAGGTCGTAATGCCATTGAGCAGATGATGGTCGTAATGCCCTGGGTGCCCTCAACTGCAAATCATTCATCCCGAAGAAGTTCCCCACAGCGGTCTTCCCATCAGCCAGACCCCCAGTCTCGTTAAGAACAGCGCATGGCTCACCCTCTATAGACAGCCCTAAGATCCTGGCGACGTCGTGCAACATGATAGTCATCTCGCCGAACGGCATGTGGAATGTGTTCGTATCCGGCTGCCACCTCTCGACGAATGCTGTAAGGAGCGGTATGTCCAAGTTGCGTAGAATGCACGCCCGTAGGTGAATCAGCCCCGACTGTCGGACAGCATCCACTACCTGAGGAAAGCGGTCGAACGACTCCAACTCCCTAACAATCCGAGGACGGTTGTAGGTCGTCAGCAGACTCCGCTCGTGACCTGGCTCTGACCAAAGCCGACGCGCAATATGACCCCCAAAGCTCGGGATCACCGACGGATCGATGGGACCTCCGGGACTAGGTCCATGCAGAATCCACGTAGTGTCGGTCCGTGTACGCCGGGGGACGCTCGAGGCCGAAGTACCCACACTACCGACGAAAGTGCCTCCAGGCCCCTTCCTGTAGACAACAGTCTTACCCTGCTGTGATGTCCCCGCGTCCGTCTCCTCCTCCTGCTCCTCCGCCTGCTGTTCCGAGAAGTTCTCCGGAAAAGCGTGTCGCCTCTCCTCCTCATCGAACTCCATGTTCAGGTCGGCAGACTGCAACGACCTGGACGCCTGGCGGAATTCGCCGCTCGCAGTTCCCTCCGAACAACCGTCGTGTGTACCGCTCGTGGTACGGGAAGGTGGAACAGGAATCTCTAGTGTACCCCCATGAGAGGAAGACGATGGCTCTGGTGGGCCGGTAGGTGGGGGCCTCGGCCTACCCCTAGCACGAGTGGACGCAGTTACGACCCTACCGTCTACCCGGCTACTCTTCCCCTTACCAGCCATCTAATTTTACAAATTCCACACGTTGTTAAAACAAAACTATGTCACTTGTTAATAATATTAAGAAATAAATTTAACGTTCTCGTACTATTCTTATTACTTGAAAAATCAATTGATATAAGATTCGATATGTAATAGTCAAAAAAAATCTACTACTGATATAATAAGAAATTACTATTCTTATTACTTTCAACGTTGTCGCTTGATATAAAATTTAATTTAAAGAACAAATTACTGATAACGTATATTATTCTCAAATTAATTATTTTCATATAAGACTATTTTTTAAGTAAACACTACTAACCTTAAAATTAGTACTCATCGTTATCTCAATTGGGTGTCCGATTTTAGGAAGAGATAACGATTACAGGTTTTTCACCTAAATTCAACTTTTTAGTTATTATTTTTCACGATAAATTGATATTTTCAACCTAGAGATCCTTATATTTTTTTGATTACAATTTTTCAAAAATATTTCAAAACCTAAACTTATCAACAATTAATCCTGAATTTCATTATAATAATTCTAATAATATTCCTAAACATATAAACATTTCGTATAATTTCCTAATAATAATTCAAACAACCAACACATCAGCAACGATACGAACATCTAACAAAAAATAAACGAACTTTACGGATATCGTAACACATAACATAAAACAAAAAAAATAAAAAAAAACGAAAACAGACCAAGACGCCGGAAAACCGCGTCTGGGAGGCCTATTCGACGCCGGAAAACCGCGTCTGGGAGGCCTCTCAGACGCATGAATATCGCGTCTTGGAGACCTCTCAGACGCATGAATGTCGCGTCTTGGAGGTCTCTGCGACGCATGAATGTCGCGTCTTGGAGGTCTCCGCGACGCATGAATATCGCGTCTGAGAGGCCTCTCAGACGCATGAATCTCGCGTCTTGGAGACCTCTTCGACGCCAGATTCATGCGTCTGAGAGGCCTCTCAGACGCGATATTCATGCGTCGCGGTCTGTTTCCAGACCGAATTCTGGAAAAAACGAAGCCCAATTCGCAAAAATCGATCCCCACCATCAGTCAAACCGATACCAAAATCGAATATAGAAAACAATAACTACTCAATTGAGGTATATATCACACACAAATTAGCTATGGGCAACCTAAACTATCAATCTAATATTAATTATACTCGAACTAATCGATCCAAAATAATCAAATACAAGCTAAAAGGTAATACAAAATAGATAGATCTACTTACTTGAGTACGGATTTGGAGTTGGAGTGGAAGCGGTTTTATATTTGAAAAACGATTTTTTAAGAAATTGTTTAAGGGAGAGAAAGAAGTGAAAATGAATTGTAAGGAGAAGGGGGTTCAAGGGAGAGAAAGAAGTGAAAATGAATTGTAAGGAGAAGGGGGTTTATATATAAATTTCCTAAACATATTCCCGGGATACATTGAGACACGTGTCTCGGAGACCGTTCAATAGTCCAAAAACCGACATTTCATATTAGTCGGGAATATATTTGTTACGTTAGTTAAGAAACTTAATTAAATTCATTAGAATATATTACATAAGGATAAATGAGTTACGTTGAGACACGTGCCTCAAAAACCGTTCAAGAGTACAAAAACCGTAATTTTAATATACTCGGAAATATTAATTACATTAATTAACAAACTTATTTAATATCATTAATCATAATTAGGGGAAGGGTAAAAGAGTAAATTCACGTATAAAGCGCCGACGACGTGGCTGAAATGTCGACGACGAAATGTAGTAGCGGTCTACAGCAGGTTCATTGACTTTAGATGACTTGCATTACTATGATGGGAGGCTAAATTGGGCCAAATTGCCAAATGGGTAAAAAAAATGGCACTAATATGACAAATTGGTAAAAAAAATTTGGATTGTGCCAAATTGGTAAAAAAAATGGCAGTGACAAATTGGTAAAAAAAAAAATAAGAATCTTGGTCTTTGACTTGATTTTTTCTCGTCAATATCGGTTTAGTCCGAAAAAATCGAAATTTTTTTTAATCAATTTTTTTCTTAAAACATTATTTTTTAAAATATTGTTTGCATATTTAATCCGGTTTAATCGATCCGGTCTAAAGATCATAATTTTTTGACCGAAATTTGAAGGTGGGTGCGTAATGACAAATTTCGGATTTTCTATCGCTTTTCAAGTAAAAAAATATTTAATTTATACTCCACTTTTTATTTATTTTAATAGTTTAGTTATAATGTTTATATTTTAAAAAGATACTAAAAATTATTAATATTTTATTAATTTTAATTAATTCTCGTTTACCCAACGCGTCGGGTTTCGCCCCTAAATTAATTGGCCATTTTTTGATGGTGTCAAAATGGGTCGAACGAGCCGAGTTTCGATCCTAAATTAAAGCGTTGCGAGTCGAAATAAACGGGTTCATGATATTAAAAACGGGTGGGTGGATCGAGTTTGCGGATCAGATCGAGTTTTGACATGTCTACTCAGCCACCTTCAAATTCCGGTAAAAAAAATGTTGGCCATCGGATCGGACAAATTAAACCGGACTTAGTAGGCAAACAATATTTTTAAAAATAATATTCTACGCGTAAGAAAAAAATAATCTCGCTTTTCCCGGACTAACCGATATGAACGGAAAAAATCGAGTCGAAAACCTAAATTTTTAAAAATTATACAGAATTGTTTTTTTTATACCAATTTGTCACTTACTTGCCATTTTTTTTACCAATTTGGCACAAACTTTTTTTACCAACTTGTCATGTTAGTGCCATTTTTTTTACCCATTTGGCAATTTGGCCGGCTAAATTGTGGAAAACTTAATGGTTTTGTGTGGTCAAGTTTTATTTTGTGCTGTACTCTACCTACGCAGTGTAAGCACCACCAA
This sequence comes from Agrostemma githago, assembly GCA_958450325.1. NCBI lineage: Eukaryota > Viridiplantae > Streptophyta > Magnoliopsida > Caryophyllales > Caryophyllaceae > Agrostemma > Agrostemma githago. The sequence continues at coordinate 56,073,233 of OY288249.1, read as the reverse complement.
TATCATGTTTGAAAGTCCCTTTTACAATGAGAATTATTTAATGAGATTAATCTAAAATATGCCTTCCCTTCTCAAATTATGATAACAGGTAAAATTCTTAATCCAACGGTTTATGTCCTAATTTATTCATCTTCTTCCCCAACTTCTTCCCCAACTTCTTCCCCTTTCTTCTTTTCTTTGTTCCTCCTATGCATCCTCTTAGAAAAAAACAAATAACAGCTCTTGAAAAATCCCATAATACACTCAAAATTAAGAGTGTAATGTTGAGCTTTCAAAAATACAAAAATGTCCTATTGATCATATAATCTCACTTTATCAAATTCAAAACTCAAATGATGTATCATCTTTTCATCATATTCGATCTCCAATAGCTGGGTAATTTTCAACCCACCATCACCTTCGTTGACCTACACTGCGTCTCCACCGTCCCACATCAATTCACGATGCTCCTGCCCCCCTTCGCACAATTAGCAGCAACAACAATGTCGACGCTGATTCCGACACAAGACCACCAGATATTCTGGGTTCACTCACATACCCAATTCATGCTCCTATGTCAAAACTTTTACTTCAAATATTCATATATTCTGGGGATGATTTAGCAGTGTTAGGTTAATTTTGAAGAGGACTTGAGGATTTGGGAATTGATTGGAAAATCGATCAATCTAATTAATTCCTTATATTTGGAGATTAATTTGGCCATTGATATGTAAGATGATAATCAATTTAGTGTTGGGTTAATTTAGAAGGGAAATTTGTGCATTTGTGATTTGGTGGTGTTAAATTGAAATGAGATTTGGTAGGATAATACTCCATAATGAAGAGAGGTGAAAATAGATTAAAAAGAGGGTAAAAAATTAAGAGTAAAAAGGATAACCTGTTTAGCAGGTTGCCTTCTAATAGTATAATATGAGAAAAATGAGTGTAAAGATGAGGTTAATATGAGATAAAGTATCAAAATTACTTTTTACTAACGTAACTTTACTCAATCCTAACGTTTTTTTTTTTTTCTGCCAACGAAGAAAGTGCATCGGATTACATGTTGGTTGGGTTCTCAGAAGCCATATTACATCCGCTACTAAACATAAAAACAACATTACAATTACTCCCTTTTAAGATACCAATTTTAAAATTTACTCCCTTTTGAATTTTTTGCTAAAAATAACTCCCAAAATCTATCGAAAGTTCAAAAATTACTTCAAAATATAATTTTTGGACAAAAATGCCCCTAACTTTTTTTTCGCTATTACTTCACCTCACCCTCTAACCAAGGGCATTTTTGTCTTAAAAATAAAATTGGGAGCAATTTTTGAACTTTTGATAGATTTTGGGAGTTATTTTTAACAAAAATTTCAAAAGGGAGTAATTTTAAAAATGAGTATTTTAAAAGGGAGTAATTTTTAATTTACTCTACAATTAACAACAAAAACAATAAAAACGAGGCGTCGGGTGAAAGCAGTGAGTTGTTGGCGCACGGACGTTTGGACGTGAGCATCTTCATCCACATTATCGATACATCTGCTGACTCCGAGACACCATCCAAACATATGAGTTGTACAAAGAGGGGACCAAGATGCACTTACGCACTTACGAATAAGGCGTAGAAAGAAACGAGTGAGAACAAAGCAACGAGGCTTGCCTCTAATGGAGATAAGACTCCTACATCTTGATGAACGAACCATACAATCATATATCCAATGAATCAAAGAACCGAGCAACATGCAAAGAGCCGAGGATAAAGACCACATAACCAAACCCCTACTAGGAGAACCAATCCAAGGCCAATCTATGGTCAGGTCAACCCACTCCAAACGCGAGAAGGTCACCATAAGGACGCACTTATTCTAACGAAAAATGAAACTTAAACATATAATTAAGAAACTAGTAAAGAGAAGAGCTAAACGATAAGTCATGCTTGGAGAGAGCCACCGGACCCCAACCACACAAAAGGCACCCCAAACCACCATGAGAAGACGCCAACCTGAAGCCGTTCAACAAAGCGGAACAAACCACTCTTAAAGACCACAACCGTCCAGAGGGGGATCCACCATCACGATCAAAACCAGTAAGACCAAGGAGAGAAAGACAAGAAAGACAGACAGGAGGGACATGAACCTTACAACTCCTGACTTCAGTCCGAACACATCGACAAGACCAGTCAGAAAACAATCAACTCGAGAACCCAAGGAACAAACCACCACCAACAACAGCCAAACCAACCCATAACGGAAACCGTAGACAAGGATCTAATCCGACGCAACAAACCTACCCAAGGAACCTAAACAGACAAACATAAACCCAAACCGACACTGACAATGACAAAAACTAGAGGGTGGAGGAGGGGGACGAGGGGAGGGGGGAACACCCTCAGGCAAATGTCAACGAAAGGGGAAGGGGTCTAGACAAGAGACAAACAGGGAGCCGGTCGCCGGAGGGCGGGGGAGGGGGGCGAGGGGAGGGGGGATCGCCCCCAGCGAACACCGACAGCAAGGGTAAGCGCGACAACCGGACGAGAGGGGACGACGGTCAACGGACAGGACAAGTCAAGACGAAACCTAGGGTGGGGGAAGACGATCGGAACGGACGAGAAGAGAGAATCGGTCGGAACAAGGCGACGATGACAAAGCAGGCCAGGAGAGGGCCAAACACCCTCCAAACAACCACAAAAACAGAAAAAAACTTACTGGATAAGAGATTGGATGGTGACCACCGACGAGACGGAGGTGGGGTGGATAAAACTGAGTTGGAACGGAAAAGGATGGAGTCTAGTCAATCGGCCGGCCGGAGATAGGCCAAGAAGACGGCCATATCTCCGGCCAGGCAAGGGGACCGGGGAGGCCTAGTGGTGGAGGGGGCAGCGGCGGCTGCACTAGATTAGGGTTTTTCCTAACGTATTTTTCTTAATAATTCCAAATTTACCCTTCTTATAATTTACAGTTCTCCCAACCAAGAATAACTTTTCTCTCATTTGCATACAACTATTCAAACCACAATTACAAATCGATTATCAAAGTAATCATCATTTTTCCTAAATTACTTGTTTGATTACGGTAATTTCTTTTTCTAATTAATCTTTAACTGAAATTGAAGGATTAAATTAGGGTTTTTTTTACTTTTTTTCTTCTAATTATCGTTTAATTGAAATTGGTGGAGTAAATTAGGGGATTGATCATTAGCCCTAATTTAATTAATGATAAACTAATTGTCATTTTCCCTAAATCAATCGTATGGTTACATTAATTATTTTGTCTAATCAAAATTTAATTGAAATTGAAGGATTAAATTAGGGTTTTGTAGACACACACATGACCCCCAGATGTCTATAGTAGTTCCCGCCAAACACCCGATGATGATAGGACGTAAACGTGCTTTGACAGACTCGGATATGGGCTTGTAATCATGGACATTTGGTTTAGACTTTTTAAGGAGTACAAATCTCACAAAACCAACCTCAAATCCAGGCCCAGTGGGTCGTTTCGAGTCAAATGACACTAATTTGGGTCGAAACCGTCACCAGGGGTAAAACCGTCTTTTAGCGACCGAGTCAAAACCCGGTCAAAGATACTTCCCGAGGCATAAACTGCCGTGTCACCCCCACCAATCCGGATTGAATTCAAATACTACAAAAATCAGCCATGCAAAATAATAAACAATTCCGTTCAAGGTAGAATTTGATCTCAAGTAGGAATTCTATCCGGAGACCGATTCAGACATTGACCGAGTGTAAAACACCCGGCCAAAACACCCTCAAACCAGCCGGTTTTCCTCTTTCTTCTTGGCCAAGAAAGCGGAATTCTTATTTCCCTCAAATTCCTACGTTTCCTATCCTAAGCGGTACTCAAACTCCTAAACCAGGGTCGGAAACTCCCTATAAATAGGACCTCCCGTCCAACATAAAACAGGCATCAATTACAACAATTTTTCAGCCAATATACACGGCTTTTACACATCCATCATCCGGTTTACATACAACCCGATAGTTAGCAAATCCCGACACCTTTCCGAAGTCTCGAAATACCGACGAAGCCGGCCAAACCCGACGTTCCAAAATCACCCCAAACCGATACACCTTAACTCATCCTCATCATCTCGACGCTCCTAAGTCTAAGCCACTTCCTGACGAGCCTTATCTCGAGAAAACAAAGCATGTAGGTTGAGGGTGTAAATCAAACCCGACTCTTCTCTTTTCTCTTCTCTTCTTCTCGTTTTTATGGGTCTTGTCGATCTCTTTTTTTACTTTCTAATATCGATACTACTAAAAACTATTTTCATATATCGAATATTCTTAAAATATGATATCGATTCTATATAATCGAATATCGTATCAAAAAGAATTATATTAAGTTTTCGACGAAATCGTTACATCTTTTTACAACTTTTCGTTCAAAATCTTTTTTAAATCTTTTCGTTCAAAAACAAACTTTTTCAAAACCTTTTCTAAAGTCATTCCGAATATTCGATATCGATTTCATAATCGAATATCGAATTCGACGAATATCGAAAATATAGACCGAGTATAAATTAATCCATATTTGTACGCGGTTCATAAAATTTAACGATTTTCGAACAAAAAAATATAAAAAGTCAGACCCGTACGCGAGTCGCGCCCGGTCCAGGCGACTCGCGCACGAGTCTGACCCGGTTCTATTTTTTTTTATCTTTCGTTCGTTTATTTTTATTATTTTACGAAACGATCTCTAAATTTACATCTTTTCCAAAACTATTCTAAATATTTGATAATCAACTATCGAATATAACGAATATCGAGAATATTAAGTCGAGTACGAGTTATGCTATATTCGTACGCAATTTAATCAAAAAAAATTCCGAAAACCGTTGTCGAAATCAGGCCGCCACGCGACCCGCATGAGTCTCGGGCGAGTCGCGCGGCTCTCGGCCCAAACACGTTTTTTTATTCTTTTTCGAACATCGTTTTTTATACAAAACAACGTTTTAAACTATATTTTTCAGATTTCGATTAATATTTATTTTCTCGATTTCATATATTATTATTTCAATCGTTACTAACCCGTTTTCTCGTGTTCGTAGCAAATTATTCTCTCATATTCTTTTTATCGTTTTATTAGACTAAAACGAACTCACATGCTAAAATAACTTTGGCGTTAGTAGTTTAACATGCATTAAACGACTTAGCAACCCATTTATTTATTTTTCCTCACATGTCTTAGGAAAATAATCTCTGCATATCATTTAATCGTCGAACTAACGCGTGTACACAAAACCGAACGATATCTTAGTAAAGGCCGCTAAGTGCGGGCGGGGTTGGGTGTTCTCGCTGAACTTCCCAACACGTACCCTCACCCCTTACTCAGAACCGTGGTTTCCGGATGTCCGAAACCATTGGCAACGAGAGTCATTCAATATACGATTAACCGCCCAGTCGGCATCGGTATCGATATGCAAAGGGACGAACCCGATAATCTCTCACATCGAAAATGGGTCAGGCTTTAAGTATGGCCCACTACGACATAGAGTGGGTTCGAATGGTTCCGAATAACCATAAAATTCGGTGGCGACTCCTACTTCGATTTAAAATTCTATTCGATCCATCTCATATGGAAATTCTATCGCCTCCCCAAAACCCGCGCTTCGCCGCGTCGGGGTGGACCTATGTCATGTCCACAATTTGGCGACTCCGCTGGGGATTAACTGATGTGTCACTTACCATCGGCATCCTCAGGGTGAGACTCGAAAAGAAATCGTTCGATTAGTAATGTACACGTTTTAGTTCAATGGTTCATGCATAACCTCGTTCTATCCCGGGCCGGTTACTTGTGACCGACGTCCCACTATACCACGGTGCATTCCCACTTGGATGCACTAAAGACTTCAATGGCGGAACTCGTTTAGGTTTTGCGGCATGTCCTAAGACCCACTCGGCTTAGGGAGTCCGTCCTCAGTACGAGAAAGCCATCGTTGTTGGTATAGACCCTATTAGACCGACCGAGACTTAGACTAAGAGCATACATGGCGTCGTTATACTGATTCTATGACTACATGCTACTTGATCCTTTTCGGTCTTTTCAAAAACCGTCATTTTCAAAAAAAAAAAAAACTTACATCTTTTCAAAACCCATCTACTTTTTCAAAACCCGGAAAGCTACCGAATTTAGGACTTATGATTTTGACTCAAAATAGCCTATTTTTAGCCGGTATGCTGTCCAAACCTTTTCAAAAAAAAAAGCCCGAAATCTCGGCCCGATAACCCTCTTTCTCGGTTTTCATAAAAAAATCGGGTCTTCCAATCCGACCTTTGCTCGGTTTTCAAATCCAAATTCTCTTTTCAAAACCCTCTTCTTCTTAGGACTTCCCGTATTTAGCAGTGTCGGGTCTTGTCATAGGTTGTAAGAGTCTATAGCGTCGAAACTCCGTCGATCTTACATCACGAGTTTCTACCCCATCCCAGTCCGCCTTATTTGTCAAGGCACGGCCCACCTTCGTAGGACCAACTCCTACGAAGGGAAGCCCGTTTACACACTCGAGTCTAGAGTCTGGGGATTTCTCACGTAGACCTTCCTTCGAACAGGACTAGGCCCACTTTGCCAAATCCTAAGGAAAGCCCACCGTCCACGAGTCACCCGTCTAGGTGTCTTTTCCGAGTCAACCTTTTACAAGGCATAGCCTTATAACAAAAGGTTCGTGATCCTTACATCTAAGGGTCACTCGTCCGACACTCGAGTCTTAACAAAGTCTTCAGTCCCACTCGGGGGCTACCCTTTCAGTAGAGCGACCAATCACGGTTGCTCTAAGGGTCTTGTCTTACACGTGTTGTCTCACGTATCCCACTTTCGAGTCACTTAGGTGTCACACCATCTGAGTCCTATCAGATTCTTTAGCCTCACTCGGGGGCTATCCCCCAACCGAGCAGTCAACCACGGTCACCTTAAGGGGTACCCTACGTTCATCCTACACCGGCGTCCTTATGATGCCTTCTTCGAGTCGAACCTATGCTACAAATACTCAAGTCACTTAGGGTTAGGTCACCACGGTTGGTCCGAGCACGCGACGTGGTCAAACACGGTTGCCCCATTTTCGGACTCGCCCTCATACACCGTCCGAGTCTCATGGTCGAGTCCAAGCCAGGGTCGTTACCTCGTCTAGATCAACGTTCGAGTATCCCGGTCCAAGAGTCTTTGTCGACCCGTCACCCCGGGCCATGTCTAGTTTGACTCCCTCTCTTGCACTTGCGCAAAGCCGAGTTTAGGCGAGTCGTGGCACCCGTCTTTCTCTCAAATCAAAGACCTTACCAAAAAAAAGAACATATACCAACCGAGCATCCAAAAGTCCGGATTTGATTCGAGTCTAAGTCTGAGTTCGAGTCTAGGATACCCTACATCCTCATTTCCAAATCAAAGTCATAGTCAAAGTCAGTTGTATTCTGTCCTCTTTTTTTCAAAATTCAATAAAATCAGCTTTTCTATTTCTCATACATACTTTCCTTATGTGTTTCCGAGAACATGATGAACACCATCATACACTGTGAGCACACGCACGTGACTATTATAGGCACATCTATAATGACTGCAGGAAACCGAGCCCGTGTTTTCCTTTTACCTATTCCATGTCTGGTATAGAAAGCCACATAACTACCCGTAGCAGGAGCATATCGAATCCTATGACAAATCTGGGTAGTCTCCTAGTTTGGGTTCAAGACGGGAGGCAAGCCCATTTCCCACAATAAACACCCATCCAATAAGACTAGCCAGTCCCTACCTTAGGTGTTAGTCTGACCGACAAAAAAAAAATCAAAAGTCCAAGAGAAAAAAGCAAGGTCAAAACAAAAAAGTTGGCCATGATCAAAAAAGAATTAACAACATCTCTTGACCAGACACGGTCAACTCAAATGAAGAATCCCATGACCGGGGCTAAGAGGTCAACCCAAAGAATTCAAAAATCCATGACCATGAAACGGTCAATTCAAAAATTACAATACCCATACCATCCAATAGGGGAGAGATAGTCAAGCTGGTCAGCTAACACCACATCTAGCCTTCCCACATTACAACCCTCAAGACCTTCTCGAGACCTAGGCCAGAGACAACCCAGAATTTTTTCAAGCTCCATAGGATACACCCTAACCTTTAGGGCCAGACATGGAAATCAGATCCCGCATTATCAAACCTGCCCAATCGAAGCTCGAGCCATTCTACTCGGCTTCCCCTTTACCCAACAGAATTCACAATCACCATATGCAAATCCGAGAGCAAAACTCATCAAATCCCCGAGAGCAAAACTCGTTAAAATCCCCGAGAGCAAAACTCATCAAATCCCCGAGAGCAAAACTCATCAAATCCCCGAGAACAAAACTCGTTAAAATCCCCGAGAGCAGAACTCGTTAAAATCTCATCCCAATTCTCCTCATTCAAGCCAGTTACCAGCCCCAAACGCGGGAACTCAACTTGCGGTCGGCATAGAACATGCCCAAATAGTGCACACCACCTCTGGGGGCTACCCCGGAGAACGCTCACAGTCACAGGATCAACATCCTAACTATTCTAGCCCTTTGATCAAGACATCACTGGGAATGCACCTAGCCTACACCATCGCTGTGGCTAGTTACACACAAAGCCCTAGTAAACTAGGCACCATTATATATCTTTCACATCACTGAACTACGGCTTGGTTTGATTTCACTACACGTGAATACGTAGGCAGCCTTTCAACAAGGGCACAACCACCCACATTGACACATATTCAAAAAGCATCATCATTCCGGTCACGACACTATCATGTTCTTAACAGTTAGCTTTGTCATTCTGGGGGCTTCTCCTAGGCAGAAGTTCTCCATCCACTCACAAAATCCAGATAAATTCAAGGAATAAAGATCTAGCCTCCTTTCTATAGTGTGTCCTAGTACTTGGCTCAGCCGAAGACAAGAATCTGTCAGGACTCGAGGCAATACCCACTTTGGAAATGTACCCAAAAATCAAAGATCCAAAAAGAACACCAGTCTACAACATTGCTACTACTGGGTCCTGTCATCTTTCCCATTCCGAGGATTCGACCATGTTGTCACTCGCCTAGGTTACGGAATAGCGCAGCTTAAGAGTCTTGTCATCATAGGTGGTCTACCCCCTACCGAGTCACAGTCTAACCCTTAGAGAGTCAAAGTCGTGTCTGTCAACTCGTCCTCTCGCGTCCAGAGTCGAGTCTGTCGGTATATCTCTCTCTTCAAATTCTCATTTTTTGCAAAACTTAGCCATTTGAGAAAATCCTTTTCCTAGTCACCACGGGAATAGGAATTTTTATCACACTTCATCTAGGCATACAGGCCTAACCAGGAAATTCCAGGAATCCGTGTCAGATTCCGATTAGGAATCAAAGTCATCCTAAGCATCCTTATTTCCAAACCTTCCAAAAAATGCAGGATTTTCCTCTTTTCAAAATTTTCGAAAAAATCACCTTTTTCTTCCCCAGCATGAGTCAGTGTTTCGCCTAAATGTTACATACAAATTATGTCAGCATACAGGTACACCCAAGACTCCCAGAAATTCTAAGTTCCCCAGTGGAAAAACTCGAGCAACTCCATTCAGGATATATCTGCAAACAGATATGCCCACGTCTTCCAAGGCAAGCTCCCGCGCAATTCTAAGACAGGATATATCTGCAAACAGGTATACCCATAGCTTCCTAGGCAAGCTCCCGCGACATTATCAGCATCAACCTAGGTATGATTTATATTCTATGGCTGACGAGCCCTTCACGCAGGTCTAATGGACCCTAAACGACCCGATCGGAAGTCTGCCAGGTTTTAATCCTTGATTGACCTGGTAGCTACTCTGACTTTTGCCTTGTCCAAGCCTCAGTCAGAGTGGGGGCTCTGTAGACACCCACATGACCCCCAGGTGTCTATAGTAGTTCCCGCCAAACACCCGATGATGATAGGACGTAAACGTGCTTTGACAGACTCGGATATGGGCTTGTAATCATGGACATTTGGTTTAGACTTTTTAAGGAGTACAAATCTCACAAAACCAACCTCAAATCCAGGCCCAGTGGGTCGTTTCGAGTCAAATGACACTAATTTGGGTCGAAACCGTCACCAGGGGTAAAACCGTCTTTTAGCGACCGAGTCAAAACCCGGTCAAAGATACTTCCCGAGGCATAAACTGCCGTGTCACCCCCACCAATCCGGATTGAATTCAAATACTACAAAAATCAGCCATGCAAAATAATAAACAATTCCGTTCAAGGTAGAATTTGATCTCAAGTAGAAATTCTATCCGGAGACCGATTCAGACATTGACCGAGTGTAAAACACCCGGCCAAAACACCCTCAAACCAGCCGATTTTCCTCTTTCTTCTTGGCCAAGAAAGCGGAATTCTTATTTCCCTCAAATTCCTACGTTTCCTATCCTAAGCGGTACTCAAACTCCTAAACCAGGGTCGGAAACTCCCTATAAATAGGACATCCCGTCCAACATAAAACAGGCATCAATTACAACAATTTTTCAGCCAATATACACGGCTTTTACACATCCATCATCCGGTTTACATACAACCCGATAGTTAGCAAATCCCGACACCTTTCCGAAGTCTCGAAATACCGACGAAGCCGGCCAAACCCGACGTTCCAAAATCACCCCAAACCGATACACCTTAACTCATCCTCATCATCTCGACGCTCCTAAGTCTAAGCCACTTCCTGACGAGCCTTATCCCGAGAAAACAAAGCATGTAGGTTGAGGGTGTAAATCAAACCCGACTCTTCTCTTTTTTCTTCTCTTCTTCTCGTTTTTATGGGTCTTGTCGATCTCTTTTTTTACTTTCTAATATCGATACTACTAAAAACTATTTTCATATATCGAATATTCTTAAAATATGATATCAATTCTATATAATCGAATATCGTATCAAAAAGAATTATATTAAGTTTTCGACGAAATCGTTACATCTTTTTACAACTTTTCGTTCAAAATCTTTTTTAAATCTTTTCGTTCAAAAACAAACTTTTATTTTAATCTGACCCGGTTCTATTTTTTTTAATCTTTCGTTCGTTTATTTTTATTATTTTACGAAACGATCTCTAAATTTACATCTTTTCCAAAACTATTCTAAATATTTGATAATCAACTATCGAATATAACGAATATCGAGAATATTAAGTCGAGTACGAGTTATGCTATATTCGTACGCGATTTAATCAAAAAAAATTCCGAAAACCGTTGTCAAAATCAGGCCGCCACGCGACCCGCATGAGTCTCGGGCGAGTCGCGCGGCTCTCGGCCCAAACACGTTTTTTTATTCTTTTTCGAACATCGTTTTTTATACAAAACAACGTTTTAAACTATATTTTTCAGATTTCGATTAATATTTATTTTCTCGATTTCATATATTATTATTTCAATCGTTACTAACCCGTTTTCTCGTGTTCGTAGCAAACTATTCTCTCATATTCTTATTATCGTTTTATTAGACTAAAACGAACTCACATGCTAAAATAACTTTGACGTTAGTAGTTTAACATGCATTAAACGACTTAGCAACCCATTTATTTATTTTTCCTCACATGTCTTAGGAAAATAATCTTTGCATATCATTTAATCGTCGAACTAACGCGTGTACACAAAACCGAACGATATCTTAGTAAAGGCCGCTAAGTGCGGGCGGGGTTGGGTGTTCTCGCTGAACTTCCCAACACGTACCCTCACCCCTTACTCAGAACTGTGGTTTCCGGATGTCCGAAACCATTGGAAACGAGAGTCATTCAATATACGATTAACCGCCCAGTCGGCATCGGTATCGATATGCAAAGGGACGAACCCGATAATCTCTCACATCGGAAATGGGCCAGGCTTTAAGTATGGCCCACTACGACATAGAGTGGGTTCGAATGGTTCCGAATAACCATAAAATTCGGTGGCGACTCCTACTTCGATTTAAAATTCTATTCGATCCATCTCATATGGAAATTCTATCGCCTCCCCAAAACCCGCGCTTCGCCGCGTCGGGGTGGACCTATGTCATGTCCACAGGTTTAGTTACATTTTTTTTCTAATTATTGTTTAATTGTAATTGGTGAATTAAATTAGGGTTGGTGGTGGTGGCGATGGCCGGCAGGTTGGGTGGTCGGATTCGATTAGGTCAAATTTGAGATTTTTTTAGACAGAAAATGAAAATCATTTTTGTGAGCGTTGAGAAATGACGGAGACAAATTGGTAAAATATCGTTAGGATTGAGTAAACGCTCGTTAGAAAAAAGCACGACCCTAAAGTATAGGTTGGAGTAATTTGAGAAGGGGAGTCATAGTTTAGATTAATCTCATTAAATAATCTTTAAAATGATACCACAATGCAGGTAGAATTTCCCATATTCCAAGATGGGCCTCAGTTACCAACTCCCCTGGCACCTCTGACACAAACCCAAGTACGTATCCACCTCTTAATAGTGTTGTACTCCCTCCGTTCCAACCATTTGTATATGTTTGCTTTATGCACGTACGTCGATACTCGTTTTCTTTTGTCTATATCTTTAGTTACATGTTACTAAAAATTATAAAAATTTGATATTCATAATGTATTTTATTAGACGATTTAAACAAGATCTCACATGACTATCTTTTATCTTATACACCCTTCGTCCACTATTTATCGCCCCACTTCATGAATATAAGTGAGGAGTATTTTAATGGAGTGGAGCGATAAATAATGGACGGAGGGAGTATATTAGAAGTTACATTGAAAATTCTCATCATTTATAAATAGTGTTAAAAAATCAAATGTATACAAATAGTTGGAACGGAGGGAGTAACTTGTAAGCATGAACCGATCCAAGTTATTGTAGAAGTTATATGCTGGAATGAATAATTATATTGAAGAATGAACATATATGTAAATACAATCGATGTAGTCTTAACCCTAGCTAAGAGCCGTAACCTAAAGATATGCACAGCCTAAAACTACTGTAAATACAAAGATTACAGAGACTAAACAATTAGATTTAGTATACATAATGAGGGAGAAAATAATAGAATATCATCATGTATCTTTAGCACTAATTGATCCTCATCCTCTATCCACTATCCACTCAAAGTATACTCTCTATTAAAATTTTCCCTCCAAATGCTCAATCTTATTTATGGAAACAATTAATAATAGTAATTCCTATAAAATTTTATACAAATTAAATGCAAATACTTCAAATACTATAGTATTAACATTTTACAATTGTACGACATTGTAAACAATTACACAATATAAGTATTATTAGCTTCATAACGATATAATAATTCAGACTTGTAAACTTATACTTCTCCGTTCAAGTCCAAGCTACCATATTCGTTTTTTTGGAAGTTCAAGTCCAAGCTTACGATCTCCATTTTACTCATTATTTTAATATTAAACAAATACTTTGAACCTTACACATTATGTTTAAAAAAATGTCATTATTTCCACTACATTTAATAATAAACAAATAATTAACCTTTACACATTTGTATCTTTAATAATAAACAATTGGTTTCTTAAAATTTGTGCTAAAAGTAAATGGCTAACTTCGACTTGAACGGAGGGAGTATTACTTTCGCTTCATGATCATGAAAAATTAAACAAAAATATACGTACATTTCATTACATTACTAATTTACTAATTTCTATCAATTGGTTTCAAGTTTCAATTTTATTTCTCAAATTAAAAGTTAGGATAAAAATGTTAAAATAAGTACGAGTATTACGTAATACATAAAAAAATACATCAACAGTTGAAATATATCGTGCAAGTATGCGCACGAGACTATACTAGTTACTTATAATCGGGATATATGAGTTGCATAAGATCGGTCCACGCTTAACAAGAACAGTTTTAGGAGAGTTTTGTGGACAATATAGCATCTTCATCATATTCTCTGCAGTTCACTCGGATGTCGGTGCTGGATGTTATAACTTCAATCCCTTTGATGGCTGCTGGTAAGTTCTACTTAGGCTATTGCTCTCTTGCTGAAACTCTTATTAATTACCATGTATTATGTTTTTATTGGCCTCCTTTGACTTCGATGATTACTGTTGGAGTATAAATGCTGAGAAAGCCATTTTGTGAGTATAGCACTCTCCCACATCGGTGGTGGAGAGTGACTATATCTCATTTATATATTCCCTAGTTTCTTATTTGTTTTGTCCCACCAAGATTACCCCGTATTTTTTTTTAGTGTAGGTGGCTAAAGATTGTACTATTTCTCAACTTTTCTTTTTAGTTTATCTTTTTTTACAACTTTGTTCCTACTGAAACAAAGTATTTACCATTTTAACATTCCATTAACGCACACCAGCTCACACATCACCCTATGAAGTAGTTATAATTGCATATATACCATCATTACACAATTTTCTTAATTATTGTGCAAAAGTAAATGGGACAATCATTTTGGGACGGAGGGAGTGTATCTTTAATAGTGTCATGAGTGAGACTTTTGTGGAAGATGGTAGACAAATCAAATCAAATGTTGGCTATAATTGTTACTTTTCTTGTTTGTATGTGACTTATCTTGCAGTGATAGATTTTGACAACACTGAGACTATGTTTATCCACAGACTCATCTTTTTTTCTCAGACTCGGCCACCTCAGCTTTCCACTCACTTTTCATTCTTCAGACTCAGACTCAGACTCATTACAAAAGTACACTTTATCCACAGACTCATCTCAGACTTTCTCACCTCACATACCTTATTTTATATTATTTTTTCATTCATTTCACCTCAACTTTTTACCTACCTTATTTTATTTTATTATTTTTATATTTACCTCATTTCTCCTCAAATCTACCTACCTTATTTTATTTTTTTATTTACCTCAATATCTACGTTTATTTTATAACTCGAATAATTACAATTAAATAATTAATTGTTAAATAAATATTGTGACATACGAATAATTTTACATCCAAGTGGTCCTTATTAAAGATGACAATCGGGCGGGTGGATCGAGTTCGGGTTGGGTTGTCGGTAGACCTGACAAACAAGTCAACCGGGTCGGGTTTGGGTCAGGTGACTTTTGCGTTGACTTTAAGTCGGACCATATCATTTCGGGTTTGCTATTTTCATCATTTTTTAAGGATATCGACTCGTTTTTTATAATAATAGTCGGGTCAATTTTGGGTTAGCTCGGGTCAATTCAGGTTACGAGTCAACCTCGAATCTAGTTTGGATATTAGATCGGGTTCGGGTTGGCTTATTTGGGTCCGATCGGGTCGAGCCAGTTTTGCCATGTCTAGTTGTCGGGTATGGGTCAGATGCGGATCATTTTTCGGGTCATATCGTTGGGTCGGGTTTGGTCATGTTAAGGTTGAACTAGGTTTTGTTTGGTTTGGTCGTGTATAACCATCGATTCATTATCCGTTATTATTACTACGTGCCGTGTTATTTATCATTTATTATATGAATTTGGTTTTTATCATCTATACAACTATATCATCTAATACAAATTATTTTGGCCATGTTCTTTTGTACGGAAGTGAAATGAGCTAAAGTGAAATGAGATAAAATGGAATGAGTTGAACTGAACTGAACTAAGCTGAGCTGAACTAAAGTAGCCTGAAATACAGAAATAATAATAATAATAATAATAATAATAATAATAACAATAATAACAATAACAAGTTTACTTGTTACAAAAAAAATATTAATTACTATTTAAACAACAACAAATAATAATAATAATAATAATAATAATAATAATAATAATAACAACAAATAATGTTAATTATTGTATCAAAAAATATTAATTATTATTATATTAATTTTAATTTTAATAAAAATATTATTAATAAAAATATTTTATAATAATAATAATAATAATTATTATTATTATTATTATAACAATAGTAATAATAATTAATTAATAATAATATTATAATAATATTAATAATATTAATATTTATAATTAATATTAATAATTAATATTAATTTTAATAATTAATATTAATATTAATAATTATTATTAATATTTAATAGTAATAATATTAATAACAATAAAAAAAATATTAATTTTTATTATTATATTAATATTAATTATTATAAAATGTCATTAATTTTAATATTTAATAATAATAATAATAATAATTAATAATAATAATAATAATAATAATAATAATAATATTTAATAATAATAATAATAACAACTTATTTGAACTGAACGGAACTGAACTGAACTGAACTGAATGAACGAGTCTGAGATTGAGTCTTTGAAATCCAAGACTCAACTTCAGACTTATCTGAGTCTCAGACCGTCTCAACCACTTTAACCAGGTATGAGTCTCAGACTCAAAGAATCTGAGTCTCAGACTTTTGTTCAGACTCAACTTCAGACTCCCTTTAAACTTAGATCCGTCTGAGACTCAGACTCGTACCAACCACATTATCCAGGTATGAGTCTCAGACTCAACAAATCTGAGTCTCAGACTCATACTCAGACTCACACTCAGACCCCCTTTAAACTTAGTCTGATTCAGCATGGCAAAAATATGATCAAAGTAAGGATTAATTTGCATATAGCGCTACATCTCAGATAGTTGTTTTTTTTTTCAGTGGGTAACGTTGAACTGTTTTTAATCTCAGTTACTGCCAGAGAGCTTTTAAGACAGTTTGGATGCTCCGAAAAGCTCTACCGAAAAGTTATTGATCCGTTGTTAGAAGTTTGTTTATATGCACCGGCTGAGCAACTCAGTGCAGCAGCGACTCTGGCTGTGCTGTACTATTATGTCGCTGCTCACCAGGTACTATGCATGCTCCACTATTATGTCATTTCAGTGATATTGGTGCATTTTGAGGTGTCTCCGTTGATTTATATACTTTTTCTACTTGAGAATGTTTAGTGTGTAAGTTGATCAATCTAAATGCCATTTTGGTCACCTGTTAAGGCTGTTATCCAGCAACAATAGCTAAAATTGGCAGTCTTACTCCTAAGGTAGTAATACAAAGTGTCTGGAAAAATCCACAAGGAAAATTCTTTGTTAAGTCATTTTGCTGTTAATATCAACAACCAGAGTGATGAGTCATGAGTCGTCGACCTTGCTTGTTGGAATCGATGACTTAATATATTTTTTGTAACGACGGCAGAAAAATTTTGATATGGTCTTATGTCGCGGAAGTATAAAGGAAAAAGTATTTGATCCATGGAGAAGATTATTGAGAAGCAACGGGTGTGAATTTCGTAGAGGAAGAGGAATTACGGATTTCTTCTTCAATGAGGAAACAGGTTGCATTTCTGAAGTGCTTTGTGGTAATGACAGGATCAAAGCTGATGCTGTAATCCTGGCAGTTGGCATCTCGACTTTTCAGGAGATTGTCAGAAGAAGGTTTGTTTTATATATTTTGCTTGTAATACATGCATCAGACGGGTGCTTCTTTTCGTCGTTTCACATTGGAACAACGACAGTCGTTAAAATCAATCGCAGAATGTCCCGTGCGCTTACTCTCCTCCATTTCCCAAGGATCTAAACCAAACTTTTCTTCCCTTGGAATGCTGTATATATATATATATTCATTTAATTTATTGCCATCTTCATTTTTAGCTCAGCTCTATGCATGAAGGAGGAGTTCCTGACAGTTTTGAACTTGGAAAGCATTGATGTACTCTCTGTTAAGCTTCGTCTGGATAGAAAGGTGCTTCCAGAAAGATCAGTCTTCACCTTCAAAGCTTTGTAATAATATACACGAGTACAAAAAAATCAGTTCTCACCTTCAAAACTTTGTCTTCAGGTTTAAACTTTACGTTGTGCATTCACTCACAATTCAGGAAAAAAAACACTGATCTCGATTTGTCCACATTTTGACAGATCGACATTCCAAAACCATGTAATGCATGCTCGGGTTTTGATGCAATAACTGGTTGGACATTCTTTGATTTGAATGCTATCTATGAAGAGTTCGAAAATGAAGAAGTGACAATCCTACATGCTGACTTTGTAAGATTATCTTATGCGCATCCTTTTATTTATTTTTTTGTTCTTTCTGATGTAAGGGGAGTCACTAAGGCAATTTTAATGGAGATGTTTTTGGAGTTGGGTCAGAAGTATCACCACTCAAAGACTAGGCTAACCTAGGGTCTTTTAAAGCAACTTATCTTGGTCCTGCAGTACCATGCAAACACTTTCCTACCACTCAATGATGAACAGATTTCTGCCAAAATCGTGTCATACCTTTCGAAATGTGTCCTGGGTATGGATGGTGCTCGGGTCATTGACAAGGAGATAACGAGATTTCCGAAGTCCTTCACTCACTTTTTTCCAGGTTGAATATTTTTTTTTACCAATTTCTCTCGTTTTTTTTCCTACAAGAAAGGCTTTGGTTGTTGGTACTGGTGTAACTTTCAGTAACTTGGAATGTGAATTTTCTACTCATTTTGTAACCAGGATCTTATAAGTACTCACTGCGTGCCGCAACATCTTTTCCTAACCTCTCATGGCAGGAGATTGGATCATTTCCAGACATGGTTCATGGTCACAGGTGTACCATCTAATCGAATCTAATACAGTATCAGTTTAAATGTTTTGCACGTGCTTAATGCGTATGAGACCATCTCTGAAAAATCTACTGGTCACATTACGTTATTTTGCTGATCGTCTAGCTTAGGACAACCCATGTCATCCTCACGATTGACGGAAATGGAAGCCATGTAATTAAACAGGAAAGGCTTCAAGGTTGGTCTAGCCTATGATCAATGTAGAGGTTTAGGCTAATGTAGTAATGTAGCAAGCCTTTTGTTTTACTACAGGAGAAATCATACGTGACTGGACTGGAAGCTGCGAATAGAGTGTTGGATTTTTTTGGGGAAGGGAACTTTGCCAAAATTATTCCGGTTGATCAGGATGAACCTCATATTGAATCACTACGCAACTTGAACAGAAATTTGAATGATCTCAGAGCTCAACTTCCATTGTCTGATTATTTCCTTTAGTAAGGCATAAGATCAATTCACCCATTACACTCCGAAAAGCTGCTCGTGATAGCCTCGTGTGTATATAAGCTTGTTTGTGACACATGCTCCTTGTGCACAACTTAGACTTCAGTTGATGAGTTGACGATTACTCTTGAAAAAATGTACTCCGTATATGTTCTTTACAAAAATATTTGCCCGAAGGAACCTGCGCTGTGACTTGTGAAGAGGGATCGCTCAACTCGTCAATACGTCAGAAGATTTAAAAAAAAATCAAGACATTCTTCGGTCGTTGCCCCACGGTGATTTAGATGTGATATTGGCAGATTAGTCGTTGCTGTCTCAGGTCAGGACAAGTTTTGCTCTGAATTGGAAGTCTGGTATGTGAGGTGATTGTGTGAAGTGTGGGTATCAAAATACCACATTGGAAAATAAGAGGTGTAACTTGACAAGGGGCAGTATATAGTAAAGCGTAGCTCCATTGGAGATATTATCTTTGCGCTTGGGGCAATGACTCAGCTAGTGAGGTACTAACCGAGGCGCGTCAATTGCTGGTTGAAAACTATTTCCAAACCCCCTCCTCGGCCTTGGCTTGTCCTTGGCCGTCGAGAATTTCTGGAAGGGCTCCCTCATCAGAGGCTAAAGCTCCACAATTAGTTTAGATTTGAACTTGCTTGCATGGTAATATATTCAAGATTAATACACCGACAGTCTACTATTATGGGGTACAATGAAGCACGGAATCATCTCATGCTTTCATAGTGTTTCACATTTTGATCCTTAGCAAGTTAGCAGCGGGACTAAAATCTCTACTTAAACTAAACAGTCAAACTGAGTTGTAGGTTACGTTTTTTTTAAATGCTTGCAAACTTGCAATAAACACCAATACATCATGGACAGTTTTACAGGTTAGTCGGTCAATATCAAACCTTGTGTGTCGGATCAAGTCATTCAGGATGTTGGATCCAGTCATTCGGGGTAATTTTGTCAGATCTTGGAATTAGAATTTCGAATAATTTCACCATCAGCTCATTTTCTACTCCCAGCATTAATATGTCACAACTTCCTCCCACCACCAATTTCTCTTTCAACCCATTTTCTACTCTGGCATTAGTAGCTCATTGTACTGTCGAACAGAGTTTCACCACCCCAGAAGGTCCGCCCATATCCGAATCCTAGATGCATATTCTTCTTTCCTAAATAACGATTCCCGGCCGTCTTAAACAACCTCTTCAATTGCCATTAGATCCTCAAGATGAAATTGGAACGAGTTCAACTCCAACCTTCACAAGGTTTTTGGGAGTGATGTTTGACTTGGTTTATGGTAGTATTTGGTTTGGTTTTAAAAGTATACCTTGTTAGCTCCAAGTCATTAACGGTCTCCCCAGTTGCTTTGCTAGCATTACATTATTTAATAGATATCAATAACTTATACGGAGTACTTCAACTTATGCCCAAAAATAAAATATGCTCCAATATTGTGGATATCTTAGCCTAATAGTTAGGCAGGGGTACTCTGGAGTTTGGGCAATAGCCAATAGGTCATACATTAAAACCCCCAACAATCTATTTTAGGTCAATCACTTTTTGTATATGATAAATCAGAAAAAGGTGAGTGCGTCCCCCACCAATCTAGGCCGAACAACCCCATAGTCGGTTTGTTTCCACCTACAACTGGCCGTGTTCACAAATACCTTTCTCCGTAGTCTATACGTGACCACTTGGGTCCATGTTAAACAGGCTCGTAATCCACCTTTATTTCGTGATTAATCTTAAATCTAATATTAAATTTCTTGTTTTGTATACAATTTCAGTGGTCAACCGCTTTTTGTATATGATAAAGCACGAAAGAGGTGGGGTCAAAACGGTACATTATATATAGAAGTCGATACGGCATGGCAACGTCAAGATTAAAGAGAATCCTCTTTACTACAAAGAGAATAGAGGTTGCTTAGGTGGCAGAATGAGATTAAAAGTTTTCCCTCCAAAAACTTTAATTTTTAATTATGGAAACAAATAATTAATGATACAAATCAACAATTAAATCATATTTACAAAATTTCCATTTATACAAATTAACTTTTATGATAAATAAAAAAATAGAAAAACTGAAAATATTTATTTAGGTATTATTTGACTTAATTTAATTAAAATAGTAATTACTCAATTATATATGTTATTAATATTAATATTAAATAAAGAGGTTAATAAAGGGAAAACTTACTCTTTTAGTTAATATAATTGAGCAATTACTATTTTAACTAAATTAAGTCAAATAATACCTAAATAAATATTTTCCGAGAATTGTTTTTTGGTTGGTTCGTTTTTTTGTTAACGTGAGAAATGTCAACATTCGTCTTTCAATTAACATGTAAATTCCTTGGTCCAAACGAGATGTTGGGGATTTGATTCTCATCACTTGCGACGTAGGACAATAATATGGGTCATATATTGATGGCTTAATAATGCAAGGGAAAGAAAAGATGACTCGGCCCAAAAGGAAAAGAGAGAAGATCATTCAAACTCGGAGGGAGTGTTATTAACTCAATCAATTCATGCTAGCTACTCATATATACTTAACTGTATAATTAAACGAGAAGTAGAGTTTCTGTGACACGATTTTAAAGTAATTTTTATTGCAAGACAACTTTTTACGTGAGATATCTCACAATAAAACTATCCGTGAAATTGTTTTATTGGACATTTTGTATTAATGGTGTGATGAATTACATAATTAACCTAACGAAATTATGACATTTATAATCATGTCGATTTATTTTGAATACAAATATTACTTGACACGTAAGAATGTAAGATAGAGTATATATAATGTGTCTAATCATATAATGGCTGAGATTAAACATTTCTCAAAGGCATCTGAATATAGGTTCACCAAGAACAAAGACAGTTTGTTGACAAGTCCGGTTTGCACAACAAGGTATAATTGAACCAAAACATTTGTCAGACCCTTGCAAGCAGCTTGGGAGAGCGGCAGGGGTGGTGGCAGTAGTGTCGCTTAGACCTGGGGTGACTAAAGCCGTTAAGGCGACCATGATCATACAATCATGGAATGATTAATATTAATAACATATATTTTAGGTTTAATACTTTATTACAATAATATTTTAATTTAATTTTTTTATTATGAATAATACTATCATTTAAAAACATGCAAGTACATTCATGTTTATATTTTCGTTAAGTAGTATCATTTATACTCCCAAGTTCTCATGTGTAATTACAATCATTAATATATTCCGTATCATTTACTAACAAACTAATACTCCGTATTAAACTTAAGTATATTTTACAAACATTCTAATTTTTTTTTATTATTTAATACGATTATCAAATCAAACAGTCCTGTTATAAATGATCATAAGAGGTATATGGCGCACGTTTGTGCGGGTTCTAAACTAGTACATCATCATCATCATGACACGAAGATCGTCCCACATTGGACAAGGGACAAGAAGTAAGCTAAGATCTCTTATAAAAGGCGATTACTCCGCAGCACCTGAAATCACGCAGCTATGCAGTGAGCACAAAGCGAACTATTCTTTCGCCTTTTACTAAAGAATACCGTGTGTTCGTTGCTTTTAAGTAGCATACGCTTATTTTTTGAGGATCTCTCTTTTTAGGGTGATCCAGCAGTATATATTTCAAATTTTCTACGGCTATGCCATCAGTATCATTGGACAACGGAATCAACCCATCAGGGGTTTGTACAAATGAAGTGCGTAGAGCGGGTAATTTCACAAAAAATTAGTTCATTTGTCGATTTGTGAGTGTAAACCGTGCGGATGGGCCATGTTAATCTTCTTCCACGAGTTACATTTTGAGTCAGTTAATCGATTAATGGAAAAAATAGGCAGGGGTTGTTCGCTCATTTTCTGTAAGTTTTGTTCATTCATAATCGGCGACCAAGGCAAGAAATCGTCAACTGGATCGAGTTTAGGCGAGTCTTGATAATTTAGGTACACAATACACGATAGATCACAATAAGTGTCATTAGGTTGTGGAAAAAAAAGGAGAAAGAAACATATTCGACGGTAATTTTTTTTTTACCTATAAAAAATGACGCAATGTGTCTCGGTGAGGATAAAAAATCCGTAAAAAAATTCGGACCATTTCTCGATTTATGCGTGTCATCCTTGCGCAGGGGCCATGCTAATCTTCTCTGTATCGTTCCAATTTTATCAGATGTCCCCGAAGGGACGGCGGGTCCAAGCGAAATAAGTATATAAACGCATTCAGGTTTCGCAAAAGCTTCGATGTGGGTATATTATAATCTTTTGACAAGACGACACGTCTACAGTCAATGCTTTCTATGACTCTGCAATTGGAATAGATCTCCAACTTAAGGAAGCTTGGTTTATATATGCTTCACGTATATATATACTTCAACGGTGAAGAGAATGGGCAAAAACAAAAGATGAGCACCCAATAAGATAGACCAGAATCCTAGAAATAAAATCAAACAGCGAGAGTAGGTTGAAATGAAAGTATGAATAATGTTCCAACTCCAAGAGATAGCCAAACTCCATCGGCCCATTTTTCTACTCCCGACGTTAATACGTCACAACTTCTTCCTCCCGACCACCGATTTCTCCCTCGACCCATTTTCCTACTCTAGCACTAGTGACCCATTGTACTGCTGAGTAGAGTTTCACCTCCCCACAAGGCCCTTCCATATATTCCGACGTGCATATATATATCCTTTTTTCCCAATTAACGTCTCCTTGCCGCACCTCTCCAATTTTGCTTCGACAATTGAATGACGAGCTTCCGACCAAAAAAGTGACAAATTTCCTTTGAACCTTCACTATTCCTCGAAAAAAATTTATTCTAATGGACACAAATATGGGGCATGTTTGGCCAAAGCTTTTAGAGGTGTTTTTTGCCAAAACAAACACAAGTTGGCCAAACGCATAATTACTCGAAAACTTTAAGCAGCCCTTCAAAAACTAATTAACCACCATTTTACCCTTAAAAATAGAATCACCAATTTGGTGCTTCTAACTTCCGAACGACATTTTTTTTTTGAAGATTTAAGCTTGAGAAACAAAAACTCGTCTTCAGGAATCTAGGCCGAACATCCCCATAGTCGGTTTATTTTGTATACAATTTCAGAGGTCAGTCGCTTTTTGTATATGATAAAGCACGAAAAAGGTGGGGTCAAAATGGTACACTATATGTAGAAGTCGATACGGCATGGCAACGTCAAGATTAAAGAGAATACATCATCATCATGACACGAAGATCGTCCCACATTGGACAAGGGACAAGAAGGAAGCTAAGATCTCTTATAAAAGGCGATTACTCCGCAGCACCTGAAATCACGCGGCTATGCAGTGAGCACAAAGCGAACTATTCTTTCGCCTTTTACTAAAGAATACCGTGTGTTCGTTGCTTTTAAGTAGCATACGCTTATTTTTTGAGGATCTCTCTTTTTAGGGGGATCCAGCCGTATATATTTCAAATTTTCTGCGGCTATGCCATCAGTATCGTTGGACAACGGAATCAACCCATCAGGGGTTTGTACAAATGAAGTGCGTAGAGCGGGTAATTTCACAAAAATTTAGTTCATTTGTCGATTTGTGAGTGTAAACCGTGCGGATGGGCCATGTTAATCTTCTTCCACGAGTTACATTTTGAGTCAGTTAATCGATTAATGGAAAAAATAGGCAGGGGTTGTTCGCTCATTTTCTGTAAGTTTTGTTCATTCATAATCGGCGACCAAGGCAAGAAATCGTCAACTGGATCGAGTTTAGGCGAGTCTTGATAATTTAGGTACACAATACACGATAGATCACAATAAGTGTCATTAG
Source organism: Agrostemma githago (assembly GCA_958450325.1). Lineage (NCBI taxonomy): Eukaryota > Viridiplantae > Streptophyta > Magnoliopsida > Caryophyllales > Caryophyllaceae > Agrostemma > Agrostemma githago. The sequence goes on along the minus strand of OY288249.1, from coordinate 56,048,514 downwards.
GTTGTGGAAAAAAAAGGAGAAAGAAACATATTCGACGGTAATTTTTTTTTTACCTATAAAAAATGACGCAATGTGTCTCGGTGAGGATAAAAAATCCGTAAAAAAATTCGGACCATTTCTCGATTTATGCGTGTCATCCTTGCGCAGGGGCCATGCTAATCTTCTCTGTATCGTTCCAATTTTATCAGATGTCCCCGAAGGGACGGCAGGTCCATGCGAAATAAGTATATAAACGCATTCAGGTTTCGCAAAAGCTTCGATGTGGGTATATTATAATCTTTTGACAAGACGACACGTCTACAGTCAATGCTTTCTATGACTCTGCAATTGGAATAGATCTCCAACTGAAGGAAGCTTGGTTTATATATGCTTCACGTATATATATACTTCAACGGTGAAGAGAATGGGCAAAAACAAAAGATGAGCACCCAATAAGATAGACCAGAATCCTAGAAATAAAATCAAACAGCGAGAGTAGGTTGAAATGAAAGTATGAATAATGTTCCAACTCCAAGAGATAGCCAAACTCCATCGGCCCATTTTTCTACTCCCGACGTTAATACGTCACAACTTCTTCCTCCCGACCACCGATTTCTCCCTCGACCCATTTTCCTACTCTAGCACTAGTGACCCATTGTACTGCTGAGTAGAGTTTCACCTCCCCACAAGGCCCTTCCATATATTCCGACGTGCATATATATCCTTCTTTCCCAATTAACGTCTCCTTGCCGCACCTCTCCAATTTTGCTTCGACAATTGAATGACGAGCTTCCGACCAAAAAAGTGACAAATTTCCTTTGAACCTTCACTATTCCTCGAAAAAAATTTATTCTAATGGACACAAATATGGGGCATGTTTGGCCAAAGCTTTTAGAGGTGTTTTTTGCCAAAACAAATGTAATCCACTATAAATTCTAATGCAAAACAGTGGCGGAATCACTGTTGAGTTGGGATTAACACACTGATAACTAAATTTTAATAATGAAAAGGTAAGTCAGTACAACTGCCACTTTTTATAAAAAGGGCAAAAATTAAAATCTTCAAAAGTGATTAACACACAAACCACAATATGAAAATAAATTCAACGGCGCAAGACTAAATGCCTCTCGCTAGCCCACACAAACCCGAACAGATGCAGATAATACCTGTCATGTTATAAACATAACAGCCACAATTCAGTGGGGAGTAACGACGACGTTCTCCCAGCCATATTACATGATATTAATGCACAATTACTACTATATCAAAATAGTTAAAAAATGGAAAACATTTAAAATGATACGGTAAAATAATTCGAAATGATTGTCAACCTGCAAATCCATGTCAATCAATAAAAATAACGGCGCTATGGAAGTCAATCAGTGTAACGGAATAGACTTTCACTAGGATCATACTAAACTAGGTTCGAGAATTTAGTCAAAACAAATTAGACTTCAGTCTCTAACTAGGCAACTCAACTATAATAGGATTGCGTGCAGCGAGGTCCTGGCTTAAGTAATGTACACCTCTCCTGGACACCAACTGTAATCCAGTTCAACCCGACGGCAACATACACGATGCGATATCTAAGTTTAAGGTCAAAATATATACACACTCCTGAACACAAACCATGCTCAGTTCAACGACCAATGTGTCCCTAACTAGACACACCAGCTTTATAGTTGATGGCAAAACGTATACCCTAGACTGTATTACTCTACCCGTACACTTATCCTTATTCCATAACTCCAAAACAAAGTCGTTGACAAAACGTTCTTAAATAGAAACTTTCTAATTTGGGAAACTTTCTAATATAGGAAATTTTCTGATTTAGGAAACTTTCTATTTAGGAAACTTTCTATTTTAGGAAATTTTCTCGGTATAACAATACGATGAAAATAGCGTTATAGAAAAATATCGAGAACAGTAATTTACTCTAACTATAAAGTAAATATTATTAATTTCGCAAACTACTACTTTCAGCCTTAACAATTTTTAAGTTCTAAATCGAGTATAAATTATTTATAAGAATTATCGAAATACTTCACAAACGTATTATTATTATTATTATTATTATTATTATTATTATTATTATTATTATTATTATTATTATTATTATTATTATTATTATTATTATTATAATATTATTATTATTATTATTATTATTATTATTATTATTATTATTATTATTATTATTATTATTATTATTATTATTATTATTATTATTATTATTATTATTATTATTATTATTATTATTATTATTATTATTATTATAATATTATTATTATTATTATTATTATTATTATTATTATTATTATTATTATTATTATTATTATTATTATTATTATTATTATTATTATTATTATTATTATTATTATTATTATTATTATTATTATTATTATTATTATTATTATTATTATTATTATTATTATTACTACTACTACTACTACTACTACTATTATGAATTAGGGTGTTTCGAAAATATATAAAACTAAAATTCCCTAATTATTATTAGTTTCGACGGAATGAGTATAAAATAATGTTTTACGACAATCATCTTTATAAAAGTAATTTATTTAACCTTCTTTATTTCATTAAACATTTAAATTATTTTCGAATAACATAAAGGGTGACTTAAGATGAAACGATTAAATTTTTAGAAGGTTCAAAATTGCTGGAAAATTAAATAAGTTGCTGTAAAATCGTGTTTTAACGATTATTCACGATTTCGCTTAAAAATTGATTCTATCATTTAAAAGGTTCGAAAAATAGTGTAAAAATTACGATAAATAATTAAAACTAATATTTAGACAATATGTCCAGATTTTATTTTATTTTTCAAAATCTTGAAACTCGGTTTTAAAGGCTTTTTACGAAAAACGCGTTAATTAAACGTTAACGATTAAAAACAAAAGCTAAATTCAAAACGATTTGTGCACGGTTGTTAAAAATCATAAATTATCAAGGAAATAAATTTTTTCCAGAAACTTTTCAATTTTTTTTAAAAAAAGAAAATGCCAGAATTAAAAAAAAGAAGGAAAAACCGTCTTTTAATCATCGGTTTCGTTTTAAAAGGTTAAATAACGATTTATCGCTCTTTTTATTTTATTAAATCTTGAATGTCACTAAAATAATTATTTTGTTAGAAAACATCAGAAACTTTATTTTGAATCGAGAATCAAAAATAAAAATCAGAAATTAAAAGGAATATTCGGTTTTAACGATAAACGGTGTTTTAGGACTATTAATTTTTTTTACCCACTTATAAAATTCAAAAAAATACGAAAATTTCCAGAAAATTAATTTTGGTCAGAATGTACGTACACAAAAAAATTTCAGATTTAAATACGTAATTTAGGCATTTGAATATTAAATCGATTTTGTACGAAATCGGTTAAAAATCCATGAAACGACTCTAAAAGCTCGAAATCTGTAAAAAAAAAAAAATGACAGGAACTTTAAATTATATTAGTGTATCGGCCAAATATTATGATTTAATAACTATTATAACGATTTATTCACTAATCTCGTAAAAACGAACACAACAACGAAATAATTGAAAATTAATGATTCTAAAACTTTTAAATAAAAAAAATGACATACTATAATAGCCAAACAAAAACTTAAATTCTATACATGTAACTACGACAAAATATCAAGCAATACCGAGTCAATAATGTACTCGTCCTCCTCGGGGTTGTCTCGAAAACCTATAAAAAAATATAGAAAGGTACAAGACCCTTATTAGCGTCGTAAATGGAGAAGTAGGAAGGAGGAATAGGGGTTTCGATGATTACCCTTGAATTAAGATGAACACGGAATGAAAAGAATGATCGAAAACGGAAAAAAATGAAGAACAGTGCACTGACTGTTGTTGTTTACGTTCTTTTTTTTTTTTGAGTAGAGGAGAGGAGAACATACAATAGGGAAAGGGGGATATAGTTGGAGTTTAAAGGGAGTTGGGGAAACTGCAAAAAGATGGCTAAGAGGGAACCTGCAACAGGATAAAGAAGGAAATAGAGATGTCGGTTTTGACTTTCTCAACCGACTACGAAAATATCTCAGTCCGCTGAGGGAAACGGTCGGGTCTGCTACAATCTGAGCTCGATTCCCGATTAAAATCGTTAATGGATCACTTTTAAAAATAATAATAAGACGGAAAATATATGAGAAAGAAGTATTAAAATCATGTTTCAAAAATAATTATATACGAAATCGCGTAGAAAAATATTAAATAGCAATTTCTCGAGATTAATTAAAATTCTCGCGAACAAGGAAATTAAAATTGGTTTTGAACGAAAATTTATTAAAGTGTTATACGAAGATCGAAATTATGCTGGATGAAAAATAAATCGACTCGATAAGAGTCGATTTAATCGCAACGGGACGGATATCAAAGTTGTAAATTTTACGGGTGTTACAACCCTCCCCACTAAAAAAAAGTTTCGTCCTCGAAACTGGAAAAGACAGAAAGGAAGGAATCAAGATTACCTTACTCGAAGAGATGAGGATGCTTGGCTTGCATCGCCGCTTCGGTTTCCCAAGTTTCTTCTTCGAACTTGTTAAAGCGCCATAAAACCTTCACCAAGGGTACAACTTTATTCCTCAAGCGCTTCTCCCGTCGATCAGTAATCTTCACAAGTCTCTCCTCGTATGTCAGGTCAGGTTCTACATCAACAATTTCTGGTTCTAGAACGTGCTCGGGGTCACTAACATACCTCCTCAGCTGAGACACGTGAACTTTGCCCATCGAAGCAGGCAATTCTAGCTTGTAAGCCACTTCACCTACCCTCTCGATCACGGGGTACGGTCCAATGAACTTAGGACTAAGTTTGCCTTTGATCCCGAATCGTTTCACCCCTTTCATCGGCGATACCTTAAGAAATACCAGATCACTAACTGTAAACTCCAGAGGTCGGCGGTGGACATCAGCATAGGATTTCTGACGATCCTGAGCAGCTTTCATCCTGGAACGAATTAATTCCACTGCGTCAACGGTCTCGGCCAACAGATCAGGACCCAAAGTCTTCCCCTCACTAGGTACGTCCCAACACAATGGGCTACGACACTTACGACCATACAGTGCTTCAAACGGGGCCATCTTGATGGAAGCATGATAACTGTTGTTGTAGGAGAATTCCACCAATGGAAGATGTCGGATCCAATTATCCTGAAAATCCAACGCACAAGCCCGTAACATGTCTTCTAAGGTCTGAATCGTCCTCTCGGATTGACCATCGGTAGCGGCATGAAAAGCGGTACTCATCAACAATTGACTTCCCAAGGCACTTTGTAACGCCTTCCAGAACTTAGAACAGAACCTCAGATCTCGGTCGGACACGATCTCGAGTGGAACACCGTGATGACGGACCACCTCGGCAATATAGACTTCTGCAAGCTTCTCCAGACTCCAAGTGTCACGAATAGGAACAAATCATGCACACTTGGTCAAACGATCTATTATGACCCAAATACCGTTTCATCCATTTACGGTTCTCGGTAATGCCATTGCAAAATCCATGGCTACACACTGCCACTTCCACTCTGGAACAGGGAGCGACTGTAGCATACCAGCAGGTTTGTTATGTTCAAACTTAACCTGCTGACAAGTCAAACACTTGCTCACAAATTTGGCAATGTCGTCCCTCATGAATGGCCACCAGAAATGAAGCTTCAAATCCTTGTACATTTTACCACCTCCGGGATGTACAGAATATCTCGACTTATGAGCTTTGGTCAAAATCTGCTTCCTGACTTCCACCTCATCTGGAACGACCCAACGGTCCCTAAACTTCATAGCTCCACTAGAACCCACAGAGAAATCGAGAGCTTTACCCTATTTCATCTTCTCACGGATACCGACAACGAGAGGATCTTCCAACTGTTTATCACGAATCTCCTGAAAAAGAGCTGGTTCAGCAACTAAGGCATTGATCCGCCCATCAGACTCTTCGATAACCACATCAATTGTCATCTTTGCGAACTCTCGGGACAGATCTTCAGAAATGCCAGAACATGGAGTTAAGGAATGTAGGATCTTTCTGCTAAGAGCATCTGCAACCACATTGGCTTTACCCTCACAGTACACCAATTCAAGATCGTAATCGTTCACCAACTCTACCCACCGTCTCTGTCTCGCATTAAGGTCTTTCTGCGTAAAGAGATATCGTAGGCTTTTGTGGTCAGTGTACACCTTGCACCTTACTCCATAGAGATAATGTCGCCAGACCTTTAGAGCATGAACTACAGCAGCTAACTCAAGATCGTGGGTAGGGTAATTCACCTCATGAACTTTTAACTGTCTAGAGGCATAAGTGACTACCTTACCACCTTGCATGAGAACACAACCCAAACCATGCTTAGAAGCGTCACAATAAACTTCAAAGTTAACGCCTTCCTCGGGTAGGGTCAAAACTGGAGCAGTAGTAAGCCGTCTCTTAAGCTCGGAGAAGGCATCTTCACAGGCCTGGTTCCATAGGAACTTAGACTCTTTCTTAAGCAACTGAGTCATAGAACGGGCCACCTTAGAGAAATCTTGAACGAATCTTTGGTAATATCCAGCAAGACCTAAGAAACTTCGAATCTCACCAACATCTTTCGGACTTGTCCAGTTCTCGAGAGCGGAAATCTTAGCCGGGTCCACTTTAATACCGTCCTTAGCAATGACATGACCCAAGAAAGCCACTTCAGAGAGCCAGAATTCACACTTAGAGAACTTAGCATACCACTTTTGATCTCGCAGGATGCCAAGAATGATCTTAAGATGCTCGACATGCTCAGCCTCGGATTTAGAATAGATTAGGATGTCGTCAATAAAGACAACAACACACTGGTCTAGTTACTCCCGGAACGTTCGGTTCATCTGATCCATGAATACTGCAGGAGCATTGGTCAGTCCAAAAGGCATAACTTTGAACTTAGTGTCCATACCTCGAACTGAAAGCCGTCATAGGAATATCTGATTCACGGACAGGGATTTGATGATAACCCGATCTGAGATCGATCTTGGAAAATACCGAAGCGCCCTTAAGTTGATCAAAGAGATCATCGATTCTGGGCAAGGGATATTTGTTCTTGATCGTAACCTTGTTAAGGTCACGATAGTCAATACATAAGCGCATAGTACCGTCTTTCTTCTTTACAAACAGTACAGGAGCGCCCCAAGGAGGTGAACTAGGACGAATGAAGTCCTTCTCAATCTGTAGACACCCACATTTTACTGCCAGGTGTCTATAGCAGTTTCTGACAAACACCCGATGATGATCGGACGCAAACGTGCTCTAGTGTACTCGAAAATGGGCTCGAAATCATGGATATTTAGCTTGGGCTTTTTACGGAGTACAAATTTCACAAAACCAACCTAAAAACCAGGCCCAGTGGGTCATTTCGAGTCAAATAAGACTAATTTGGGTCGAATCTGACACCAGGGGCAAAATCGTCTTTTAGCGACCGAGTCAAACCCGGTCAAAGATATTTTTCTCGAGACACGTGAGTCAGCGGTGTCACCTCACATGGCTGATTCGAGCTCAAACTCCATAAAAAGTCAGCTACACAAATATTAAACAATTACGTTAAAGGTAGAATTCGATCTCACGTAGGAATCCTATCCGAAAACCTAATCAAACACTCGACCGAGCTTAGGACACTCGGCCGAGTAGCCCGTTTCAGCCGAGCTCCTCTTCCCAAACCGGGATTCCTTTTCTTCTTTGCCAAGTAACGGAGTTCTCATTCCTTTCGAACTCTTACGTCTCCTATTCAAACTGGTATTTCTTGTTGTCCAAGCAAGATACCTCTCTCAACTTCTTCTCTTATAAATAGGACCCTTGAGACACACATTAGAGACGCGTTAAGATACAACATTGACACACAATTTCTCCTAGCAAAGAAAAACACACCGACACACTTAGCATTGAGAAACCGATAGTGTACCCCGAGACTAAAAAAACCGGCCTATACCCGTCACCCTTACACGTCCAAACCGAACCACCACTCACCGACATTAGCCCGACGCTCCTGTGCCTTAGCCACATTCCGACGAGCCCCGATCCGAGTTAACAAGAGCATGTAGGTTGAGGGTGTAATCAAACCCGACTTCTCTTCTCTCCTTCTTCTTCTCGTTTTTTTTTTCGTCCGTCTCGCGTCGGTCATTTATTATGGGTCGTCCATCGTTTTTTTACTTCTAATATCGATATTACTAAAACTATTTTCATATGACGAATATTCTTAAAAATATGATACCGATTTCCTAATCGAATATCGTATTAAAAGAATTACATTAATCTCGTTGATGCTAAAAATCGTTACTTTTTACAAAATACAACGATTGTAACGCGGAGAGAACCAACATTCTTTTTCGTTTCATTCAAATTCTCTTTTAAAACAATTTTATACAACCTTTTGTAAAAATCATTCCGAATGTTCGATATCGATTTCATAATCGAATATCGAATACGACGAATATCGAGAGCATAGATTGAGTATAAATTAATTTATATTTGTACGCGATCTATCGAAATTAACGATTTTCGAAAAACCCGAACCGAGACAGACCTCCACGCGAGTCGCGCCACTCCCAGGCAACTCGCGCGGAAGCCTGATTCCGCGGCCCTCTTTTCGCTTTTCTCAATTTTTTCTTAAACATCGTTTTTTCTACAAAACGATTTCTTAAAACCTTTTTTTCATCTTTTCCAAAATTATTCCGAATATTTGATATCGATTTCATAATCGAATATCGAATACGACGAATATCAAAAACATTGAATCGAGTACAAATTATGCAATATTTGTACGCGATTTAATAAAATCATCGATTTCCAAAAAAATCGATTTCGAAACAGGCCGGGGCGCGAGTCGCGCACACCCCAGGCGAGTCGCACGGTCGGCTGGAAATGCGACCCGTTTTCTTCGCTTTTATTATTTTTCGAACATCGTTTTTTGGACAAAACAACGTCTTTTGAGCGATATTTCAGATCTCGATATATTTTTACATTATTCATCGTATTCATATTTTCATTCGATTTATTCGATCGTTACTAACACGTTTGTTCGTCATTTTAGCAACTTCATCTTTTCATCCTTTGTTTTATTAGACTAAAACGAACTTCACATGCTAAAATACAACCTCGACGTTAAATTTTAGTTGCATTAAATCGACTTAGCAACCCATTCAATTTCTCACGTGTTTAGGGAAAACAATGTTTGCATATCATTCATCGTATTACTAACGCGCGTATTAAAACATCAAACGATATCCTAGTAGAGGCCGCTAATGTGCGGGTGGGGTTGGGTGTCCTTTGTGGGCTTCCCAACACGTACCCTCACCCCTTACTCAGAACCTTGGTTTCCGGATGTCCGAAACCATTGGCAACGAGAGTCATTCAATATACGATATCCGATCAAGTCGGTATCGGTATCAAATGCAAAGGGACGAACCCAATAAAATCTGACATCAAAAATGGGCCGTATTTTGTACATGGCCCACTACGACATAGAGTGGGTTCGAACGGGCCCGAACACCCACAAAGTTCGGTGGCGACTCCAACTTCGATTTAAATTTCAATTCGATCCATTCTCATATGGAGATTCATTCGCCTCCCCAAACCCGCGCGTGGCCGCGTCGGGGTGGACCTATGTCATGTCCACACAATCATATCATCCAACTGTTTACGCAATTCTTGCAACTCAGCTGGAGCCATTCTATAAGGAGCCTTGGCAATAGGGCCAGTACCTGGTACGAGCTCGATGGTGAATTTTACATCTCGCTCAGGGGGAATACCAAGTAATTCCTCGGGAAATACATCTGCATATTCACTGACTATGCATACTTCCTCAAGTTTGGGTAATTCTGCAGTTACAGTCACCGTACATAAAAATGCTTGGCAACCTTTTCTCTGCAAACGAATAGCTTTCATAGCAGAAATGATCTTGATACCCTTCTGGTGTCGACCGCCACGATAAGTAATACGAGAACCACTAGGAGTCTTCAGATAAATCTTCTGGTCTCGGCACTGAAATCTTGCATCATAGAGGGATAACCAATCCATGCCCAAAATAACATCGAACTCTGCCAAAGGAAACTCGAGAAGAGTCGAAGGAAGGATAATACCAGCAAAAAGAATAGGAACAGCTTGATATGCTTTAGAACAAGCAACGATTTCACCAGATGGAAGAGTGATAGAGATAGGCTCGGCTTGGGAAGGAGTAAGAGATAATTTCGAAGCAAAGCTGGAGGAGATAGCGGATATGGAGGCACCAATATCAAATAATATAAAGGCACTAACACCAGAGATCGTAAACATACCCGTAACTACGTCAGGGTTAGCCTCAACGTCTGCTCGGCTCATCAAGAATATGCGCCCCTTTCGAGCAGGTGTGGTGACAACATTGCTGGTTGCAGCCTTCTTCGGACATCTGGTCGAAATATGTCCCGGTTCTCCGCAGGTGAAACAGACGATGGGAGAGCCGTCACAGTTCTTGCCCGGGTGGAAATCCTTCTTGCATTTGAAGCAGGCAGTGCTCTTCTTGTCTTGAAATCGGGAGTTAGAGTTGTTCCTTTTTCCTGTAAAACATATGATGTGATTATGATATGTAACAAGATAAGAAGAAAGAAAACAAAGAAATATTTCAGACCTCCAGAAGAATGGAATTTCTTCGATAAAGAAGAGGTGTTGCCAGAAGATTGGAATGGTCTCTTGTAGCCAGCAACAGTGGTCTCCATTTTCTTGACTTCCTTCAGTGAGGACTCGGTAAACAGCGCGGCATTATAGATATCTTGTACAGTCTCCAAATCTCTGGGAATGTTATGCGCAATATCTACTCTGAGCCCCCCTCTGAAAAAGAAAGGCTCGATTGTCCTCAGTTTGTAACAGGCCTTCAGCATAATGCGCCAGGAAATAGAATTGTTGCGAGTACTCAGCCACGGTCATGCTGGTTCCTTGGACAAGGTTGCTGAACTCCCTAATTCTTTGCTGCTTTAGCTCCTTGGGATAGAACCTTCGCTCCAACAGGATCTTGAATTGAGCCCACCCAAAACCTGGAGTCTGCAAGGTAGTTGGGCCAACTAGGGTCCACCATCGATCGGCTTCATCAGACAAGTAAAGCACGGCCAGGCCCACCTTCTGGTCCTCGGGAGCAGAATAAATCCCGAATTGCCTCTCCATCAACCGGAACCAACGATTCATGACTTCAGGATCTACAGAGCCGTCGTAAAATTCTAACTTGCTCTTGGCCATTCCTTCAGCTGCGTGCGAGAAGCTAAAGGGTCGCTGGTTGTTTGCGTTCATGTTGGTCAATTCCTGGAGTGTTTGCACCATCGCATTCATGTTGTTGACAAACGCAGCATTGATGTCATTCTGGTTCGTTCGGCCGTTCATCTTCAACCACAAAAGAAACACATAATCAATGCTAATCATTGAGTTCAGGAACATATAAACTAAACAAGTAAGTCCTTATTTTGGTTTCTACCCATCTCTCACCAATATCTTATTTAATGTTTAACCCATTTATTGATATTTTTCCTAAAATCATGTGTGAGCGTCGGGAGCAACGATGCTCTGATAACAACTGTAATCCCCTATAAATTCTAATGCGAGACAGTGGCGGAATCACTGTTGAGTTGAGATTAACACACTGATAACTAAATTTTAATAATGAAAAGGTAAGTCAGTACAACTGCCACTTTTTATAAAAAGGACAAAAATTAAAATCCTAAAAATGTTTAACATACAAACCACAATATGAAAATAAATTCAATGGCGCAAGACTAAATGCCGCTCGCTAGCCCACACAAACCCGAACAGATAATACCTGCCATGTTATAAACATAACACCGGTAAAATAAACGACGGCGTTCTCCTAGCCATATTACATGATATTAATGCACAATTACTACTATATCAAAATAGTTGAAAAATGGAAAATATTTAAAATGATACGGTAAAATAATTCGAAATGATTGTCAACCTGCAAATCCTTGTCAATCAATAAAAATAACGGCGCTATGGAAGTCAATCATTGTAACGAAATAGACTTTCATTAGGATTATACTAAACTAGGTTCAAGATTTAAGTCAAAACAATTTAGACTTCAGTCTCTAACTAGGCAACTCAACTATAACAGGACTGCGTGCAGCGAGTTCCTGGCTTAAGTAATGTACACCCCTCCTGGACACCAACTATAATCCAGTTCAACCCGACGGCGACTTACACCATGCGATATCTAAGTTTAAGCTCAAAATATACACACTCCTGAACACAAACCATGCTTAGTTCAACGACCAATGTGTCTCTAACTAGACACACCAGCTTTATAGTTGATGGCAAAACGTATACCCTAGACTGTATTACTCTACCCGTACACTTATCCTTATTCCATAACTCCTAAACAAAGTCGTTGATAAAACGTTCTTAAAAGGAAACTTTCTAATTTGGGAAACTTTCTAATATAGGAAATTTTTTGATTTAGGAAACTTTCTATTTTAGGAAATTTTCTATTTTAGGAAATTTTCTCGGAATAACAATACGATGAAAATAGCGTTATAGAAAAATATCGAGAATAGTAATTTACTCTAACTATAAAGTAAATATTATTAATTTCGCAAACTACTACTTTCGGCCTTAACAATTTTTAAGTTCTAAATCGAGTATAAATTATTTATAAGAATTATCGAAATACTTCACAAACGTATTATTATTATTATTATTATTATTATGAATTAAGGTGTTTCGAAAATATATAAAACTAAAATTCCCTAATTATTATTAGTTTCGACAGAACGAGTATAAAATAATGTTTTACGACAATCATTTTTATAAAAGTAATCTATTTAACCTTCTTTATTTTATTAAACATTTAAATTATTTTCGAATAACATAAAAGGTGACTTAAGATGAAACGGTTAAATTTTTAGAAGGTTTAAAATTGCTGGAAAATTAAATAAATTGTTGTAAAATCGTGTATTAACGATTATTCACGATTTCGCTTAAAAATTGATTCTATCATTTAAAAGCTTCGAAAAATAGTGTAAAAATTACGATAAATAATTAAAACTAATATTTAGACAATCTGTCCAGAAAATAATTTTTTTCAAAATCTGGAAACTCGGTTTTAAAGGCTTTTACGGAAAACGCGTTAATTAAACGTTAACGATTAAAAATAAAAGCTAAATTCAAAACGATTTGTGCACGGTTGTTAAAAATCATAACTTATCAAGGAAATAAAATTTTTCCAGAAACTTTTCAATTTAAAAAAAAAATGAAAATTTCAGAATTAAAAAAAATAGGAAAAACCATCTTTTAATCATCGGTTTCGTTTTAAAAGGTTAAATAATGATTTATCGCTCTTTTTATTTTATTAAATCTCGAATGTTACTAAAATAATTATTTTGTTAGAAAATATCAGAAACTTTATTTTGAATCGAGAATCAAAAATAAAAATCAGAAATTAAAAGGAATATTCGGTTTTAACGATAAACGGTGTTTTAGGACTATTAATTTTTTTTACCCAGTTATAAAATTCAAAAAAATACGAAAGTTTCCAGAAAATTAATTTTGGTCAGAATGTACGTACACCAAAAAATTTCAGATTTAAATACGTAATTTAGGCATTTGAACATTAAATCGGTTTTAAATCGATCTTGTATGAAATCGGTTAAAAATCCATTAAACGACTAAAAACTCGAAATCTGTAAAAAAAAAAAAATTGACAGGAACTTTAAAATTATATTAGTGTATCGGCCAAATATTATGATTTAATAACTATTATAACGATTTATTCACTAATCTCGTAAAAACGAACACAACAACGAAATAATTGAAAACTAACGATTCTAAAACTTTTAAATAAAAAAAAATGACATACTATAATAGCCAAACAAAAACTTAAATTCTATACATGTAACTACGACAAAATATCAAGCAATACCGAGATCGTCGTGTTACCTTAATCGAGATCTGAGTCAATAATGTACTCGTCCTCCTCGGGGTTGTCTCGAAAACCTATAAAAAATATAAAAAGGTACAAGACCCTTACTAGCGTCGTAAATCGAGAAGTAGGAAGGAGGAATAGGGGTTTCGATGATTACCCTTGAATTAAGATGAACACGGAATGAAAAGAATGATCGAAAACGGAAAAAAATGAAGAACAGTGCACTGACTGTTGTTGTTTGCGTTCTTTTTTTTTTAGTAGAGGAGAGGAGAACGTACAATAGGGAAAGGGGGATATAGTTGAAGTTCAAAGGGAGTTGGGGTAACTGCAAAAAGATGGTTAAGGGGGAACGTGCAACAGGATAAAGAAGGAAATAGAGATGTCGGTTTTGACTTTCTCAACCGACTACGAAAATATCTCAGTCCACTGAGGGAAACGGTCGGGTCTGCTACAATCTGAGCCCGATTCGCAATTAAAATCGTTAATGGATCACTTTTAAAAATAATAATAAGACGGAAAACATATGAGAACGTGTTTATGAGAAAGAAGTATTAAAATCATGTTTCAAAAATAATTATATACGAAATCGCGTAGAAAAATATTAAATAGCAATTTCTCGAGATTAATTAAAATTCTCGCGAACAAGGAAATTAAAATTGGTTCTGAACAAAAATTTATTAAAGTGTTATACGAAGATCGAAATTAAGCTGGATGAAAAATAAATCAACTCGATAAGAGTCGATTTAATCGTAACGTGTAACACCCCCGTTTATCCAAGAGCCTTAACTAGGCCTTCCCGGATAAATGAGAGTGTTACCATCTCGGGTTAACCGAGGTAGTAGTCACATCACAACACAATACTGAAACACAACCGAGTTTAATAGATTATTCAAAAGATGCAAACCAAGTTCGACCATAAGTATGGTTACATAACCCAAACGATTACATGAATAAAAGGTCCATTCAGTTCTAACGACGGGACAAGCTAAAGTATAATAACGATGGCCACACACTCCCTTCCCGAACAGCAATTCCCTTCAGTTAAGCACACATCCATGGTCCATATCTGCATCAATACTCTGCTCCCCAAAAGATCGTAAATGTCAATTGGATCGTCGCAGGCCCCCAACAAAATAGGGTGACAAATTAGACAATGAAAACGCGATTAGAACATGTTAACAATAATATACAAGTACGGAATATGAAACAACAATTCTCAACCATCTTAGTATCAACATCGGTACCAATTAACAATATCATCTCCACATCCTCAGTACCAATCAATATTCGCATCTCAATATTCTCATCTCAACTCTTCTGGCAGGCCCTTTCATTCCGAGTGTGCACACCCCCCGCAGGTTCAATAACCCGCGAGGAGAAATCAGGGAGGGGACCGTGATCAAAGGTCCCGGCTAGGTCTAAAGCTAGCCTCACCAACTCCGATATATCAATATTCAACAATCATTCTTCCACCAATATTCAAAATTAATCTTATTATCACAATATCACATCGTACTCGCAATTCATACATGCATAATAATATTAACATATTCTAGGTAAGGAGAACCTTACCTAATTAGCAGGTCACCACAACGTCGGTAGTATAAGTCACCACGGAAATTCTACGAAGTCCGACCCTAGTAAAATATTATACACTTAAATTAATAGGTCATCGAACATAGCTTAATTAAATCTACAATACGACACCGATACCAAATTAGTCCTAATACATAATCATTACTATTACTACTACGCTACATCCCTATTATTATTATTATTATTACAACTACCCATCAACACTTGCGTTACATGTATTAGTATATGAATATGAATTAAATAATCACCTCATTAATGCACTAGAACCACGCACACCATGACCAGCTCCATCCCTCACAACAATGACGACCGACATCAACAACCATATTATGAAATTCCCCGATAGAATGTGAACCGACAAGAAAACAACCCTACAGCATACTACAACTATCCTCGGTGACTACAACAACAATCGGCATTAGCACAGTACAACACGGGTATAACTTGACCCAACTACCGCAACAACCCACTAATGGCTACCCAACACCATCATAATATACCGACGACCATTAATATGACCCAACTACAATATTGACAATAACAACCAATGACAATACCAATCTCGGCACCGATGTATCGACATTATAAATTTATAAAGGTGCTAATAAACGGGGAATAAG
Organism: Agrostemma githago; assembly: GCA_958450325.1. Classification (NCBI taxonomy): domain Eukaryota; kingdom Viridiplantae; phylum Streptophyta; class Magnoliopsida; order Caryophyllales; family Caryophyllaceae; genus Agrostemma; species Agrostemma githago. The sequence goes on along the minus strand of OY288249.1, from coordinate 56,032,396 downwards.
TAGCGTGACATACCTAGGCTGTGTGTACGGTCGAGTCTAGTCTACAGACGGTCCGATCCGACTCCTAGTTTTCCCTTTTTGCTTCCTCCTGTTTCGTGCGGCAGTTTGCCCTAATACTTTTATGAGTGATGTGCGTTATGCAATGGTTGTGTGTGTGTGAGGTGTTTAGCATGCTGTTTAGGTAATAAATAGGTGGTGGGATACGTAGGGCACGCATAGCCCATTCACACGCACAACATTAAATGGGCCCGGGTCAGTTTATTTGGCTCGGGTTTAAATGGTTTATTACGAGTCGTCCGGGTTTGACCTAAAGTTCAGTTTAACTCTATCGTCTTGACTCTTCTTGACCTGTTATAAAGTACGGGTATTACAATCTACCCTCCTTATAAGGAACTTCGTCCCCGAAGTTCGCTACCTGACACAACTTACAACACTTCAATAGAATCTAAGGAATTACCTTCCTATTAACGAAGCACGAACACAAGAAATCTATACGATACTAGTTTAAATATAGCATAAATCAGGCGGTTACGTTCTACCCTCCTTAAAGACATGATTACGTCCCCGTAACCGAAATAATTACCTGATCAAAGAGGTGAGGAAAACGTTTCTGCATTGACGCTTCTGTTTCCCAAGTGGCCTCCTCGACGTTGTGATTAGACCACAAGACTTTGACAAGAGCTGTTTCCCCTCTTCGAGTTTTTCGGACTTTTCGGTCTAAAATTTTCTTTAGCACCTCCTCATAAGTGAGAGAATCATCTAGCTGGATCGTCTCGAGTTCAAGGATGTGAGATGGGTCACTCAAGTATTTCCTCAACTGGGAAACATGAAACACATTATGAACTTTAGCGAGAGTTGGGGGAAGTGCTAATCAGTACGCCACCTCCCCTATCCTATCCAGAATTTCATACGGCCCAACAAACTTTTGACTCAACTTGCCCTTCTTCCCGAACCTCATAACCCCTCTTATAGGTGACACTTTCAACAAGACCTTATCACCCACAGCCAACTCAACCTCTTGGCGGTGGAGATCAGCATAGCTCTTCTGACGATCCTGTGCTGCTTGCATCTTCTGTCGGATTACATGTACCTGCTCAATCATCTCCTGAATCATGTGGGGCCCCAGCACTACCGCGTCGGCCTTCTCATCCCAACATACCGGGCTCCTACACTTCCTCCCATATAAAGCTTCAAACGGTGCCATCTGAATGCTAGCATGATAGCTGTTGTTGTAAGAGAACTCAATCAAATCCAGTCGATCCCCCACGAACCTCGAAATTCCAATGCACATGCCCGCAACATATCTTCCAGAGTCTGTATGGTCCGTTCTGTCTGACCGTCAGTAGCAGGGTGGAATGTGGTACTCATCTTCAATCGTGTACCCAAAGATTCTTGTAGCTCCTGCCAGAACTTCGATATGAACCTCGAATCACGATCTGACACAATGTCCTTAGGTACTCCATGCAATTTCAGAACATGCCTCCTGTAAGCCATTGCTAGCTCGCCCTTACTCCATGTATCCTTCATTGGAACAAAGTGAGCTGACTTGGTGAGTCGATCCACTATCACCCATATCATATTATTCCCCTTCGGAGTTCTTGGCAACCCAACAATGAAATCCATGGAGATGGAGTCCCACTTCCACTCAGGTACCTCCAAGGGTTGCAGCTTACCCTGTGGTCGTCTGTGTTCACTCTTGACCTTCTGACAAGTCAGACAACTGGACACAAACTCGGCCACTTCTCTCTTCATGTTATCCCACCAGAATGTCTTCTTCAGATCCTTATACAACTTATCCCCACCCGGATGTACCGAGTAAGGGGCACAATGTGCCCCGGTCATGATTTTCCTCCTTAATTCTCCTCCTTCTGGCACCCACCACCTGCCATTAAACCTGAGGCTCCCGTCTGGGTGAATGGTGAGATTTGAGGGTTCACCTTTCTCAATGCGGGCTCGCCACATTACATACTTTTGATCCAAAAACTGCTCTTCTCGTATTTCGGCGTACAACTCGGGTTGAATTGCCAAGTCCGACATTGCTTCCCCTTTTCTTATCACATGAATCCCCATCTGTTGCACTTCATTCCTTAGCTTCAATCTGGACATATCCAAAAACAGAGAATGCACCGATTTCCTGCTTAGGGCGTCGGCCACCACGTTTGCCTTTCCCTCGTGGTACAAAATCTCCATATCATAATCTCCGATCAGCTCTATCCATCGCCTCTGCCGCATATTCAACTCCTTCTGAGTGTAGATGTACTTCAAACTCTTGTGATCTGAAAACACCTTGAATGTCGCTCCATACAAATAATGTCTCCATATTTTCAGAGCAAACACTACTGCCCCAAGTTCTAGGTCATGAGTCGGGTAGTTCTCTTCGTAAGTCTTTAGCTGACGTGAAGCATACGCAATGACTTTGCCATTCTGCATCAGTACACAACCCAACCCATTTTTCGATGCATCAGTGTACACCTTAAAATTTTCGCTCCCTTCGGGTAAGGCTAGGATTGGTGCCGTAGTCAGACGCTCCTTCAAGGTTTGGAACGCCCTCTCACAGCTGTCATCCCACCTATATCGAATCTCCTTCCTCATAAGGTTAGTCAACGGTCTTGCTATCTTTGAGAAGTCCTTCACAAACCTTCGATAGTACCCAGCTAACCCTAAGAAACTCTGAATCCCTGCCACATTCTTTGGCGCCTGCCACTTTGAGATAGCTTCGATCTTGCTCGGGTCTACAGATACCCCTTCTTTTGAAATCACGTGCCCCAAAAATGCAACCTTCTCCAACCAGAACTCACATTTTGATAACTTAGCGTACAACTGGTTGTCTCGAGTAATTGCAATACGATCCTCAGATGCTCTGCATGCTCTTCCCGGTTCCTTGAATAAACCAGGATATCATCGATAAACACCACCACGAACTTGTCCAAGTAGGGTCGAAAAACTCGGTTCATCAAATCCATGAAAACAGCAGGAGCATTTGTTAGACCAAATGGCATCACCACAAATTCATAGTGGCCATACCGAGTTCTGAATGAGGTCTTAGGAATATCTTCGTTCTTAACCCTCAACTGGTGATAACCGGACCTCAAATCAATCTTTGAAAATATACCAGCCCCACTCAGTTGATCGAATAAATCATCAATACGAGGCAAGGGGTACCGATTCTTCACAGTGACATTGTTCAGCTCCCTGTAGTCAATACACAATCTCATGCTCCCATCCTTCTTCTGTACGAACAAAACTGGAGCACCCCACGGCGATACACTTGGTCTGATATACCCCTTATCCATCAATTCTTCCAACTGTTTCTTCAGCTCAGTCAACTCCTTAGGCCCCATACGGTATGGTGCCTTAGAAATCGGCTCCGTCCCTGGCTTCAACTCAACACTGAAATCGACCTCTCGCCTTGGTGGTAAACTTGGGATCTCCTCCGGAAATATGTCCCCAAACTCGCTCACTATAGGGATTGAATCGGAAGACAACTCCTCGGCCCGAGTATCCCGTACATGGCACAAGAATAACGGACTTCCCTTCTTCAGGTGGGTCTTCAGGGTAATGGCTGCTATGATCTTCACAGCTGGCTTTACCGCAAATCCTCTATAAGACACTCTAACTCCCTTCGGGCCTCTTAATGACACTTCCTTCAGGTGCCCCATTAATAGACATAGCTGGTTTGGTGGCTGCAGTTGACTGGTTAGTACTCCCAGATCCCTGATTGTAACTCCCTTGTGGTCGGTTCCAGTTCCCCTGTGATCTGTTCTAGTTTCCCTGGTATCGATTTCCTTGATTAATACTCTCGGATCCCGACACCCGAATGGAATTAGGGTTACCCTTCTTCACTCGACACTCGTAAGCACGGTGCCCTGATTTTCCACAGGCGAAGCACTTAACTGGTTGTTCATTGCAGTCCGTCCCAGGGTGGTTGTAGTTGCAATTCTTACAGTTATAGCTCCGTACATCTCTCCTACCCGGGTTATAACTACCCCCATAATTTTACCCTCCAGAATATTGAGGCCTTGGTCCCTGAGGCCGATTATTCCCATGTCTTTTTGCATCCCCCTGCACAGCTCCCTCAGACTCGGCTTTCCTCTTTTCACTCTTTTGACCGCTCAGCTCCTTAATGCGATCAGCTATTCGCTCGGCGTGCCTGGCTCTCAAGTATACCTCTTTCACATCAGCATTATTCCCCATGGGTAGCCTTTCCAGGATTCTGATAGACAAGCCCCTCTCGAAGCGGGAAGCCAATAGTTCAGAACTCAAATTGAGGTCAGCAGAATAACTGGCCAGCTCCATAAACTTGTCGTAATAGTCCTCGACAGTCATATCGTCTGTCATGGTGAAACGATCAAATTCAGCTCTTTTTGCACTACGAATATGTTCCGGAAAGAACTTCGCCCTCAGCGCTTCTGCGAGACTCTTCCACCCAAAGGCATACTCCCCATAATCCCCTTCCTCATGCTCTGCAATAAGCTTGTCATAGTTAAGGTGCCACCATAAATCGGCCTTGCCACTCAAATAGAATGCAGCTTGATTCAGCTCCAAATGCCCCGGACACTTTACGGTCTGGAACACCTTCTTCATTTCCCTCACCGAATTCTCTAGCTGCGACGGCCCACCAGTCCCGTCATATTTACTGGGACGAAGGCGTGCTATCGCAGCGCTGATGGTGGCCGCGTCTGTCGCCGGTGGTTTCAGGGCGTTGATGTTTCTCAGAGCTTGCAAAAGAGCATCATTAGTTGCCTTTAAGCGCGCCATTTCTTCGGCACTCAAAGTGGCTGGGGTAGAACTGGTAGCTGCGTCCTTTGACATGATTACTTCAAAACAACAATGACATACACATGAGCCTTAAATGCTCATACATCATAACAATACATTACTATTAACGTTGTAATTAATCATATCATTGTAAACATCACACTTGTAACTATTCGTACAATTATGCAATTCAAAGGAAATTCATATCATCATCGCGGACCCATCCTATTCTACCCCCCTCTCAATCTCACACGTAGTTACCGGGTCCAAACCAAAAGGGCCGGAGGTTGGTATAAGAACGTCTCCCCAACCAGAGATTTTAAGTGGGCTCCTAATGGTCTATCACCGGGGTTCATTTTAATTCCTATGTTCGTTTATTCAGGCTCCAAAATCGATCGCTCTGATACCACTTTGTAACACCCCCGTTTATCCAAGAGCCTTAACTAGGCCTTCCCGGATAAAAGAGAGTGTTACCATCTCGGGTTAACCGAGGTAGTAGTCACATCACAACACAATACTGAAACGCAACCGAGTTTAATAGATTATTCAAAAGATGCAAACCAAGTTCGACCATAAGTATGGTTACATAACCCAAACGATTACATGAATAAAAGGTCCATTCAGTTCTAACGACGGGACAAGCTAAAGTATAATAACGATGGCCACACACTCCCTTCCCGAACAGCAATTCCCTTCAGTTAAGCACACATCCATGGTCCATATCTGCATCAATACTCTGCTCCCCAAAAGATCGTAAATGTCAATTGGATCGTCGCAGGCCCCCAACAAAATAGGGTGACAAATTAGACAATGAAAACGCGATTAGAACATGTTAACAATAATATACAAGTACGGAATATGAAACAACAATTCTCAACCATCTTAGTATCAACATCGGTACCAATTAACAATATCATCTCCACATCCTCAGTACCAATCAAAATTCGCATCTCAATATTCTCATCTCAACTCTTCTGGCAGGCCCTTTCATTCCGAGTGTGCACACCCCCCGCAGGTTCAATAACCCGCGAGGAGAAATCAGGGAGGGGACCGTGATCAAAGGTCCCGGCTAGGTCTAAAGCTAGCCTCACCAACTCCGATATATCAATATTCAACAATCATTCTTCCACCAATATTCAAAATTAATCTTATTATCACAATATCACATCGTACTCGCAATTCATACATGCATAATAATATTAACATATTCTAAGTAAGGAGAACCTTACCTAATTAACAGGTCACCACAACGTCGGTAGTATAAGTCACCACGGAATTTCTACGAAGTCCGACCCTAGTAAAATATTATACACTTAAATTAATAGGTCATCGAACATAGCTTAATTAAATCTACAATACGACACCGATACCAAATTAGTCCTAATACATAATCATTACTGTTACTACTACGCTACATCCATATTATTATTATTATTATTATTATTATTATAACAACTACCCATCAACACTAGCGTTACATGTATTAGTATATGAATATGAATTAAATAATCACCTCATTAATGCACTAGAACCACGCACACCATGACCAACTCCATCCCTCACAACAATGACGACCGACATCAACAACCATATTATGAAATTCCCCGATAGAATGTGAACCGACAAGAAAACAACCCTACAACATACTACAACCATCCTCGGTGACTACAACAACAATCGGCATTAGCACAGTACAACACGGGTATAACTTGACCCAACTACCGTAACAAACCACTAATGGCTACCCAACACCGTCATAATATACCGACGACCATTAATACGACCCAACTACAATAATGACAATAACAACCAACGACAATATCAATCTCAGCACCGATGTATCGGCATTATAAATCTATAAAGGTGCTAATAAACGGGGAAGAAGTAGCGTGACATACCTAGGTTGTGTGTACGGTCGAGTCTAATCTCCGGTCCGATCCGACTCCTAGTTTTCCCTTTTTGCTTCCTCCTGTTTCGTGCGGCAGTTTGCCCTAATACTTTTATGAGTGATGTGCGTTATGCAATGGTTGTGTGTGTGTGAGGTGTTTAACATGCTGTTTAGGTAATAAATAGGTGGTGGGATACGTAGGGCACGCATAGCCCATTCACACGCACAACATTAAATGGGCCCGGGTCAGTTTATTTGGCTCGGGTTTAAATGGTTTATTACGAGTCGTCCGGGTTTGACCTAAAGTTCAGTTTAACTCTACTGTCTTGACTCTTCTTGACCTATTATAAATTACGGGTATTACACAATGGGACGGATATCAAAGTTGTAAATTTTACGGGTGTTACAACAAACACAAGTTGGCCAAACGCATAATTACTCGAAAACTTTAAACAGCTCTTCAAAAACTAATTAACCACCATTTTACCTTTAAAAATAGAATCACCAATTTGGTGCTTCTAACTTCCGAAAGAGATTTTTTTTTGAAGATTTAAGCTTGAGAAACAAAAATTCGTCTTTAGGAATCTAGGCCGAACATTCCCATAGTCGGTTTATTTTGTATACAATTTCAGACGTCAACCGCTTTTTGTATATGATAAAGCACGAAAGAGGTGGGGTCAAAACGATACACTGTATATAGAAGTCGATACGGCATGGCAACGTCAAGATTAAAGAGAATACATCATCATCATGACACGAAGATCGTCCCACATTGGACAAGGGACAAGAAGGAAGCTAAGATCTCTTATAAAAGGCGCTTACTCTGCAGCACCTGAAATCACGCAGCTATGCTGTGAGCATAAAGCGAACTATTCTTTCGCCTTTTACTAAAGAATACCGTGTGTTCGTTGCTTTTAAGTAGCATACGTTTATTTTATGAGGATCTTTCTTTTTAGAGGGATCTAGCAATATATATTTCAAATTTTTTGCGGTTATGTCATCAGTATCATTGGGGAACAGAATCAACCCATCAGGAGTTTGTACAAATGAAGTGCGTAAAGCGGGTAATTTCATAAAAATTTAGTTCATTTGTCGATTTGTGAGTGTAAACCGTGCGGATGGGCCATGTTAATCTTCTTCCACGAGTTATATTTTGAGTCAGTTAATCGATTAATGGAAAAAATAGGCAGGGGTTGTTCGCTCATTTTTTTGTAAGTTTTGTTCATTCATAATCGGCGACCAAGGCAAGAAATCGTCAACTGAATCGAGTTTAGGCGAGTCTTGATAATTTAGGTACACAATACACGATAGATCACAATAAGTGTCATTAGATTGTAGAAAAAAAAGGAGAAAGAAACATATTCGGCGGTAATTTTTTTTTACCTACAAAAAATGACGCAATGTGTCTCGGTGAGGATAAAAAATCCGTAAAAAATTTTCAACCATCTCTCGATTTATGCGTGTCATCCTTGCGCAGAGCCATGCTAATCTTCTCTGTATCGTTCCAATTTTATCAGATGTCCCCGAAGGGACGACGGGTCCACGCGAAATAAGTATATAAACGCATTCAGGTTTCGCAAAAGATTCGATGTGGGTATATTATAATCTTTTGACAAGACGACACGTCTACAGTCAATGCTTTCTATTACTCTGCAATTGGAATAGATCTCCAACTGAAGGAAGCTTGGTTGATATATGCTTTACGTATATATATACTTCAACGGTGAAGAGAATGGGCAAAAACAAAAGATGAGCACCCAATAAGATAGACCAGAATCCTAGAAATAAAATCAAACAGCGAGAGTAGGTTGAGATGAAAGTATGAATAATGTTCCAACTCCAAGAGATAGCCAAACACCATCGGCCCATTTTTCTACTCCCGACGTTAATACGTCACAACTTCTTCCTCCCGACCACCGATTTCTCCCTCGACCCATTTTCCTACTCTAGCACTAGTGACCCATTATACTGTTGAGTAGAGTTTCACCTCCCCACAAGGCCCTTCCATATATTCCGACATGCATATATATCCTTCTTTCCCAACTAACGTCTCCTTGCCGCACCTCTCCAATTTGCTTCGACAATTGAATGACGAGCTCCCGACCAAAAAAGTGACAAATTTCCTTTGAACCTTCACTATTCCTCGAAAAAAAATTATTCTAATGGACACAAATATGGGGCATGTTTGGCCAAAGCTTTTAGAGGTGTTTTTTGCCAAAACAAACACAAGTTGGTGTAGACACCCACATTTTACTGCCAGGTGTCTATAGCAATTTCCGACAAACACCCGATGATGATCGGACGCAAACGTGCTCTAACGTACTCGGAAATGGGCTCGAAATCATGGATATTTAGCTTGGGCTTTTTACGGAGTACAAATCTCACAAAATCAACCTCAAATTCAGGCCCAGTGGGTCGTTTCGAGTCAAATAAGACTAATTTGGGTCGAATCCGACACAAGGGGCAAAATCGTCTTTTAGCGACCGAGTCAAACCTGGTCAAAGATATTTTCTCGAGACTTGTGGGTCAGCCGTGTCACCTCACGTGACCGACTCGAGCTCAAACTCCACAAAAAATCAGCTACACAAGTATTAAACAATTCCGTTAAAGGTAGAATTCGATCTCAAGTAAGAATTCTATCCGAATACCGAATCAAATACTCGACCGAGCGTAGAACACTCGACCGAGCAGGCTGCATTCAGCCGGGGTTCCCTTTCTTCTTTGCCAAGTAATGGAATCCTTGCTCGTCTCAACCTCTTACATTTCCTATCCAAACCGGTATTTCTTGTTATCCAAGCAAGATACCTCTCTCAACCTTCTTTTCCTATAAATAGGACCCTTTGCATACACATCTACACACACGATTAATTCATACAATCCCCGACACAATATTCATACAAATTCATACACCTCGAGATTCTTACACTCAGCATCGAGAAACCGCTAGTACATCCAAAACCGAAGGAACCGGCCCCTATACCCGTCACCCTTCACGTCCAAACCAAAACCACCACAACTCACCGACATTAACCCGACGCTCCCGTGCCTTAGCCACATTCCGACATGCCCCGATCCAAGTTAACCGAAGCATGTAGGTTGAGGGTGCTAAATCAAACCCGATTTTCTGTCTTCTCTCTTCCTTTCTCTCGTCTTTGTCTCGTCTTTTTTCTTCTTTTCGTCGTCGGTCAATTTTTATTACGGGTCATTCGTCGCATCTCTATTATTTCTAATATCGATATTACTAAAACTATTTTCATATAACGAATATTCTTAAAATACGATACCGGTTCATTAATCGAATATCGTATTAAAAGAATTACATTAATCTCGTTGATGCTAAAAAATCGTTACTTTTTACAAAATACGACGATTTTAACGCGGAGAGAACCAACATTCTTTTTCATTTCGTTCGAATTCTTTTTCAAAACAATTTTATAAAACCTTTTCTAAAAGTCATTCCGAATATTCGATATCGATTTCATAATCGAATATCGAATACGACGAATATCGAAAGCATAAATCGAGTATAAATTAATTCATATTTTTACGCGATCTATCGAAATTAACGATTTTCAAAAAATCCGAACCGGGACAGACCCTCACGCGAGTCGCGCCCCTCCTAGGCGACTCGCGCGGGAGTCTGAAATCCGCGACCCTCTTTTCTTCGGTTTCTCAATTTTTCTTAAACATCGTTTTTTCTACAAAACGATTTCTCTTTTATTTTCATCTTTTCCAAAATTATTCCGAATATTCGATATCGATTTCATAATCGAATATCGGATACGACGAATGTCAAGAATATTAAGTCGGGTGCAAATTGTGCAATATTTGTACGCAATTTAATAAAATCATCGCTTTTTTTTCAAAAAAATCAATTTCGAAAACAGACCGGGTCGCGAGTCGCCTACTCGGGCGAGTCGCCCAGCGGGCTGGAACGCGACCCGTTCTTCACTTTTATTATTTTTTCGAACATCGTTTTTGACAAAACAGCGTCTTTTTAGCGATATTTCAGATCTCCATATATTTTTATATCATTCATTGCATCCATATCCTTTATTCGATTTACAAATCGTTACTAACTTGTTTGTTCGTGTTTGTAGCAATTTCTTTTCATTTCATTTGTTTTATTATACAAAAACGAACCTCACATGCTAAAATACAACTTTGACGTTAATTTTAGTTGCATTAAATCGACTTAGCAACCCATTCAATTCTCGCATGTTTAGGGAAAACAATGTTTGCATATCATTTCATCGTTCAACTAACACGCGTATTAAAACATCAAACGATATCCTAGTAGAGGCCGCTAATGTGCGGGCGGGGTTGGGTGTTCTTCGTGGGTTTCCCAACACGTACCCTCACCCCTTACTCAGAACCTCGGTTTCCGGATGTCCGAAACCATTGGCAACGAGAGTCATTCAATACACGATATCCGATAACGTAGGTATCGGTATCAAATGTAAAGGGACGAACCCAATAAACTCTGACATCGGAAATGGGCCGTATTTTGTACACGGCCCACTACGACATAGAGTGGGTTCGAACGGGCCCGAACTCCCACAAAGTTCGGTGGCGACTCCAACTTCGATTTAAATTTCAATTCGATCCATTCTCATATGGAGATTCATTCGCCTCCCCAAACCCGCGTGTGGCCGCGTCGGGGTGGACCTATGTCATGTCCACAATTTGGCGACTCCGCTGGGGATTAACTGATGCGTGACTTACCATCGGCATCCTCAGGGTGAGACTCGAATAGAAATCGTTTGACGAGTACAATACGCGTTTTAGTTTTACGGTTCATGCATAACCCTATATTTTCCCGGGCCGGTACTGGTGACCAACGTCTCACTATACTATTGATGTAGTCCAAATTGGATATGTCAGAGGTGTCCATAGCCGATTCGTATGGGTTTTACGGCATGTTCTAAGCTCAACTCGACTTAGGAAGTCTGGCCCGATTCTCGATAGGCTATGTACACTGGTATAAACCCTTACAGACTGACCGAGACTTAGAATTAGAGCATACATGGCGTCGTTATACTGCTTCCATGACTACGTGCTACTTGATTTACAAGTCGTTTTTCAAAAACCGTCATTTTCAAAAATTGCATCCTTTTCAAAATATCCAATTTCAAAACCCGGGAAGCATACCGAATTTAGGACTTATGATTTTGCTCAAAATAGCCTATTTTTAGCCGGTAAGCTATCCATTTCAAAAATTCAAAAAAAAATTCAACTTTTCAAAAATTCGGGACCGATGACATTTTTGTCAATTTTAAAAGTCGGGATCCTGTTTTCGATTTTCAAATTTTCGGAAATTCATCTTCGATATTCAAAATTCCGAAATTCCAAAAATGCATCTTTTCGAAAATATTCAAATTTAAAAAAAATCGGAAAGCTGCTGAAATTTAGACTTAAGATTTGACTCAAAACACGCTTATTTTCTAGCCGGCATGCTGCCCATTTCAAAATTCGAATTTTCGATCCACCATTCGATTTTCGAATTTTCAAGATTCAATTTCGATTTTAAAATTTTCGAGATGCCAGTTTGGATTTTCACAATTTTCGAGATACCAGTTTCAATTTTCAAATCTTCGAGATGCCGTTTTCGATTTTCAAATCTTTGGGATCTCATCTTCAATTTTCAAATTGTCAGAAATTCATTTCGATACTCAAATTTCAAAATTCCAAATATTCAACTTTTCAAAACCTCGGAATGCTACCGAAATTAGGATTTACGATTTGACTCAAAGTAGCCTATTTTCCAGCCGGTATTCTGCCCATTTCAAAACTCAATTTTTTTTTTCGAACTTTCAAAATTGTGGCCAGATGCACTTTTTCGTTTTTTCGAAAAAAATTGGGCCATCCACCGAGACTTCTCGGATTTTCCAAAAAAAAATCCCTTTTTCAAAACCTTCCTCTTCTTAGGACTTCCCGTATTTAGCAATGTCGGGCCGTGTCATAAGTCGTCAAAGTCTTTAGCGTCGAAACTCCGTCGATCTTATATCACGAGTTTCCTCCCTATCCCAGTCCGCCTTATTTGACTAAGGCAAAGCCCACCTACGTAGGACATACTCCTACGAAGGTTGGCCCGTCTACACAATTATCGAGTCCAAAGTCTGGGGAATGTCTCACGTAAACCTCCTTTCAAACAGGGCCCAGCCCACACAGCTGGATCCTAAAGGAGCCCACCTTTCACGAGTCACCCGTCTAGATGTCCTTTCTAAGTCATTTCCTTTTCAGGCTTTTCCCCACTCGAGGGGCTACCCTTCAACAGAGCGATCAATCACGGTTGCTCTAAGGGTCATGTCTTGCACGTGTTATCTCACGTATCCCACTTTCGAGTCACTTAGATGTCACACCATCTGAGTCTCTAGCCTTACTCAGGGGGTTGTCCTCCACCCGAGCAGTCAACCACGGTTACCCTAGAGAGTGCCCTACGTTCATCCTACACCGGCGTCCTTATGATGCCTTCTTCGAATTGTACCCACGCTACGAATACTCGGGTCACCTAGGGTTAGGTCACCACGGTTGGTCCAAGCATGCGGCACGGTCAAATACGGTCGCCCTATTTTCGGACTTACCCTTGTACAGCTCGAGTCTCGTGGTCGAGTCTAGGTCACAGTCGTTACTTTGTCTGGATTAACGTTTAAGTAGCCCGGTCATAGAATCTTAGTCATTCCCGCCCCCGGGCCGTACCTAGTTTGACTCTCTCTCTTGCATTTGCGCAAAACCGAGCTTAGGTGAGTTCTAACACCTGTCGTTTCTTCCGATCAGGGACCCTATGGACGAGACACTACCAAACCACAACAAATCTCGCACCGTCGAGAAAGGGGATATCCAAGGAAGCATGCTTATGCTATCTTGCTCCATTAACAATATCTTTTCGAAAACCAATACCGCCCTAGATAACCTAAATGCCAGGGTGACCACCATCGAAGAAGACCTTGTAAGAACCCGAGCCCGTCTAACACAACTAGAGCGGGTAAGACAGCCTATCACCCAACTAAGTCATTTAAAGGGTGAACACTCTTACAAAACTGTCCGGTATCCTCAAGATGGCAAGACCGAGAGAGGTAACCCTCAAGTCACCTCTCCAAAAATCAAGAACCAGTCAAAGGAAAGGACATTTACCCACTTGGATATGCCCTACACCGTCGCTTTCCAGAGGTTGGTTCCGAAGGGCCAAATACTACCTATAGGCCCAACAGCCGAACCACCTTTGGAAAAACGCTCCAAAGCATGGAACGCCGAGCATTACTGCAAATTCCACAGAGGAAGAGGACACGATACAGAACAATGCTGGAAGCTGAAACACCTCATTCAAGACTTCCTCGATGCCAGGAAGACTCCCGTTTTGGAAACATTGTCACTTGCAAAGCCCCTCATGGACTATAGAGGGCCCGATGACCAAAGCATCCAATCTACCTCTCATGCATCCAAGAGTCCGGATTTGATTTAAGTCCAAGTCTGAGTCCGAATCTAGGGAGTACTATTTATTTCAACTTCAAAGTCAGAGTCAGAGTCAATTGTATTCTGTCCTCTTTTTTTTTCAAAATTCAATAAAATCAGCTTTTCTATTTCTCATATATACTTTCCTTATGTGTTTCCGAGAACATGATGAACACCGTCATACACTTTGAGCACATGCACGTGACTATTATAGGCACATCTATAATGACTGCAGGGAATCGAGACCCGTGTTTTCCTTTACCTGTTCCATGTCTGACATAGAAAGCCACAAAACTACACTTAGCAGGAGCGGTATCGAATCCTATGACAAATCTAGGTAGTCTCCTAGTTTGGGTTCAAGACGGGAGGCAAGCCCATTTCTAACAATAAACACCCATCCAATACTGACCAATCTCTACCTTAGGTGTTAGTTTGACCAACAAAAATAAAGGGAAAAAACTGGACAAAAAAATCAAAAGTCCAATACAAGAAAAAGCAAAAGGCCAAAACAAAAAAGCAGGCCATTATCAAAAAAAAGAGGCACCCATGACCAAGGTTAAGCGGTCAATCCAAATGAAGAATCCCGAGACCGGGGCTAAGAGGTCAACCAAAAAATATTCAAAAAATCATGACCGTAGTGAAAACAATCAATTCAAAATTACCAATACTCATACCATCCAATAAGGGAGAGACAATCAAGCTGGTCAGCTAACACCACATCTAGCCTTCCCACATTACACCCCTCAAGACCTTCCCGAGACCCAGGCTAGAGACAGCTCGAAATTTTGAGGATTCAAGCTCCATAGGATACCCCCTAACCATTAGGGCCAGACATGGAAACCAGATCCCGCATTATCAAAACCTATCCCGATCAAAGTTGGAGCCATTTTACTCGACTTCCCCTTTACATAACAGAATTCACAATCACCATACGCAAACCCGAGAGCAAAACTCGTCAAATCCTCGAGAGCAAAACTCGTCAAATCCCTCGAGAGCAAAACTCGTCAAATCCCCCGAGAGCAAAACTCGTCAAATCCCCCCGAAAGCAAAACTCGTCAAATCCCCCGAGAGCAAAACTCGTCAATTCCCCGAGAGCAAAACTCGTCAAATCCCCCCGAGAGCAAAACTCGTCAAATCCCCCGAGAGCAAAACTCGTCAAATCCCCCGAGAGCAAAACTCGTCAAAATCCCCGAGAGCAAAACTCGTTAAAATCCCCGAGAACAGAACTCGTTAAAATCCCCGAGAACAGAACTCGTTAAAATCTCATCCCAATTCTTCTCATTCAAACCAGTTACCAACCCCAAACACGGGAATGCAACTTGCAGTCGGCATAGAACATGCCCAAATAGTTCACAGCACCTCTGGGGGCTACCCCGAAGAATGCTCACAGTCACAGGATCAACATTCTAACTAGTCTATCCCCTTGATCAAGACATCATTGGGAATGCACCTAGCCTACACCATCGCTATGGCTAGTTACACACAAAGCCCTAATAAACTAGGCACTATGATCCACTGAACTACGGCTTGGTTTGACTTCACTACACGTGAATACGTAGGCAGCCTTTCAACAGAGGCACAACCACCCACATTGTCACACATTCAAAAAGCACCATCATTCCGGTCACGACACTGTCATGTTCTCAACAGCTAGCTTTGTCGTCCTCGGGGCTTCTCTTAGGCAGAAAACCTCCATCTACTCACAAAATCCAAATTTTCAAAAAACTAGCCACCTTTCTACAGTGTGTCCTAGTACTCGGCTCAGTAGAAGACGAGAATTAGTCAGGACTCGAAGCGACATCCACTTTGGGAGTATGCCCCAAAACCAAAAAAGATCCAAAAGAGCACTAGACTACAACAGTCTCATTACAGACTACTGCAATCCCCCTATAGCACATCTTTCCCATTCCGAGGATTCGACCACGTTGTTACTCGCCTAGGCTACGGAATGACGCAACCTAAGAGTCTTGTCTTTTTTAGGCAGCCCACCTCCCTATCGAGTCACGGTCCAACCCTTAGAGAGTCCAGTTCGTGTCTGTCAACTCGTCCTGTCACGTCCAGAGTCAAGTCTGTCGGTAGGCCTCTCTCTTCAAATCCTCTTTTTAAAATTCGCAAAACTTAGCCATTTGAGAAAATCCTTTTCGACAGGTCAAATTTCAGTCTATTTTGAAAACCTATTTCCTAGAACGTGAGTTGCTTTCAGGACTTCGATCTCAAAATAAAGCAAAAATCATTTTCCCCAGCGCAAGTCAGTCTATAGATGCTAAATGCATTTCCTGTATGCTATCTTGCTATCTACTATACTTGCTATTTCTGCCTACATATCTAATGTTTCAGGTACCAGCTTGTGCTTCCCAAAGGAACATCAAGTTCTACTTTCTCAGTGTGAGTCGGTGTTTCGCCTAAATGTTACATACGAATTGCTATGTTTCGGCATCATACAGGTACACCCAGACTCGAGAAGGAAGACTCCTCGCAAAAACTCCCCAGCGGTATTTAACGGGATGGGCCCATATATAGGCGCACCTAAGTCTTATACGACGAGTCTAATTCCTCACGGAGTTATCATCAGCTCAGGTACATTTCTAGTCTGTGACCGGCGGGCCCTTCACGCAGAGTCTAATGGACTTTAAACGACCCGATTGGAAGTCTGCTAGGTCATCATTTGACCTGGTAGCTACTCTGACTTTCGCCCTATCCAAGCCTCAGTCAGAGTGGGGGCTCTGTAGACACCCACATTTTACTGCCAGGTGTCTATAGCAGTTTCCGACAAACACCCGATGATGATCAGACGCAAACGTGCTCTAACGTACTCGGAAATGGGCTCGAAATCATGGATATTTAGCTTGGGCTTTTTACGGAGTACAAATCTCACAAAATCAACCTCAAATTCAGGCCCATGGGTCGTTTCGAGTCAAATAAGACTAATTTGGGTCGAATCCGACACCAGGGGCAAAATCGTTTTTTAGCGACCGAGTCAAACCTGGTCAAAGATATTTTCTCGAGACTTGTGGGTCAGCCGTGTCACCTCACGTGACCGACTCGAGCTCAAACTCCACAAAAAATAAGCTACACAAGTATTAAACAATTCCGTTAAAGGTAGAATTCGATCTCAAGTAAGAATTCTATCCGAATACCGAATCAAATACTCGACCGAGCGTAGGACACTCGGCCGAGCAGGCTGCATTCAGCCGGGGTTCCCTTTCTTCTTTGCCAAGTAATGGAATCCTTGCTCGTCTCAACCTCTTTCATTTCCTATCCAAACCGGTATTTCTTGTTATCCAAGCAAGATACCTCTCTCAACCTTCTTTTCCTATAAATAGGACCCTTTGCATACACATCTACACACACGATTAATTCATACAATCCCCGACACAATATTCATACAAATTCATACACCTCGAGATTCTTACACTCAGCATCGAGAAACCGCTAGTACATCCAAAACCGAAGGAACCGGCCCCTATACCCGTCACCCTTCACGTCCAAACCAAAACCACCACAACTCACCGACATTAACCCGACGCTCCCGTGCCTTAGCCACATTCCGACGAGCCTCGATCCAAGTTAACCGAAGCATGTAGGTTGAGGGTGCAAAAT
The DNA here is from genome assembly GCA_958450325.1 of Agrostemma githago. Lineage (NCBI taxonomy): Eukaryota > Viridiplantae > Streptophyta > Magnoliopsida > Caryophyllales > Caryophyllaceae > Agrostemma > Agrostemma githago. Next base: position 56,014,698 of record OY288249.1, on the reverse strand, counting down.
CAACGTTGATGCTAAAAAATCGTTACTTTTTACAAAATACGACGATTTTAACGCGAAGAGAACCAACATTCTTTTTCGTTTCGTTCGAATTCTTTTTCAAAACAATTTTATAAAACCTTTTCTAAAAGTCATTCCGAATATTCGATATCGATTTCATAATCGAATATCGAATACAACGAACATCGAAAGCATAAATCGAGTATAAATTAATTCATATTTGTACGCGATCTATCGAAATTAACGATTTTCGAAAAATCCGAACCAGGACAGACCTTCACGCGAGTCGTGCCCCTCCCAGGCGACTCGCGCGGGAGTCTGAAATCCGCGGCCCTCTTTTCTTCGGTTTCTCAATTTTTCTTAAACATCGTTTTTTCTGCAAAATGATTTCTCTTTTATTTTCATCTTTTCCAAAATTATTCCGAATATTTGATATCGATTTCATAATCGAATATCGGATACGACGAATGTCGGGAATATTAAGTCGGGTGCAAATTGTGCAATATTTGTACGCAATTTAATAAAATCATCGCTTTTTTTCAAAAAAATCAATTTCGAAAAAAGACCGGGACGCAAGTCGCGCGCGTCCCGGGCGAGTCGCGCCTGACTCGGGCGAGTCGCCCAGCGGGCTGGAACGCGACCCGTTCTTCACTTTTATTATTTTTTCGAACATCGTTTTTGACAAAACAACGTCTTTTTAGCGATATTTCAAATCTCGATATATTTTTACATCATTCATTGCATCCATATCCTTTATTCGATTTACAAACCGTTACTAACTTGTTTGTTCGTGTTTGTAGCAATTTCTTTTCATTTCATTTGTTTTATTATACTAAAACGAACCTTACATGCTAAAATACAACTTTGACGTTAATTTTAGTTGCATTAAATCGACTTAGCAACCGATTCAATTCTCACATGTTTAGGAAAAACAATGTTTGCATATCATTTCATCGTTCAAATAACACGCGTATTAAAACATCAAACGATATCCTAGTAGAGTCCGCTAATGTGCGGGCGGGGTTGGGTGCCTTCGTGGGCTTCCCAACACGTACCCTCACCCCTTACTCAGAACCTCGGTTTCCGGATGTCCGAAACCATTGGCAACGAGAGTCATTCAATACACGATATTCGATAACGTCGATATCGGTATCAAATGCAAAGGGACGAACCCAATAAACTCTGACATCGGAAATGGGCCGTATTTTGTACACGACCCACTACGACATAGAGTGGGTTCGAACGGTCCCAAACTCCCACAAAGTTCGGTGGCGACTCCAACTTCAATTTAAATTTCAATTCGATCCATTCTCATATGGAGATTCATTCGCCTCCCCAAACCCGCGCGTGGCCGCGTCGGGGTGGACCTATGTCATGTCCACAGTTGGCCAAACGCATAATTACTCGAAAACTTTAAGCAGCTCTTCAAAAACTAATTAACCACCATTTTACCCTTAAAAATAGAATCACCAATTTGGTGCTTCTAACTTCCGAAAGACATTTTTTTTGAAGATTTAAGCTTGAGAAACAAAAACTCATCTTTAGGAATCCAGGCCGAACATCCCCATAGTCGGTTTATTTTGTATACAATTTCAGACGTCAACCGCTTTTTGTATATGATAAATCACGAAAGAAGTGGGGTCAAAACGGTACACTATATATAGAAGTCGATACGGCATGGCAACGTCAAGATTAAAGAGAATACATCATCATCATGACACGAAGATCGTCCCACATTGGACAAGGGACAAGAAGGAAGCTAAGATCTCTTATAAAAGGCGCTTACTCTGCAGCACCTGAAATCACGCAGCTATGCAGTGAGCACAAAGCGAACTATTCTTTCGCCTTTTACTAAAGAATACCGTGTGTTCGTTGCATTTAAGTGGCATATGTTTATTTTTTGAGGATCTCTCTTTTTAGAGGGATCTAGCAGTATATATTTCAAATTTTCTGCGGTTATGTCATCGGTATCTTTGGGGAACGGAACCAACCCATCAGGAGTTTGTACAAATGAAGTGCGTAAAGCGGGTAATTTCATAAAAATTTAGTTCATTTGTCGATTTGTGAGTGTAAACCGTGCGAATGGGCCATGTTAATCTTCTTCCACGAGTTATATTTTGAGTCAGTTAATCGATTAATGGAAAAAATAGGCAGGGGTTGTTCGCTCATTTTTCTGTAAGTTTTGTTCATTCATAATCGGCGACCAAGGCAAGAAATCGTCATCTGAATCGAGTTTAGGCGAGTCTTGATAATTAAGGTACACAATACACGATAGATCACAATAAGTGTCATTAGGTTGTAGAAAAAAAAGGAGAAAGAAACATATTCGACGGTAATTTTTTTTTACCTATAAAAAATGACGCAATGTGTCTCGGTGAGGATAAAAAAACCGTAAAAAAATTTGGACCGTTTCTCGATTTATGCGTGTCATCCTTGCGCAGGGGCCATGCTAATTTTAAGTAGCATACGTTTATTTTTTGAGGATCTCTCGTTTTGAGGGATCCAACAGTATATATTTCAAATTTTCTACGATTATGTCATCATTATCATTGGGAAACAGAATCAACCCATCAGAGGTTTGTACAAATGAAGTGCGTAAAGCGGGTAATTTCACAAAAAAATAGTTCATTTGTCGATTTGTGAGTGTAAACCTTGCGGATGGGCCACGTTAATCTGGTGCTAACTTCCGAAAGACATTTTTTTTGAAAATTTAAGCTAGAGAAACAAAAACTCGTTTATTTGAAAATTAACATTTTTCTTTATTTTTTCACGTATTTGAAACTTAACATTTATATAAAGAAGAGTTTTCAAAATAAAATTAAAAATTGGTGACGTTGACTTGACTCTACCCGCCCGAATTCCAAGTCCAAGGGTATCCAAACATCATTTTGGATTTGGATTTGGATTTGAAATTGAATTCTAGAAATTCAAATACAATAATTGAATTCATGATATTCAAACCAATTCTGAGTACCCAAACGCAATCTAAGATTTTTTATAATATTTATCACGAATTAACTTATCCAACATAAATAGACAAGTAAGCTTTTATACAAATAAAAATCAAAATTACCAACAAACTGATTTCGTGAATCTCGAAAAGACTTAAGAGACTTAAAATGTAGGGATTTTCTACATGGTACCCCGTATTTTTAACTTTTCTATATGATACTCTGCACTTTTATTATCACACATGGTATCCCTCACTTTTAGTGTATTATGTTCTTCTACCCTTAATGACATTTTTCATCTTTTTTTTTTTAAAAAAAAAATTCTCTTTCTATTAGTTGTGTTTCTTGTACAAAAAAAGGGAGGTTTGAGGGAAAGTGAGTGATAATAAGATTAACACAAACAACCAATTAAGCATAGTAAAACAACACAACTAACAAAAAGAAGAAGTAGAAAAAGACGGAAAACATCATTAAGGGTAGGGAGACATAATATACTAAAAGTGAGGGGGTACCATGTGTGATTATAAAAGTGCAGAGATACCATATACAAAAGCTAAAAAGACGGGGGTACCATGTTGAAAATCCCTAATATATATATATATATATATATATATATATATAAGTTGATATTATTTTTTTTTCTCTTTCACCTTAGACCATTTCAAACATTGGATTTAGGCCTTTGCCACGCCAAATTACCCCATGGCCGACCCTGAGAGTAGTTTCTTCCGTGATGAATAGGTAACAAGAAGGCAAATGTATGTTTCATCGTTTCAACTTGTGTCTTTGTGGAGGGTTTCAGTCAGTTAGAGCGGACATTACATGTAGCGTGTAGGTGAGTACAACATGAATTTCAGCATTGAGACTCTATGGATAAGTCTCTCGGGTCCCCACAATAATAGAGTTGGGGTAAGGAGTAAGAGTGCTACAAAAGAACTTTATATAAAGTTTGTCTATTGTCATGTCATATCTCACAAATTTGAATACTTAATTTTTTTTTGCAACTTTATATAACTTCTTAAATGAAGCCCACTTTCCATCATCTTTTTTTTTATTAAATAATCATCATGAAATAAAAAAATTTAATTGGTCTTTGACACATTCCAACGCCTTTTTAATTGCTCTCAATTTCCAAGATTTTTCAAACTGAGTTTTTATTTTAGAACTCAGTACTTAAGTTTAAGAACAAACTTTATTGTACAGTAGAAGAACTTGTAAAAATAAGTTCTTGGTGACAAACCCAATAAAAAAATTACTAATGCAGTTGTTCTAATTTGCAGTAGATGATTTAGGAAAGTGAGCGTGCTATGTATGTACTACTCCCTTCCATCGAATCCAAGGTTTACATTGGATTTTTATCAACTTTTATGAAAATGAGTAAAAAGTAGGGGTATTATTGGTAAATCAAATGGTTTTATGGACCCACCTAAATTAAAGTGGGTAAAAAGTGATGACATTTTGTGTAAATAGAGGAAGAATACGAGAATTGTATGGTAGAGTCTTTTGCCATAAAAGAAATGTAAACCTTGGATTGGGATCGTCCGTTTATAGTAAGTGTAAAGCTTGGATTGGATGAGAGGGAGTATATGTCTGTATTGTACTCCTTCTGTTTCATTCATTTCCATACATTTACTTTATGCACATACATATTACTTTTTGTCTATATCTTTAGTTAGATACTCCCTCCCATCCATTCAATTCTTTACATAGGATCACCATTTTTCCTCACAAAAACAAAAATGACCTTACGTAAAGGATTGAATGGATGAGAGAGAGTATTACTAAAAGATTTAAAATTTTGATATTCATAATGGACTCGATTAGACAATTTATACCAAATCTTACATCATTATGTTTCAGCTTATATATTACTCATAGAAGTTATATTGAAGATTTTTCTCACCTATGAATAATGTCAAAAAAACAAATGTATGGAAATGAATGGAACAGAGGGAGTATAATACATGAGTAATAATTGAACTTTGTGACTCATGAAGTCATGATCTTTCCTTCTTTTTTCCTGGTCTAGGTCAAAGATCTAATTATGCAATACTTAGCGTACTACTCCCTCCTAATATGACTTTTCCTGCCAGTTCTTTTTGGGAGGAAATTAAGAAAATAGTAAAAGATGAGCAAAAAGTGGGGTGTAAAATCAAAAGGTTTTCAATTTGTTTGTAAAGTAAAAGAATAAACATTTGAAGAAAAAAATAAAGAATGGTTAAAAGTACACCCAAAAGAGGAAAGAGGAAAGAAAAATGAATTAGTGTGAATAAGAAAAGATGGAGGAAAACTTATAGTAGGAGGGAGTACTACATACTAGTCTACTAGATATTTCCATTTGACGGGCTTCAAAAAGGTACACTCTTTCGTTAAGTCGTTGGAGATGGTCTTATACTCCGTAGTGTAGAAAGCTACATTTTGCCTGTTGGTGTATGTAGCAGTTTCCCACCACACCTGATGATGATAGGACGATAACATGCTTCTAACGCTCGTAGGGCTCACAATCAATGGTATTTGACTTAGATACATTACGGAGTACAAATCTCACAAAATAAACCTCAAATCCAGACTATGTAAGTCGTTTCCAATCAAATAAAGTTACTTTGAGCCAAAACCGCAACTGGGGGCAAAAGCGTCTTTTAGCGACTGGGTTAAACCCGGTCAAATCCGAAAATACGAAACAAACCAAAAGCAACCATCACGTCCAATTACATTCAAAAATCAAAGTTAACTCGAAACAAATCATACCCCAAAAAACCGGATATTCAACCCGCGAATCAAGCAACTTCCAAAACAACACGCGTTTGAACTGTGGGAAGCTCTGCGCCTCAGAACTGAAGCGCAAGGCCTAGTGCGCCTAAGCTTCAAGGCGCATGACTTCCCACGCTTGAACTAAGATTTCAGTATCTAGGTTTCGGCGCCCAAACGCAAGTTCGAACCTCCCCAAATCCTATAAATACACCCTCATTTTAATAGTAAAAGGGGTCAACACTTCTGAATTCTAAAACCTCCCGACAAAATTTCTACACTACAATCCCGAGAGCATTTCCGAAATACAAAGGCAACCTCAAAAACACCTTAACTCAACTACATATCGAAAGCCTTCCTGTGTCCAAGTCGATACAAAGCGAGCCATACTTTCTAATTGAATTAAATAACTTCAACTCGACTCGTACATAATAGTTTAGGACGCTATGACTTAAAATGCTCAATTTAATCGCGTTGGATATTTGAGGCGATCGAACGAGAAAACCCGAACACACGAGTATTTCACTCGCGACGCCGGTCGCTCGTTTTGTCATTTCTTATGTCTAATACGAAAGGAGCGAGTCCACTCCTAAAACGAACATCGAATTCTATATACTAAAAACAACGCTTCTATCTCTCACAATCATTCTCGACAGACCATTTTCAAAATGAACATATCAAATAATTGATTCTTTCCAAAGTCAGATTAGGCATCAGATCATACACATGGATTGAGGCGCTTCATAATTGAAGAGCCTGGTCCCTTACGTTCGAACATCAGGGCGCTCCAAGGCGCACATTCCTATCTATGCATATTTCGAATTTCAGAATCAATTATTGAATATCTTTGACGCGTGATTCGACTAGCCTTCTGAATACTTGATATCAGTTCTATAATTGAAAGTCGGGTATTAGGGTTAGTCGAATTTCGTTTTATTCTGGAGACGAGTCAACTCTCGTCTCAAACCCATACAATCATTTCGATAATAACGTTACAATACCTAATCGTGCAATCCGGTAGTTTAGTTCTAATCTAACTTTTACTATTACTACCGTGTACTATTATACAAACTATTTTCAAAACACGACTTAGAAAAAATACTCGTTGATGCTAAATCGAATATTGTAGGCTATTATTAGCCAAACGACGGTATTGATGCGCGGAGAGTTTTATGATCGTAATGAAAAGTCAGGACGAGACATTCCAAGGCCTTGGGATCAAGCTAGCATTACGCTTTGGTCCTGTACGCAACCAATTCAGACGCTCAAGTTCCCGCGCTTGAGGGCTGAGGCACCAGTTCTCTTGCGCCTGTGTTTCAGGACGCAAGACGCGATGCGCCTAAACCTTGTCCTCTGTTCAATGTGCAACACAATGCGTGTCAGAGTCTATCCAATCTTCGATCTACAGTTTCTGTTTACGTTTTCTATTTACAAGTTCGTTTATAGTTTACGTTTACCGTTTCAAATTCATTATCATGCGATTGTTCAAGAATTGTGATTCCGCCTGTGTAACTTTTAATTTACATTCAAGTTCGTTTGCTTTATTTGTTTGATATTTATCACTTTCAATGAACATTCACATGCTAAAACACCTTCGACATATTCAAAAGATGCATTAAATGACGTAGTGCAACATACAATTCACATATCTAGATCAAAATGCTATTTGCCATACATTTCACTATTTTACTAGCACGTGTACTATAACATCAATCGATATCTTAGTAGAGGCCGCTATGTGCGGGCGGGGTTGGGTGTTGTTTGTGAACTTCCAATTACATACCTTCACCCCTTGCTCAGAGTCTTTGGTTTCCGAATGTCTGAAACCATTGGTAACGAGAGTAGTTCGATATACGATATTCGATAATTCGGCATCGATATATCCTTATGCAAAGGGACGAACCCCTAAACTCTAGTACTATAAGGCAAACCGTGCTTTGTGTGCGGTATGGTCTAAGTACAGAGTGACTTCGAACGAGTCCGAACTCCCACAAAGTTCGGTGGCGCCTCCAGTTTGATTTAAATTTCAATTCGAGATCAATCTCACCACGAGAACATCCGGCTACCAAAACTCGCGCGTGGCCGACTCGGAGTGGACCTATATCATGTCCACACATGGTAATTTCAGTAAGACCAAATCATGAAAAATGGAAACCCAAGTTTTGAGAAAGTTTTTTTGAACCATATATACTCAAAAAACCCCTAAACAATTATGAAATTATACAATCCTACACTAACAAAAATACATTGGGTTTCCTAATATGTACAAGATTAGACATGTACAAACTGCAAACGGGTGAAGTCCGCATATCAGGTCACGGGTCGGGGCGAATATGAGCCCGGTTATAAGACCACCTCACATGAAAATTTTGGTAACTAATGAGTTTTGTGTGACCACTATTTATTGTAAAATCATTTACTAACGACTTAAAATGTCACTAAGAAAAAGGGGTTAAGAAAGAAAGAGTATATAAGGGTATTCATAAATAAAACATAAGAGTAATATATAAGTATCTATCTCTTACCGTTCTTCTTTATTTTTCACGCAAATGTTAAGAAAATATATTAAAACGGTTTTTCTAACATGTATCCAGCATGTAATAACTTAATTAAGATATAATTATCAACCATATTCTTTAAGTATGGTAATTATAAGTGAACATTTTAATTTATCATGATGATTTGATTGATAATCATACCTTAATTGAGTTAGTAACATGTGCCCAGTGGGCACATGATAGAAAAGGTAAAATTGTGAAAAGTAGTTGAATGTGTGATAACCTTTTACTCCGTATAAAGTAATAACGAGTGGATTAATTAGTTTTAAATAAAATAATTTAATGTAGTGGAGAGTGGATTTATTGTTATGAAAAATTTGTGAAAAGTTGGGTAGTTTCAATTAGAATAATGTAAATATTTACCAAATAAGAAAAAAAAAAGGAAAAAAAAGGAGTATTAATCAAAATAGAATAAGAAAAAAGACAATAAAATATGGAGGGGGTAATTATTATGGATGAAGGCCGTATTAATTAATGCCATTTAAAAATTTGATACCATATCATCCCACATCGACATATACATATTGGCAAGAGGCCAGCAAAGGCATAAATAGAGACCTAACAACAACGAGAAAATTACTTACCTGGATGGGGTCAATGGGCGATCAAGAAGGCTCATGGCCTGAGTATGTGATCTCCATTGCACCGAGGAGAGGCACATGCCTAAGATCTCCGCAACGTGGGAGAGTCTACATCATTATTTGTGATAGTGGGGTCCTGCGTTTGCGCGGTCCCTACCCAACCCAGTATCAATTTTATTCTTAGAAATTGATAGTTCTTAACTACGACTTCTTATTGAGCCCATTTTCGCTGGCACTGCTCTCTCTTAAACTTATTCTTCGTGTCAGATCTTTCAGTTTTGCCATCGAATGCCACTATCTTTCCAATAACACTGTTGAAGTAAGCTTAAATCCCCTTCCATTGATAGAGTTGGCAATGGAATGCGAGTTATAGAGTGTGTCATTTGATCCAATCCGTCCATGCATAGTCACTTATTATTGTCATAGTAAATGATGAACACATAGTACAAGGGTAATAGTTAAGCTCACATCTCTTGATTTTCCACAGTAATAAAAAAAGGAAGCACTATGAAGCTGACATATTTATCATAATACGAGTTGTATTCTAGAGGAGTGTAGGTAATCATACAACCATTCAGCGTTAGCAACTACCTTTGAGTCGGTCATTGTGGTGCGTGGATTAGGGTTGGTTTGGCACGTTGGTAATATATGCCTTTTAACGTTTTACTTCATATACCGGGTTGCTATAGTGATAACACACAAATTTAACCGTTTACCCCTTCTTTAGACTCGTAATTGGCTCGATTTTGTGTACTTAAAAGTCAATATAACTCAATTTTGTATATATTTTGTATTTTGTATTTTCTAGTTTGAGTTTAGTTTATTCGTAATTATCCTCATTTTCGTAGAATTTGGTACTGCTTTTGTTTGTTTTTGTTTTGCAGGTATGTGTTCGTGAATAAATGGATCAAGTTAAAGCGATCCAAGTCAAACCGGACTTTGACCTAAACCAAATACCACCTAATCTCGTAACCCAACCCGCTCCATTAACATCCTCCATAATGAACTCGTTTCATGCCATCGACCCGTATCATACTGGCCCAACTACAATTTCAGCCCAAGACCTTGACCAATTCACACTTGAATCCTCTACCGTTTGTCTGTTTCTATCACCCTCAACTCTATCACCATCCTTCTCCTGAAACACCACTGTGTTCCCCTGTTCCACCACCTCTGAGCATCATTTCGAGAGCCTTGCCAGACCCTTGTTCTCCTCGCCTGATCACCGGCACCTCTTTTGCTCACTAATGACTTGCGGGACGTCATTTGCCCATCTCCAGACAGCCTCCAGCCTTGCTCGCTGCTGTTGCTGGGGAAAAGTCTTATGTTGATGTTCTGGAGTCTCACCTTGGTCCTGTGGTTATAGCTATTGGTATCCCTATTAAGGTCAGTCCAGATATTGGTAACCCTATTCACCATCCTCTTAATGATAGTGGGATTTTGGAATGTTAGGGGCCTTAATAGTGTAAATAAATAGAGGGAGATAAAGTGCTTCCTCCATAATAAAGGTGTAAGGCTCTTTGGCCTACTGTAAACAAAAACAAAGCCTAATAAGATTGCTAATATTACTAATAAAATGTTGGATGGATGGTGTGTGACTACGAATAGTGCTACCGATCCTGGAGGTAGAGTGTGGCTCTTGTGGCAGCCACAGCTCTATGATGTGACTCCAATCGAATACAATGTTCAGTTTATTCATGCTAGAGTTACTAACAGATTTACTGGTCACTTATTCCACTATACCCTTGTATATGCCTTTAATGAAGGGAATGTTAGGGTCAATCTTTGGGATAGACTTAATACTATAGCCCCTTCCTGCTCAGGTCCTTGGGCTATTGGGGGGATTTCAATACTGTCATTACTCCTGAGAAAAGGATGTGATTGCAGACAAACCAAGAGGATACATGGATGCCTTTGTTCAATGTACTGATCAATGTGGAGTGACTGATCTTAAGAGCCACTAGAGCTTGGTACACCTGGACTAATAAACAGGAAGCCAACACCAGGAAATACAGTAGAATAGATCGGTTTTTGGTGAATACTGAATGGCTTAACAGGTTCCCCGATCATCATGTCCATTTCCACCCAGAAGGACTATTTGATCACTCTCCCTGTACTGTTCAAGCTCAATCTCTGGCTAGACAATCCAGGGCTAGCTTCAAATACTTCAAAATGTGGGGAAAGGCTCTGCTTTTTGTGGACGTCCGTCTGCACTGCCCGGTGCTCCGCGCGCGCCCGCGCGGGACTGACCCGGTTTCATCGCGGCGGCCAATCACGCGGCCCCTTCCCAGTCGGGGGCCGTTCCGATCTCGCGTTTGGGGCGATGTGTCGGACCTCAATTCGGATGACGATCCAGACTTGTACTAGACGGGTGCGGGCACCCATGTTACCATTGGGATCGATCGAGTCATGGTTGTAAATGTTTAAAGACCGATATGTTTGGTAAGGCGACCTTTTTAGTGAACCGAATTTGTTGCCGATTTGTGGAGTCGCCACCGAGTCACTTATGGGGACTCGGAAACCGTTCAAGTCAACTTTGATCCCTAACCAGCTCAAAGCTGAGTGACACGGGACCTAAAGATAAAGACTTGTACCCTTAAGCACTCCATGCCTAGAATGACTCTCATTGCCAATGGTTTCAGACATCCGAAAACCATCGATTCTGAGTAAGGGGTGAGGGTACGTATTGGGAAGCCAACGTCCGCTAGACATCGACACCCAATCCCGCCCGCACATAGCGGCCTCTACTAATCAATCGGTGGGGTGATAACTTTGTTCCCTTGTTGTGGCGGAAGTACTGTAACATCCATTGGTTTAACCCTATATTTTGCTATGTCGGTTGTTCAAGGACAAGTAAGCTTTGTCGTCGAAGTAGGTGTTTACATTCTTTGCATGCGATTTCACGTGACAAGCAGGCCATGAAAAGATGCACATAGGAGAATAGAGAGTACTAATATTATACGTATTAGCAAGTCAGTTTTAACGTGATAATACGGATATTAGTCATTCTCGTGGTATTCCTTACCTGGTATTCTGCTTAAGATGCGTCGGTTCGGTATTAATAGGGATGCGTCGAACCGTGTAAGGTGAGCACCGGGACTAATATGGAACCCGACGATCGCTTTGTTTAGTTTTAGCTTGTTTACGTTTTGAATTTCGTGTTAGGTGATTTAGCATGCGATTATAAGGTCATAAAAGCAATAAATCAAACGAAAGTGGTAAATACAAAATGTAAGTAAATCACATAATGAGGAGTTGTACCCTCGGAGTATACGCTAAACGAGACACGATGGATAGATAGTTGAGAACGGATCTCGGAACTATTCGAGTCTATTTAGGGTATTTGAGTGTTTATGGTTGAAGTTGGGACGTTACGTGTTTTAGTACATGTTACGGACCAAGTGTCCACGTTCGACATTATCGTAGTGCATAATAAAAGTACATAAATGTAAAGTTTTGTTTAGATGACAACCTAGTGACGATTCGACTTCAAAAGGCGGATTCTCCTAGCTTGCCTTGTGATTTCGGCAGAGTTCCGTTACCGTTTACTCGTTCTGCGGCTAATCCGGCAAAGTTCCGTTACCATTTGCTCGTTCAGCGGCTAATCCGGCAGAGTTCCGTTATTTCTTGCTAGTGCTGCGGCTAATCTGGCAGAACTCCGTTACTAGACTCAGAGTAGCTAGTCGAACACAGGCACCTTGGTATCGAGTGGAGTGCTCGAAAATGAGGAGTAGCGTCGATTTCGCTTATCAAGACTATGATCGAGTGGATCGTTTGCTTTGGGTGTCGAAGTGCGAGCCCAAGTGAGAGAAACTCGTAATGAGTAAAGGGAGAAGAGAATGTGAGAAATTGTGTGTCAAATGAGTGGGGTGGAGGAGGTATTTAAAGTTGTTTTCGACTCACGTTGCCCGTATGGACGCCTGAGTCCAGGTGCACCAGAAATCAGGCGCCTTGAATTGGTTCGTGCGTGTGAGTCCTAGGATGCGTGACGCGAGGCGTTCGGGATTTTGAAGATACAATTTTGATACTTTCCAAAACCAAGAGTGTGCGTATCATAGGTTGTCTTGGAGGTTAAGTCTCCCTTTTGACCTAGCCCGCTATTGCGTCGAGTGGGCCTCGGGTGTGCATCCCGAGGTTTGCTTGGCCCAGTGCTGACTCGGGTTTGATTTTACGTATTTCAAGACCGATTCGGAGTCCCGATGTCGGAATTGACTCTAATTAATGTCGACGCGACTGTAGTGACATGACTAAGGCTGTCTTGATGTTAATTTAATCTTTCCGTGTAATTATTTGATCCGTTCTATAGAAAAACTATTTAAAACATCGTAAACTCGCGTCGCGTTGCTGTCCGATCGTCATGGGTGTTTGTTGGGCACTCCTGCAGCCACCAAGTCCAAATCTGGGTGTCTACAAAAGCCCCCACTTTGACTGAGGCTTGGACAAGGCGAAAGTCAAATTATAGCTGCCCAGGTCAATCGAGGATTACGACCTGGTGACTGTCTGATTGGGTCGTTTTAAGTCCGTTTGACTACGTGTTGCTGGCCAACCAAGGCTTAGAAATCATACCTAACGTCCTTGTCTGCGGTCGCTTATCGGGGCTCGGGTTCGTGCTTGCTATCTCGTCCTAGGTTTGTTATGTTCATGTGGTTTGCCTTTTCGGATGTATAAGAATCCGTTCAAATTTGGACTGCCTTTTGAATGCGTATGATACGTTGAGCATGAATATGAAAAAAAAAGTTTGAATGTGTAATTATCCACTCGAACAATTGTCTTTGGGATTCCTATGACCCCTCGGGCTCGAGAATGAAATAAAATAAAAGCTTTCGGGATGCTTATGACCCCTCGGGCTTGAGAATAAAATAAAATGCCTTCGGGATGCCTATGATCCCTCGGGCAAAAGTTGTTGTTTGCTGTGCCCTCAGGATAGCTAAGACCCTTTAGGCAAATATTGATGTTTGATGTGCCCTCAGGATAACTAAGACCCTTTAGGCAAAAATTGTTGTTTGTTGTGCCCTCAGGATAACTAAGACCCTTTAGGCAAAATTGTTGTTTGCTGTGCCCTCAGGATAACTAAGACCCTTTAGACAAAAATTGCTGTTTGCTGTGCCCTCAGGATAACTAAGACCCTATAGGCAAAAATTGTTGTTTGTTGTGCCCTCAGGATAACTAAGACCCTTCAGGCAAAATTGTTGTTTGTTGTGACCTCAGGATAACTAAGACCTTTTAGGCAAAATTGCTGTTTGCTGTGCCCTCAAGATAACTAAGACCCTTTAGACAAATATTGCTGTTTGCTGTGCCCTCAGGATAACTAAGACCATTTAGGCAAAAATTGATGTTTGCTGTGCCCTCAGGATAACTAAGACCCGTTAGGCTAAAAAATGTTTGAGCGTGTAAGTATCCGCTCAAACACAAATTGCCTTCAGGATAACTAAGACCCTGCTAGGCTCGAATTTGTTGTTGCTGTTGGCTTCAGGATAACTAAGGCCTGTTAGGCTCAAAAATGTTTGAGCGTGTAAGTATCCGCCCAAACACAAATTGCCTTCAGGATAACTAAGATCCTGCTAGGCTCGAATTTGTTTGTTGGTATTCATTTATTAAATTTGTTTTGCAGACTTGGTTTGCTTTGTTCGGATTTGCCTTGCTTTGTTCTGATTTGTTATGTGCTTGGATTTGTTCGGACTTTGTTTAGATTGGCTCTGTTTTGCTTGATTTATCACGTGCTCGAGCGTGAGCATTCTTGTTAGTCGAGGTTCCTATGCTTGTTTTATTATTGTTCTTTGTTCGGGATTAGTTTATAGACTTGCTTTATCGGTATCGGCTAGTAATTATTTTGTCGTTGTTTACTTGCTTGCTTTATGAGTGCATGTTGTGCGGATATTGGATAACGTGCTTCGTTTGCTCTTGTTTTGGTCTTGCGTCGAGTAGTTAGGCGCGCATCCTACTGCGCCTTAGAATTCAGGCGCCTAGCCCCTAGCGGTCCAAAATACGGACCGTGACCTGAGGCGCCTGGTTTCCTGTGGGTCAAACCCCTTTAAATTCAACGAAGGGAGGACAAACGATTCATTCGTTCCAAAACTCAGACGCGCGCACCCCTCCGCCTCAATCTTGCCTTTTCAACTTGTTCAACCGATTTCCGTCTCGATTTTTGCCATACACGAATATGTCGACGTCGGGTAAGTGTTCCTTACTCGCCTATTGTCGATTTTGCTTAATTTGGTTGGATGTGAGTTGAATTAGTTAAAACCCTAGAAAATCGTTTTGGGTATTTTGAATTTGTTAAGTCTCGATGTTTGTGCTTGCTCCCATTGTTAAATTAGGATTGAATAGAGCTTGTTGGGGTAGTTATAAGCTTAATAGGAGACTTTGAGGTACGATAATGGCCTCCTATGGGGATAAATTCGAAATGCTAGGGTTAGGGACCGTTTTCCCGGTTATTCTCATACTTGTCCTTCATAATCTTGCTCGGTTAGTGCTTGTGACGTTATGGGTGACTTCTATGTCGACCTTTGTGAGTTAGAATGACCTCTAAGGCCTTCCGTGAGGTTTTGTGTGACTTACGACAGACCAAAAGGTGTCGTAATGATGTCGGATTTTTCCGAAACAACTTCCATTGTGACCGGGAACAAAAATAGGTGTTAGTGGGCCCTTTGGAATTTTGATAGCTCTATCCGAATTTTTGACCTTATTTTGACCCGTTTGAGCTGTTAGCTTGACCTGAGGCATGGATTCTTGTATTTCGCTTGGTTTTGCAGTTAGAGATGATACCGAGCGTCCCGAGGGAGCTCCATTTACTAGTACTAGCGGCGAGACCACCGAGACGAGCTCACTGACTCCTCGCGGGATTCGTAGGAGACGATGAAGCGTTCCATCGCAGCGTCGTGATCCAGAGGCCATAAATAAGGCCGATTTCGATAGAGTAAGGAAGCGTAGGCTTTCTGAGACGATTGCAAGGAGGGATCATATCCCGATTCCCGTGCCAGAGAACGAGGAGATAGGCTATGAGGATCCTCAGTGGGCTCGGGACTGGGACAACCATCAGTTGTTGTTGATGCTGATGATGATACAGATACTGATGTTCGTGATGTTGGTTGTACTATTGCTATTTAATGTATAGTCTTAAACTGATATAGTGTTGTGGACATGACATAGGTCCACCCCGACGCGGCCACGCGCGGGTTTGGGGAGGCGAATGAATCTCCATATGAGATGGATCGAATTGAATTTTAAATCGAAGTAGGAGTCGCCACCGAATTTTGTGGTTATTCGGAACCATTCGAACCCACTCTATGTCGTAGTGGGCCATATTTAAAACATGGCCCATTTCCGATGTCAGAGTTTATCGGGTTCGTCCCTTTGCATTACGATACCGATACCGACATTATCGGATACCGTGTATTGAATGACTCTCGTTGCCGATGGATTCGGACATCCGGAAACCATGGTTCTGAGTAAGGGGTGAAGGTACGTGTTGGGAAGTTCATTGAGAACACCCAACCCCGCCCAAACTTAGCGGCCTTTACTAAGATATCATTCGTTTTACGTACACGCGTTAGTTCGACGGTTGAATGATATGCAGAGATTATTTTCCTAAGACATGTGAGGAAAATAAATAAGTGGGTAGCTAAGTCGTTTAATGCATGTTAAACTAATAACGTCAAAGTTATTTTAGCATGTGAATTTGTTTTAGTACAATAAAACAAAGAAATAAATAAATTGCTACAAACACGAGAAAACGAGTTAGTAACGATTGAATAATAATATAGCAAATAAATATACGAGATCGAGAAAATAAATATTAATCGAAATCTGAAAAATATTGCTATAACGCTGTTTTGTATAAAAAACGAAATTCGAAAAATAATAAAAAAAAACGAAAAAGACGCGTCGTGGCAGCCGGCCGCGCGGCTCGCCCGGGACTCCGGCGAGCCGCGTGTCGGCTGATTTTTTTGAAGACGATTTTCGAAGATTTGACTAGATCGCGTACAAATATTGCATAACTTATACTCGATCTAATATTTTCGATATTCGTTATATTCGATAATTGGCTACGAAATCAATATCAAATACTCGGAATAGTTTTGGAAAAGATATAAATTTTAGAAATCGTTTCGTAGAATAATAAAATAAAACGATCGAAAAGGTTAAAAAAGGGCCCGGGTCACAGGCCCGTGCGCGAGTCGCCTGGGCCTGGCGCGACTCGCGTGCGGGTCTGCCCATTTTTATTTTTTGTCGAAAATCGTTGATTTTATAAATCGCGTACAAATATGGATTAATTTATACCCGATTCATATTTTCGATATTCGATTATGAAATCGATATCGAATAGTCGGAAGGATTTTAGAAAAGGTTTTGAAAAAAGTTTGTTTTGAACGAAAAGTTTAAAAAAAGATTTTGAACGAAAAAGGTGTAACGATTTTTAACATCGTCGAAATCTTAATATAATTCTTTTCGATACAATATTCGATTATAGAAAATCGATATCATATTTTTAAGAAGGTTCGATATATGAAAATAGTTTTTTAATAGTATTTATATTAGAAAATAAGAAAAGAAGACCGACGAAAGACCCGTAATAAAAAAAACGAAAAGGAGAAAAGAGAAGAAGAAGAAGCGGGTTTGATTTACACTCTCAACCTACATGCTTTCTTTTCTTGGGATAAGGCTCGTCGGAAAGTGGTTTAAACTTGGGAGTGTCGAGATGATGAGGATGAGTTTAGGGTGTCGGTTTGGACGTCGGTTTGGCGTGTGGTCGGACGGTTTCTCGGGGCTTCGAGGCTTCGGAAAGGTGTCGGGACTTGCTAGATGTCGAGGATGTAGGATGTGTGAAAACCGTGTTATGAGGCTGTTTTTTCGGTGTTAATTGTGTTTTTCTGTGTGTGTGATATGATGTTTTTTGATGATTGAAAGTGTTGTATGCAAGGGGCTATTTATATGGAGTTCCCGACCTTGGCTTAGAAGAGTTTGAATACCGCTTAGGATAGGAAATGTAGGAGTTTGAGAAGCATAAGAATTCCGCTTTCTTGGCAAAGAAGAAAGGTATCTCGGCTGGTTGTATGCTGTTTGGCCGAGTATTTGCACTCGGTCGAGTGTTTGAATCGGTCTTCGAATAGGATTCCTACTTGAGATCGAATTCTACTTTAAACGGAATTGTTTATTTATTTTGTGAAGCTGATTTTTTGTAGAGTTTGGGTAAGAATCAGCCGTATGAGGTGTCATGGCTGACTCACGTGTCTCGGGAAAATCTTTGACCGAGTTTTGACTCGGTTGCTAAAAGACGGTTTTACCCCTGGTGTCGGATTCGACCCAAATTAGTCTTATTTGACTCGAAACGACCCACTGGGCCTGGATTTGAGGTTGGTTTTGTAAGATTTGTACTCCTTAATAAGTCTAAACCAAATGTCCATGATTACAAGCCCATATCCGAGTCTATCAAAGCACGTTTACGTCCAATCATCATCGGGTGTTTGGCGGGAACTACTATGGACACCTGGCGGTCAAAATGTGGGTGTCTACAGAGCCCCCACTCTGGCTGAGGCTTGGACAAGGCAAAAGTCAGAGTAGCTACCAGGTCAATCAAGGATTAAAACCTGGCAGACTTCCGATCGGGTCGTTTAGAGTCCATTAGACCTGCGTGAAGGGCTCGCCAGCCATAGGGTAGAAATCATACCTGGGTTGATGTTGATAATGTCGCGGGAGCCTGCCTTGGAGGCTATGGGTATACCTGTTTACAGGTACATCCTGTCTTAGAATTGCGCGGGAGCTTGCCTTGGAAGCTATGGGCACATCTGTTTACAGATATATTCTAATTCTTCAGTAGAAAATGTCGTCTGAGCTTTCCACTGGGGAACTTTTCTTAGAATTTCTCGGGAGTCTTGGGTGTACCTGTATCCTGACACAATTTGTATGTAACATTTAGGTGAAGCACTGACTCATGCTGGGGAAGAAATGATTTTTGATTGAATTTTTGGAAAGAAAATGAATTTTTTTGGAAATTAGAATGCTTGGGATGATTTTGATTCCTAATCGGATTCTGACACGGATTCCTGAAACTTCCTGGTTAGGCCTGTATGCCTAGACGAAGTAGGGGATGCGATATAAAGTCCTATTCCCGCGATGACTAGGAAAGGGATTTTCCCAAATGGCTAAGTTTTGCAAATTTTAAAATGAGAATTTGAAGAGAGAGATATACCGACAGACTCGACTCTGGACGCGAGAGGACGAGTTGACAGACACGACTTTGACTCTCTGAGGGTTAGACCGTGACTCGGTAGGGGGTATGCCACTTAAGATGACAAGACACTTAAGTTGCGTTATTCGTAGCCTAGGCGAGTGGCAACACGGTCGAATCCTCGGAATGGGACTGTTTCCGTACGACAGGACTTTGTGGTAGCAATGCCGTAGACTGGTGTTCTTTTGGATATTCTTTTGATTTAGGGGTACATTCCCAAAGTGGGTATTGCTTCGAGTCCCTGACCAATTCTCGTCTTCAACTGAGTCGAGTACTAGGACACACTATAGAAAGGAGGCTAGATCTTTATTCTTTGAATTTATCTCGATTTTGTGAGTGGATGGAGAACTTCTGCCTAGGAGAAGCCCCCAGGATGACAAAGCTAGCTGCTGAGAACATGACAGTGTCGTGACCGGAATGATGGCGCTTTTTGAATGTGTGTCAATGTGGGTGGTTGTGCCCTTGTTGAAAGGCTGCCTACGTATTCACGTGTAGTGAAATCAAACCAAGCCGTAGTTCAGTGGATTATAGTGCCTAGTTTATTAGGGCTTTGTGTGTAACTAGCCATAGCGATGGTGTAGGCTAGGTGCATTCCCAGTGATGTCTTGATCAAAGGGCTAGAATAGTTAGGATGTTGATCCTGTGACCGTGAGCGTTCTCCGGGGTAGCCCCCAGAGGTGGTGTGAACTATCTGGGCATGTTCTATACCGACTGCAAGTTGAATTCCCGTGTTTGGGGTTGGTAACTGGTTTAGATGTTTTTGGAAATGTGGAGCTAGGTCATAAGTGGCTTTGAAGATTCGAAATCTGGAGCTCGATTTAGTGAAGCTAAGGCTTCGAGGGTAAGGTATTGTAATGTTTTAGGAAAGGGGGAAGTCGAGTAAAAATGACTCGGACTTCGATCGGGCAGGTTGATAATGCGGGATCTGGTTTCCATGTCTGGCCCTAAAGGTTAGGGTGTATCCTATGGAGCTTGAATCCTCAAAATTCTGGGCTGTCTCTAGCCTAGGTCTCGAGAAGGTCTTGAGGGTTGTAATGTGGGAAGGCTAGATGTGGTGTTAGCTGACCAGCTTGACTGTCTCTCCCCTATTGGATGGTATGGGTATTGATAATTTTTGAATTGACCGTTTCACGGTCATGGGTTTTTGAATTCTTTGGGTTGACCTCTTAGCTCCGGTCATGGGATTCTTCATTTGAGTTGACCGTGTCTGGTCGAGAGATGTTGATAATTCTTTTTTGATCATGGCCAGCTTTTTTGTTTTGGCCTTTTGCTTTTTTTCTCTTAGACTTTTGATTTTTTTGTCCAGCTTTTTTTTGTCGGTCAGACTAACACCTAAGGTAGGGACTGGCTAGTCTTATTGGATGGGTGTTTATTGTGGGAAGTGGGCTTGCCTCACGTCTTGAACCCAAACTAGAAGACTACCCAGATTTGTCATAGGATTCGATATGCTTCTGCTACGGGTAGTTATGTGGCTTTCTATACCAGACATGGAATAGGTAAAAGGAAAACACGGGCTCGGTTTCCTGCAGTCATTATAGATGTGCCTATAATAGTCACGTGCGTGTGCTCACAGTGTATGATGGTGTTCATCATGTTCTCGGAAACACATAAGGAAAGTATGTAGAAAAGCTGATTTTATTGAAGTTTGAAAAGAGGACAGAATACAGTTGACTCTGACTCTGATTTTGATTTGGAAATGAATATGTAGGGTATCCTAGACTCGAACTCAGACTTAGACTCGAATCAAATCCGGACTCGGACGCTCGGTTGGTTGTTTTTTTTTGGTAAGGTCTTTGATTGGAGAGAAAGACGGGTGCCACGACTCGCCTAAACTCGGCTTTGCGCAAGTGCAAGAGAGGGAGTCAAACTAGACACGGCCCGGGGTGACGGGTCGACAAAGACTCTTGGACCGGGATACTCGAACGTTGATCTAGACGAGGTAACGACTGCGAATTGGACTCGAGCTGCATAAGGGTGAATCCGAAAATGGGGGCGACCGTGTTTGACCGTATCACGTGCTCGGACCAACCGTGGTGACCTAACCCTAGGTGACTCGAGTATTCGTAGCATAGGTACGACACAAAGAAGGCATCATAAGGACGGCGGTGCAGGATGAACGTAGGGTACCCCTTAAGGTGACCGTGGTTGACTGCTCGGGTGGAGGACAGCCCCCGAGTGAGACTAAAGACTTTGATAGGACTCAAATGGTGCGACATCTAAGTGACTCGAAAGTGGGGTACGTGAGCCAACACGTGTAAGACCTGATCCTTAGAGCAAACGCGGTTGATCGCCCCGCTAAAGGGTAGCCCCCGAGTGGGACTGAAGACCGACTCCTAGACGGGTGACTCGTGGATGGTGGACTCTCCTTGGGTTTTGGCAAAGTGGGCCTAGTCTCGTTCGAAGAAAGATCCGTGTGTGAAATCCCCAGACTTTGGACTCGATTGTGTAAATGGGCTTCCCTTTGTAGGAGTTTGTCCTACGTAGGTGGACCGTGCCTTGACAAATAAGGCGGACTTGGGATGGGGTAGAAACTCGTGATGTAAGATCGACGGAGTTTCGACGCTATAGATTCTAACAACTTATGACAAGACCTGACACAGCTAAATACGGGAAGTCCTAAGAAGAAGAAAGTTTTGAAAAGGGAATTTGGATTTGAAAACCGAGCAAGGTCGGATTGGAAGGCCCGATTTTTTTGAAAAATCGAAAAAAAGGTTACCGGGCCGAGATTTTGAATTTTTTTGGAAAGTTTGGACAGCATACCGGCTAAAAATAGGCTATTTTGAGTCAAAATCATAAGTCCTAAACTTGGTAGCTTTCCGGGTTTTGAAAAAGTAGATGGGTTTGAAAAGATGTAAGTTTTTTTTGAAAATGACGGTTTTTGAAAAAGACCAAAGAAGATCAAGTAGCATGTAGTCATGGAAACAGTATAATGACGCCATGTATGCTCTTAGTCTAAGTCTCGGTCGGTCGAATAGGGTCTATACCAACAACGATCGCATTCTCGCAAATCAGGACGGACTTCCTAAGTCGAGTTGGTCTTAGAACCTGCCGTGAAACCTATGCGAGTTCCACCATCGAAGTCTATAGTGCACCCAAGTGGGAATGCACCGTGGTATAGTGGGACGTCGGTCACAAGTAACCGGCCCGGGAAAGAATTGGGTTATGCATGAACCATTGAACTAAAACGTGTACATTACTAATCGAACGATTTCTTTTCGAGTCTCACCCTGAGGATGCCGATGGTAAGTGACACATCAGTTGATCCCCAGCGGAGTCGCCAAATTGTGGACATGACATAGGTCCACCCCGACGCGGCCACGCGCGGGTTTGGGGAGGCGAATGAATCTCCATATGAGATGGATCGAATTGAATTTTAAATCGAAGTAGGAGTCGCCACCGAATTTTGTGGTTATTCGGAACCATTCGAACCCACTCTATGTCGTAGTGGGCCATATTTATAACGTGGCCCATTTGCGATGTCAGAGTTTATCGGGTTCGTCCCTTTGCATTACGATACCGATACCGACATTATCGGATACCGTGTATTGAATGACTCTCGTTGTCGATGGATTCGGACATCCGGAAACCATGGTTCTGAGTAAGGGGTGAGGGTACGTGTTGGGAAGTTCATTGAGAACACCCAACCCCGCCCGCACTTAGCGGCCTTTACTAAGATATCGTTCGTTTTACGTACACGCGTTAGTTCGACGGTTGAATGATATGCAGAGATTATTTTCCTAAGACATGTGAGGAAAATAAATAAGTGGGTTGCTAAGTCGTTTAATGCATGTTAAACTAATAACGTCAAAGTTATTTTAGCATGTGAATTTGTTTTAGTACAATAAAACAACGAAATAAATAAATTGCTACAAACACGAGAAAACGAGTTAGTAACGATTGAATAATAATATAGCAAATATATATACGAGATCGAGAAAATAAATATTAATCGAAATCTGAAAAATATTGCTAAAACGCTGTTTTGTATAAAAAACGAAATTCGAAAAATAATTAAAAAAAAATGAAAAAGACGCGTCGCGGCAGCCGGCCGCGCGGCTCGCCCGGGACTCCGGCGAGTCGCGTGTCGGCCTGATTTTTTTGAAGACGATTTTCGAAGATTTGACTAGATCGCGTACAAATATTGCATAACTTATACTCGATCTAATATTTTCGATATTCGTTATATTCGATAATTGGCTACGAAATCAATATCAAATACTCGGAATAGTTTTGGAAAAGATATAAATTTTAGAAATCGTTTCGTAGAATAATAAAATAAAACGATCGAAAAGGTTAAAAAAGGGCCCGGGTCACAGGCCCGTGCGCGAGTCGCCTGGGCCTGGCGCGACTCGCGTGCGGGTCTGCCCGTTTTTATTTTTTGTCGAAAATCGTTGATTTTATAAATCGCGTACAAATATGGATTAATTTATACTCGATTCATATTTTCGATATTCGTCGTATTCAATATTCGATTATGAAATCGATATCGAATAGTCGGAAGGATTTTAGAAAAGGTTTTGAAAAAAGTTTGTTTTGAACGAAAAGTTTAAAAAAAGATTTTGAACGAAAAAGGTGTAACGATTTTTAACATCGTCCAAATCTTAATATAATTCTTTTCGATACAATATTCAATTATAGAAAATCGATATCATATTTTTAAGAATGTTCGATATATGAAAATAGTTTTTTAATAGTATTGATATTAGAAAATAAGAAAAGAAGACCGACGAAAGACCCGTAATAAAAAAAATGAAAAGGAGAAAAGAGAAGAAGAAGAAGCGGGTTTGATTTACACTCTCAACCTACATGCTTTCTTTTCTTGGGATAAGGCTCGTCGGAAAGTGGTTTAAACTTGGGAGCGTCGAGATGATGAGGATGAGTTTAGGGTGTCGGTTTGGACGTCGGTTTGGCGTGTGGTCGGACGGTTTCTCGGGGCTTCGAGGCTTCGGAAAGGTGTCGGGACTTGCTAGATGTCGAGGATGTAGGATGTGTGAAAACCGTGTTATGAGGCTGTTTTTTCGGTGTTAATTGTGTTTTTCTGTGTGTGTGATATGATGTTTTTTGATGATTGAAAGTGTTGTATGCAAGGGGCTATTTATAGGGAGTTCCCGACCTTGGCTTAGAAGAGTTTGAATACCGCTTAGGATAGGAAACGTAGGAGTTTGAGAAGCATAAGAATTCCGCTTTCTTGGCAAAGAAGAAAGGTATCTCGGCTGGTTGTATGCTGTTTGGCCGAGTATTTGCACTCGGTCGAGTGTTTGAATCGGTCTTCGAATAGGATTCCTACTTGAGATCGAATTCTACTTTAAACGGAATTGTTTATTTATTTTGTGAAGCTGATTTTTTGTAGAGTTTGGGTAAGAATCAGCCGTGTGAGGTGTCACGGCTGACTCACGTGTCTCGGGAAAATCTTTGACCGGGTTTTGACTCGGTTGCTAAAAGACGGTTTTACCCCTGGTGTCGGATTCGACCCAAATTAGTCTTATTTGACTCGAAACGACCCACTGGGCCTGGATTTGAGGTTGGTTTGTAATATTTGTACTCCTTAATAAGTCTAAACCAAATGTCCATGATTACAAGCCCATATCCGAGTCTATCAAAGCACGTTTATGTCCAATCATCATCGGGTGTTTGGCGGGAACTACTATAGACACCTGGCGGTCAAAATGTGGGTGTCTACAAGTGTGTATGTCAAATGTGTCTGTGATGATCTAATTGATATTTATGATCATGCAAGCATTTCAATAATTAATTCCACATTTTAGCAACCACTACGAAAAAGTGTTCCTCGATCGATCGGAATAAAGAGTCTGTCTTGTTACTTATCTGATACCTATTACAAAAATGTCCATCGAGATGCAACGATGCAAATCGATGTTAGTATCACTATTGTACCTATCCCCGAAAGCTATCAAGATTATATAAAAATTGGACTACTTTTCGTGTGTCATTCCGGAGTCCGTACACATGAACTAGGCTAATATGCTCTGTATCGATCCATGAAGTCAGTGAGTCCATTAATAAAAACTAGAATAGATCCCATGCAATTACATGGTTTTTAAATTATGGTATAATATTAATTAATAATCAATAATTAAAATTAAAATGTTAATAATTTATTATAACTTAGTGTTTAATATGAAAATATGTTACTCTATTACTTATTAATATTAGTATTAGTAGAAAATGAGGAGGTTTTTTGGTGAAAAAATGGAGAGGTTTATAAAAGAGAAAATGAATTACTCTTTTAGTTAATATGTTTAATTATTTACTCTTTTAATTAAACTAAGTCAAATAATATTTAAATAAATATTGGTAATTTTTTATTTATATTTTTCAATTTTTGTGATTTATCATAAAAACTAATTTGTATACTGATAATTTTATAAATTAATTGTTGATTTATTCTCTTAATTATTTGTTTCCATAATTGATAATTGAAAGTTTGGAGGGAAAATTTTCAATGTGAGGATGATACATAAGCTAGTGTTATCCTTTTAGTATAAAGGGGACGGAGGTAATTCTATCACTCTTTTACATGTTTTAGTCGTTGGAAATGACCAAACCGAGAGTTTAAAAAACTTTCAGTGTGAGCCTCGGTAATTAAGGTACATAATAGGTGAGTTAATTAATAAAGATGGAGGTAGTTCGGTCCTTTTCTACAAGTTTTAGTCATCCTTAAATGACCGAGACGGAAATTTAAGAAATTGTCAGCTGAATATATTTTAGGTGTGAATCTTAGTGGTTAAGGTACGTAATAGGTGTAAGTCATAAATCATAACAAATGACATATTAGGTAATATAGTTTGTAGAAAATGAAACATAATCAATGGTAAGATGACATATCAGAATATGTGGAGCTCTAATCCGCATTTCCTAGAGTTGGGAGGAGAGGCCTAAGGGTACTCTTATGTTCCAATTATTTACCAGATTGACGAGGGTCAAGAAGACTCTCAAGCTTTTCAATTCAGGCGAGTTCGGAGATATTGAGAATAGGTGTCATCAAGCCCAGTTGAAACTGGCTGCGGCTCAACTTGCAGTGCAACAAAACCTCAATGCCGAAGGGGTTGTTGAGCATGAGTGGGAATGTCATCAGGCTGTTGTTTACCTGCAGCAGGCTTGTCGTACCTTTTTAATGCAGAAACCTAAAGTGGCATGGGTTCTGGAAGGAGACTAAAATACTGCTCTGTTTCATTCTTTCCTTAGGCAACGACGAGCCCAAATAGGGTGATGGTCATAGCGAATGACTAGGGGGTGGAGTGCAACAGCCCTGCAGTTATTCAATAGACGTTTCTACATTTTTACACTTCCTTACTGGGTGAGAGCTTACCCACGGTCCCTGCGCAAAAGGATATGGTTTAGAAGGGATAGGTTTGTTCTCACGAGCATTGACAGCTTTTACTTATGCTGGTGTCTGCACAAGAGATAAAGGAAGTCATGTACAATTTAGGCCTATAATGTGTTTTAATGTCGTGTACAAATGCATATCGAAGCTATTGTGTAAGAAGCTGAGCTTAGTGTTGCCTGATATCATAAGTCCACAGCAAGGTGGGTTCATTGAGAGTAGGAACATCATTGAGAATGTTCTTATCTGTCAGGACCTGGTGAGATTATATAATAGGAAAACAGTGTCTCCCCGATGCTTGATGAAGATTGATATCCAGAAGGCTTATGACGGTGTTGAATGAGCATTTGTTGAGCAGATGATGGATGCTCTTAATTTTCCTTCCCAATTTACTAGCTTGATTATGAAGTGTGTTCGCTCCGTTAGCTTCTTCTTGAGTCTTAATGGAGATAGTTTTGGTTTCTTTACAGGGAAACGGGGGCTTCGCCGGAGGGACTCTATTTCCCCTATTATGTCCACAATATGTATGGAGTACTTGTTCCAGGACTCTTACCTATGCAACTACTTAATATAGGTTCAAGTACCACCCAAAATGTGCCTCAATGAAATTGACCCATCTTATGTTTGCGGATGACTTACTTCTCTTTTGTAAGGGCGATCATGAATCTATTAACATATTGATTCGTGCTTTCGCTACGTTTACATAGACGTTAGACAGGTTGTGCTATTGGAACCTTGTCTTTTAGGTACATTGGGGTACCTGTGCAAACCACTAAGCTTACGAGACTTGACTATGTTAAACTGGTAGAGAATATTACAGGAAGGATTCGTAATTCGGGTGCCAAGAAATGGTTCTTTGGAGGTCGGTTGACTCTAGTTTAGTCGGTTTCATCGCAAGTACATGTTTATTGGGCTATGATTTTCATTTTGACTAAGTGTGTTCTTGAGAAAATTGATGTTGTGTGCAGGTCCTTCTTATAGGATGGCAAAGACATATTTCAGAGGGCTCCGCCTGTTGCTTGGGAGAAAGTTTGCTACCCTAAGAAGGCCTGGGGTTGGGGTTGAGACAGTTGGAGAATTGGAACATTGCGGCTATAAGTAAGCTTGTGGCTTGGGTGTATGAACAACAAGACAGATTGTGGGTGCAATGGGTTAACCATTTTTACTTGAAAGGTAAGGCTTGGCATGAGTATCAGCCTGGTGTTTCAATGTCCTGGGGATGGAAAAAAAATCTGTGGTGTAAAGAGAGATTGAAAGTCCATTTCCAAGGGGATAAATGGCGGGGGTGACAGGGGGTACTTTGTTGCTGTAGGGTATGGTTTTCTCTGTCTTAAGGTTACTAAGGTGGGTTGGGCTTATATGACTTGGTACAGGCAGATTCAATCAAAACATCAGTTTATGGTTTGGTTGGCTGGTCATGATGCTATGAACACGAGGGTAAAGTTGAGTAGGTTGGGAATTGCTCATTCTGCGAACTGCCGTATGTGTGAATGTTCTGATGAGACTATGTCACATTTATTTTTTCAGTGCACTTATAGTGGGCAATTGTTGCGTCTACTTCAGCTTTGGTTGGGGTTGCTGCTACCTGATGTGTTGTTAAACTGTGCTCTGATAACAGATGGAGGAATGAAGAAGGAAGTGTGCTGGGTGGTGTAATCCCCTAGAAATTCTAATGCAATACAGTGGCGGAAACACTGTAGATTTGAGATTAAAACACACTGATGTTCTAAATTTTACAAAAGAGAACGGTCAGTCAATACAAAGGTCACTTTTTACAAAAGAGCTAAAAATAAAAATTCTACAAATGGGTTTAACAATCCAAAAATTAATATAAATGAAGTAGAGTAGGATCCATGCTACTC
The DNA here is from genome assembly GCA_958450325.1 of Agrostemma githago. NCBI lineage: Eukaryota > Viridiplantae > Streptophyta > Magnoliopsida > Caryophyllales > Caryophyllaceae > Agrostemma > Agrostemma githago. The sequence continues at coordinate 55,986,428 of OY288249.1, read as the reverse complement.
GCTAGCTCACACCCAAACCCAGCACCAAATTACCTATCATGTTATAAACATAACAGTCACAATTCAGTGAGGAGTAACGACGATGTTCTCCTAGCCATATTACATGACATTAAAGCATAATTACTATTATATCAAAATAGTTCAAAATGGAAAACGTTTAAAATGATATACTAAATAATTTAAAATGATTGCCAACATGTCAGTCAATATCAATCAATAATAATAATAATGGCGTTATGGATATGAATCAGTGCAACAGAATAGACTTTCACTAGGAGAATACTAAAAACTAGCTTCGAGACCTTAGTTCAAACAAATCAAACTTCGATTTCTAATCTAGGCAACTCAACCATAATAGGACGACGACTTATATAATGCGAGGTCCTAGCTTAAGTAAATATGCACACCCCTCCTGGAATACCAAATGTGCCCAGTTCAACCCGACAGCATCTTACATGCGAGGTACGAGCTTAAGGTCAAAATGAATATAAACTCCTGGACAAGAACACGCCCAGTTCAACAACCAATGCATCCCGCTCGGATACACTAGCCTTATTGCCGATGACAAAACGTATACTCTAGACTGTATTACTCTACGTGTACACTTCTCTTATTCCATAACTCCAAAACAAAATCATTATCAAAATTCAAGAGGAATAAATTTGTTCTTAAAAGATGAAACTTTATAAATATAGAACTTTTCTTAAAATAATAACTTTCCAAAAGTAGGTACTATTATAAATAGAAATAGATTAAAATAGAAGTTATATAAAATAGTTAATATTAGGCCTCGAGACGTAAACATTATATTTATTATATAAATGTATAATTCATGATTAAAAGTCAACTAAAGTCAAAATCAGAATCATTTCTAAAAAGATTGAAGTTTAAGTAATTAAAAGTATTTAAATAACAAATCGAAGATTTTCCAGAATTGCACTGTCTTACTATAAAATTTGTAATTAAATCATTAAAAATCAAAACAACGTAAGACCAGTGGGGTTAAAAACTTTAGAAACTTAGTTACAACTTTTATTTCTGGAGAAACTCCAAATTCCAAATAAAACATGGGCTTTTATTCGTATATTTACAAACTGTCAGAATTAAACACTCGATTGTATTTCTTTTATAAAAGACGTTTAAAAAGTGATTTTAAATAAAATCCAATAGGAAACATTAACTAGACTCTCCATAGTTTATGTACGTAAATTAAAAAGATTAAATACAAAGTTTAACCTATGTTTCAATTTAGATCTTATCACAGCTGAGAGATTCGCAGATTAATTTGACACCTGTTCACAAACAATTTATTGTGACCAAAATACCTGGAATTATTTTACGAAATTAAACAGACATATATTATACCTAAAATAAATAGTATTCTCTTTTCAAAGGTTTCGGAAATAAAGTCTTTAAAATATAATATTAATTCACACAAAAACACTAACAAATTCTGAAACATGCTGTAACTTATTAAAAACAATAAAACTTTCAATTTGACAATTCATACATTAAAATCACGAAAATTTGAAATTAATTATTATGGGTATGTTTTTGTCTCAACCTTATAATACTTTTAAATAATTAAAAGATAGACTTATTTGTAAATCTCGTAAAAATGATTTCAAATAACCAAACATGTGAAAATTTACGATTTAAAGTCTTTGTTATTAAAAATGAGACTTAAATATATCGTCTAACAAAAATCTAATTTCTATACATGCAACTACAACAATAATATCACATAATACTGAGTAACGTGTCAATGTTACCTTAATCGAGATCCGAATCAATTAAATAATCATCTTTGTCGAATCTAGCATGATAGCCTACGAAATAATTAAACATATGGTATTAAAACCACATCATAAGTGAATAGTTAGGAGAAAACGAGATGAAGAACGAATAAGAGTAATTAAATTACCCTCGAGATCGGAAAGAATTAGAGACGAATTAGGATCAGATTGATGAACAAAAAGAAGGAAGTTTAACGTGAAACAGAAAAGAAGACTTGTGTTGTGAATAAAATAGACTAGAATGAAAGAGAATATAAAGAGAAATTAAGGAGCTAAAAGATAGGAATAATCAAGTCACAAGGACTCTTAAGTCAACTAGGAGACGAGATGGTTGAGATGGAAAGAACAAGCAACAAATCTATGTGATAAGTTTCCGATTAAAATAAATATTTTAAAATAAATAGGATAAATATAATATGTAGTGTTAATAAAAGGTGTCTGAAAATATTTTTCAAGTCGATAAAAGAAGGTTCGTAAAATAATATAAGCGTTTACGAAGAAATCGGATTAAAACGCATTAGAAAATAATTATTTATGAAATCGCGTAGTAAAATAATTAAACAACCCTTTTTTTGAAAATAAAATATTTTTGAGCTAGAAACCATTATAAATATAATCGAACATTTTTAGAAAAATAAATAGTTCAAACTCGATTTTAAAACTATTGTTCACAGAAAATATGATTTTTCAAAAATAATTAAACATACTTGCGATAGAAAGAATTAAATGGGTTTTCGAATAAAAATAGAATAATTAAAATCCTTTAACGAAAATAAATAATCTTAGGCTCGATAATGAAAGAGACCTCGAAATGGGAAAGATGTAATTGACGAAATATTATAGAGTTACGATATAATCGTAACGGAACAGATAGCAAAGTTAGGAAATTTGCGTGTGTTACAGGTGGTGTGTGCTGTTGTTGTTTACAGTCTGTGGGGGCAACAGAACAAGACTAGACTGGAGGGCCGACTTGCCAGGCCTCATGTTTTGTTTGATAGTATTAAATTTGCTATGAGTATTCGAATACGATCTTTGGCTGATGATTAATGTAATTCACAGGACCAGAACTGGCTTATGTCTCCTCTGACTCAGTTTTGTGTCGAGCTTTGAATATATTGAGATTTAAATCTAATACAATTTACATTTTACCCAAAAAAAAACCATGTAATTTTTTCTATAAACAATTATGCATTGTATCTCAAAAAGAAATACATAAAAAAATTAAATCGTAAATTTGTTTGGACTATGACTCAATACGAAGTAGTCCCTCCTTATAGAATAAGCCACATTATTGATGAATAAAAAGGTTTTATGGGTCATGAGTCATGACATTTTGTGTAAAATAGACAAGGATATTAAGATTATACTATTTGGATTCGAGGATCCATTTTAGGAAGTGTATAATTTGGATTGAATAAGAGGGAGTTGTTAAAAAGAGTTTTATTTGAATTGGATCTCTCATATCTTTTACGCTTTAACAATTGTTAATTAATAATGAAAAGTATTTTATTAAATGATGGATGCAAAAAATGGAGGATACACACTTGTCCACAACCATTTATGAAATATCAACCAAAATGGTGGCTTTTGGTCTTGAGTTTATCACCAAGAACTTTATAAGTAAAAGTTCTTTCATTATGTATTGCATTGAGGTTGAGTATCTAACAACTAAGTTCTTCCATTTTCCATAAAAATAAAATAATTTATTTAGAGAAAAAAAATGTAAAGAGACTTATTTAAGAACAAAATAATAAGTTCTTTCTCCACCGTTTTTTAATTTTCGCCTCATGATCTTTTGCACATAAATTAAGAAATTTGATAAAGTATTGATAAGAGAAATGATGATGAAATTTTGGTGACTAGGTACAAATGACTCATCAAACTTAAGATTATGTAATGGTAGTTTAGTTGATACTCCATACAATGACAAAATGTGTAAATAATACTACCTCCGTCCCACTAAGATTGTCACATTTTATTAAAATACTCCTCACAAATAATAGGCAAACGGGACAATCATTTAGGGACGGAGGGAGTAGAAAATCATAAGGATAATATGGTATTTCCCTTCTATATTGACACAAATCTTAAAAAATGATTATTATAGTGCAAAAGTAATACTACAAGTGAAGTTCAATTGGAAAAAAAATAAGTACCAAGTAGAAAGCAGAGTGGGGACCTATAGAAATAATAGAGAAGAGCATATAAGTATGGAGAGAGTAATATACATAGTACAAATAAGAAAAGTAAAGAAATACTTGCAAAACAAAAAAATAAAAACTTGTCAAATAAAAAATATGGAACAAAAATTAAAAAAAGGAGGAAGTAATTACTCAAAACCTAAAATGTACTGCACCAATGGACCTCCGGAGTAGGAGATCCTCAACAAATTAACATATGCTACTTATAAATAGCAAACACACTATTTTTTTTGGTTATTCAACAACAATAGTATCAATTATAGAACATTTTCCTAAAATAATATTAGTTTTAATAAATTTGAGAATAATCCATATTATTAGAGTAGTTAAAGAGTAATATAGGTGACCGGTTACCTGTAGAACCTTCCCCCTTCCTTTTTCCCCTTTAATTTTATTTAACGTCAATAATACCAACTATAGAGCGTCTTCCAAAAATAATTCCAATTTTAATAAATAAGAGAATAATACGTATTTTTTGAGTAGTTAAACCAGGGTAGTATAGATGACCAACTTCATATTACTTCACTCCTTTTCACTTAGGGTACGGGACATAAAACGTCATTAATGTCATCCGTCTTCCTCTTCCTTCAACCTCACCAAATCTAGCTAACAACAGAATCCTACACCAAAATCAACACGTTAATCCAAATGAAACGTATAGAAAAAAAACTGAAGAAATCTAAACGAAACGTATAGAAAAAAACTGAAGAAGGATGCGGAAGGTTAATGGAGAGAGGATGAAGGAGAGAAATAAGGAGGAGTAGACTTGGCAAAACTAACCCGACCCGACACCCGAATTGAAGACCTGTTTTGACCCGTAATTCGAGTTGACCTGAATTAACCCAAAACTGATCCGACTATTATTATAGAAAACGAGTCGATATCCCTAAAAAAAGTTGACAACAGCAAACCTGAGAATGATCCGAACCCAAATTATCCGACCCGACCCGACCCAAAGTCAACCCGATTATTATAACCCGAAAGTGGTCCGGCCCGAAGCTGACCCGACACGGTTCACCCATTATCCAGGTCTAATGAGGAGGATGAAGGATAAATAGCAGGTTAAATATTAATTATGCGACTTGATGTAACAGTTTATAAAGTCACTTATACTACTCTTGTTTAATTACTCCAATAATACGTATTATTCTCTTGGTATTATTGTCGTTAAATAAACTTATTTTTTTTAGTAAAAGGCAAAAAAATACTCCCTTCGATTTCGAAAGATCTTCTCCTTTGCTTTTGGGATGAAAATAAGGAGAGAATATTATATTATTAAAAGTATTATGGTGTATTAAAAAAAGTAGGAGAGAGAAATATTATATTTATTAAATGAGAAAAAGTGGATTGAAAAAGTATGAGAGAGAATTATTATATTAATTAAATGGGAAAAAATGGTGTAATTATAAGGAAAATAGTGAGAGTAAAAGAGTAAGGTTTTAAAAAAAAATGACTCAAAATAGAAATAAGGAAAAATAGATATTTGATTAGAAAAAAGAGAAAGATTATTCGGGGAGAGAGTAGTTGGCTTTGTGCTCAGTGCAAATGAGGAATACTCCATACTAATTAGTTAGAGGCTCCTTTTTATCCAATGCTTCGGACTTGTATCTTAGTTTTGGCCGATGTGGGACTCATTTTAGAGAACTACTCCGTAAATGTGTAAGGAGTAACAGACTCTAGAACAATTGTTTTGCCGGATTTGCTCAGACTCTTTGTCGCTGGTTCTGGTAAATTGCGGAAAATGATACACTTACGCAGCGTGTATCATATTTTTCATACACAACCTAAGATGATTGGTATAAGATTATGTTAGTAATTTTAGGTTTTTAGTTACTTTTTAACCTTAATTTAGTTAAGTCAATTGTAGAAACTTTTGTATTTTTGTTGTTTTTTACATTTTTTTTAAAATAATCATATAATATTGTTGATATAATTTCGGTTTATTTAACTGTACAAGAAAATTAATTACGAAGTAATATATTACAATTTATTAAAAAAAATCTTAATCTGTTATTATATATGTATATTCCAATTGTTTTTTGTATTATATTTTTAAAATTTATAATTTTTTAAATTATTCTCGTAAAACATATAATAAAAACTAAATGAAAGAATGCAACCTAAAAAGAAAAATATTTTCAAATTATGATAATTTCTAAATATTCCTTAACAAAAATTATAACAACTAAGTTAACAACCGTTTTATAAAAATTAAAATTGAAAATTGAAAATTAATTTCCAATCATTAAGTTGACAATTAAGTAAGTTTACAAAACTAAAATCTATTTTTTATTAATAAATTAAAATGAGAATTAAAAATTAATTAAAAGAGAAAACATAAATTGATGGTTGAAAGAAAAATAAATTGCAAAGTAATATATATATATATATATATATATATATATATATATATAGAGTGAGGATCCGGTGAGTCTCTCATCTTAAATGAGTCCGTCCCGCGATCTTAGACCATTGGATCTAAGAGATCCAAGGGCTGTCATTCAACCACGTCCCCAACTAATTTGATGGATTAAAAAATATTCATATACGTTTCTCCCCTCCTAGTCTTCTACCACCTTGACTCTCATTCATTATACTATTAGAAAAAAAAATTCCTTCCTATGATCTTCACTAATATTCAGAAAAGGCAACTAAAGATCTTCCGCTACGATTTTTTTGCTTCCCTATGTCAAAGAATGAAAACTAATAAATCGATGAAATTTAATTTGCACCATATTTTTTTACAAGTTTTTGGTGTGATTGATGTTTCTACATAATTTTAAATTGTTATTTTGAAGTTGTTGATTTTCGATTAATTAGTCTTCGTCGCTATTTATTTTGTTGTTCTTCCTGTTTTTATGTCCGTCCATTGTTGTTTGTTGAAATCTTGCAATTGTTCTTTCATAGTTTACCACTTTACTTAAACAAAGTTGTTAATTGACAATTGTCGTCATGGTGAAGTATGTACTTTGCCTTTGATTTTACTAGTACAATGAACTAGATAATGTTTCGAATGGTTTTTGTAAAGTAACAATGTTACAGTAACTCTGTTATGGTAAACTGTAACAGTGTTGAAGTGTTACAGTAACAATATTATTATAACTTACTGTAAATTACGGTAAACTGTAACAGTGTTGAAGTGTTACAGTAACAATATTATTATAACTTACTGTAAATTGTAACAGTGTTGAAGTGTTACAGTAACAATATTATTATAACTTACTGTAAATTACGGTAAACTGTAACAGTGTTGAAGTGTTACAGTAACAATATTATTATAACTTACTGTAAATTGTAACAGTGTTGAAGTGTTACAGTAACAATATTACTATAACCTGTAACTGTGTTACGGTAACAATTTTAATGAAATAGTGTTACGGTAAAAATATTACTGTAACAGTGTTAGGGTAACATACGAACTTCTTACAGTAACAATCAACGAGGTAACGATAAACTCATTGATGTAAGTGACCCACTTGAAAGTCAACTGAAAATGAAATATGAATAGTATCGTCAACATATAGATATACACACACACAATTACAGTGTTACATTAATAGTGTTACTGTAACATCGGCAGAACAGTAATATTGTTATTCAATTCTAGATGTGGTATTTAATGTTGTAATATTATTGTTTGAACATTACTCTAATTATATAGTATTAATTATTAAAAAAAAGTCCAAAGAAAATTTAAGTAAGAAAGGTACGAGTAATATTTTTAACGGAAGTAGGAATACAGCGCACCAATGATAAATGAACAGTGCTACTGTTAATCTCATGTTGATGTTACTACTTTGTAGTGTCAATTGATAAATGAATTTGATATTATTACTGTGACAATGTCACAGTAAGATATTTATAACTCTTTAATTTCATATTATTGTGACATTATTACTGTGACATTATTATTGTAATTCCTTATTACTGTGACAGTAACACAAACAGTGTCACAGTAAGATATTTGTGTTACTGTAATAGTGTTCTGTTACTGTAACAGTAAGATTATATACGATGAAGATGACGCTGAGATTGAATCTCAGCCATTCATGTGATTTGATCATGTGACTGTGATTTGCTGGACGGACTCATTTAAAGAAGACCAACTCACCGGATGCAATTTCTATATATATATATATATATATATATATATATATATATATTTAAAAAAAAGGAAATAAATATAAAAAAGAAACAATTATACCTTTTTCCATAATTATAAAGTAAATTAATACTCGCTGGCCCGTTGGGAGGCACGTTGACCCAGTTCCTAGCACCAGGGCCCAATATATGTTGGAACATCAAATAAATTTCAGTGCACAATTTCATACTTATGTTATTCTGGTGTAGTGGTAAGTGACTTAGTGTATGGGGTAGTAACCAGTTCTAATCACATGAGGAGCACTTTTTTTAATTGACATTAATTTTGTGGTGTTAAATCCACCTTAAATTTAATTGATTGGTAGATATTTCTACTCCATATTAGTTACTTCCTCCGCAACACTTTGATTTACCCACTTTTATTCAAAATTTGATGGACAAATTTCATTTTTCATGTTCTAATAACTATAATTAACACTCCGTATATTTATTTTATTACTCCGTAGTTTATTTTTAAAATTGATATTGTATACTATTGTAATTATGCCTGGAGTATTAGTGACGTTGTTCAATACAATTTGAATTGTTCAAAGTACACCTTTAAGCTTTAGACAATAGGCACTGTTACGAAGTATTATTTTTATTTGAAATCGGTAGAAACAATAGGTTCTAATCACATGAGGAGCACATTTTTTAATTGACATTAATTTTCTGGTGTTAAATCCACCTTAAATTTAATTGATTGGTAGATATTTCTACTCCATATTAATTAATTCCGCCGCACCACTTTGATTTACCCACTTTTATTCAAAATTTGATGGACAAATTTCATTTTTTTATGTTCTAATAACTATAATTAATACTCCGTATATTGATTTTATTACTCCGTAGTATATTTTTAAATTGATATTGTATAGGGTTATTTCATGAAAATAATACCAACTATGCGTGTGCTTCTTAAATTAATACAAAACATACGTAATCTCATTTTAATATGAACTACGCATTCATTAATCTCGCTTTGTTATGGGTGACCGACTACATGTTGAACCTTCCCTTTTCAACTCTTCCTCTAACTTTTCTTCTTCTAATTTACATTTCGTGTTCATTTTCGGCCATTGATAAAAAAAATTGAAAATTCATCTTCCATTTGTTTTTCAATTAGCTTTATAGAAGCTATGAAAAAATATTTTTATTGTAATTTTGACTTTCGCGATAACTGCAACGGACCTAATAAAACTTTAGAAAGTTACAACAAGTCACTATGACCAGTAATAGCAAGTCACAATTTCATACATAGCAAAGCGAGATTAATGAATGCGTAGTTCATATTAAAATAAGATTACGTATAGTTTGTATTAATTTAAGAAGCACGCGCATAGTTGGTATTATTCCCATGAAATAACCCTATTGTATACTATTGTAATTATGCCTGGAGTATTAGTGACGTTGCTCAATACAATTTGAATTGTTCAAAGTACACCTTTAAGCTTTAGACAATAGGCACTGATATGAAGTGTTATTTTTATTTAAAAACGGTAGAAATAACCATCCTACAATTGTTCGAAATCATAATTTCATATAATTTACAATTCTACACCGAAAATGTCTTAAACTAATGATTAAGACTAGGTGCTCTGGAACAGTAGGCTCCAGGTTCGAATCCCCCCTCCCCTATATTGTAATGCGACTAAGTGCGCTCTTTGATGAACCAAAAAAATATATAATTTACAATTCGATGAAAAAAATATAATCTCTCTACATGATAATACTTGATTATAGATTTATAGTAGGGGCATCCAAAGAAAATTGGAACCGGGCCACCAAATATTATTTGACGGTCCTGAATACTCGTAGATATTAATGGATAATATATATTACTAAAAAAATTAAAATATTTTTCTAACATATATTAGATCATATATCTAACATTTAGGAAACAAAATCATATTTTATTTCTTTTTTTTTTTTAGTTTGACTTGTTCACATAGATATGTTTATTAGGATATAAAATCATTTTTTTCCACTATTTTGTGAATTTCATTTTTTTGTAAAAAAAAAAGAAATAAACTAAACTATTTAATTCAAGCTTAAAAAAATATTAAAAAAAAGATAAAATATTATCTTGGGATTATTCCAAAAAGTTAAATTCAAAAAATGAATATAAAATAAGTACAATAATATTTATGAAATTATGTGAAAATAATTATGATATAATTTGTTTTAATAAAAATAATAATTCCGTTAATGATAATTATATTTATGTATATTCTTTACAATCAATATAAACCAAAATTAAATGAGAGGTAAATAAAATGAAATATATAAACATAAATTTAACGAATATTAGAAGAAAAAAAAATTCTATAATTAATTTAACCATAGTATGATAACAAATTAACTAAGGAAGTAAAATTACTAACATAGCCATAAATTAACCCTCCTTGGTTAAATAACAAATGACACGTGGTGCGACGTGATTTACTGTGTATGAAAATCGCGTACACTACGTATAAGTGTATCATTTTTGCACATTGCAAAGGGTACTAAAGACATTTCCTTTCCACTAATCATATAACACTACTCATGTGTTTTCCCGCCTACTTTGTTGGGCTACTTATTGGACTTCTCTTTATTGTGTCATTTAATTATTAAGACGATTGGGCTGATCCATATATCAATATATCAATCTACATTTTAGAATTTTCATATGTATGTTTGACTTAATTATGCATATATGCATTTAACGTGATATGAGGTGATGTAATATAGAATGATTACCTGATATAATAATTAAGGTTATTTAACAGGAATAATACCAACTTTGGGTGGTATTCCATCAATAAAACCAACTTAAACTAATACGGGAATAAAACCAACTATGAGACATATTATACGAGAATGAAATACGCTTACCTGCTACCGCCTACACCCGTCAATATTACCACTAATACAAGGTTTAGTGACTAAAGTAACTAATTTGATCACTTTTAACTTCATTAATTCCCAAACTTCAAACTTCAAACTAATCACTTATCTTCATCACTTCATCGTCAATTCATCACTTCATCACTTCATCATTCACTTCGTCGAAGGTAATTTTTTACGAAACTTTTGTTTGTTTATCTTTCTCCGACTTTTCTACGTCCGTGTTTATAATTGATTATCATTAATTTTGTCGAAAATCAATTTTCAGGGGTATTGTCAAGTTCATTCCTCAATCTTGTGGTTCGGCAATGTCAATGGTGAGTTTTCTTTTCATCTCCCCAAATCGATTTTTCTGGGTTTAACTTAGGTTTTCGATTTTTCTGGGTAAACTTAGGGTTTTCTTATTGGTTTAGTTTGGGGGTTTAAGTGTCCAATTAGTGTTCTTTTTTAATTGGTTTGATTGAAAACGTAGGTTGATCCAACCCTAAGTTAAAACGTAGGTTTAGGAGAGAGAATTTGATTTAGGGGAATGAAGAAGATGAAGATGAGTGTTTGTTAATAGTATGAGACCCATAAAAATCGACTTCATCCGGTCATTTAAGAGCCAATTTCATTCTCGTATAATATGTCTCATACTTGGTTTTATTCCCGTATTAATTAAAGTTGGTTTTATTGATGGAATACCACCCAAAGTTGGTATTATTTCTGTTAAATAACCCTAATAATTATTACGCCATAACTTCCATATATAATGCATAAATTTCATATCTACATTATAATCCATATATTATTACATATATTCATATTATAATCCCCTATTAACTAATAGAATGACAACTTACTAAAAAGTTTCCTCCAAAATGCATCATGCCTAATATAAAAATAAATAATGAATAAAACAAATCAATTAAATTTCATAAAAACAAAAAAAATTCAAAATAATTTGAACAAACTTATAATAAGAAAATCACCAAAGTAAAACAAATATATACACTTCATTTTTCTAAATAATATTTTTGTTTTTCAAGCTTAATGTCTCTTCAATTTTTAAAAAAACTAGTTGTTTCTCCGCGTGCGATGCGCGCGGAGCTCCAAGATGAATGTAGTACGGTTCGAGCAGACGTCGAGCGCAAAAGTAGTAGTCGTTGTGTTATACCTTAAGAGCAGCTTGAAAGTCATACATAAATACTTGTTTGATAGTTAGTATACAAATAAAAGTGGGAGTTTGGGTAGCATTCGGTTATACAAAATACGGGCATGTTTTTTTTCCATCATATTGTCTTTTAACCATTACAATGGTCAGCAGCAACTCATGTCGTATGTGTTTAAGGTAATTGAGCGCCTTAGATCTTTGAAATAGATAAAGTCCGCTTAATCTTTTTTAGTGAAACAGTTTCCGTACTTAGAATGACTTAAAATAACCGTCTTAGGCATAATTTGATGGTTTTCATTTGGCCAGGAAACATTGTGCATGTTAACAATTTACTTTGTTGTTTGAGTCAACTAAAGTCTCTAATCTTAAAGTTTTATCATGAATAACAATCATAATTAGCATCAATGGCTTTCAAAATTATTATGCCTATCTCGATGTATAGTCATCAAAATTGGGAGAAACTTAGAATGACTTCTTCTTCTTCCTCCCCTCTTTGTAATCTAAGACACATGATTAAAATAACTTGTTTTGGTCATCAGTTCAGTGAGGGAGTCGTCCCTTAGCCTCAACTTCTTACACTTATCTCACCCCTAATGTTGCTCCTCTATAAGTTCCTCCTTCTCGTCTATCAGTTTTTCTCATATAGATCCCATTTTCCCTTCCCTTTTCCACCATGCCTTCTCCTCGTACCCCTCATCTACATGCCTTTATCTTCTTCTTTCCCCCATGTGCCTCTCCCTCATCACGATCCAAGATTTATCCTTAAATAGGCCTTGTTTTTGTCATTTAGTTTAGTTTACCCTTAGTGTCCTCCCGACCCTTCTCCTTTTTCCCCTCACTTTTCTCTAATGTTCCTCTGCTTCCTGTTCACCATTACCTCCTACTAAGATCGGTTATCCTCCACATCTACCACCTTCATATCCCCATCTTCTCCCTTTTCCCTTATCCGTCCCTCATCTCCCGCCTCCGCTCCTCCTCATAATTCAAGATCAATCCTTCTATATGACTATCTTTTATTATCTAGTTCAGCAACGGTTCGTGATGAACTCATTTTGTATATATATTTAACCCCAACTTTTACTTTATTTTGGTTCGTTTTATGTGTCCTAGGAGTCGTTTTTCTAGCTTTTTATTCTTCTTTGTTATGCCGGGTATTTTGTTTACGTTTTGTAGGAAACGAAACAAATAAAGGCGATTGAGCTATATTTTGGGCAATGACGAGAGTCGAGCCATGAAATCTACAAGAAAGAAGTGATAAAAGTTAGAAGATACTAAGTGAATACTTGAGGAAGGACGTGAAGTGAAGAAACAATAAGAAACGACAAAGAAATAAGTTGGAAAGCTCAAACAAATGCAAATCGAGAAGAAAGAACGATCGCGAAAACAAGGGTCAACTTTAAACGTGATTATATTGAGTTCTACAACTCCGATTGAGCTGATTTTAGTTGCATTAGAAAGATATTTCTCTTAGCTTTCCAACGGTATATCACACGTCCAAATCCGATAAATAACGAAGAAACAGCAAGCATTTCAAATTCATCGTGCAGTGCAGAGAAACCCGAACCGGTCTGGATGAACCCCAACCGGTCGGGACAACCTTGAACCGGTCGGGACTACCCCGAACCGACCGGTTTGAGGCCGTTTTCCCGTGATTTCTATTTTTTTAGACTTTGTAACTTACCATAACTCTTATCTACTTAATATTGTTAGCTTGTTAGTTTTTCCTTATTATTTAGGAAAGAAGAAAATGTTAGACTCCTTATTATTATATATACCCTCCTTGGGGTTAGATTTATTTACACTTTCATATTCATTATTTTAGTTTAGACTTTTTATTAGCATTATAATTCTTCTAGTTTGTAGCCATACTTTTAGATCGTTAATCTTTCAGTTCTACGTAATTGATAGTTTTTCTTATTCTCTTATTTTCATATTGTTCTTTATTATGCTTATTAATTTATTTATTGCTTTATCGTTTATTATGAATAGCTAATTTATTTATCTAGGGTTGAAGGGGATCTATGTTAATTGAATTGTGGATGTTAGTTTAATTACTTATTTGATTGATCATTCATATGTTATTGCCTTACTACTTGTCTTGTATCGTTGTTTGATTAGTTTGAGACGTTGAACTAGTTGAATGTTTAGGAAACCGAACCTATAATCGAAAGCCTGGTAAGGGTAGACTTATAAGTAAGTGGGTAGGATAATCTGGTAAGTTGCGAGAGCCCGTCAGAATCTATCTTAAGGTTGACATAAGATCCGAAAGACCGTGTCTTTGCCCTAAATAACTGTGATTGATTGATTGAATGATTAATTAACTTTACCCAATTTGATTACATAGTGAACCGTAAGACCCTAGATCCTTTTAATATTGTTAGAACCTCGTTATTTTACTTAATCGTATTAGTTTAGATCAAAATCAACAAACCGGAACTAGAATAGTTTAGAATCGATTATAGATAATTCGCAATATTCATCCATCTCTCTGTGGTTCGACCCTTACTTGCCGCTAGCTATTTGTTAGTTGTTTGTTAGGTTTATTTTGGTACAGGTGATACGACTTTAGCCTTATCAGTTCGTCCCTTTCACTCATCTTACCCTTCACGCCCTTCATGTCCTTTTGTCTTAGATTCATTTTTCCAAATGAAGTGTTTTTGTCATTTATTTTAGCGATTATGTCATCATTTCAACTTTTTAAATATATCGGATTCCATACCCCCTCCTCCCACATGCTCCTCTCTCCTTATAACCTCCCCCTCTTTAACATTCATTCTCTTATTTCTCCTTCCTCGTTCATTAAGATCTTTTTTCATCATCCTTTACAACTCATTTAGCTAAGATTCATTTCTATGTATATTTTTTTGCATGTGCTTCAGTGAAAGTATGTGCCTTCAATACCTTCTATTCCTCATATCATTCACCATATTCTTATTCACTCATTTATATCTCTCCTTAATGTTTATCCTCTTCCGATCATATTCTTATTTCTCCGTTACTAAGATTAATTTATTCCTCCTCTTTATCCTTTTGTCATTCCCTTCTCCTTCTCTTCCCACCTCTTTCCCCCTTCTCACCTCCCCGTAAAGCTCTCCCTCTTATTGCCCCCCTTCTTCATCTACTATGATCATTTTGTCCTTTTCCTCCACCTCCCATCTTACCTTTCTCATCCTCCTAAAATCCTTCTTAAATTCAGAATTAAATATGATTTTCTTTTGTCATCTATTTTAGATAGTTTCTTTCATTCAACCTTTTCTATCCCTCTTATGTTTCATCATTCTTCTCATGCACTCCCTCGTATCCTTCTTTTCTTGTTTTTCCCAATGTCTTATAACTTTATTTCCCTCATATTTAGAACTTTATTATTGAAACACGATATTAGTTTAGACCTTTGAAACAGATAAAGTCCATTTACTCTTTTTTAGTGAAATGGTTTTCTTACTTACAATGACTTAAAATAGCCATCTTAGATATAATTTGATGGTTTTCATTCGGCCTGGAAACATTGTGCACGTTGACAATTTAATTTTTTGTTTGAGTCAACTAACGTCCCTAATCTTAAAGTTTTATCAAGAATAACAATCATAATTAGTATCTATACCATTCAAAATCATTATGCCTATCTCGATGCGGAGTCATAAATTAGGAGAAACTTAGAATGACTTCTCCATCTTCCTTCCCTCTTTGTAATCTAAGACACATTGTTAAAATAATAACTTGTTTTGGTCATTAGTTCAGTGAGGGTGTCGTCCCTTAGCCCCAACTTCTTACACTTGTCTCTCCCTCCACTACTACAAAACATCAAATAGACAGCTCCTAATAGACATCTGATATTCTTAACCACTGATGTATAATATATATACATCTGTTTTCTATAAGAAACAGATGTCTTTATAGGCTAATAGACAACTGAGGTTTAAGACAACAATTGTCTATTATATAGACAACTGTTATCTTAAACCTCAGTTGTCTATTGACCTATTGTGGACATGACGTAGGTCCACCCCGACGCGGCCACGCGTGGGTTTGGGCAGGCGAATGAATCTCGTGGTGAGATTGTTCTCGGGTTCGAAATTTAAGTCAAAATGGAGTCGCCACCGAATTTTGTGGTTATTCGGAACCATACGAGTCCACTCTATGTCGTCATGGGCCATACACAAAGTAAGCCCACTTCGATTTCAGAGTTCATTGGGCTCGTCCCTTTGCATTGCAATATCGATACCGTCTAAACCGGCTTTCGTATATAGAATGACTCTCGTGCGCCAAGGGTTTCGGACATCCGGAAACCAAAGGTTCTGAGTAAGGGGTGAGGGTACGTGTTGGGAAGCCCACTAAGGACACCCAACCCCGCCCGCACATGGCGGCCTCTACTAAGACATCGTTCGTGTTCGTGTACGCGCGCTAGTAAAACGATTAAATGATATGCAAACAGCGTTTTCGGGCTAAGCATGCGAGTTGTTGATTAACTACGTCATTTAATGCATCTTGATTCACGTCAAAGTGATTTAGCATGCGATGTTCATTTAAATAAATAAATGGCAAACATCAAATAATAGAAAACTCGTAAATAAATTACAAATTACGCGGGCGGAATACAACCCGGAATTCACAATACAACGAGCAATAAAATAGAATAATTGAATTAAATAAGAAGAGCGATAAATAAATACACGACTCGACAAAGACCCGTATATAATAAATACTCACTAGATCGTGAATTAGCTAGACGGACCAACCTTAATTAATTACGCATTATATTGCATATTAATCAAAGGACGGAGGTTCGAGACCTAGGCGTGATTCTAACCCGATCCCGAACCTCGATGTCTTGTTCCGACTTATCACCTCGAGAAATGAAGTCTAAATTAATTATGTGTCGGATACGACTAAAGAGTCGTCGACACAAAAATTAATAGTGTGAGACCGTCGATCAAAGTCGTTTTAAGTGTCGTGATGTGCATGAGTTTTAGAAAAATGGGTTCACGTGATGGCCTTTACACGCGTTGACTAAAAGTCGCAAAGAAAAGACGAGTCTTGAAATATGGTCAAATGTCGCGAAGATCGCATATTAATGTAAGGACCGAGAAGGGTAGAAAGTCGGGAAAACGGGAAAAATGGTCTCGGCCGGACAGGCCTGCCCGCGAGTCGCATGGCCGGTCGCGCGACTCGCGTGTGGGCCTGGTCGGGCATTTTCTATTTGTCGAAAAATCGTCAATTTTTATAATCACGTGCCAATATGGGTTTATTTACTCAATTTATGTTTTTGCTAGATTAGGAATTTTGAATTAGTAGCGAAATTGCATCCCTCTACGTCACGACATCGAAACTAATCCTTCCGGATTATGTAATGTTGGTTTTCGTGTCAACGGGTTTCGTACTAATTGAAATGGGATCGAATGCGTTCAACTACGACCGATTGCAATCACGTCACGCCCTTGAGAACATTGGGGCGGGGCTCCTCGAAAGGGCTCCACCTCCGTCGTTACTCGTAAAGGGATTAGACGGACTTTAGGCGATCGTCGTTGTCAAACGTATTTGAAACCGAAAACTTGTATTAATATATATATGTACGCGGTATTAATTGTTAATGACGAAATGTAAATAAATAAATAAATAAATAAATAATGTTAGTGGTTAGAGTACATAAATAAAATGTTAGGTGTTAGAGTACATAAATAAAATGTTAGTAGCAAAATTAAAATAATGTTAGTAACGGAATTAAAATGTTAGTGCTAGTAATAATAATAATAATAATAATAATAATAATAATAATAATAATAATAATATACATAGTCAAAAGGAAAAGAGAAAGGAGAAAGAGATGTCGGGATTTGAATTACACCCTCAACCTACATGCTTAATGGCCTCGGAAACGAACTCGTAATAGCGACAGGAGCGCGGGAGTGTCAAGATATGTAGGGTGAGTTATGGTGTGTGTCTTTGACGAGTTTTGATCTCGGGATTTTGAATATGTATGTGTGTGTGTATGTATGCCGCCGGTTTGTTTGAGAGCAAAATGGCTCGGTTTTTGGTGGTGTTTTGCTTAGGGTTTGTAGAGTAGGATGCTTAGGCTTTTTAAGGCTTTTTGTTTCAGCTTTTTTAAGGCTTAATTATGCTGAAAAGTTTTTGAAAATGGTGAGGATTAAGGGTGTATTTATAGAGTGGGGGGAGTTGGGTGAGTTGAGCTAATTTAGGAATGGTTGACCCTTTGATTTGATTATGCATTTTGAATTATGATTTGGGCGCAATCTTCTAGAAGCTGAACTTGGCTGGTTTGTGTGACGGGTTCGTCCTTGACCGGGTTTTGACCCGGTCGCTAAAAGACGGGATTTATTTTTGGTGTCGGTTTTGGCCCAAATTAGTCTTATTTTGCTCGGAACGACCCACTGGGCCTGGATTTGAGGTCTGTTTTGAGAGATTTGCACTCCGCTAAATGCCCACGTCGGATACTATTGATTCCGAGTCCGTATTCGAGCGTATTAAGTCACGTTAGCGTCCGATCATCATCGGGTGTTTTGTCGGGAACTGCTATAGACACTAGCAGGCAAAATGCGGGTGTCTACAGAACCCCCACTCTGACTGAGGCTTGAACAAGGCGAAAGTCAGAGTAGCTACCAGGCCAATCGAGGATTACGACCTGGCAGCCTTCCGGTCGGGTCATTTATAGTCCATTAGACTTGCGTGAAGGGCTCGCCAGCCATAAGTAGAGGGTCATACCTGTCCTGATGATGATGATTGCTCCGTGGGGAGTCGAACTTGCCTTTGAAGTCCTAGGTGTACCTGTATTTGCACGTAATATCTAGGTGAAACACCGACTCGTGCTGGGGAGTAAAGTAGCTGCGCGGGGACTTGCTTCTGAAGTCTTGGGTGTACTCGTATGCCGACACATGACAACTTGCATGTAGCATTCCAGGAGAGACACTGCCTTTGATGTTCCGTTGGAAAGCACTAGCTGTTACCTGAAATGTTAGATACATAGGCAGAAATAGCAGGCATAGTATATAGTATGATAGCACATAAGAAATGCAGTTAGCATCTATAGACTGGCTTGCGCTGGGGAAGATGGTTTTTGCTTAGTTTTGAAATCAAAGTCCTGAAAGCAACTCACGTGCTAGGAGATAGGTTTTCAAAATTGAAAGGGGTAGAAAAGAAATTTGCAGTTTAAATAGACCGAAATTTGACCTTGTCGAAAAGGATTTTCTCAAATGGCTAAGTTTTGCAAATTTTGAAGTAAAAATTTGAGGAGGGAGGTACCGACAGACTCGACTCCGGACGTGACAGGACGACGAGTTGACAGACACGACTTGGACTCTCGAGGGGTTGGACTGTGACTCGGTAGGGGGTGGGCCACCTAAGATGACAAGACTCTTAAGCTGCGCTATTCCGTAGCCTAGGCGAGTGGCAACACAGTCGAACATCGAAATGAGAAGGATGTGCTATAGGGTGGCTGCAGTAGTCTGTAACGAGACTGTAACGACAGGACTTAGTAGTAGCAATGTTATAGTCTGGTGCTCTTTTGGATCTTTGGTTTTGAGGTATAGTCCCAAAATGGGTGTTGCTTCGAGTCCCTGACGGATTCTCGTCTTTGACTGAGCCGAGTACTAGGACACACTATAGAAAGGTGGCTAGAATTTTGAAAGTATTTGGATTATGTGGGTGGATGGAGAACTTCTGTCTAAAAGAAGCCCCCAGGACGACAAAGCTAACTGTTGAGAACATGACAGTGTCGTGATAGGAATGATGGTGCTTTCTGAATTTGTGTCAATATGGGTGGTTGTGCCCTTGTTGAAAGGCTGCCTACGTATTCACGTGTAGTGAAATCAAACCAAGCCGTAGTTCAGTGGATTGGAAGATATATTATGGTGCCTAGTTTATTAGGGCTTTGTGTGTAACTAGCCATAGCGATGGTGTAGGCTAGGTGAATTCCCAATGATGTCTTGATCAAAGGGCTAGAACAGTTAGGATGTTGATCCCGTGACTGTGAGCGTTCTCCGGGGTAGCCTCCAGAGGTGGTGTGAACTATTTGGGCATGTTCTATGCCGACCGCAGGTTGAGTTCCCGTGTTCGGGGTTGGTAACTGGTTTGGATGTTTTTGGAAATGTGGAGCTAGGTCGCAAGTGGCTTTGATGATTCGAAATCTGGAGCTCGATTTTGTGGAGCTAAGGCTTCGAGGGTAAGGTATTGCAGTGTGGTAGGAAAGGGGGAAGTCGAGTAAAAATGACTCGGACTTCGATCGGGGTAGGTTTAATAATGCGGGATCTGATTTCCATGTCTGGCCCTAATGGTTTGGGTGTATCCTATGGAGCTAGAATCCTCAAAATTCCGGGCTATCTCTTAGCCTAGGTCTCGAGAAGGTCTTGAGGGTTTCAATGTGGGAAGGCTAAGTGTGGTGTTAGCTGACCAGCTTGATTGTCTCTCCCCTTTTTGATGGTATAGGTATCGATAATTTTTGAATTGACCGTACCCCGGTCAAGGAGCTTTCACTTGAGTTGACCGTTAAACATGGTCATGGGTATTTGAATTTTTTTTTTGGGTTGACCTCTTAGCCCCGGTCGTGGGATCCTTCTCTCGAGTTGACTATGTCCCAGTCAAGGGATTGATCGTATCTGGTCGAGGGATGTTGAGAGTTCTTTTTTGGTCATGGCCAGCTCCTTTGTTTCGGCCTTTTGCTTTTTTCCTTTGGACTTCTGTTTTTTGTCCAGTTTTTTTTTCACGGCTATCCCTCCCTTTGATGTTGTGGGTGGATATGGGGGTGTGGATTAGGCTTGTGGAGCTAAACCTTTGTAAGGTGTAAGCCTAGTTGGTGAGTGCAACTCGCGGTGGAGTACTCTACGGTAAGCATGGTGATTTGGATCTAGGTATTGTCATCATAATTCCGAGCAGGCTTAGTGGGAGCATCGTCCCGAGTTGGGTATTTTTGGCATCAAACCTATAGAGTCACGATGCTTCTTTTTTGCTTCTGGTCAGACTAACGCCTAAGGTAGGGATTGATCAGTCTTATTGGAGAGGTGTTTATTGTGGGAAATGGGCTTGCCTTCCGTCTTGAACCCAAACTAGGAGACTACCTAGATTTGTCATAGGATTCGATACTGCTCCTACTAGGGGTAGTTATGTGGCTGTCTATGCCGGACATGGAATAGGTAAAGGAAAACACGGTCCTCAGTTCCTGCAGTCATTATAGATGTGCCTATAATAGTCACGTGCATGTGCTCACAGTGTATGATGGTGTTCATCGTGTTCTCGGAAACACATAAGGAAGCATATATGAGAGATTGAAAAAGTTGATTTTATTGAATTTTGGAAAGAGGACAGAATACAGTTGACTCTGACTCCGACATCGGAATTGAAAGAAATAGAACATCCTAGACTCGGACTCAGACTCGGACTTAAATCAAATCTGGACTCTGGGATGAGGTTGGTTGTTTCTTTTTTTGGTAAGGTCCTTGATTGGAGAAAACGACAGGTGCCACGACTCGCCTAAACTCGACTTTGCGCAAATGCAAGAGAGGGAGTCAAACTAGACACGGCCCGGGGTGACGGGTCGACAAAGACTCTTGGACCGGATACTCGAACGTTGACCTAGACGAGGTAACGACCCTGGCTTGGACTCGACGATGATACTTCAAGCTACACGAGGGTAAGTCCAAAAATGGGGCGACCGTGTTTGACCGCGTCACGTGTTTGGACCAACCGTGGCGACCTAAACCTAGGTGACTCGAGTGTTCGTAGCATAGTTACGACTCGAAGAAAAGCATCATAAGGACGCTGGTGTATGATGAACGTAAGGTACCCCTTAAGGTGACTGTGGTTGACTGCTCAGGTGGGGGATAGCCCCCAAGTGAGACTGAAGACTCTGATAGGACTCAGATGGTACGACATCTGAATGACTCGAAAGTGACACACGTGAGACACCACGTGTAGGACATGACCCTTAGAGAAACCGTGATTGATCGCTCAGCTGAAGAGTAGCCCCCAAGTGAGATTGAAGGTTTTTTTAAGACTCGAGTGTCGGACGAGTGACCCTTAGATGTAAGGATCACGAACCTTTAGCTACAGGGCTATGCCTTGTAAAAGGTTGACTCGGCCTCGAGGAAGGCAGATGGGTAAGGGAGGAAACTCGCGATGTAAGATCGGCAGAGTTTCGACGCTAGAGACCCTTGACTTGACTTGAACAAAGATAGATCATGTGACAAGGGTAGACCCTTAAGTTAAAGGATTTGAATTGGGATGACTCGACTAACGAATTGAAAGGCGGGCAAAATTCCCCTAGGAAAGGTCGTGGGGACCGTCCTGTCGGAGGGAAAGATCGCGTGTGACTTTCTAGTTAGGACTCAAGTGTATGGACGAACCTTCCATCTACGAGTGTATGACTCGTGTTGGTCGGTTATGCCTTTAGGAAAAGGCGGACTAGGATGGGGAAGAAACCCGTGATGTAGGATCGACGGAGTTTCGACGCTAAAGACCTTCGACGTATTACGAAAAGACCCGACACACTGATTACGGTAGGTCTTATAATAAGGAAAGTTTTTTAAAAATGATTGAATTTTGAAAATTGAGAGGACGGTCCTGAAATTGGCAGTGGGCCAATAGGACCGGGCATTTTGAAATATTAGAATGGTTGCGAGTAATTTCGCGTTTTGAAAATTGAGGAGGCGATCCCGTCTTTTGAAATTGGCAGCATGCCGACAGGACCGAGTTTTTTTTGATAAGTTGAATATTTGGAATTTTGAAAATTTGAATATCGAAAATAAATTTCCGAAAATTTGAAAATCGAAAATAAGATCCCGAAGATTTGAAAATCGAAAACGGCATCTCGGAGATTTGAAAATCGAGAATGGAATCTCGAAGACTTGAAAATCGAGGTGGAATTTTGAAGATTTGAAAATTGAAGTTGAATTTTGAAAATTCGAAAGTCGAAAGGGAATCAAAAATTCGAAATTTGAAATGGGAAGCATGCCGGCTAAAAATAGGCTATTTTGAGTCAAATCGTAAGTCTAAATTTCGGCAGCATTCCGAGTTTTTGAAATTGGATATTTTGAAGAGACGGGTCCCGAAACGGACAGTATTTCGGGTTTTTCAAAATTTGGTATTTTGGAAAGATGCATTTTTTTGAAATGACGGTTTTTGAAAAATGACACGGAAACCAAGTAGCACGTAGTCAAGCAAGCATTATAACGACGCTTATGTATGCTTTATACTAAGTCTCGGTCGGTCAAAATAGGGTCTATACCAACAACGATGGCTTTCTCGTGTGAAGGACGGACTCCCTAAGCCGAGTTGGTCTTAGGACATGCCGCGAAACCGAGACGAGTTCCACCATCGATGTCTTTAGCGCACCCATGTAGGAATGCACCGTGGTATAGTGGGACGTCGGTCACAAGTAACCGGCCCGGGCAAAATTTGGGTTATGCATGAATCATTAAACTAATGCGCGTACATTAATATTCGAACGATTTCTCTTCGAGTCTCACCCTAGGAACCCCGATGACATGTGGTACATCAGGTGTCCCCAGCGGAGTCGCCAAATTGTGGACATGACGTAGGTCCACCCCGATGCGGCCACGCGCGGGTTTGGGCAGGCGAATGAATCTCGTGGTGAGATTGTTCTCGGGTTCGAAATTTAAGTCAAAATGGAGTCGCCACCGAATTTTGTGGTTATTCGGAACCATACGAGCCCACTCTATGTCGTCATGGGCCATACACAAAGTAAGCCCACTTCGATTTCAGAGTTCATTGGGCTCGTCCCTTTGCATTGCAATATCGATACCGTCTAAACCGGCTTTCGTATATAGAATGACTCTCGTGCGCCAAGGGTTTCGGACATCCGGAAACCAAAGGTTCTGAGTAAGGGGTGAGGGTACGTGTTGGGAAGCCCACTAAGGACACCCAACCCCGCCCGCACATGGCGGCCTCTACTAAGACATCGTTCGTGTTCGTGTACGCGCGCTAGTAAAACGATTAAATGATATGCAAACAGTGTTTTCGGGCTAAGCATGCGAGTTGTTGATTAACTACGTCATTTAATGCATCTTGATTCACGTCAAAGTGATTTAGCATGCGATGTTCATTTAAATAAATAAATGGCAAACATCAAATAATAGAAAACTCGTAAATAAATTACAAATTACGCGGGCGGAATACAACCCGGAATTCACAATACAACGAGCAATAAAATAGAATAATTGAATTAAATAAGAAGAGCGATAAATAAATACACGACTCGACAAAGACCCGTATATAATAAATACTCACTAGATCGTGAATTAGCTAGACGGACCAACCTTAATTAATTACGCATTATATTGCATATTAATCAAAGGACGGAGGTTCGAGACCTAGGCGTGATTCTAACCCGATCCCGAACCTCGATGTCTTGTTCCGACTTATCACCTCGAGAAATGAAGTCTAAATTAATTATGTGTCGGATACGACTAAAGAGTCGTCGACACAAAAATTAATAGTGTGAGACCGTCGATCAAAGTCGTTTTAAGTGTCGTGATGTGCATGAGTTTTAGAAAAATGGGTTCACGTGATGGCCTTTACACGCGTTGACTAAAAGTCGCAAAGAAAAGACGAGTCTTGAAATATGGTCAAATGTCGCGAAGATCGCATATTAATGTAAGGACCGAGAAGGGTAGAAAGTCGGGAAAACGGGAAAAATGGTCTCGGCCGGACAGGCCTGCCCGCGAGTCGCATGGCCGGTCGCGCGACTCGCGTGTGGGCCTGGTCGGGCATTTTCTATTTGTCGAAAAATCGTCAATTTTTATAATCACGTGCCAATATGGGTTTATTTACTCAATTTATGTTTTTGCTAGATTAGGAATTTTGAATTAGTAGCGAAATTGCATCCCTCTACGTCACGACATCGAAACTAATCCTTCCGGATTATGTAATGTCGGTTTTCGTGTCAACGGGTTTCGTACTAATTGAAATGGGATCGAATGCGTTCAACTATGACCGATTGCAATCACGTCACGCCCTTGAGAACATTGGGGCGGGGCTCCTCGAAAGGGCTCCACCTCCGTCGTTACTCGTAAAGGGATTAGACGGACTTTAGGCGATCGTCGTTGTCAAACGTATTTGAAACCGAAAACTTGTATTAATATATATATGTACGCGGTATTAATTGTTAATGACGAAATGTAAATAAATAAATAAATAAATAAATAATGTTAGTGGTTAGTGGTTAGAGTACATAAATAAAATGTTAGGTGTTAGAGTACATAAATAAAATGTTAGTAGCAAAATTAAAATAATGTTAGTAACGGAATTAAAATGTTAGTGCTAGTAGTAATAATAATAATAATAATAATAATAATAATAATATACATAGTCAAAAGGAAAAGAGAAAGGAGAAAGAGATGTCGGGATTTGAATTACACCCTCAACCTACATGCTTAATGGCCTCGGAAACGAACTCGTAATAGCGACGGGAGCGCGGGAGTGTCGAGATATGTAGGGTGAGTTATGGTGTGTGTCTTTGACGAGTTTTGATCTCGGGATTTTGAATATGTATGTGTGTGTGTATGTATGCCGCCGGTTTGTTTGAGAGCAAAATGGCTCGGTTTTTGGTGGTGTTTTGCTTAGGGTTTGTAGAGTAGGATGTTTAGGCTTTTTAAGGCTTTTTGTTTCAGCTTTTTTAAGGCTTAATTATGCTGAAAAGTTTTTGAAAATGGTGAGGATTAAGGGTGTATTTATAGAGTGGGGGGAGTTGGGTGAGTTGAGCTAATTTAGGAATGGTTGACCCTTTGATTTGATTATGCATTTTGAATTATGATTTGGGCGCAATCTTCTAGAAGCTGAACTTGGCTGGTTTGTGTGACGGGTTCATCCTTGACCGGGTTTTGACCCGGTCGCTAAAAGACGGGATTTATTTTTGGTGTCGGTTTTGGTCCAAATTAGTCTTATTTTGCTCGGAACGACCCACTGGGCCTGGATTTGAGGTCTGTTTTGAGAGATTTGCACTCCGCTAAATGCCCACGTCGGATACTATTGATTCCGAGTCCGTATTCGAGCGTATTAAGTCACGTTAGCGTCCGATCATCATCGGGTGTTTTGTCGGGAACTGCTATAGACACTAGCAGGCAAAATGCGGGTGTCTACACCTATTATAACCCAATTAAAAAACCCCAAATTAAAATCACTTGACTACCTACTAGAGATGGCAGTGGACCGGGTCCACTAGGGTCCAGACCCGGACCCGTCAAAATTACCTTGGACCCAGACCCGACCCGGATCCCACCGGGTCCAAAATTTTAAGACCCAGATCCAGACCCGTCGGGTCCGGTTCGGGTCCGGGTCTACTTGCGGGTCTCACTATTTTATTTTATTTTGTCCTACATTCCTCATTTCTTCCAAATTTCAGATTTCGTCGGTGACTTTTAGATCGTACAAAATTGTCTACGGCATAGGTTGTACTAAGAAATTAACACTCTTACAAACTCATTTATAATGGTCTTGAGACTTACATAAATGTCCGACAAAAAACTAAATTCACCACCACAAGTCCACAAGTCATAACTACAATTCCACAAGACCACAATGTTTACATAAATTCAGTACATTGAAAGGGTGAGGAGAGAAGTGAGGGTGAGAGAGTAAGCCCAGTAAGTCGTTTTAGTTGTTTGTTGTTTGCTGGCTTCTGCGTAGGTTGGTAGATTTTAGTTTGTTTTTTATTTTTCTTTTTTTTTTTTTTAAATTAAAGTGTCGGGTCCACGGGTCGTGTCCGGGTCCAGTATTTCAGACCCAGACCCGATTTTTAAAAACAAGACCCAGATCCGACCCGGACCCGCCGGGCCTGAAAAAATGAGACCCAGACCCGACCCATTTGGGTCTGACCCGCCGGGTCTGGACCGAGTCTTGGACCCATTGCCATCCCTACTACCTACTGAAACAATTAAACCCAAACAGTGAACCAAAATCGAAACAATTAAACCCTAAATCGAAACAAACTCAAAATCGAAATAACTCCTAAATCCAAAAATGACCCTTAATTGATATGGAGTATTTTTTCACTTTACCCCTCTTGTATTTTGATTTGAGTATGAAATTCAAAACACCCGAACTCCCTCCTTCCCTTCCTCCTTTTCGCTAGAGAAATTAGGGAGTGAGTGAGTGAAGAAGAACCCTAATTATTTAACTACTCCTACGTAACAATCAAAAATCAAATCAAATCAAAATCAAGGATATGAAGCACGTTTCCTCAATTCTTCTCCCGTTTCACTCGCCTGGGATTACTTGCCCCGCAACCCCGATTCCCTACTTTGGGGAACTGAGATCGATAATTATCCTCTTCAATCTGCATTTATCCTCCGCTTATGATGCTGCTGGGGAATTGGGGGAAAACTCGCCTCCGCAAATCAGTTTCAGGTTTGTGTTATCCTAATTATTGTATGTATTTAAATTAAAAAGACCCTTCGCCATCGATTCTCTGTTCTGTTCATCACCGTTCGCCGTTGATCCTTCTTCTCGTTTTATCACATCTTCATTTGTTTCTTCTTTCTTCGTTTCTTCGTTCATCGGTTTCTTCGTTCATCTGTCTTCGTTCTTCGTTTCTCGTTTCTTTGTTCATCGGTTTCTTTGTTCTTCGTTCTTCGCCCTAAATCGTCGTCTCTGTTGTTGTTACTCAGGTATTCCCTGATTCACTGCTTGATTGTTTAAACATCTCGATTTTTGAGGTGATTTGCTATAATTGATTCTTTTAGATCTGGCTTCATGTTACCCGCCGCCACCCACCGCCTCCGGCACGTCTTGAAGATACCACTAGGTGAGTTGTGTTCATTACCATGATTTTAGATTCTGTAATTTAGATTTCTTTTCCCCCACCCCCTCTCTCATTCACTCTCCAGCTACTCCTTTCACGGATGAGGTCTGCTCTCTATTCCTTGGTACTTCTTATGGTACATCTTTTTATATCTGTAGTAGTCCCCTGAAATCACAACATGTATATCTCAATTTTAACATTTTATACTCGAATTTGATTGTTGTACCTACAATTATATGTGGTAGGGAGCAAAAGAGAAGTACAGAAATACAAAGTTGATGAATGTCCTTCTACAGTTGCACCGTGAGATAAGGTAATATTATGTTTTATTCTGCTAGAGAACTCGTTGTATTAGATGCTTCCATCAATGATATACATAAGACAGCTTTGGTTTTTGCAGCCCCAAGTTAGCCGCTTGTGCCATGGATTTGTCTTTGTCTTATCCTGATTCTGCTTTTGGCTGGGAAACAATTTGCCATTTAATCTCATCAGCTCTTGCTTGTTGGCCTGTACATTCTTGGGCTCCTAGCCTTTTCCATACTCTTCTTGATAGTGTTCAGGTTGGTTCTTCATTAGTGCTGGGCCCCATGGAAACCTGCAGCATGCTGAGTTTACTGGTATGTTGTCTTTTCTTTCTTCTCTGGCTTTCCAGGTTCTCTTATGGACTTCGACAAAAAAATTATGGAAATGTATGATGTGTGATGCGTAATGCTTAATGTGTTCTGCTGTAGCTTGGTGTACCTATATTTCTTGTGGACTTTCAACATGGGCATTTACCCTTAAGCTTTTCTCTGGACCAAGAGTAGAGATGCCTAGGTGGTGCTTAAGGGATTTGAATTATTTCTTCCCAACAGGGTTCAACGCACATTTCTTTGAATAAGACCCTATCGTACATAAATTTTCATTTTCTTTTTTTATTCGTTACAAGATCTTTTGGCATTAAATACATTAGCATGTTGTGAGCCAGGTACATGTTTTCGTAGACAACTGCTGTAGGAGGGTTTTTTTTTGGCGCAGGATCAACTGCTGTACATCTCTGTTATATTGCTCATAGAGAAATGAGTTTTTACATGGGTTTGAATACTCATACTAAGTTATATATATAAATATAAATATCAAATAGTATTGTAGACAAATCATTTTCTTTAGTTTTCAGATATAATTGTCAACTGGAAGCATAAACAACGTAAACATAGAAGTTTAGTATTGGCAGTAATGAGAATGAAATGTGCATATCTTTGTTTTGAAACAAGGAGGATGGAATGATGATAAGAGTCTCAAATGTTTTTTTTAGTCATATTATGTACACTAATGTTGGGTGTTTTCTCATAGTATTTTTTGCGGTTGATTTGTGTACCTAAATGGCTTGTTTGGCTTGTTTGACTGATTTTTATGCTCTTCTCTGAACTCCAGGTGAAACATGTGCGATTTGTGGAGGAACTAACCGTAAGTGCATATGATCGTTTGCTGTTGATGCAAGATAACCCGTGAACACTCACAAAAAGTTCTTATTTTCTAACTATTTCAGTTTGATGTGTGAGTCTTTTCGTTGTGGAACATAATATTGTGTTTATTTAAAACCCGTGTCTAATGTGGCTAATTTCAGTTTGATGTTTTGGATGTTGGATAATGGTTTTTATTTACCTTAGCTTCTGGATGTTGGATAATGGTTTTATGTACCTTTTGGATGTTGGATTTTATAAAAATGTAACTTCTTTTGTTCAATTATTCGGTAAGGTATTCATTTCTTATGTTTTGTTAATATGTATTTCAGAATTATTAATAAACATAAAATATGTATACGTATATAAGCAGATATCTATATACCTCATAAAGGAGGTCGGTCACAAAAAGCTCTTGTTTGTAAGAGAGATATACAACTGTTATTCATAAACCAGTTGTCTATATATGTAATAGACACCAGTTGTTTTAGAAAAACAGTTGTTTATATAGGTAATAGACAACTGTTGTTTTAAAAAACAGTTGTTTATTAATCAATAGACAACTGTTGTAAAACAGATGTCTATGCTCAGACTAATATACAACTCCAAACTACTCAACTGTTGTAAGTCAGTTGTCTATTGCAAAAAAATCAGTTGTCTATTTGATGTTTTGTAGTAGTGCTCTAATGTTGTTCCTCTATACGTTCCTCCTTCTCGTCTATTAGTTTTTCTCATATACATCCCATTTTCCCTTCCCTTCTTCACCATGCCTTCTCCTCGTACCCCTCATCTACATGCCCTTATCTTCTTCCTTTTCCCCATGTGCCCCTCTCATCACGATCTAAGATTCATCCTTAAATAGGCCTTGCTTTTGTCATTTAGTTTAGTTGAACCTTAGTGTCCCCGACCCTTCTACTTCCCCTCCCACTTTTCTAATGTTCCTCTTCTTCCTCTTCACCATTACCTCCTACTAAGATCGGTTGTCCTCCTCATGTACCACCTTCATATCCCCATCTCTTTCTCTTTATTTCCCTTATCTGTCCCTCCTCTCCCGCCTCCGCTCCTTCTCATCATTCAAGATCCATCCTTATATATGACTATCTTGTGTTATCTAGTTTAGCAACGGTTCGTCCCTTTCACTCATTTTACCCTACACGCCCTTCACATCCTTTCGTTTCACTCTTTTGTAATCTTCTTCCCCTAACGCTACTTTCTTTCTGGTTACTTTTTGTCCTACTACCAAGATTATTCATCCTTTTTGTCCAGCTTTTCGTCTTCTTATTCCCCTTCTTGTCCACTAAGATCATTTTTCAACATCCTTTACACCTCACTATTCATTCCCTTATCCTCCTCATCAGCTAAGATTCGTTTCTATATATAAAATTTCTTTTTCATGTACTTTAGTAAAAGTGTGTGTCTTCAATACCTTCTACTCCTCACATTATTCACCATATCTCCAACACTCATTTATATCTCTTCTTAATGTTTCTCATCTTCCGATATTATTCTTATTTCTCCGTTACTAAGATTAATCTTTTCATCCTTTTGTCCTTCCCCTTTCCCTCCTCTTCTCACCTCACTCCCCCTTCTTACCTCCCCCTAAAGCTCTCCCTCTTATTGTGCCTCCTTCTTCATCTACTATGATTATTTTTCCTTTTCCTCCACCCCCTTGTATCTTTCTCATCCTCCTACAATCCTTCTTAAATTCAAAATTAAATATGATTTTCTTTTGTCATCTATTTTAGAGAGTTTATTTCTTTCAACCCTTTCTATCCCTCTTATGCTTCATCATTCTTTCATTATCCCTCTTATGTTTCTCCTGCAGTCTCTCATATTCTTATTTCCTTGTTTTTCCTAATGTTTTAGAACTTTATTTCCCTCATATTTGGAACTTTATTCAAACACGATCTTAGTTTGGACCTTTGAAACAGATAAAGTTTGTGTACTCTTTTAAATGAAATGATTTTCTTACTTATAATGACTTAAGCATAATTTGATGGTTTTCATTCGGTCAGGAAACATTGTGCACGTTGACAATTTACTTTGTTGTTTGAGTCAACTAAAGTCCTCAATCTTAAAGTTTTATCACGAATAACAGTCATAATTAGTATTGATATCTTTCAAAATTATTATGCCTACCTCGATGTGTAGTCATCAAAATTGGGAGAAACTTAGAATGACTTCTCCTTCTCGTTTCCCTCTTTGTAATCTAAGACACATGCTTAAAATGACTTGTTTTGGTCACTTAGTTCAATGAGGGTGTCGTCCCTTAGCCCTAAATTTTTACACATGTCTCTCCCACTAATATTGCTCCTCTACATGTTCCTTCTTTTTGTCTATCAGTTTTTCTCATATACATCTCTGTTTCCCTTTTCCACCATGCCTTCTCCTCATACGTCTCATCTACATGTCCTTATCTTCTTCCTTCCCCCATGTGCCCCCTCCTCACGATCTAAGATTCATCCTTAAGTCATTAAGTTTAGTTTACCCTTAATGTCCTCTCTTCCCCTCACTTTTCCCTAATGTTCCTATTCTTCCTATTCACCATTGCCTCCTACTGAGAGCAGCTGTCCTCCTCATCTACCACCTTCATATCCTCATCCCCTTCCCTTTCCCTTATTCGTCCCTCCTCTCCCACCTCCCCTCCTCCTCATCATTTAAGATTCATCATTATATATGATTATCTTTTGTTATCTAGTTCAACAATAATGGTTTGCCCCTTCCACCCATCTTCCCCCCTCACGTCCTTCATTCACGTCATTTTATCTCACTCCCATGTATCCTTCTTCCCATTATGCTATTTATTTTCTAATTGCTCATGCTCATCTACTAAGATCATTTTCCCTTCTTGTCCAGCTTTTCATTTGTCTTCCTAGCCCCCGTCTCGATTCTTCTTCCTTTCCTCCTTCTGCTCCTCGTCTTTTAAGATTCATTCTTCCATAAATATGTCTCGCTTTTGTCATTTGGTTTAGTGAGGATTTTGTTCCTTTAATTTTTGTATCTTTAGCATCCTCCCCTAGCCTTTTTCTTTCTCCCCCTTACTTTCCCTTAATGTTCTTCCTTTTCCTTTTCACTATTGCCTTCTACTAAGATTAGTTGTCCTCCTCGTCTACAACCTTATATCCCATTCTCCTTCCTTTTCCCCTTTTCCTCCCTCCTCTCCCACCCTTGTTCCTCATATAAGTATGACTTTCTCTTGTCATCTAGTTCAACGAGAGTGTTATCTTTTTAACTCCTTCAACCTTTTCCCATTCTTCACTACCTGATTCTTGAACCCTCTTCTCCATCCGCATTTTCATGTTCCTCTTTCCCCATTTACTAAGATCAGTTTTCTTCATTATTCACTTTCTCCTCCCACTTCTGTCTTCCCCAGCCTCCTTACTTTACGTCTTTGTATGCTCTTCCTCATCATTCAAGATTCATCCTTACATATGACTATCTTCTTTTAGCTAGTTCAGCAAGGGTTCGTCACTTCTACTTATCTTACCTCTCACGTCTTTCACGTCATTTTGTCTCATTCCTCGCGATCCTTCTCCCCCTAATGCTACTTCCTTTTCGGTTGCTCATACCGATCTACTAAGATCATTTTTCCTTCTTGTCCAACTTCTAGCTTCTTATATCTTTCCTATCACTCCTCATCATCTAAGATTCATTCTTCCATATGGATTGTTTTCGCCATCTATGTTAGCGAGTATGTTATCATTTCGACTATTTTTACCTATATGATTTCTTACCTCTCCTCCCACACGCTCATTTCTCCTTATCACCCCACCGCACCCCACTCTTCCCCATTAACTCTTTTTTTTTTTGTATTACCTCTTTTCTCGTCCACTAAGATCATATCTATCTTTTCCATTTTCCTCCTCATCAGCTAAATTCGTCACTATATATAACATTTTTGTCATGTAGTGCAGTGACAGTGTGTCCCTTCAATTCCTTCCGGCCTCCAATTATTCACCCTATCTCCGACACTTCCTTATCGTTCCCCTTAATGTTTCTCCTCTTCCAATCTTATTCCTCTTTCTCTTTTGTTAAGATTAATATATCCTCCTCTACGATCTTTTGTCCTTCACATTCCTCTTCCATTCCTCCTCCTCTTCCCTCCTCCCCCTCTCCATCCTCAGGTTTACCTCTAAAGCTCCCCCTCTTATTGTCCCTTCTTCCCCTTCTACTATGATCATGTTTCCTCTTTCTCCACCTTCCTTTTTACCTTTCTTATCCTCCTACAATTCTCCTTAAATTCAAAATAAAATATGATTTTCTCATGGCATTTATTCTAGCGAGTTTCTCCGTTCAACTCTTTCTATCCCTCTCATGCTTCATCATTTTCTCGTACACTACCTCTTATCCTTCTTTCCTTGTTTGTCCTAATGTTTTAGAATTTCATTGCCCTCATATTTAAAACTTTATTCAAACACGATCTTAGTTTAGACCTTTAAAATAAATAAAATCCCCAACTTTCAAGTTTTATCATGAATAACCATCGTAATTAGTATTAATGCCTTTCAAAATTATTACGTCGACCTCGATGTGTAATCATCAAGATTGGGAGAAACTTTTTATGACTTTGTCATCTTTTCCTCTTCGTGATAGAAGACACATGCTTAAAATGACTTGTTTTAGTCACTTAGTTCAGTGAGGGTGTCGTCTCTTAGCTTTAAGTTCTTTTACCCTTGTCTCTCCCCCTAATGTTGTTCATCTTTACGTTACTCTTTCTAGTCTACCAATTTTCTTCATACACATCTCTTTTTCCCTTCTCTTTCCCACCATGCTTATTCCTCATACACATCATCTACATGCCCTTATCTTCTTCCTTATCTGTGCCTTCTCTTTCTCCTCATTATCTAATATTCATCCTTAAATATGTCTCGCTTTTGTCATTTAGTTTAGTGAGGACTTCGTTCCTTCAATTTTTTTTACATTTAGTGTCCTCCCCCGACCCTTCTCCCTCTCCCTCTTACTTTCTCCTAATGTTCCTAGTCGAATGCAATATGTTTCGTGCAGACATTAAGCGTACAGTTAATAGTTGGCGTGTTCTGCTTCTAGAGCAGCCCGAGATTCATACATAGATAATTGTCTGATAGCTATTACAAAATAAAATTAGGAGTTTGGGTGACATCTGGTTAGGTAAATCGCTAATAGTACGCACTCAGTGTATGAGTGTGCTCTTTCTTATAATGTCTTTTCACCATCTACGGTACAGATGTGGATGTAGTAGTGGTTTTCTACTTAATAATCTTATTGCTAGTGCGAGTCTAGGATGATGGTGCAGGAGTGGTTGCATCTTTGTCTTTAAGAGTTGCATCCGTTACTAAGATTAATCTATTCCTCCTCTTCATCTTTTTGTCCTTCCGTTCCCCTTCTCTTCCCAAATTTCTCCCCCTTCTCACCTCCCCCTAAAGGTCTCTCTCTTATTGTCCCCCCTTCATCTACTATGATCATTTTTCCTTTTCCTCCACCTCCCTTTTTACATTTCTCATCCTCCCACAATCCCTCTTAAATGCAGAATTAAATATGGTTTTCTTTTGTCATCTATTTTAGATAGTTTCTTTCATTCAACCTTTTCTATCCCTCTTATGTTTCATCATTCTTCTCATGCACTCCCTCATATCCTTCTTTTCTTGTTTTTCCCAATGTTGTAGAACTTTATTTCCCTCATATTTATAACTTTATTCAAACACAATCTTAATTTAGATCATTGAAACAGATATAGTCCATTTAATCTTTTTAGTGAAATTGTTTTCTTACTTAGAATGACTTAAAATAACCGTCTTAGGCATAATTTGATTGTTCTCATTCGGTCATGAAACATTGTGCGCGATGACAATTTACTTTGTTGTTTGAGTCAAGTAAAGTCTCTAATCTTAAAGTTTTATTATGAATAACAATCATAATTAGAATCAATACATTTCAAAATTATTATGCCTACCTCGATGTATAGCCATCAAAATTGGGAGAAACTTAGAATGACTTCTCCTTCGTCATCCCTCTTTGTAATCTGAGACACATGCTTAAAATAACTTGGTTTGGTCATTAGTTTAGTGAGGGTGTCGTCCCTTAGCCCCAACTTCTTACACTTGTCTCTCCCTCTAATGGTGTTCGTCTATATGTTCCTCTTTCTCGTCTATCAATTCTCCTCGTACTTGTCATCTACATGCCCTTATCTTCTTCCTTTCTCCATGTGCCTCCCCCTCATCATGATCTAAGATTCATCCCAAAACAGGTCTTACTTTTGTCATTTAGTTTAGTTTTCCCTTAGTGCGCCCCCGACCCTTCTCCTTTTTCCTCTCACTTTTTTCTAATGTTCCTCTTCTTCCGGTTCACCATTACCTCCTACTAAGATCGGTTGTCCGCCTCATCTACCACCTTCGTATCTCCATATCCTTCTCTTTCCCTTATTCGTCCCTCCTCTCCTGTCTCCGCTCCTCCTCATCATTCAAGATTCATCCTTATATATGACTACCATTTGTTATCTTGTTCAGCAACGGTTTGTCCCTTTCACTTATCTTACCCTTCATGCTCTTCACGTCCTTTTGTTTCACTCTTTTGTATACTTCTTCCCCTAATGCTACTTTCTTTCTGGTTGCTTATGCCCAGCTACCAAGATCATTCATCCTTCTTGTCCAGTTTTTCGTCTTCTTAATCCCCTTCTTGCTCTTTAATTTCCTCCTTTTGCTTGTCATCGTCTAAGATTCATTTTTCCAAATGAAGTGTTTTTATCATATATTTTAGTGATTGTGTCATCATTTCAACTGTTTCAACCTATCAGATTCCATACCCCTCCTCCCACACTCTTCTTTCTCCTTATCACCTCATCCCCCCTAACATTCATTTTCTTATTTCTCTTTCCTCGTCCACTACGATCATTTTTCATCATCCTTTACACCTCATTATTCTTACCCTTATCCTCCTCATCAACTAAGATTCGTTTCTATATATAAAATTTCTTTTTCATGTACTTTAGTGAAAGTATGTGCCTTAAATACCTTTCATTCCTCATATTATTCACCATATCTCTGAAATTAAATTTATATGTCTCCTTAATGTTTATCATCTTCCGATTATATTCATATTTCTTCGTTACTAAGATTAATTTATTCATCCTTTTGTCCCCCCTTCCCCTCCTCTTCCCACCTCTCTCCCCCTTCTCACTTCCCCCTAAAGCTCTCTCTCTCTCTCTCTCTCTCTCTCTCTCTCTCTCTCTTATTGTCCCCCCTTCTTCATCTACTATGATCATTTTTTCCTTTTCCTCCATTTCTCTTTTTACCTTTCTCATTCTCATATAATCGTTCTTAAATTCAGAATTAAATTTGATTTTCTTTTGTCATTTATTTTAGATAGTTTCTTTCCTTCAACCTTTTCTATCCGTCTTATGTTTCATCATTCTTCTCATGCACTCCCTCATATCCTTCTTTTCTTGTTTTTCCCAATGTTTTAGAACTTTATTTTCCTCATATTTAGAACTTTATTCAAACACGATCTTAGTTTAGACCTTTGAAACAGATCAAGTCCGTTTACTCTTTTTTAGTGAAATAGTTTTCTTACTTAGAATGACTTAAAATAACCGTCTTAAGCATAATTTGATGATTTTCATTCGGCCAGGAAACATTGTGTACGTTGACAATTTACTTTGTTGTTTGAGTCAGCTAAAGTCCCTAATCTTAAAGTTTTATTACGAATAACAATCATAATTAGTATCAACACCTTTCAAAATTATTATGTCTACCTCGATGTGTAGTCATCAAAATTGGGAGAAACTTAGAATGACTTCTTCTTCTTCCTTCCCTCTTTGTAATCTAAGACACATGCTTAAAATAACTTTTTTTTTTGGTAAAGTGTAAGTATATATTTATGTGTAAATAATTACAAGCAAATGACTACAACAGCTTTTGCAGCCATCTAGCGTCTTTTTCACCAATAGGATATTTAATCTTACACAATATTCTATTCTTAACATCGTCTTTAATCAGATTGACAATATAAATGGGGTGCCGCGCAACACCATCAATTCTGCAAATATTCCGCTGCCTCCAGATATAGTAAATTGTCGCATTAATCAATACTCTTAAAACATTGCGTTGTAACTTCGAGCCCCGCACCTTTGTCGCCCAAACGAGAGCCCGTCTAGCCGGAATCCTTTTGTTCACCCACTCGCCAAGCATCCCAATGATTCTAGAACTTCAAGAACATCCAAAGAAAAGATGCTCTAAACTTTCCTCCTCCAACTCACATAGATAACACCGATCATTGTCCGCAACTCCAATTCGCCATAGTTTCTTCCTCGTGTATAGCGCACCCCAGAACACAAGCCATGAAATAAACCTGTGTTTCGGGACACTCCACGCACTCCACACAAGCCTCGCCCAAGTAACTTTCGGATTCGGAACCCTCAGTTCCTGGTAAGCCGTCGAAATTGAGTAGTTGGTATGCGAACCATGCCAGGTACCATTCTCATACATGTGTTTGATCTTCTCCTTAGCCTGACAGATTTTCCTCCAGGCCCATGTAACATCTGAATTAGGCTGATAATCTCGCCACTCCTTACCTTTCAGATAGATGCCATTAACCCACCGAACCCAAAGTCGATCCGGTTGGTCAAAAACCCATGAAGCTAATTTTCCCACTGCCATCTCATTCCACAAATACAAATCCCTCAGCCCCAACCCATCTTCAGCATAAGGACAACATATCTTTTCCCAACTCACAAGAGCCCGATTATTGCCTTCTACAGCTCCCTCCCACAAAAAATTACGGCAAAGATAAATAATTCGAGCCATGACAAACTTCGGAATAATGTAAACCATAACTTACGTTGCAAAAGCTCTCCATATAAACTCCATAGAATCCGAGTCCCCTTTACAAAAGAGGAGCAGGTCATCCGCAAAAAGTAAATGGGTGAGCTTGTTTTGGTCATGCTTAAAATAACTTGTTTTGGTCATTAGTTCAGTGAAGGTGTCGTCCCTTAGCCCCAACTTCTTACACTTGTCTCTTCCCTTAATGTTGTTCCTCTATACGTTCCTCTTTCTCGTCTATCAGTCTTCCTCATATATATATATATATATTTGTGTGTGTGTATGTGTGTGGACATGACATAGGTCCACCACGACGCGGCCACACGCGGGTTTGGGGAGGCGAATGAATCTCATGTGAGATGGATCTCGGATTGAAATTTAAATCTAAATAGGAGTCGCCACCAAACTTTGTGGGAGTTCGGGCCCGTTCGAACCCACTCTATATCCTGGTGGGCCGTGCAAAAAGTATGGCAAATTTGGATTTCAGAGTTTATGGGGTTCGTCCCTTTTCATTGCGATACTGATTCCGATATTATCGGAAATTGTGTATTGAATGACTCTCGTATGCCAACTGTAATCCCCTAGAAATTCTAACGCAATACAGTGGCGGAAACACTGTAGAAGTGGGATTATAACACACTGTAGCTATGTCTTAATTAAATAAAAATGGTAAGTCAATACATAAGCCATAAAATAAAAATGGCTACAAAATAAAAATAAAATAAAATAGAATCCATAAAAGGGTTTTAACAATCCATAATACAGTGATCTTATTAAAACAAGCAGGATTCATAACTGCTCGCTAGCCCACCCGAAGGGAAACACATATACCTGCCATGTTAAAAACATAACAGCCTCAATCAGTGGGGAGCAACGTCAACGTTCTCCCAACCGTATAACATGATTTTCAAACTGTAATTACTATTATAGAAAAATAGTAAAAACGGAAAACAGTAAAACATTATAGTGAAAATAAGCTTTTGGTGAAAAACTTCACGTAACGAAACAATATAATAAAAATGAGTTTTCCGAAGAAAACATAAAACATTTGTCAACCTGCAACCAAATTATATCGATAATAATAAAAATAGTCAAAATGGCGTTATGGATAGGATTAATGCAGAATCTAGACTTTCACTAGGACAATACTAAACTAGCTTCGAGAACTTAGTCAAAACAAATCAGACTTCAGTCTCTAACTAGGCAACTCAACTATAACAGGACTGCGTGCAGCGAGGTCCTGGCTTAAGTAATGTACACCCCTCCTGGACACCAACCGTAATCCAGTTCAACCCGACGGCGACTTACACGATGCGATATCTAAGTTTAAGGTCAAAATATACACACTCCTAAACACAAACCATGCTCAGTTCAACGACCAATGTGTCTCAACATAGACACACCAGCTTTATAGTTGATGACAAAAACGTACATCCCAGACTATATTACTCTAAACCCACACTTTTCCTTATTCCATAACTCCAAAACAATCCATTATCGATATTTAAAAGATGTATTAAATATAAACAATAAGAGAACAAAAGAAAAAAGGAACCACTTTCAAAAAGAGGAAACTTTCTATTTTAGGAAACTTCTATTTTTAGAAACTTACTAAAAATAACATCATATCAAAATAGCAAAATATTAGTTTATACTAATACAACATTTTTAGTAAACGATATAGATTTACAAAACTAATACTTTCGGCCTTAACGATATTAATTCTTAAAACGAGAACATTGAGTTAATGAAATTATTGAAATGTCATACAAGTGTTTATAAAATGATTTAGAAATGTCTTAAACATTTTAAATACTACTAATTAGGGTGTCTCCAAAATTTACAAAACTAAAATTCCCTAATTATTATTAGTTTCGACAATACGATTATGTTCCGGTCACGGAAACAATTTACCCAGCTCTGGGTCCGGGTCGCGTGATCGAGATGTTAGTAATCAGTTGAACACTCGGTTTCCTTTAATCTCTCCTTTATCCCCTCCTTTGATCGGACCTTCCCGACAGAGTTGGCCTGCTCCCTGCACAATGAACGCACAGGGCCCCGGAGGTTGTCCGAGGGAACCCTCTCCGATGCCTAAGTCAGTCCGTGAAATGCCTTGATGAACCTAGCTCGTGAGGAACTAGGTGGTGTTTTAAGAGTGGGAGTCTAGAGAGAGAAAATCCAACCCCCTTCTTGTGGGAAAGGGTTGAGTATTTATACCTTCCCACAAGAGAGGGAAGTAGGAGGGGAGTGGATGGATAAGGAGGTGACAAGTGGCGTCTTCCCATCCACCCATTCCTAATTACCTTAGGCGAAATGACGGGAGGGCCCCTGGGGGTCTTGGCCCTGTCAATCAGGGACATCCCCAGGGCAGGCGGATTTTGAACCGTGGCCGCTGAGCTCTAGCAGGCTGCGTTGGATTGCTGGCCCGGCGGTCGACTGTTTTCCTTAGCGTTTATGCTTTTATTTTGACTGCTTGCCAGGGACTGGCCTCTGGGCATTATAGGCGTTCCTCTAAGGGCCTGTTCGGCAGGCAATTAGTGACAAGCTGCCGACCCTAATCAATTGGCCCTCGTCAGCAGGGAGAAAGCAAGGCTTTCCTTCTGCTGGCGACTCTTGCTTGGAGGGAGGTTGACTTACTTCCATGTCTGCTACCGCATTTAATGCTTTGCGCCTTCCCAAGGAACGAAGCGCAGTTCACGTCAGGTATACAAAGAGTTGAGAGTGTTTTTTGCAATGATCACACTTCTCCTCTTGATGGATTTTCGGGAACCGTGAAGAGTTCCTGATTGGTGGTTCTCCTTCCAGGGTGGTTGGGACGTCATTAATGCTGTGCTTTCACTTGTATAAATCCCAGTTCTCTTCGTCATTTCTGCTTAGCCCATCTTCAATCTTTTCACTTTCTCTGTTTTAATCATGGTTTGGATCAAAAAATTCGTGACTCGCCGTGGAGTTCGCTCTGTTACTTTCCTTTTCAGAGGATTCTGGAGGCTCCGGTACGCTCGAGCTGCTTATCGAGCCATTCGTCGCAGCCGTCGTTCACGGCCTTATTATCATCGGAGTGGCAGGAAAATCTCCATCAGGTCGAGCAAACGTCTTAAGAGATCCTCGCCCCCTGCTGCTCCCAGATTTAGGCGCTGCCCTCAAGGAGGGGGTTGCTTTGACCGGGGGTGCCACGAATGCTTTCCGTGGCTGCACCCTGAGCAGTTTGACCCTGACTTTTCTGATGCTGATTCCTCCCTGGGGTCAGGCCCCTCTTCTCCTGTGAGGAGAACAGGTTGTCGTACCTGCGACGAGTCCCAGGCTGTTCCCTTCGGCAGGGAATGGGAGGACAGTAGCCGAGACTCCGATGACAGCGAGGGTCTTGGTTGCTTGAGTGACAAGGATGGGGATGGACTCCCTGATGATCCTTTCAAGGATTCCCCAGACTGGGACTGGGGTTCGGATTTTGGGAGCCAAGGCAGCCCTGGGGACCATTCCCCAGATTTAGATGACGACTAGGCCTGCGTAGCAGGGTGTGGGCTTGTCGGGCCGGATTTTTAGGCCTTGTGTATTTTTTTTTCTTGTTCGGTACAATATGTAATTTTCCCCTTTCTTTCCTTTCAAGGCTAATGAAATGAAGTTTAATCATCTTTGTTTTTTTTTTGAATGCGGGGATGGCGTCGTCAGTCGATTTTTTTCCTCTGCCACTTTAGTTTTTCGAGGCCCTTCTTGGGAAGGGATGAACAGCCCGTGTTCAGCGTGCGACACGTGGGAGACTGTTGGGGGGTGTCTTGTCAGAGAGGTCGCCCCTTGGGCTTCTTGGGCTTTATATAAGCCCTTCCTCCTCTCCATTCTCTTCTTTTACTTTTTCTGATATTTCCAACTCCTTACACTCTCAAATCGCTTTTGTTGCTGAGCATTCTGCGAGGAACAAGAAGTACCCCTGTCACTTTTTCCGGCGATTATCGGCGTTTTTAGGTTAGAAGTTCTTCTTTAAACCTTTCCTCCTCTTTTTCCCTTTCATAGCCAGTATGTCGCGAGTTCGCCCCCTTTCTTTTAATTCTTTGCTTGGGGGAACTGGGGATGGCGACAGTGGTAGGCGTGACCTAGCTTCTTCCTCCGGGGTCGGCCCCCAGGAAGAGGATGATCATCACAGGGGGGAGGGTGCTGAGTCACCCGAACCTGCTCCCTTCGATGTGGTCGATTCTGATGACGAGGCCCTGGAGGTGGACCCTTCCAGGGTTGCCGGCCCCTTCATCCGTAGGGAGAGGGGGAGGATTTATTACTTGGATAAGAAGAAGTATTTGATCCCCTTAAAGACTTACCCTGAGGCCAAGAACAGGGACCTGATTCTGGAGAGCAATGCTGCTAGGGCAATTGAACAGTTCTATAACTTTGGGGAAGGGTACACAGTCGTAGTTCCGGGGGAAAAAGACACAGTGTGCTGTCCCCCGGAGGGTTGCGTGGCCGTCTACCATAAGGCCTTAGAATTTGGCCTGCGATTCCCACTACATCCCTTCCTGAAGGAAACCTTCAGGAGGATGAATGTCGCCATTGCCCAGCTAACAGCCACAGCCATTAGATCCTTAGTAGCTTACACTTGGACCTGCCTTTTTCATGGCGAGGGGCCTTATATTGACGCCCTTCGCTTTATGGTCGGTCTTCAAATGGTGTCCTCGTCAGGGGGGGATGGCTCCCCTGGTTATTGGTCTCTGCAGAGACAAAAGAAGTATGCCTTGGTCTGGCCGGCTTTGAGCAGCCTGAAAGACTGGAAAAATAACTTTTTATACGTCCATAGCGCGTCAGGGTGGAAGATTCCTAGGCACTTTAGGAATCATGTCCACACCCGTATGGAAACACGCGAGGAGTACCACCCAGGCGTCGGGGGGAAGGCCCTGGAGGTCAAGTTGAGCGCGAAGGAGGAGATTTTGATTCAAAAGTTTGAAATTGTTGCGGACAAACATGACACCTTTGGCCCTGCCTTCTGGCTCCCTCACGCGGAGCTTATTACGACAGACGAGTACTTGCTCCCCTTGGGCCTGATTCCTGGCCTTGAAGGTAGTTCTAGAGAGTTTTTGCTGTCACGATTTTCCAGAGACTTTATTTCTCCTTGCTTTTTAGATGACCGCCTTTCCCTTTCTGCAGATTCCTATACTTGGCGCTGGACAAAGAAGCAAGTCAGGAGACTGGGCTTGAGTGAGGATCTAGTCGTTCTCTCGAAGCGTCCTTCTCTCCCTGCGAATTTCAGGAAAGGGAGCAAAGCCTTAATGAAGCTTGTAAAAGATTTTGCTGCTGGTCGAAAATCGCCTCTCCCTCCCCGGTTGCCTTCGTCGAAGCCGGCGACCCCTAACCCCAGTATCCATGAGGGGGAGGCTGAGGTCACTTCTGGAGCTACCCCCTCCCCAGGTCAGAAGCAGGGTGCTTCTCCAGCTGGGCCTCGAGCTTCTCAGGGAACGCAGCCTGGGAATTCCGAGGGAACTGAGGAAATTGTTCCCTTGGAGCTGAGGAGGAAAAGAGAAAGGGAACCTCCTAGTGCTGATGTGGTGGATCTGGAGGAGGATGCTACCACCCCTGAGGCGAAGCGTTCTGCCCGTGAGCTTCCAAGTACCCCCTTCCCGGAGGAAAACGCAGA
This sequence comes from Agrostemma githago, assembly GCA_958450325.1. Classification (NCBI taxonomy): domain Eukaryota; kingdom Viridiplantae; phylum Streptophyta; class Magnoliopsida; order Caryophyllales; family Caryophyllaceae; genus Agrostemma; species Agrostemma githago. The sequence continues at coordinate 55,942,641 of OY288249.1, read as the reverse complement.
GTTCCACTACACTGCTGGTGACAGTGTGGATGTGTCAGGTCTGCTTTCTGATTCCGGTGCCGTCTTGGCTGACCGCCTCACCAAATCTGTGACCTCGACTTCTCATCAAGTGCTTCAGTACATCTAGCGTACCTCTAAGGTTCTGCTGGCGTCTGCCGAGCTGGCGGCTCTCAGCCGCCTGAGTGATGAAGAACTGACGGTCACACCCGGGGCTCCTCCTCCTGACCGTCTGGCTATGGTAGAGAGGGATATTACCTTGATAAGCTCCTTGAAGGATAAGCTGGCAAGGCAGGAGGGCGAGCTAGAGGAGGTAAAGAAGCAGGCTGGCCAGTGGAGGCTGCAGGGGGAGAGGGCTGTGAAGGAAATAGCCAAGCTGGAGGCTGATTTGAAGGAGAGCCGCCTGTCGATGGATCGAGCTAACCTCTCTTTGGCTGAGATGGGGCACTTAAAGGGGAGAGTGGCTGACTTGGAGGAGCAATTGTCCAGAGCTAACTCGACTTTTGAACAGGCTAAAGGAGAATGGAAGAAGGAGAAAGAGACCCTGGCAGAGGAGACTGAAGCTGCGGTGGACGCCAGCTTCGCGAGCGGTGCCAACTCTTCCCTGGAGTTGGTGATGGAGGTGATAGGGGAAATGTTCCCCACCTTTGATGAGGAAACCTTCCGGAATCTCTATACTGCCAAGAATGATGCTCGGGCGGCCAGGCAGCCTGAGGCAGACGCCGGCCCTCGTCAGGATGCTCCGTGACGCTCCTTTCTTGTAATAGTCTTACTTTTCTGTGCTGAACCTGTGTTATGGCCAGTTTGTCTGTAATATTTGTCCTTTTGGTTTCTTCGCCTTAACTTTGTAAAGACTTCCTACCCTTCGTGGGCTTTGCTGTGTTATATTTTCTGGTTTTGCTTTTCTTCGTTTCTTTAAGGTATGCTTTGATCTAGAACTCGGGGGATCTTTCCCTAATGTTAGTCGTGCGTAGCGTAGCTCGTCCCTGATTCCTGCTTGGAATCCAGGGGGCTTGCTCCCTGTCTGCCCAGAGGTAGGCAGGGAGGTCTGCGTTTCTTATGCAAGGTTGGGGAGCCTGCCCCCAGTCCTCGTTGACCCGGCCTGTCCCTGGCTTTTGTTCAAAGTCCAGGGGGCCTGCCCCCTGCCTGCCTGGAGGTAAATAGGGAAGTCGTCATGCGTTTTTTATACAAGGTTGGGGAGCATGCCTCCAGTCCTTGTTGATCTGGCCTGTCCCTGGCTTTTGTTCAAAGTCCAGGGGGCCTGCTCCCTGCCTGCCCAGAGGTAAGCAGGGAGGTCTGCGTTTCTTATGCAAGGTTGGGGAGCCTGCCCCCAGTCCTTGTTGATCTGGCCTGTCTCTGGCTTTTGTTCAAAGTCCAGGGGGCCTGCTCCCTGCCTGCCCAGAGGTAAGCAGGGAGGTCTGCGTTTTTTATACAAGGTTGGGGAGCATGCCCCCAGTCCTTGTTGATCTGGCCTGTCCCTGGCTTTTGTTCAAAGTCCAGGGGGCCTGCCCCCTGCTTGCCCAGAGGTAAGCAGGGAGGTCTGGAATTTTTGTTGGGGTGTTCATTTTCTTTAGCTTCGGCAACAGGGGGGCCTCCCCCTATTGCCCCCTGCTCGTTTGTGTGTGAAAACGCAAGTTTGAACAGGCAACGAGTATGAATCTGAAGCTCTCTCATTTCTTTATAAAAATTTTGACACAAGGGTGGTCGGAGCCGTCGACATTTTTTGACCGTTCTCCGCCATTGTTTTTCAGCAAAATAAAAACTATCTTTAGACTTGGTTTAGACATAATATTTCTTCAGGGTGTCCGCGTTCCAGTGAGCATTCAACTCTTGTCCTTCAAGGTTGGCGATTTTATATGTGCCTGGTCCCAGGATTTGAGTTACTTGGTATGGACCTTCCCAGTTGGCACTTAGCTTCCCGTGCTCCCTTGATTTTCCAACAGCCTGCGTTTTTCTGAGAACCAGATCACCCATCTGAAAATTTCTCTGGTGTACTCTTCTGTTGTAGGCTTTCCTCATTCGTTGCTGGTAGGCGACGATGTTGGTACTGGCCTCCTCCCTTATCTCACTGACTAGATCTAAGGCCTCAACCATTGCAGCTTCATTCTCAGTTTGGTCGTATTGCAGGGAGCGCAGAGATGGGATCCTGGCCTCAATTGGTAGTAGAGTCTCTGCTCCATATACTAGGCCGAACGGGGTCTGGCCTGTAGATTCCTTTTGGGTGGTCCGGATTGACCAGAGTATGCTGGGAAGCTCGTCAGCCCATCTGCCCTTGAGGTCATCTACCATCTTCTTAAGGCCATTCAAGATCTGCTTGTTGGCTGCCTCTGCCTGTCCGTTGGTTTGAGGATGGCAGACGGCCGAGTAGGCAACCGCGATGCTATGGCTTTCTAGCCAGATTCTCAGGGGATCATTGTCAAATTGCCTGCCATGATCAAACACCAACATTTTTGGCAGGCCGAATCTAATGATGATATTCCGCCATATCACTTTTCTGACTGCTGTTTCGGTAATGTTGGGCACTGCTTCAGCTTCTATCCATTTGGTGAAGTAGTCTATAGCCACGATCAAGAACTTCCTGCCCCCGGTGGCCACCGTGAAAGGTCCTAGTATGTCCATCCCCCACTGAGCGAAAGGGATGGGGGATAGGATTGGCCTGAGTTCCTAGGCCGGGACATGGATTGACGGAGCGAAGAGTTGGCATTTTCTGCACTTCTGGGTCAGGCTTCTGTCATCTGCTAGCATGGTAGGCCAGTAGTAGCCTGCCCTCAGGGCCTTGTGGGCCAACGATCTTCCTCCGATGTGATGTCCACAGATTCCTGAGTGGATGTCCTCCAGGACTTCGGCAGCCTGGTCTGCTCCTAGGCATTTGAGCAGGGGGTAAGTGAAAGATTTCTTATAGAGTTCTTCGCCAATGATTATGAACCAGGCTGCTTTGGCCTGTACCTTCCTCTTTTGTATCGGATCTGATGGCAGGATGCCATGCTTTTTGAACTGGATGAGGGGGGTTATCCAATTTTCCGGTCCTTCCTCGACGGTGCTAATTGTCTGACAGGCGCTGGTGGATTTTTCATGCAAAACATCAACCCACACCGATCTCCGTATGTCTTGTAGGCTGGAGCTGGCCAGTTTTGACAGAGCGTCGGCTCGGTTGTTCTGTGATCGAGGTATTTGCTGGATTTCATAGGACTTTAGTCCTGACAACTCTTGCTTTACTTTTTCAAGGTATGTGGCCATGGTCTGGTCTCTGGCCTCATACTCTCCGTTAATTTGATTAGCAATGAGCTGAGAATCGGTAGCTAGTGTAACTCGCTCTGCCCCTGCGGCTTTAGCCAGTTTTATCCTTGTGAGCACAGCCTCGTATTCCGCCTCGTTGTTTGATGCCGGGAGGGTGAATCTGAGTGCATGCTCAAAATCCACTCCCGCAGGGCTGGTTAGCACGACGCCTGCACCTGCACCATTGGCTGTTGAGGATCCATCAGTGTGCACGATCCACTCCTCGGCAGGGGGCTCCTCTTCCCCTGAATGAGAGCATTCAGCCAGGAAATCGGCCAAGGCTTGGGCTTTGATGGCTGTCCTTGGCTGGTATGATATCCCCAGCCCACTTAACTCGATCGCCCATTTCAGCAGTCTCCCTGATTTCTCAAACTTTTCCAACACTTTTTCCAGTGGTTGGTCGGTGAGGACCACAACGGGATGTGCGTCAAAGTAGGGTCTGAGTTTTCTGGCTGCAACGATGACTGCATAGGCGGCTTTTTCTATCAAGGGGTAATTTCTTTCTGCTGTTCCCAGGGCGTGACTCACAAAGTAGATGGGTTGCTGTGAGTTTGCTTCCTCCCTTAGGATGACAGCACTTACCGTTGTGTTTGTGACAGCAATGTATAGGTACAGTTTTTCTCCGGCTACCGGTCTTGCCAGGGTAGGGAGTTTCTTAAGGTGCTCCTTCAATTGCTCGAAGGCTTTCTTTTGTTCATCCTCCCATTTGAATTGCTTGTTGCCTTTTAATATTTTGAAGAAGGGGGTGGACTTGTCTGCCGACCTGGTGATAAACCGAGCCAGGGCGGCCATTCTGCCTGTGAGCCGCTGAATATCCCTGATGGTTTTAGGCTCCGGGAGGTCTAGGACCGCCTGAACTTTCTCGGGGTTGGCGTCTATCCCCCTGGAGCTGACCAAGAAACCCAGGAATTTTCCGGATCGGACCCCGAATGTGCATTTTTTCGGATTCAGCTTCATCTTATATGACCGCAGGGAAGAGAATGTCTCCTGAAGGTCTGTCAGATGCTCTTTGTCCCCCTTACTTTTGACGATTGCATCGTCGACATAGGCTTCCAAGTTTCTTCCTTTTTGATTTTCGAAGACTTTGTCTACCAATCGCTGATAGGTGGCGCCTGCATTCTTCAGCCCAAATGGCATCATCTTGTACATGTAGATGCCATGGCTGGTTATGAAGGCGCACCTCACTCTGTCCGGCTGCCAGAGGTACACTTGATGGTACTCTGAGAATGCATCCAGGAAGCTTAGCGTGGTGTATCCGCTAGTGGCGTCCACTAGTTGATCTATCCTGGGCAGAGGGTAGCAGTCCTTAGGGCAGGCCTTGTTAAGATTTGTAAAGTCTACGCACATTCTCCATGCTCCTGACGACTTTTTTACCATCACAACGTTTGCTAACCACTCAGGATAGTCACAGACTTTGATGAAATCCACCTTTAGGAGTTTGTCTATTTCTTCTTTTATTGCTGCATCCTTTTCTACGGACATGTTCCTTTTCTTCTGCTTCACAGGGCGAGCCTCCGGATTAATGTTCAGCTTGTGAACAATAAAAGCCGGGTCGACCCCTGGCATCTCATCTGCAGAGTAAGCGAATACGTCCCTATTTTCTCTCAGGATTGCAATTAGTTCCTTTTGGTAGGACTCCTCCAGGTCGGCCCCTATAAGGACCTGCCTTCCTGGTTCTAAGTCTACTAGCATGCTTTCCCCTTCAGGCTCTAGGTGGACTGATTCTTGCTGGGCAGTCGGGATCTCACCTTCCCTGCTGGGAGAGCATTGGGCTTTTCGCTTTCCTTTTCTTTCTGTCTCATGGGCTTGCAGGGCCACGGAGTAACAGTGTCTGGCCGACTCTTGATCCCCGTGGACCTTCCCTTCCATGCCAAAGTCTGTTACATAGGCTATGGTGACGGCCCTAATTGATATAGCAGCTTCTATTTCATCTAGGGTGGCTCGACCTATCAGGGCGTTGTACGCAGATTTGGCATCCACCACAACAAATGACGCCCTGACATTTCTGGCCGAGTTCCCCTTCCCAAACGTCACCGGTAGATCGATAACTCCCATGGGTAGCATGCCTGCCCCATTGAACCCATACAAAGATCCGGGGGCTGGCTTCAGATGTCTTTTTTCTAGATTCATTTTCTCAAAAGCGTCTTTGTATAAGAGATTTGTGTAGGCGCCAGTGTCCACCATACACCTCTTGACAATGTGATTGCTAATTTCAAGGGTTAAGACCAGAGGGTCACTATGCGGGTACACGACTCTCCCTGCATCTTCAGGGGTGATGCTTAGGGTAGTGCCCCTTGGACTCCCTGCCCTCTCGGCGTAACAAATTTGGTTCCGCAGTTCGCGGATCTGCCTTTTCTGGCTACGTCTGCTGGTCCGCCCTTCTATATCTCCTGATACTACATGGATGACCATGCGATTTTGGGCTGAGCCTTCAGGTTTGTCCGTTGCCTCTTTCTGGGGTTTGTTCCTTGCTGCATAGTTACTTAGCCAGCCGTTTCTTATTAGTTTCTCTATTTCGTCTTTTAAGTGGCGGCATTCCTCCGTGTTATGGCCTATGCAATCGTGGAACGTGCAGAATTTTTTGGGATCCCCTTTTGGGCTGCGCGGCTTGTTTGGACGAGTCCATTTTGCTGTTTCTTTTTCCAACTCGAAGATTTCTGCTCTCGGCCTGTTGAGGGCCGTGTAGCTGTCAAATCTTGGCTGGTATGTTGTGCGTTCCTTCTTGGGGGTGTCTCCCTCTTCTATCTGTTTGCCGGGCTCGTTTCTGCCACGTCCACCCTGCGGTCCCCCTTGCGGCCTTGCCTGGCCCGCAGGGGTGTCCGGCAGGCGGTGAAACTCTTCCTGCAGAATAAACCCTTCAGCAATTTTCCTGGCCATGGCCAAGGTTTCTGGCTGGGCCCTGATCATCTGATTTTTCATTTCTCCTGGGAGCAGGGAGATTGTCAGGGCGTAAGCAGCGGTGGAGTCATCGATCTCCCTGACTTGCTGGTAGGATAAGTCAAACCTTCTTAGGTACTCCCTTACACTTTCACCCTTCTTCCGCTTTAGGGTCATAAGATCGAAGCGAGTGAGACGTCTCCTTTTGTTCCCTGCATATTGTTCGAGGAAAACCTCGGCCAACTCTATGAAGAACTTGATTGATCCTTGGCGGAGGTCCCTGAACCACCCTTGTGCGAGCCCTACCAGGGTGGTTGGGAAGACTTTGCACCAGATAGCGTCATCCACGTCGTACATGCCCATGTGGCTCTCAAATGCCGCCAGGTGGTCCTCTGGGTCTGTTGTCCCGTCAAACTTAATGGTGGGCATTTTAATTTTCGGGATGGGGTATTCTTGTACCTCAGGATGAAGTGGGGTTTTTGTGGACCTGCCTACCATTCGTGACCTGCTTTCCCCAGACTGGTTACCGTGAATATCCCATTGTCTATGGATCGGTTTCCTCGTACTGGGGGAGCGGTGCCTTGGCGGCGGCCTGCTTGCTGCTTCGTCTTCTGTCTCAGGGGAGATTTGTCTGGGTCTCTTTCTCTGAGAGTGGCAGAGGTTCTCGTCCTGGTGGTATCTGGATTCAAGTGGTTGCCCCCGATTGAGCCTAGACTGCAGGCTTTGGGACAAACCCGGGGCTGGCTGTTCCTTGGCCGCCGGTGTTAACCTGGAGAAGACCCCGCCCTGCTTTTCTCCCAGGCGCTTAGATATGGGCTCCTTGTGCCTCATCCGCTCCTGCAATTCTCGGGACAAACCTCTCTGTTCTCCAGACGCGGATTCTGTTGTGTGAATGGAGAATGCCTGCTGGACAGGTGGCTCTGGGCTGCCCGTTGTGATACGCCTCTGCACCTGCGCGTATGCTTGTGCCGTCCTTCTTGCTTTCCTCTGAGTGTTTCTGGCGGCGGTTCGCTTCGTGCCCCCAGCTCCATCCCTGCTTATTGAGGGTGGCTGCCTGGGGGCCGTTGCGACCCTGCCTACCAGGTCCTCAGGAGTGAACTTCTGGTTTAGCATTGCAGAGAAGAAAGCGGCTGTCTGCACCATCTGAGCTGGGGTCAGGTTCAGAGTGTGCCCTGGGTATGTCCCCAACTCCGGTGCTACAGCGGCGTTTGGCACGCCTAGGAGACTGGTTCCTCCCACCCCTAGGATCGCGGCGGGAGGAGCCCTCTCTGGCTGTGGCATGCCGTACAGGGGGGTCACCGGTGGAACCGTCGGACCCGCCCCCGCACTGGCGTCAACGATTTCCGGCATGATCACTTTGATTGGTTTAGTTTTTGTAATTAGGAATGGTTGATTTTTATGTGGGTAATCCGTGGATACAACCAGATCGTCCCCACAGACGGCGCCAAATTGTTCCGGTCACGGAAACAATTTACCCAGCTCTGGGTCCGGGTCGCGTAATCGGGATGTTAGTAATCAGTTGAACACTCGGTTTCCTTTAATCTCTCCTTTATCCCCCTCCTTTGATCGGACCTTCCCGACAGAGTTGGCCTGCTCCCTGCACAATGAACGCACAGGGCCCCGGAGGTTGTCCGAGGGAACCCTCTCCGATGCCTAAGTCAGTCCGTGAAATGCCTTGATGAACCTAGCTCGTGAGGAACTAGGTGGCGTTTTAAGAGTGGGAGTCTAGAGAGAGAAAATCCAACCCCCTTCTTGTGGGAAAGGGTTGAGTATTTATACCTTCCCACAAGAGAGGGAAGTAGGAGGGGAGTGGATGGATAAGGAGGTGACAAGTGGCGTCTTCCCATCCACCCATTCCTAATTACCTTAGGCGAAATGACGGGAGGGCCCCTGGGGGTCTTGGCCCTGTCAATCAGGGACATCCCCAGGGCAGGCGGATTTTGAACCGTGGCCGCTGAGCTCTAGCAGGCTGCGTTGGCTTGCTGGCCCGGCGGTCGACTGTTTTCCTTAGCGTTTATGCTTTTATTTTGACTGCTTGCCAGGGACTGGCCTCTGGGCATTATAGGCGTTCCTCTAGGGGCCTGTCCGGCAGGCAATTAGTGACAGGCTGCCGACCCCAATCAGATTATAAATAGGATTTTACGGCAAATGTCAAATTAAATCTTTTAACGTCTTTTATTTAATTAAACCATTGAATATATTTAGAGTATGTTAAGGGATGATTTAACTCTTAATGTTTCAGAATCAAATATTTTCAAAATGGCTGGAAAAATAATTCTTTTAGGTAAGACGAAGCATTTTAACGATAAATCACATTTTGTCCAAAAATCAATACTTATTAATTAAAGACTCTAATAAATAGTACAAAAATTACGTAAAATAGTTAAAATATATTTATGGACATTCTGTCTAGAAAAGAAAATTTTCCAGAATCCTAAATCTCGGTTTTTAAAGATTTCCTTGTTAACCGTCCAATCTTGACAATAACGATTAATAAAAATAGTAATTACAAAACGATTTAAGTATTAATATGCAAAAATTATTATTAAACCTAAAAATCATGATTTTCCAGAATCTACCATTTTTCCAGTTTTCCAAAAATTTCAGATTTAATAAATCCCGTCAAAACCGTCTTTAAAACCCGTTTTCACAATTAACGATTCCATTAATAAAACTTATCGTTCCTAACATTTTATTAAGGCACTAAAAATCATAAAATTACATTTTATCATGAAATCATCATAATCATAATTTTTTTCCAGATTAAATCAAAAGACCAAAAATCGAGAATTTAAACGACAAACGCGGTTTTAACGATGAACGATGATTTAAAGTGATTAATTAATTCATCCACTTAACAATTCCAACAAATTACGAAAAATTTCAGAAAGTTCTATTTCATCAGAAAGCTTCACCACGTCAAAAATCAGATTAAAATAAAATGTTTAAGTACTAGAACTAAAAATCGGCTTTTAATCGTTTTTGTCCGAAAACGGTAATAATTCAATAATCGATATCAAAAATATCAGAAAAATACTAAATTATTAAAAATCATCAAAAACAACATTTTTTCAGAATATAAACATATATTACATGTTTAGGCCGATTATTACGATTTTACAAATTAATATAACAATTTAATCGTTAATCTCGTAAAAGCGATAAAAATACCGAATCACACAAATTTTCAATTTTTAAAATTTTTCCAGAATTCGTGACATACATATATTGCCAAAATAAAACATAAAAATATATACATGCAAATACTCAATTAAAATCATGAAATATCGAGTAACATCGACGTTACCTCTACTCCAAGTCTGAGTTGATAATAAATTCGTCGGCTTCGGGATCAACCAAGAATCCTAATTCACATGACATACATGGTACAAAAATACCATGAGAAAACTAAAAGAATCAAGGTAAATAACGATCGGAAATAACATCGATTATTACCTTAACGAAGGGAAAAGAAAATCGATAATTTAGAAGATGAAAATACGACGATCAAAGCTTGATTATGGATGAAAATGGCTGCTGAAAATGGGCAGGAACACCAGCCAAAAAGAGGGAGAAAGAAGAGGTTTTTGTTAAAATAAAATTGATGTAAAAATGAATAAGAAAAATATGAAAGGATGGTGGATGAATGTAGCATTAAAATTGATAAAAACAATGTGAATGTAGTCTTAAAATTTCAGCCAAAATGAATGTGATGGTAGCATGAAAAGTTTGTAATTTAAGCATGTAAATCAATTAAAGAGAAAAATATCTTTTTAGTTAAAGTTTAAACATAAAGTGTTATGTAAATAAAAGTTGTAATCAAATGTTTTACTACATGGTCACGGTCCAAAAGGTCTCTTTTTAGTTGTAGATTGATAAAAATAAGGATCATAAAATTATTAAAAGCATTTCAAAGCAATTCGAGTAAACCGCGCGTTCGAAAATAATTATTTACGAAACTTCGTAATAAACTCATTAAAGGCTAAATTTTCGTAAATAAAATATTTTTTAGTTGAAAATATTATATAAATATATCTAGACATTTGTAGGAAAAGGAATAGCTTAAATCAGAGTTTAAAAACGTTAATTCGTAGAGAAGTAGAATTCCTCGCAGAAAAATAATTAGTTTACGAAGAAAATCAAATAAATAGATTTAAAAGAATTAAAATCTTTCAAAATAAAAATAAATACCATTAGACTCAAAAATGAAAATAGAGCTTAGTAAAATGATGAAATATGAGGCCAAAAGTGACAGAGTTAAGACGGAGTCCTAACGGAAAGAATGAAAATGCTTAGGAAAAATAGCGGGTGTTACACAAAAATCACGTAAAATAGCTAAAATATATTTATGGACATTCTTTCCAGAATTTTTTTTTTCCAGAATCCTAAAACTCGGTTTTTAAAGCGTTTTCTAGTTAATAGTCTAATCTCGACAATAACGATTAATAAAAATAGTAATTACAAGACGGTTTAAGTATTAATATCCAAAATTTATTATAAAACTTAAAAATCATGATTTTACAGAATCTACCATTTTTCCAGATTTCCAAAAATTCCAGATTTAATAAATCCCGTCAAAACCGTCTTTAAAACCCGTTTTCACAATTAACGATTCCACTAATAAAACTTATCGTTCCGAACATTTATTAAGGCACTAAAAATCATAAAATTACATTTTAATATGAAATCATCAGAATCACATTTTATCCAGATTTAATCATAGGACCAGAAATCGAGAATTTAAACGACAAACACGGTTTTAACGAAAAACGATGATTTAAAGTGATTAATTAATTCATCCACTTAAAAATTCCGAAAAATTATGAAAATTTCAGAAAATTCTATTTCATCAGAAAGTTTCACCACGTCAAAAATCATATTAAAATAAAATGTTTAGGTACTAGAACTAAAAATAGGCTTTTAATCGTTTTTTCCGTAAACGGTAATAATTCAATAATCGATAACTAAAATATCAGAAAAATACTAAATTATTAAAAATCATCAAAAACAACATTTTCCAGAATATAAACATATATTACATGTTTAGGCCGAATATTACGATTTTACAAATTAATAAGACGATTTAATCGTTAATCTCGTAAAAGCAATAAAAATACCGAAACATGCAAATTTTCAAGTTTTAAAAATTTTCCAGATTTTATGACATACATATATTGTCAAAATAAAACATAAAAATATATACATGCAAATACACAATTAAAATCATGAAATACCGAGTAACATCGATGTTACCTCAGTCCAAATCCGAATCAATAATATATTCGTCGGCCTCGGGATCGACCACAAATCCTACAATATATAAATATCATGGCAGAAAAATACCATGAGAAAACTAATAAAAACAAGGTAAATAATGATCGAAAACAACATCGATTATTACCTTAACGAAGGGATTGGAAAGAGGATTATTTTGACGATAAAAATGATGCGATCAAGGCTTGAATTAAACAAAAGTCAGCCTAGGAGAGGAGAGGAGAGGAGTGTCACGGCCAGAAATGAAGAAGAAAAGAATTTTTTTTCTTACGTTAAAAGTGAATAAAAGATGTAAGAAAATGGATGGTTTTGTTATGAATGAATAGCATTAAAATTTAGATGAAAACTAGGTGAAATGTGTGAGGAAACCAGACAAAAGAATGAATATGAGGAGAGTGAAAAGTTTGAGTAATAAAGCATGGAATAAATGGAAGAAAATAATCTTACGTTTACGGTTTAACGTGATAAAATGAAACGTATAAATAATACGTAGTAAAATTGTGACAAGAAGCTTTGTCGGTCTAAAATGTGAGGAAATGGTCTCAAATAATTTATAAGTTGATAAAAAGAAGGATCGTAAAGTAGTTAAAGATATTTCAAAGCAAATCGAGTAAACCTCGCGCAAGAAAATAATTATTCGCGAAACTTCGTATTAAAAATCATAAATGGCTACTCTTTAGTAAATAAAAATATTTCTTGGTTGAAAATATTATACAAATGTATTTTAACATTTTTAGGAAGAGGAATAACTTAAATCCGAGCTTAAAAACGTCAATTCGAAGAGAAATAAAATTCCTCGCGGAAAATAAATTAGTTTACGAAGAAAATCAAATAAATAGATTTGAAAGAATTAAATCTTTAAAAATTAAAAATAAAAATCATTAAACTCAAAAATAAAAATAAAGCTTAATAAAATGATGAAATATCAGGCCGAAAAGTGACAGAGCGAGTTAAGACGGAGTCCTAACGGAAAGAATAAAAATGCTTAGAAAAATAGTGGGTGTTACACCAACGGTTTCGGACATCAGGAAACCACGGTTCTGAGTAAGGGGTGAGGGTACGTGTTGGAAAGTTCACAAAGAACACCCAACCCCGCCTGCACTTAGCGGCCTCTACTTAGATATCGTTCATTTTTCGTGTACGCGCGTTAGTTTGACGGTTAAATGATATGCAAACACCGTTTTGACGAAACATGTGAATTATGTTTGATCTACGTTGTTGAATGCATCTTTCGACTAAGTCGAAGTTGTATTTAGCATGCGAGGTTCGTTTTAGTATAATAGAACAAACGACGAGAATAAAATACAAAAGAAGAAGCAAACGAGTTAGTAACGATGATAACGGTTTGTAAAAAGATTAGAATGACATAAATGACATGATGCACGGTTTTGAAAAGAGTAGGACACGTGATAGACTTGACACGTGTTGACCGAAGTCGTTAAAAAGATTTTATCGGGACTCGAAATATGTTGAAAAGCTCACGGTTTCTATAAACCAGGGGCCACTCGATCGAGTCATAGGGTGGACTCGACCGAGTGGTACTTGGAAAAGCGTTCTGTCCCGGTTTAGGGGTGCCACTCGATCAAGTGCCCCCTGTACGAACAAGCTGTTCGTAAATTCGTTTTTGGTTTTGAAATTGATAATTTTGCTAAATCGCGTGAAAATATAATATGATTGACATTCTATTCAGTTTTTGATACTCGTTATATTTGATGCTTGATTATTGAATCAATATCTAATATTAGAGTGAATTTGTAAAAGACGTTTATAAACCGTTTTAAACCGAATTAAGATGAAAATAATTCCTCCGCGTCGTAATGCCATAATTAGTCTTTTCGGACCATGTGACTATTATTTCGGCGTCAACGGAATCTTGGTAAATATGTTTTATTGATCGATCCTTTAGATCCGATATTCGACTATAGAGTCGATATCGTATCCTAGGAAATAACGCTTTTAGAAAATAGTATGATAATATCGATATTGGAAACGAGAAAATAAATAAATAAAAAAGACGCGACTGGGACGACGTAGAAGACGAGAAAGATAAAAAAAAGGAAGAGAGAAAACGAGAAAGTGGGATTTGTAACACCTTCAACCTACATGCTTAATTATCTCAAAAACGAACTCGTAGTAGCGGCCTAGGCGCGGGAGCGTTAAGATGTATATAGGAGAGTTGTGGTTTATATAATTGGGAAGGGATTTGACGAGTTTTGCTCTCAGGTCTTTGACGAGTTTTGATCTCGGGTTTCCTAAAGGATTTCAAGAGGAAGAATCGGGATTGGATGTGAATTGTCTATGTTGTAACCGTCTTTTTTGTGTTGTGCAAATGGGTGTATTTATAGGAGAGGTTCCCGGTTTTGGCTAGGAAAGGTACTCGGCTTGGATGCAATAGGATTCTGTCTTTGGATAGGAAAAGCCGGTTGTAGATGAGAGGAAACACCCGGTTGGGATAGGAATAGATTCCGGTTTCGGATAGAAAAGAGGCCACTCGATCGAGTGGTGCATAGTACTCGATCAAGTGCCCGGTCTGGCGTCCGTTTTATGCGTTTTTGTGAGCTCACTCGACCGAGTGGGCCGGTCCACTCGATCGAGTGGGTCTAGCCGGGTGGAAAGCTCTTTTAGAGATCGAGTTTTATCTTTAACGGAGAGTTTTAATTGCTTTGTAGCTGATTTTTTGTGGTATTTGACTTCAAATCGGATTTCCGAACGCTGCATGGCAGATTTTTCCGTCTCGGAAACGCCTTTGACCGGGGTTTGACCCGATCGCTAAAAGACGATTTTGCCCTTGGTGTCGGTTTTGACTCAAATTATTCTTATTTCATTGGAAATGACTCACTGGGCCTGGATTTGAGGTCGGTTTGGTGAGATTTTTACTCTGCTAAAAGCTCACGCCAGATACTATAGATTCTGAGTCCAAAATCGAGTGTATTAAGTCATGTTTACGTCCGATCATCATCGGGTATTTTTTGGGAACCGCTATAGACACCTAACGGCCAAAGACACCTAACGGCCAAATGTGGGTGTCTACAGAGCCCCCACTCTGACCGGGGCTTGGACAAGGCAAAATTCAGAGTAGCTACCAGGCCAATCGAGGATTAAGACCTGGCAGACTTCCGGTCGACTCGTTTATAGTCCATTAGACTCGCGTGAAAGGGCTCGCCAACCATAAGATAGAAATCATACCTGAGTTAGTGTTACCTGGGATAGCTCCGTGGGGACTTGTTCTTGAAGCCCTGGGTGTATCTGTATGCGGATACATCCCATCTTGGAGCTGCGCGGGAGCTTGCCTAAGAAGCCTTGGGTGTGTCCGTTTGCAGACACATCCCAATCCGGAATTACGCGGGAGCTTGCCTAAGAAGCCCTGGGTGTGTCCGTTTGCAGACACATCCCAAATCAGAACTACGCGGGAGCTTGCTTAGGAAACCCTGGGTGAGCCCATTTGCAGACACATCCCGATCCGAAATTCGCGGGAGCTTGCCTAAGAAGCCCTGGGTGTGCCCGTTTGCAGACACATCCCGATCCGAAATTACGCGGGAGCTTGCCTAAGAAGCCCTGGGTGTACCTATATGTAGGCACATCCCGTGTTTCTTTAGGAGAAATGCCACCTTGGGCTTTTTGCTGGAGAGTTTTAGTGAGTTGTGCGGGCCTGCCTCTGAAGCCTTGTGTTGATGTCTGGTTACCGGTGTCCTGTTTGTAAGAATACCGCGTAGTCAGAAATGTTGCTCCAGAACCCAAATACACCAAGGCATAGGAAATAGCGTGGGAGGAGAGACAACTCAGGTTTGACTCGGGTTAGTCTCTCCTAAGACAAATGTGTAGGGTGCGATTCTCGGAGCGATTGTGATTAATCGCTCCATCAAAGAATAGCCCCCAAGTGAGACTAAGGACACAGATGATGTGGCATCTAAGTGACACAAAAGTGGGGTACGTAAGACAACACGTGCAAGACATGACCCTTAGAGCAACCGTGATTGATCGCTCTGCTGAAGGGTAGCCCCCGAGTGAGGAAAAGCCTGAAAAGGGAATGACTCGGAAATAACACCTAGATGGGTGTCTCGTGAAAGGTGGGCCTCCCTTAGGATTCGGCTATGTGGGCCGAGTTCTGTTCGAAGGAAGATCCACGTGAGATATTCTCCAGACTTTGGACTCGAATATGTAAACGGGCCTTCCTTCGTAGGAGTATGTCCTACGTAGGTGGGCCTTTCCTTGACAAATAAGGCGGACTGGGATAGGGAGGAAACCCGTGATGTAAGATCGACGGAGTTTTGACGCTAAAGACCTTCAACGACTTATGACAAAACCCGACACTACTAAATACGGGAAGTCCTAAGAAGAGGAAAGTTTGAAATGGGCAGCATACCAGCTAGAAATAGGCTAATTTGAGTAAAATCATAAGTCCTAAATTCGGTAGTGTCCCGGGTTTCGAAATTGGATATTTTGAAAAGGATGCACTTTTGAAAATGACGGTTTTTTTGAAAATGACATAGAAACCCAGTAGCACATAGTCACGCAAGCATTATAACGACACTATGTATGCTTTACACTAAGTCTTGGTCGGTCGAAAATGGGTCTATACCATCAACGACGGCTTTCTCGTAATTCAGGACGGACTTCCTAAGCCGAGTTGGCATTAGAAAATGCCGTGAAACCCATACGAGTTCGGCCATAGAAGACTTTAGCGCACCCATTTAGGAATGCACCGCGGTATAGTGGGACGCCGGTCACAAGTAACCGGCCCGGGAAAGATTTGTGTAATGCATGAACCATCGAACTAAAATGCGTACATTACTAATCGAACGATTTATTTTCGAGTCTCACCCTAGGAACCCCGATGACTAGTGGTACATCAGAAATCCCCAACGGAGTCGCTAAATTGTGAACATGACATAGGTCCACCCCGACGCGGTCACGCGCGGGTTTGGGGAGGCGAATGAATCTCATGTGAGATGGATCTCGGATTGAAATTTAAATCTAAATAGGAGTCGCCACCGAACTTTGTGGGAGTTCGGGCCCGTTCGAACCCACTCTATATCCTGGTGGGTCGTGCACAAAGTACGGCCCATTTGGATTTCAGAGTTTATGGGGTTCGTCCCTTTGCACTGCGATACTGATTCCGACATTATCAGAAATCGTGTGTTGAATGACTCTCGTATGCCAACGGTTTCGGACATCAGGAAACCACGGTTCTGAGTAAGAGGCGAGGGTACGTGTTGGAAAGTTCACAAAGAACACCCAACCCCGCCTGCACTTAGCGGCCTCTACTTAGATATCGTTCATTTTTCGTGTACGCGCGTTATTTTGACGGTTAAATGACATGCAAACACCGTTTTGACTAAACATGTGAATTATGTTTGATCTACGTTGTTTAATGCATCTTTCGACTAAGTCGAAGTTGTATTTAGCATGCGAGGTTCGTTTTAGTATAATAGAACAAACGACGAGAATAAAATACAAAAGAAGAAGCAAACGAGTTAGTAACGATGATAACGGTTTGTAAAAAGATTAGAATTACATAAATGACATGATGCACGGTTTTGAAAAGAGTAGGACACGTGATAGACTTGACACGTGTTGACGGAAGTCGTTAAAAAGATTTTATCGGGACTCGAAAAATGTTGAAAAGCTAACGGTTTCTATGAACCAGGGGCCACTCGATCGAGTCATAGGGTGGAAACTCGACCGAGTGGTCCTTAGAAAAGCGTTCTGTCCCGGTTTAGGGGTGCCACTCGATCGAGTGGGCTAGGCACTCGATCGAGTGCCCCCTGTACGAACAAGTTGTTCGTGAATTCGTTTTTTGTTTTGAAATTGATAATTTTGCTAAATCGCTTGAAAATATAATATGATTTAAACTCGATTCAGTTTTTGATACTCGTTATATTCGATGCTTGATTATAGAATCAATATCTAATATTAGAGTGAATTTGTAAAAGACGTTTTGATGGGGGGACTTGCCGTGGGTCCTACCAATCGAGTAATACCAACTAGACCTAACTAGTAGCTAGGGTAAGTCGGGTCGATATCCACGGGGACGGTTAGGATTGTCTAGACTATGGTCTACCTAAAAACGAGGCTAAGTCACCAAAACAACACAAAGAGAAGAGAATTGACTAATTATGTTGATGGAAGGAGATGAAACTAGACTAACAATGGACTATATATAACAAGAACTAAATGGAACAACTAAAGCTTAATGAAACTATCAAACTAGAGAAATTATGACTAAAAGGATGGAGAAATCAAATATGGGAAGGAGTAGGTTTAGGTTGGGTTCATAAGTGTAGTAGGATGATTGGAAGGTCAAGGGTGTAGGTTTCACCTAGTTACTAAGGTCGGTCCGCGCTCTCGCGTCAAGCCTAAGTCCGCACTCTCGTGTCAAAGACTAAACCCGAATACTCGTGCAAGATATTACCCAATACACAAGAATTCAACCACAAATCAATCACACAATGAGAAGATGAAAACAAGCATGAGAAGCATGGCCACTACAACTCAAACAAGCAATTCAACAAACACATGGTGCTCTTAACATGTGACTAGTAACAAAGAATCAACCTTTACCCTTAATCAAACCCTAATTACCCATAATCCACAGTTAATCCCCCTACTAACCCCACAAAAATTCTACTCACTCATAATCAAACTAATACTAACAATGATAAGAGGAAACAACACAAACATCCAAACATCCATTATGAGACTAGCAAGAACAAGAACAATAAGAAAAGATTGAAACTTGAAAGATTAAACAAGGATTAAGAGTAAAGAGAATAAGAAGATTATACCTACTAACAAGAAGATGAAAAGATAAGAACTTGCATTAATAAGAAAAACCCAAATAAATCTCCCAAGGTTGTCAATCTTGGATGAATCTTCAAGAATCCCCTTAATACAAGACTAATTACTAAGATTAATCTAAGATTAACAAAAGTTTAAGGAAAGATTAAGCTAATGAGAGAAGGAAGTCTATCTAGGGTTTAGAATAATGTAGAGGAGTCTAAGGTGCTTAAACAATACAAAGGAAGGGTATATATAAGGTTACAAGAGTGAAGGAGAAGAAAAGAAGAGGCGCGGGCTACAGCTGGTCCATCCCGGTCGGGATCGTGGTGGTCTCGACCGGGACGAGATGGTCTCGACCGAGATGAGTTTGGTCCCGGCCGGGATGGCCCAACAGTGGCTGCTTCTTTCTTGCACTCCTTCCCGACCGGGAAGGCTACTCTTCCCGCCCGGGAAGGGTCTTGTAGGTCTCCAATATGATCATAAAGGTCCCTATTTGCTCTTGATAGGCTTCTCATCGATTCTCGGTGCTCGGGATTGAGTCTAAGGGGCTCGGGAATGGGTCCCAAGGTCTCGGGATAGAATCTAAGGCACCGAGTGATCGTTCCTTCTCTTCGTTGGCTCCAAATGTGTAGGAAACGAGTCGAAATCGTTCCAATTCTCCATGAATGGTCTTGGGAACCTAAAACAAACTAGAAGAAGCATAAGTAGCCCAGAAACTGCTCCAAAGAGCGATTTCACAAGAGAAACCGGGACCAAACACAACAAATAGGCACTACAAACTACCCTTATCAACTCCCCCACACTTAACCCTTACTCGCCCTCGAGTAAGCACAAACTAACTAAAAACTAAAGAAGCTAGACTACTAACCGAGCGGGTATTAGCGCACCCTACGCCCTTTCAACTCACGCGAGTACACTTAGAGGAAAAGTGCACTCCGCAAGGCAAGTAAGGTCTTGCGACAAAACTGTAGATGCAACCGGACACAAAAACACACAAACAAACAAGCAATCGGTTGCACCCAAGAAGAAATAAATACCGCTTCCCTCTACAAAGCGGTGAAAGAAGCACCGGTTAAGGACCCAAGGCAAGTGACAATGTTCCCAAACTAATAATACAAACCAATATGAACTAAACCCTAATAGTATGACAACAAAGCAATAAAAACGTTGGTAACTTACCTAGGTTTCTCCTAACCTTCTAAGAACGTACTACGGAACGATCGGCGGGATGGAAAAAGGATGAACCACGGTGTTAGTCGACACTGTAGGTAAGTGAGGCCCCGCCCCCTTTAGCGATAAGCCAAGAGGGTCGTTCCATGCTCAAAACCGCAAAAATAGTCCAAGTAAAAAGGTGGATAATGTTTGCAAAGTGAGGGAAGACCAACCATTACCGCTATCATCCTTCCTAGGGAATCGGTCCTTTGGTAGGCTCTTCACGGTAATAGTCGGAGAAAGGCTTATTTTGAGAGGGGGAGAATTCTTTTTGTGAGGTGATTTTCTTTGGCATTTTCATTCTTTTGCATTTGGCTTTTGATTTTCTATGCCATTTCTTTTTCTTCTTTTGTATTTTGTTTTTGATTGTTGTGCCTTTTCTTTTTCTTCTTTCTTTTCTTTCTCTTTTTCTTTCTTTTGACTTGGTTTGCCTTTTTGATATAACTTGTATTGTAGGCAATTCTTGCAACCAAGTGAGAATTTCAACGATTTTGTAACTTATTTGTGGAAAAATGTGTATGAGGTAGGGAAATGGGTGAGTCGGGACGACGCCTTCCCTTCAAACCCACAAAAAGGGGAGAAACTTGGACTAGTCAAAGCAATTCCGAACACGGTCACCTAAGGGACGGGACTCGGCAACCAAGGCCTTTTCACACCGTGGGTGGTCATAATGGTTAAAATGCAAATCCCGTAGTAAATCTCTAGTAAGCTAGGTGGACTTAAGGTAAAGGGCCAACGAAACTATTGATTTAGGGCCATTCTACTAGACTAAAGTCCAAGACTCGATTCATACTACTAGAAAGGGAAAGTAAACACTTGCCCACTAGCCTCAAAACCGGGTTTTCGAAAACCTTTTACATAAGACACAAACTAAACAAGACACAAGGACGAAAGAAAATGAGACACACACAACACAACAAAACAAAAATAAGAGAAAAGCAAACAAACATACAAACAAAACAAACACCACCCCAAAATATCCAAATAAGCAACCAAAACAACCACAACCTTCAACAAGCTCCACCCGAGCACACATCATCACAAATCTCCTCCAAACTCCGCAAGAGAAAAAGAGGAAAAAAGGTAGAATGACGTTACCAGATGTCTTGAGCTTCCCGAAAATTAAGGCGATCCGGGAACCTATAAAGAAATGGGGAGGCAAAACACACGATACGACAAAAAATACGACACAACGACACAAAAGGAAAAGACACAAAAGAAAATCTTTTTGATTTTTATGAAAATTTTCAAATTTTTAGGATTTTTTAAGATTTTTTCGAAAAAAAAGACGAAAATAAAACTAAACTAGACTACGATATCACTCCCCCACACTTAAACCGAGCAATGTCCTCATGCTCGATCGGTAGTGTGCGGAGATACTAAAAAGAAAAGAAACTACGAAAATAAAGCTAAAAATCAAAAAGAAAAGCGGATAAAAGGTAGAATGTATCCGCCCGGGGTGTAATCAAGTCACCATGGGCCGAGACGAGAAAAGATATGGATGGGGGAAGAAATAAAAAGAAGGAAATAAAAGGAAACGGGAGGGGAGGACTAGGTGTAATCAAGTCACCTAGCCCGGATTCTGCCCGAATCCGACTAAATCCTAACAAAAGAAAGAGAAATCAAAGAAAAAGTGAAAATACTTGCAAATTTGGATTTGAAATGACTCTCGATGTAGTCACGTCATCGAGAATCGGGAGCAATGACTACCAAGGCCCCGAGGGCCACCATGACTCAAAAATGGATAAAGGGAAGGGAACAAATAAAGGTAGACAAGCAATAAAAGACGGAAAAGAAAGGATAGTCGCTGTACCAATCGGTTAGCAACTCACTCACTCCATCGTCTCAATGTTCGATATCGGCATATAGCTAACCTTCGTCATTGTTATTCCTCTTCATTCTCGATATCGTTGCATGGTTGAAGTACTAGGCTTGCAATGGTATAAGGAGGTGAGATTTGATGTGAAACTCGGTGTATAGTGAAGAGAAGATGAGATGAATGTATGTATATGAAGTGTAGGGGCCGTATTATAGGTGCAAGGGTAGGTAGGGAGGTTGGGAGGGGGTATAAAGTGGTTGGGTGAACTCAAATGCCAAAGAAGAGGCAAAAGGAGGAGCAGGGCACCATCCCGGTCGGGATAGACTTTTTCCCGGTCGGGACGGTTCCTTCCCGGTCGGGACGGACTTGATCCCGGTCGGAATGGCACATCAGTGAACCCACTTTTCAGCACACTCATCCCGATCGGGATGACATCCTTCCCGGTCGGGATGGACTTCTTCCCGGTCGGGATGGTTCCTTCCCGGTCGGGATGAGTCTTCTAACCCTTCATATTCTTGATAGCTACACCCATAAGGCCACCAATACAATGGGACCTAGAATCTCGTCCCCAAAAGCTTGTCAAAAACTTCAAAAAACCACTTCCTAACCCAAGCTCCAAGCTTCTATCATCAACTACTCACTCAAGACTTCATCTTCACTATAACCTATCAAATGAACTCAATAAACATCATCAAAATCCCTCCCTCACATCGCTCATCAAATACCAAATTACAAGAATTTCACAAAACTCAAAAGAATAAGAAAGAGATATATACAATAAGACGGTTCTTTTGGAACTCCGTCAAACCAAGGATGGTGCATTCTTCAATCATTTTTCAACAACACTATAGATAACTCCATCGCCATCAAGAGCACGGAGTAACAAATCAAAGGTTCTCGAGAAATCTTCGATCAAGCTTGTGGAATACCAATCCACACTCCAAGGTTTTTCACAACCTTGTCTAGAAGTCCCCGGGGCATCCCGATCTACTAAGTTCAATGGCTTGAACTTTTACTTTCGATCCTTCGGTATATACCCAAACTTCCACTCATCTTCACAAGGTCCCAAGGGAGGCTCAACCTTCTTCTTACCGACCAGCTCCTCTCCAATCACATCACATGGGCATTCATCCGCCCCAAGCTCGGAATCATCATCTTCAATTCCATACAAGTTGTTTTTCAAGCTTTCACCCGACTCATCCCCTAGATCGATGTCTTTCATGGCGTGGATCATATTACACGACTCATCATTTGTAGGCGAGGTGTTGCCTTGGAGGTCAAACACGAGCTTCTCGTCGCCTAGCTCAAATGTGATCCTACCATTCTTTACATCAATCATCGCATCGACGGTATGTAGAAATGGGCGGCCAAGGATAATGGGAGTGATAGCATCCTCCAGCATATCAAGCACAAGGAAGTCGACCGGGATGAAAAATTTCCCTATTCGTAGTGGCACATCCTCTAACATCCCTAATGGTTGGTTAAGTGAACGATCGGCTATTTGGAGTGTAATAGAGGTACACTTAATCTCTTTCATCCCAAGTCGCTCACAAATAGAATAAGGAATAATGCTTACACTCGCACCCAAATCACATAATGCCCTTTCAATCTTCAAGTTCCCTATGGTGCACGGGATTGAGAAACTACCCGGATCCTTCAACTTAGGAAGTGTAGAGCCTTGAATGAGCTCGCTCACCTCTCTTGTGAACGCTATGGTCTCTTCCTTGTCCACGGATCTCTTTCTAGCCAAGATTTCTATCATGAAATTTCCATAGGCCGGGACATGGGTAAGTAGCTCGGTGAAAGGGATGCTCACATCCGACTTCTTCACAATATCAAGGAACTTTTCATATTGAACATCCACCTTGGTCTTCATTTGCCTTGTTGGGAATGGCAACTTGATGTGTATCTTGTCTTGCTCATTAGGGTTGGACTTTTCAATTCACATTTTCCTCTTTCCTTTGTCTTTTCCTTGGAGTGGGGGAAGCTTGTCTTCATGGGGTTTCTCAACCTCCCACAAGACTTGATCCTCCATGAGGTTTCCCAAACTTGCATTGTCTTGAGATGGAGATACAACTTCTTTCATTGCTTGTTGCTCACTAGGAAACAAGGGAGAATCGTATGATTCACCGCTTCTCAAGGTGATAGCATTTACATGTTCAAATTTCGATGGTTCGCCTTGAGGAGGTAGTTGACCCCTTTGTCTTGAAGAACTACCCGAAGCAACTTGAGCTAGTTGGGTTTCGAGCATCTTGAGATGAGTTTTTGTTTCCTTGTTTTCCATTTGAAGTTGGGCAATAAGTTCTTGTTGGGATCTTTGCAACTCCATTTGACTTCTTTGCATCACCAATATTGATTTTTGCATGTCGAAATCCCGAGGTGGAGATTGTTGATTATGAGGAGTATTGGTGATGGCTAAGGAATGCCATAATCATGAATTGGAGACCGGCTCCTTTGCTTGCTTTCTTGTTGAGTACCTTGAGACCCTTGTTGTTGGAAGTTCCCTTGGAACCCATGAGAATTGCCTTGATTAAGGCCTTGAGAGTTACCATGATTGTGGTTTTGATGTCCTTGGGAGTGTTGGTTTCCTTGGAAACCACCTTGATGATTGAAGTTCCCTTGATTTTGGAACCCTTGATTGTTGTTGAAGGCACCTTGGTTATGTTGTTGGAAGTTTTTGAAAGGCCTTTGGTTGCCTACATAACCTTGGTAGCCTTGGTTGTTGTCCCTTAAGGGAGGTGGAACATAGATGGGATGGTGTTGTTGTAGAGATTGTTGTTGGGAAGCTTGGAACATGTGAGGATTTGGCACATTTTGAGCTTTGAAGTTAGAGTATGAGGCACCTTGCTTGAATGCTTGAAAGGCATTCATTTGCTCAATATTACCTCGACAATGTTGAGGTTCATGTCCAAATATCCCGCAAATCTCGCATATCCCATAATAAGATGTAGGAGGTACAACTCCCAAAGCATTGACTTGTTGAATTGAATGTTGGTGGGAGGCACTTGTGCTTTGACCTTGATCAAAATGACTTTGGAGCTTCTTGTCAATAGTTTCTATGTGAGTTTTTAGTTGTGCTCCATGATCAATACTGAGTTGTGTAATGACATCGATCTCGTGCCTTCCCCCTCGATTCGCCTTCCTAGGCTTTGAGTATTGAGAGTTGTGTACCGCCATGTTCTCGATTCTTGACCAAGTTTGGTCATCATCTACCTCGGTAAACCTTCCATTAGATCCCATGTTGAGTATGGCCCTTGAATCTTCATATAACCCGTTCCAAAACTGTTGAACAAGGAACCAATGTGATAAACCATGGTGAGGACAAGAACGGATCAAGGCTTTGAACCTTTCCCACGATTCATAGAGGCTTTCTTCATCACGTTGTTGAAATCCCGTGATTGAAGCTCTCAATAGACTGGTCTTCTCCGGTGGATAAAATTGTTGGTAGAAGGCTAAGGCTAGCTTCTTCAAAGTGTCAATACCAAGAGCCGTCTTGTCTAAAACTTTGAGCCATTGCTTAGCCTTGCCGATCAAAGAGAAATGAAATAATACCCACCGGATTTGGTCTTGGGTTATTCCCGGTTGTGAGATAGCATCGCAATAGTCCGAAAAGGTTTCCATGTGTTGATGAGGATCTTCGGTTGGTAACCCACTAAATTGACTTCTTTCAACCAATTGGATAAATGGCGTTTTTGCCACAAAATTCCCGGTATATGCGGCCGGTAAAGCGGTTGGACCGGGCAAAACGTCTTCCGTAAAGGTTGAAAGAGAAGAGAACTTAGGCATTGTTGGATGTGCGGGAGATGATGGTGTAGATGGTGTTGATGTAGATGTAGAAGGAGAACTAGGTTGAGCAGAGTGACTAGAAGTACCAAAAGAATTGATGAAATTCCCTTCGGCCGTCTCTCGAGGTGTTTCGTTCAAGTCGGATCCTTGAGCTTGTTCTTCAATGGTATTTCTAGTACTCGGTTGAGAGGTTCTAACCCGATCAATCGTCCGTTGGCGAAAGGCTCTAAAGAGTCTTTCCGACTCTGGATTGAAGAGAAAGAAAACGCCTCTCCTCCTAGGCATGCACTACACACTAGAGCAAACGTGAGAACACCTAGTGCTTTATGGGCACTAGGCAAAGACAATAAACGAGCACGACGAAAGACAAAGAAAGAAGAAAGCAATAAAAACAAGAAAAAAAACCAACAAAATATGCACAAAAGATAGAAAAAGAGCACAAGAGGGGTAATTAAGTCAAGCTAATAAGTAAACTAAGTCTAAACATGCACCGTCCCCGGCAACGGCGCCAAATTGATGGAGGGACTTGCCGTGGGTCCTACCAATCAAGTAATACCAACTAGACCTAACTAGTAGCTAGGGTAAGTCGGGTCGATATCCACGGGGACAGTTAGAATTGTCTAGACTATGGTCTACCTAAAAGCGAGGCTAAGTCACCAAAACAACACAAAGAGAAGAGAATTGACTAACTATGTCGATGGAAGGAGATGAAACTACACTAACAATGGACTAGATATAACAAGAACTAAATGGAACAACTAAAGCTTAATGAAACTATCAAACTAGAGAAATTATGACTAAAAGGATGGAGAAATCAAATATGGGAAGGAGTAGGGTTAGGTTGGGTTCATAAGTGTAGTAGGATGATTGGAAGGTCAAGGGTGTAGGTTTCACCTAGTTACTAAGGTCGGTCCGCGCTCTCGCGTCAAGCCTAAGTCCGCACTCTCGTGTCAAAGACTAAACCCGAATACTCGTGCAAGATATTACCCAATACACAAAAATTCAACCACAAATCAAGCATGAGAAGCATGGGCACTACAACTCAAACGAGCAATTCAACAAACACATGGTGCTCTTAACACGTGACTAGTAACAAAGAATCAACCTTTACCCTTAATCAAACCCTAATTACCCATAATCCACGGTTAATCCCCCTACTAACCCCACAAAATGTCTACTCACTCATAATCAAACTAATACTAACAATGATAAGAGGAAACAACACAAACATCCAAACATCCATTATGAAACTAGCAAGAACAAGAACAGTAAGAAAAGATTGAAACTTGAAAGATTAAACAAGGATTAAGAGTAAAGAGAATAAGAAGATTATATCTACTAACAAGAAGATGAAAAGATAAGAACTTGCATTAATAAGAAAAACCCAAATAAATCTCCCAAGGTTGTCAATCTTGGATGAATCTTCAAGAATCCCCTTAATACAAGACTAATTACTAAGATTAATCTAAGATTAACAAAAGTTTAAGGAAATATTAAGGTAATGAGAGGAGGAAGTCTATCTAGGGTTTAGAATAATGTAGAGGAGTCTAAGGTGCTTAAACAATACAAAGGAAGGGTATATATAAGGTTACAAGAGTGAAGGAGAAGAAAAGAAGAGGCGTGGGGTACAGCTGGTCCGTCCCGGTCGGGATGGTGATGGTCCCGACCGGGACGAGATGGTCCCGACCGGGATGAGCTTGGTCCCGGCCGGGATGGCCCAACAGTGGCTGCTTCTTTCTTGCATTCCTTCCCGACCGGGAAGGCTACTCTTCCCGCCCGGGAAGGGTCTTGTAGGCCTCCAATATGATCATAAAGGTCCCTATTTGCTCTTGATAGGCTTGTCATAGATTCTCGGTGCTTGGGATCGAGTCTAAGGGGCTCTGGAATGGGTCCCAAGGTCTCGGGATCGAATCTAAGGCACCGAGTGATCGTTCTTTCTCTTCGTTGGCTCCAAATGTGTAGGAAACGAGTCGGAATCGTTCCAATTCTCCATGAATGGTCTTGGGAACCTAAAACGAACTAGAAGAAGCATAAGTAGCCTAGAAACCGCTCAAAAGAGCGATTTCACAAGAGAAACCGGGACCAAACACAACAAATAGGCACTACAAACTACCCATATCACGTTTATAAACCGTTTTAAACCGAATTAAGATAAAAATAATTCCTCTGCGTCACAATGTCGTAATTAGTCTTTTCGGACCATGTGACTATTATTTCGGCATCAATGGAATCTTGCTAAATATGTTTTATTGATCGATCCTTTAGATTCGATATTCGACTAAAGAGTCGATATCGTATCCTAGGAAATAACGCTTTTAGAAAACAGTATGATAATATCGATATTAGAAACGAGAAAAGAAATAAATAAAAAAGACGCGACTGGGACGACGTAGAAGAGGAGAAAGATAAAAAAAGGGAAGAGAGAAAAGGAGAAAGCGGGATTTGTAACACCCTCAATCTACATACTTAATTATCTCGAAAACGTACTCGTAGTAGCGGCCTAGGTGCGGGAGCGTTAAGATGTATATAGGAGAGTTATGGTGTGTATAATTAGGAAGGGATTTGACGAGTTTTGCTCTCGGGTCTTTGACGAGTTTTGATCTCGGGTTTCCTAAAGGATTTCTAGAGGAAGAATCGGGATTGGATGTGAATTGTCTATGTTGTAACCGTCTTTTTTGTGTTGTGTAAAGGGATGTATTTATAGGAGAGGTTCCCGGTTTTGGCTAGGAAAGGTACTCGGCTTGGATGCAATAGGATTCCATCTTTGGATAGGAAAAGCTGGTGATAGATGGGAGGAAACACCCGGTTGGGATAGGAATAGATTCCGGTTTCGGATAGAAAAGAGGCCACTCGATCGAGTGGTGCATAGTACTCGATCGAGTGCCCGGTCTGGCGTCGGTTTTATGCGTTTTTGTGAGCTCACTCGACCGTGTGGGTCGGTCCACTCGATCGAGTGGGTCTAGCCGGGTGGAAAGCTCTTTTAGCCGGGTGGAAAGCTCTTTTCTGTGGTATTTGACTTCAAATCGGATTTTCGAACGCTGCATGGCAGATTTTTCCGTTTCAGAAACGCCTTTGACCAGGGTTTGACCCGGTCTCTAAAAGACGATTTTTCCCTTGGTGTCAGTTTTGACCCAAATTAGTCTTATTTGATTGGAAATGACTCACTGGGCCTGGATTTGAGGTCGGTTTGGTGAGATTTTTACTCCGCTAAAAGCTCACGCCAGATACTATTGATTCCGAGTCCAAAATCGAGCGTATTAAGTCATGTTTACGTCCGATCATCATCGGGTGTTCTTTGGGAACCGCTATAGAAACCTAGCGGCCAAATGTGGGTGTATATTATATATATATATATATATATATATATATTCCACTTTCCATTCCCTTTTCCACCATGCCTTCTCCTCATACCCCTCACCTACATACCCGTAGGGCAATAGCAATGGTGATGTTTAAAGAGTTCCATAACATATAAGGAGCTCCTTAACCATTGTGATAGAAAATAAGGAGCTCCTTATATGAAACCGGTTTCTGAAGTAAGAAACCGGTTTCATACATTTAAAAGAGAGAAAAAAAGGGACCCATAATAAATGTATGAAACTTTTACCATTGAGGAAGAATAAAAAGTTCCTTATATGATTATATGTGTTTTGGTGGCAACGGAACTATGATTATGGAACTACAACCATTGCTATTGCCCTTATCTTCTTCCTTCCCCCATGTGTCTGCCCCTCATCATGATCTAAGATTCATCCTTAAGTAGGCCTTACTTTTGTCATTTAGTTTGGTTTACCCTTAGTGTCCCCCCGACCCTTCTCCCTTTTCCTCTCACTTTTCTCTAATGTTCCTCTTCTTCCTGTTCACCATTACCTTCTACTAAGATCGGTTGTCCTCCTCATCTACCACCTTAATATCCTCATTTCCTTCCCCTTCCCTTATCTGTCCCTCCGCTCCTTCACATCATTCAAGATTCATCCTTATATATAACTTGTGGACGTCCGTCCGCACTGCCTGGGGCCCCGCGCGGGCCTGCGCGGGACCTACCTGGTTTTTCAATGTATGGCGGCGGCCACCCACGCGGCCCCCTCCCGGTCGGAGGCCGGTCCGATCTCCCATACGGGGCGATGTTTTGGACCTCGATTCGGATGACGATCCGGACTTGTACTAGACGGGTGCGGGCACCCGTGTTTCCGTTTGGAATTGATCGAATCGTGGTTGTAAATGTTTAAAGGTCGATATGTTTGGTAAGGCGACCATTTTAGTGAACTGAATTCGTTGCCAATTTGTGGAGTCGCCACCGAGTCAATTATGGGAACTCGGAAATCGTTCAATTCAACTTTGATCCTTACCCAGCTCAAAGTTGAGGGGCACGGGACCTAAAGATAAAGACTTGTACCCTTAAGCACTCCATGCCTTGAATGACTCTCAATGGTTTCGGACATCCGGAAACCGTCGATTCTGAGTAAGGGGTGAAGGTACGTATAGGGAAGCCAATATCCGATAGACATCGACACCCAATCCCGCGCGCCCGCACTATAGAGACCTCTACTAATCAATTGGTGGGCTAAGAACTTTGTTCTTTCGTTGTGGCGGAAGTACTATAACATCCATTGTTTTTACCTTATACCTTTTGCTATGTCGGTTGTTTAAGGACAAGTAAGTTTTGTCGTCGAAGTAGTTATTGTGTTTACATTCTTTGCATGCGATTTCACGTGACAAGCAGACCATGAAAAGATGCACATAGGAGAGTAAAGAGTACTAATATTATAGGTATTAACAAATCAATTTTAATGTGATAATACGGATATTAGTCGTTCTCGTGGTATACCTTACCCGGTATTCTGCTTAAGATGCGTCGGTTCGGTATTAATAAGGATGCGTCGAACCATACATGGTGAGCACCAGGATTAATGCAGAACTCGACCATCGTTTTGTTCAATTTTAGTTGATTTATGTTTTGAATTCCTTGTTAAGTGATTTAGCATGCGATTATAAGGTCATAAAAGTAATAAATCATACGAAAAACTGTAAATGCGAATATAAGTAAATCACGTTGTGAGGAGTTGCACCCTCGGAGTATACACTAAACGGGACACGATGCATAGATAGTTGAGAAAGGATCTCGGAATTACTCGGGTCTATTTAGTGTATTTTAGTGTTTGCGGTTGAAGTAGGGACGTTACGTGTTTTAGTATGTGTAGTGGACCTAGTGTCCACGTTTGACATTATCGTAGTGCATAATAAAGGTACAAAAATGTAAAGTTTTGTTTAGACGACAACCTAGTGATGATTCGACTTCGAAAGGCGGATCCTCCTAGCTTGCTCGGTGATTTCGGCAAAGTTCCGTTACCGTTGACCCTTCCTGCGGCTATTCCGGCAAAACTCCGCTAATACTGGCTGGTTCTGCGGCTAATCCGGCAGAACTCCTCTACTAGTCTATAGCTAGTCGAACACAGGCACCTCGGGATCGAGTGAAGTGCTCGAAGGTGAGGAGTTGCGTCGATGTTGCTTTATCGGAACTACGATCGAGTGGATCGTTTGCCTCGGGTGTCGGAGTGCGAGCCCTTAGCGAGAAACTCTTTACGAGTGAAGAGGGAAGATAATTGAATTGTGTGTCGAAATGAGGGGGTGGAGGAGGTATTTATAGGTGTTTTCAGTCCTCGTCACCCGGATAGGCGCCTGAGCCCAGGCGCACCAGAACTTAGGCGCCTGGGTTTAGGCGCGTGAAGACACAGGCGCGCAAGGTGAGGTGCTCGGAGTTTTGAAGATACGATTTTGATACTTGCTAAAACCGAGAAGCGGGTGTATGATACGAAACTTGGGGATTAAGTCTCCCCGGTTTTAACCTAGCGCCGCGGTGTTTAGTGGGCCTCGGGTGTGCATCCCGAGGTTCGCTTGACGCAGTGCTGACTCGGTTCGAGTTTCGAGATCGACTCGGGGTCCCGCTGTCAGAATTGACTCTATTTAGTGTCTATGCGATCGTAATGACACGACTAAGGCTGCCAAGATGTTAGTTTAATTTTCGCGAGTAATTTATTTGATCCGTTCTACAGAAAAACTATCTAAAATATCGCGAACCCGCGTCGTATTGCAGTCTGATCGTCATCGGGTGTTTGTGGGGACACTCCTGCAGCCACCAGGTTCAAATCTGGGTGTCTACATAACTATCTTTTAATTTGTTATCTAGTTCATTAATGGTTCGTCCCTTTCACTCATCTTACCCTTCACGTCCTTTCGTTTCACTTTTTCTTCCTATAATGCTACTTTCTTTCTGGTTGCTTATGTCCAGCTACCAAGATCATTCGCTTCTTGTCCAGCTTTTCGTCTTCTTATTCCCCTTCTCGCTTCTTACTTTCCTCCTTCTGCTCGTCATCGTCTAAGATCCATTTTTACAAATGGAGTGTTTTTGTCATTTATTTTAGAGATTATGACATCATTTCAACAGTTTCAACCTATTAAATTTCATACTCTCTCCTCCCACACGCTCCTCTCTCCTTATCACCTCACCCCCCCCCCCCCTCCCTCTTTAACATTCCTGTTCTTATTCCTCCTTCTTCGTCCACTAAGATCATTTTTCATCATCTTTGACACCTCATTATCCTTTCCCTTAGTCTCCTCATCAGCTAAGATTCGTTTCTATATATAAAATTTCTTTTTCATGTACTTTAGTGAAAGTGTGTGTCTTTAATACATTCCATTCCTCGCATTATTCACCATATCTCCGACACTCATTTATATCTCTCCTTAATGTTTCTCCTCTTCCGATCATATTCTTATTTATCCGTTACTAAGATTAATCTATTCCTCCTCTACATCCTTTTGTCCTTCCCCTTCCCCTCCTCTTCCCACCTCTCTCCCCCTTCTCACCTCCCCCTAAAGATCTCCCTCTTATTGTCCCCCTTCTTCATCTACTATGATCATTTTTCCTTTTCCTCCACCGCCCTTTTTA
This sequence comes from Agrostemma githago, assembly GCA_958450325.1. NCBI lineage: Eukaryota > Viridiplantae > Streptophyta > Magnoliopsida > Caryophyllales > Caryophyllaceae > Agrostemma > Agrostemma githago. The sequence continues at coordinate 55,910,671 of OY288249.1, read as the reverse complement.
CTTTTCTCATCCTCCTACAATCCTTCTTAAATTCATAATTAAATATGATTTTCATTCTTTTGTCATCTATTTTAGATTGTTTCTTTCATTCAACCTTTTCTATCCCTCATATGTTTCATCATTCTTCTCATGCACTCCCTTATATCCTTCTTTTCTTGTTTTTCCTAATGTTTTAGAACTTTATTTCCCTCATATTTAGAACTTTATTCAAACACGATCTTAGTTTAGACCTTTGAAATGGATAAAGTCCGTTTACTCTTTTTAGTGAAATAATTTTCTTACTTAAAATGACTTAAAATAACCGTCTTAGGCATAATTTAATGGTTTTCATTCTGCCAGGAAATATTGTGCACGCTGACAATTTACTTTGTTGTTTGAGTCAACTAAAGTCCATAATCTTAAACTTATATCATGAATAACAATCATAATTAATATCAATACCTTTCAAAATTATTATGCCTACCTCAATGGGTAGTTATCAAAAATGGGAGAAACTTAGAATGACTTCTCCTCTCTTCTTTCCCTCTTTGTAATCTAAGACACATGCTTAAAAGAACTTGTTTTGGTCATTAGTTCAGTGAGGGTGTCGTCCCTTAGCCTCAACTTCTTACACTTGTCTCTCCCTCTAATGTTGTTCTTCTATACGTTCATCCTTCTCGTCTATCAGTTTTCCTCATATACATCTCATTTTCCCTTTCCTCTTCCACCATGCCTTCTCATCGTACCCCTCATCTACATGCCCTTATCTTCTTCCTTCCCCCATGTACCTCCCCCTTCTCACGATCTAAGATTCATCCTTAAATAGGCTTTGATTTTGTCATTCAGTTTAGTTTATCGTACCCTTAGCGTCCTCCCCCGACCCTTCTCCTTTTTCCCCTCACTTTTCTCTAATGTTCCTCTTCTTCCTATTCACCATTGCCTGCTACTAAGATCGGTTCTCCTCCTCATCTACGACCTTCATATACCCATCTCCTTCCTTTTCTCTTATTCATCCCTTCTCTCCCGCCTCCGCTCCTCCTCCTCATTCAAGATTTATCCTTACATATGACTATATTATTTTGTTATCTAGTTCAGCAACAGTTCGTCCCTTTCACTCATCTTACCCTTCACGCTCTTCACGTTCTTTTGTCACACTCCTTTGTATTATTCTTCTTCCCCTAACGCTACTTTCTTTCTAGTTGATTATGCACAACTACCAAGATCACTGCTCGCCATCGTCTAATATTAATTTTTCCGAATGAAATATTTTTGTCATTTATTTTAGCGATTATGTCATTAGTTCAACGGTTCAACCTATAAGATTCCATACCCCTTCCTCCCACACACTCCTTTCTCATTATCACCTCACCCCCCCCCCCCTCCTCTCTTTAACATTCATTTTCTTATTCCTCCTTCCTCGTCCACAAAGATCATTTTTCATCATCCTTTACACCTCATTATCCTTTCCCTTATCCTTCTCATCAGCTAAGATTCATTTCTATATATAAAATTTCTTTTTCATGTATTTCAGTGAACGTGCCTTCAATATCTTCCATTCCTCACATTATTCACCAGATCTCAGACACTCATTTATATCTCTCCTTAACGTTTATCCTGTCAAACACTAAATCCGACTACAAACATCATACCTCCAGGGTAACAGGTTACTTTATGGTGGACATTAAAAATATTTTTCAACCTAATCAATCACATCTAAAAAGGTTTGTAAACATCATGCGTGACAGGGTTAAGATAATGTTGGTAACCGCCATATTTCTCCTTCCCATCCTTTTGTCCTTCCCTTTCCCCTCCTCGTCCCACCTCTCTCCCTCTTCTCATCTCCCCCTAAAGCTCTCCTTCTTATTGTGCCCCCTTCTTCTGAAGAAATATGTCCTAAGACATTTCCGGCAATTACTAAATATAATATAGGATATTATTATGGAGATAATCATTATGTATTCTAGTAATTCATAATTGCTTGCTAGAGAATAATTATGATAATTAGTCCAATTCGATTGGGCTGATGACTATGGATATATAATCCTTTAAGGTCACACAATCAGACTTAGTCAGGAAACTAAACAGGCCCAATGTGGACTTGTGAGGTATTAGGCTGTGACTACTTATGAGGCCCGGTTAGTCTCTTGGTTTAACCTAAACTCTACTACTATATAAAGATATGGTATATGAGTTATAAGGAGATGAAGAATCAACCAAGGAGAAAACCCTAATCTAAGTCAGTTTAGTTTATTGCCTCAAGCACCCTTTAAAGTAAGAGAGAGAATTGTTCTATCTCTTTCGTCCTAGCAGACGTGGGATTCCGACTGGGTTGGTGGACCGAGTAGAGGAGCAACACGTGGGGCTCTCTGGTATCTCTCTGTCTTGTATATCGAGGAATTTACGCTACGAGGGTATGTATTTCTCGATTCATATATTTACCTACTTTTGTCCTGATTCATATATTTATTGTGCTTGTATTATGGGATTAGTGCTAGGAAATTGTTTCCTGAAATTCCGCTTTCGCACCGGTATAATCCTTCAGTGGTATCAGAGCCTCTAGCATAATATTTATATGATCAGATTCATATAGTTTGTACGTTTTTATTTTGATTCAATTATAATCTCGAGTTTATCATGGAAAAATTGGCATAACTAATATGGAGATATTAGTTGATTGAATTTTTTAAGGAGGCTGGTAAAAATCGAATTTTTATCGTCAAAGATGATTTCTATTATTACTTTCTCTATGATTATTCGATATTCAATAGAGATTTAACGATTTTATTAAACCAAATTACTTGAAAAGCAGTTTCACATGGATTTGGGTAACTAACTAGAAAATAGTTTCCAGTTTTGTTACAAGTTTAATAATATCACTTTTAATTTCATAGTTCTTATCTAATCGGATCAGCGAGTACCTGATTACACTAACTAGAAAATTTTGATTTTCGGAAAATCAAATCGGCAAGCACCTGATTGCGGTGGCCTTCGAGGCAAACAGCAAGGGCAAGTCAGACCAAGGGTTGGTCGAACACCGTAGTGGCCTGGCTGATGCCGCGATTGCCTTTAGCTGTAAACACCGTGGCCAGCGGCCGACGAAATCTGGCTATGGTAGCCTGGTCGGTGGTGTCTATAGTCGCGTTTATGTCTTGGCCGACGAGATCTGACATCGGTTGGACTGATGTCGGTGATGCTGGGTCTTGGTTGGTGGTTGGATCAGAGGTCGACAGGATCTTGCAAGGGTTGCAACTTTGAAACTAATTGTTTATCTGCAACATTGAAATGTTGATGGTAGCCTATTGACTGACAGAGAGTTTGGTCAGTTTTGTGGCTTGCAAGTTGCATATGATGCAGTGGTTGCATCACATAATAGGTTCTCTTTTTAAAAGTTGAAAAGGTGTGTTTCCAACGTAAGAATCTTTTTTGTGTAGTCTTTCCTTTTTCATTCAATATTGTCAATTTTTCCGTAATACGATTACACCCATGATAAAATATTATAGATTGAGTTGGAATAAATTCGTTCGTTTAGTTTACGACTTAATAGTTAAGTTGTATTACTAAAGTTGGTTATACGATTGGTTTACGACTAATTAAGAGTGAGGTCGTGTTACTAATTTCAAGTTTTATTCTAATTAATCGTTAATTAGATTATGAATGAGATTCATTATTTATTTTACGTAATGTGATTGCGGCGCATGAATGTCATCATAATTGTTATGAGATTGACTTGTGACTAGTATGGCCCAAACTAGGATGGTTTACGATCTGCGTATCGTTATTCGTTGTAATAATTTTATTCATTCATTTTTTCGTCTGGTTACGCGTGCAATGTATAATTATTTTAGTTCATACGATTGCGGACGCATCATATTGTAATGTAATAATTTGTTGCTTTATTTTACTTTTACTAGTTAATTTGTAATTAGTAAAATTAATGTAATTTGAAGACGAAGTCCCAAGAAGATGGAGGATGGATATCCAAACGATACGAGGGAGGTTTCATGAAGGATGGAGATCCGGAAGAAGCTTTTGGACCTAGTTAGTTTAGGGGGCCATGCTAGATCACTTATTTTTATGCTTGCATTTAAATTCGTTTTATGCTTGCTTTATTTTGTGAATGTGGTTATTTTGTTATGAGTTCACCGTAAATAACCGATATTCGATCCCCAAATAAGTAATATTGAGTTTTATGTTTTTCCGGACAACGCCTATGAAGCCTTAGAACACGATTGATAGGTTCTGCCAAAGCAGGGTGTTGATCGTATTTCCTGGGATAATAGGGTGAATTTATGAAATTCACACGTTAATGTTTGGTTTGACTCAACGGAACTATCAAAAGATAAAGTTTTGGGTTTCGAAACCAAGGAGATGTGTTTGACAAGGAGTTGTTAAACATGTCGACCAAGTATTATAAGGCAGTTATAATTAGTAAGGTTGTTACTTACCTTAAACATTATTTAATCAAAGGCAGGGTCAAAGTCCGTTTGATGAATAGTGGGAGAGGGTCTTGGTTGAATGCCTTTTAGGGGATAATTTTTTTAAAGGGAATTTGGTAGTTTAAAAGGATGTTTTAAACTGCTTTATGAATATTTCGCATATACTCGCTTGTTTTTTTGTTTATGTAGAAATAATGATTAGTAACAACAACTCTGCTTTTAATCTGCGCTCTGTCCTTGAGAAGGACAAACTGAATGCTAACAACTTCCTTGATTGGGAAAGAAATCTGAGAATTGTTCTTAGATGTGAAGGAAAGGAGTCTGTTTTGGACAATGCTCTTCCTGGTGCACTTTCTGCAACGGCATCATATGTCCAAAAGAAAGGTAGAGAGAAAACCATTGCGACAAGCGTTCAAGTCACGTGTCTAATGCTTGCATGCATGGAACCAGACTTTCAAAAGCGTTTTGATGGTATGGATGCATACAACATTATGGCACAGCTGAAAACCATGTTTCAGAAACATGCTAGGCTAGAGAGATTTGAGGCTAATCGCAGGTTACTCGAATGCAAGTTGGCATATGGTGAACCAGTTGGACCACATGTGCTCCATATGATTGGACACTTTCAGGTCATGGAAAAACTTGGTTTTGCATATCCACCAGAGCTAGCTATTGATATTGTGATCAATTCATTACACGAGGGTTTTCGAAACATTCGTTTGAACTTTTGTATGCAAGAAGGGAAAACAACCTTGCAAGAGTTGCATGGTATGTTAATTCAGGCTGAGAGGAACATCCCAAATGAACCAAAAAAGGAACATAAAGATGTTCTTATGATTCGTAAGGGGAAAAAGTTCAAAAAGACTGGGACTGGGTCTAAAAAGGATAAAGGCAAGGAAGTTGCCAAGTCCGATTCTTCTGGAACGGGAAAGGCAAGTTCAAAAGCAAAGGTTGAAGTTGAACAAGAATGCTTCTATTGTCAAAAGGTTGGCCATTGGAAGAGGAACTGTCCCAAGTACCTGGAAGACAAGAAAAATGGTGTTTCTATCTCAGGTAAATTCTGTTATAGAAGTGAATTTAGCAATTTCTACTTCCACGGTATTCGATACCAAGTTAAAGTACTCACATTTTATGTAATGTGCAGGAACTAAAAAGGAGGAGAATGCTGGAAAATGAGAAAAGTAGATCCATTGGTTGATAATGGAGCAAGAGTTGGTGCACTAGAAGCCTATAGTCTAGCTTTGTCTCTATATTATGTTTTAGTTTAAGAACTCAGTAATGGTTATTTTGTTCAAACTACTACTATGAACTATGTTTTGGTTTCTGGTTTTGATTCCAAAAGTTATCCATCTAATTTTGAGAATAATTGGTATTCTGCATATTTGAATGAAATGTTCTATATTTCCACTAAATTATCAAATAGTTTGTATGTTTTAGAAACACACATCTATAACATCAACAGTGAGAAATATAAGATAAGTCTTGCTGATCTTCTAATATTCATATCCGGGTTTGCGAATGCAGCATTCACACTTAACATTATTCTAACCGAAGCAGTAAAAGAGACACCATATACGTGATATGAATTGGAAATGTTCTTAAGTCTTCTTTTATGGTCTATTCTGAATAGACTACCAGATATTACTTCTACACCTAAAGCCTAAACAAAGTAGTTGTTGCTTGTGGTGGTGTTTTTTTGGGAAAGGTGGTTGTTCCAAAAAGTGTTAGTATACATCTCGAAGGAGTTCGTGATGACGAGCAACAACTGAGTGAGATGGCACAACATATGGATGTTGTAAAAGGGGGTGATGTAGGTTCGACCCACAACTCATCCGTTAATAATCTAAAAGTTGTCGTTCCACATTGTAGAACTAGTAGATCTTATATTCCAACGAAAAGGTTTGTAGAAACTTGTTTGGAGAAATGTTCCAAAATAATGATTTTGGAAATTAAGAAACTACTACCTACAATGGTGCTTTGGTAAGTCAGCACTCCATAAGGTGACTAAGAGTAGTCGTACTAAAATGGATGTCAAACCGCTTTCTTGAAAGAGTTCTTGAAAGAGGATGTGAAGTTAAGTGGGAGTATTATTACTTTCCTAATATTGTATGTGGATGACATACTAATCATAGGAAACGATGTATCCATACTTGAGGCAGTCAAGGGATGGTCGTACTATTGCTTCGCTATGAAGGATCTAGGAGAGACAGATTACATATTTGACATCAAGATCTATGGAGATAGATCGAGGATGATGATTGGACTTAGTCAAGAAACTTATGATGATAAGATCTTGTTATGTTCATGATGACCAAAATACCAGACAAACTCGGGTGTTTGACACTAGGTTGTCGTGAGTTGGTATGCGGTGGAGAATATGAGTTGGTTGTTACGAGTACACTGTTGCGAGTTTCTGTAGTGACTAAAGATGACTTCTGCAGTAGTTTGGTTTCATTCTTTGTCTCAATGGACTCTCGTAGATTTTACATAAGAAACCGAGTATATAGCAACGACAAATGCAGCAAATGTAGTTTGCAAGGTTCGGAACAATGCAAATGTCGAAAATATATTTGACTAAATCGTTCCCATCACCTAGGTATGAGAGTCATACTAGGTTTATGGGATTTAAGCTAATCCAGATTAGCGTTCAAATTGTATTTGGAGAAATACAGTTATTAAAACATGGTTGATGTTCGGAATGTTCATCTATATAATTGATACTTATTTAATCATTGGTTTAGTGTTAAATAAAATGTCCAGAAAGTGTGTGAGTTCTCTATAGGATTATCAAAAGTGTTTTGATAAGTGGAAAACTATCGGTGAACAGAGGTCACAACTTATTTGTGTCCCTAGTCAGCATCACTAAATTGGACATAAGTCATGCATTGAATGACTAGCACGAGATTGTTGGATAGCGCAATTCCATGGGCTATGGGAACATGGAGATGTTCGTTCAATCGAGTGGATATATTGGATATATTGTGACTTGACCAAAGTGGATTCTAGAGTAGAATCAAATCTATGTTTAGTGGATTCCTTTGACATGAGTATATCATTGCAACCATGATACGGTTAGTTGTGCATTGACACTGTCAAAGTTGCGCCGTAAAAGGAGGTTATAAAGACATTTGTCATGCATACTAAGAATTGAGTGGGAGTTTTGGATGATACAAGACTAGATAAGTCCTCTTATATAATAGGATTGGTGTCTGGGCCCCTTGATGAGGGAGAACTGAAAAATGCATGGCCATGCGAGGAATGGATTAAGGAGTTAATTCATTCAAGGACAGTTCGAACTCGGAGATCGAGGAAATGAATTTGATATGTGATACATTAATCATGAGATGCTTATTAGATGTGACCGAATTCGATATTAAGCGACTTAAGAAATTTGAAGATTGCCTTATTGTCTTCGGACAAGTGGGAGATTGAAGGAATATGTCCTAAGACATTTCCGGCAATTACTAAATATAATATTGGATATTATTATGGATATAATCATTATGTATTCTAGTAATTCATTATTGCTTGCTAGAGAATAATTATGATAATTAGTCCAATTCGATTGGGCTGATGACTATGGATATATAATCCTATAAGGTCACACAATCAGACTTAGTCAGAAAACTAAACAGGCCTAATGTGGACTTGTGAGGTATTAGGCTGTGACTACTTATGAGGCCCAGTTAGTCTCTTGGTTTAACCTAAACTCTACTACTATATAAAGATATGATATATGAGTTATAAGGAGATGAAGAATCAACCAAGGAGAAAACCCTAATCTAAGTCAGTTTAGTTTATTGCCTCAAGCACCCTTAAAAGTAAGAGAGAGAATTGTTCTATCTCTTCCATCCTAGCAAACGTGGGATTCCGACTGGGTTGGTGGACCGAGTAGAGGAGCAACACGTGGGGCTTTCTAGTATCTCTCTATCTTGTATATCGAGGAATACGCTACGAGGGTATGTATTTCTCGACCTACTTTTGTCCTGATTCATATATTTATTGCGCTTGTATTATTGGATTAGTTCTAGGAAATTGTTTCCTGAAATTTCACTTTCGCATCGATATAATCCTTCATCTTCACCTACTATGATCATTTTTCCTTTTCCTCCACCTCCCTTTTTACCTTTTTCACCCTCTTACAATACTTCTTAAATTCGGAATTAAATATGATTTTCTTTTGTCATCTATTTTAGAGAGTTCATTTCTTTCAACCTTTTCTATCCCTTTTTATGCTTCATCATCCTTTCATTATCCCTCTTATGTTTCTCCTGCACTCCCTCATAATGTTTTAGAACTTTATTTCCCTCATATTTGGAACTTTATTCAAACACGATCTTAGTTTGCCCCTAAAGCTCTTCCTCTTATTGTGCCTCCTTCTTCACCTACTATGATCATTTTTCTTTTTCCTCCACCTCCCTTTTTACCTTTCTCATCCTTCTACAATCCTCCTTAAATTCAGAATTAAATATGATTTTTTTTTGTCATCTATTTTAGAGAGTTCTTTCTTTCAACCTTTTCTATCCCTCTTATGCTTCATCATCCTTTCATTATCCCTCTTATGTTTCTCCTGCACTCCCTCACACTACAAGAAAACCAGTTCCGGGCGTCCTGAGCATATGGACGCCTACATGGCGTCTGAAAATACAAACGGGCGTCCACAGTCAGACGCCAAACTTGGCGTCCGACTGAAGCTGGGCAGGAAGAAATTCAGGCTGACGGGCGTCCACAAGCGGACGCCATATTCCACTAAATGGCGTCCACGGTCAGACGCCATGTAGTGGGATATGGCGTCCACAATCGGACGGCAGTTTGGTTGGAAGTGGCGTCCGATAGCGGACGCCCGTTCACCTGCCTCGCATCAAATACCCGCCCAACCCCCTCTCCCCCTTCATTCCTAATTTTTTTTCACTCTCTAAACCCTCTCTACTCTACTCGCCGACCCCATTCTCCCTTCCTCTCCTCCATTTTCCATACTTCTTCTTAATTTTTGGTATGTTTTCTTACTTTACTTAGTTCTTATTCATTATAATTAGTTCTTATTTTTTATTTTTATCGTTTTTTATTGGTAGTTTGCTAGTTAATATTGTTTAGGTCTGAATTTCGATTAGGTTGATTAGTTTAGCCCAAATTCGATTAGGTAGATTAGTTTTGCCCATCACAATTTTGATTAGGGTTTGATGAATTTGGTTGAATTGGGCTAGAATCACCTCTAGGCCTTCCGTGAGGTTTTGTGTGACCTAGGACGGACCAAAAGGTGTCGTAATAATGCCGGATTTTCCCGAAACCACTTTCATCGTGATCGGGGTTGTAAATAGGTGTTAGCGGTGCTTTTGGAGTTTTGATATCTCTATCCGAAAATTTGACCTTATCTGACCTGTTTAAGTTGTTTCTGTCTGACCTAAGCCATGAATTTTTGTGTTTTGTTCGGTTAAATTGGGATTAAATTGATAAATTAGGGTTTTCGTAAACTGGGATTAAATTGTGATTACATTTGTGATTAAATCCGGTGACTAATTTTTGTAAGGTCAATTCTAAATTAATAAGACATTTGGGTTTACTTTGACGTATTAGTGATTAAATTGAGGAAACTCAGTTATGGAAATTAAGTTAGAAAAATTAAGTTTAAGTTAAATGGTGATTAAATTTTTGTTTACTACGCTCTAAATTAAGTTAGGGAAATTAAACTTTAATTTGTTATATATATTTATTTAACATAGAAAATGAAGAGAATTGAACGGAAATGGATGTATGAGGGGATACTTGATAAGAAGAGACGTCCCACCGTCGAATTTTTTAGGGGTGTTGAATCATTTGTCGAGGTCGCTAAAAAGTCACTAGACTACGCATCGAGAGGGGAGGTTAGGTGTCCGTGTACTAAATGCAAGAACCTAAAATTTTTTTGGCGTCCTTGTAGTTAAGGAACATGTCATCTATAATGGTTTTTCACCCGATTATTATAATTGGATTTGTCATGGTGAGCCATCTCAGTCTGAGGAACCCGAAAACCATCAAAATGAGGGGGGGTGAGAGGTATGATAGTTGACGTTGTGGAGTGCAACTTGTTTAACAACGAGAACACATATGGAAATGACGACTCACCTAACCCACGAGACTCACCCAACCCACAAGACTCACCTAACCCACAAGAACCTAACCCACGAGCAAAGGCGTTTTTTGACATGTTGAACGTTTCGGATAAACCGTTATACGGAGGGTGCGATGTGACTTTGTTAGAAGTCGCATCTATGGTAGTTAGCCTTAAATGTGAGTTCAACCTACCCTTTGCTTGTGTCGATGGTATTGCTGCCTTGCTCGAGAGAATTATCCCAAAAGACAATATCATGACCCGAACTTTCTACACAACCAAAAAGGTTGTGAAGGGCCTTCAACTCCCGCATCAAAAGATTGATGTTTGTCCAGATGGATGCATGTTATTTTGGAAGGACGATGCGATGCTTGATGAATGTAGGAGATGTGGTAAGGGTAGGTATAAGACGGTTGAGGGGGATATTGTTTTGAGGGGTAGAAAAGGGAAAAGCGGTGTTAGGGGTAAGAAACTGATCCCAATAAGTCAGCTAACGTACGTCCCTATTGCACTTAGGCTTCAAAAATTGTATGCCACAAAAACCATAGCGGAGCAAATGAGGTGGCACAAGGAGAACATTAGGGTACCAGGGAAGATGTGTCATCCGAGTGACGGTGAGGAGTGGAAGCGTTTCGATAGACTACATCCCCACTTTGCATTAGAACCCCAAAATGTAAGACTTGGGTTGTGTACTGATGGATTTGCACCTTTCGACCAATTTGGTAAGTCGTACTCTTGTTGGCCTGTGATGATCACACCTTATAACCTACCTCCTTGGTTGTGTTTGAAGCAGCCTTTCATCTTCCTATCTCTTATTGTTCTTGACCCAAAAACCTGAAAAATCATTTGGATGTTTACTTGCAACCTGTTATTAAGGAATTGAAACAATTGTGGGAGGTAGGGGTGGAAACTTATGATGTCTCTCTGAGATAAAACTTTCAGTTGAAAGCAGCTCTGTTGTGGACTATAAACGACTTTCTGGCGTACGGTATGCTCTCGGGGAGGTCTACTGCGGGTCAGAAAGCATGTTTGTGTTGTATGGATGAGAGCAAAGCTTTTTATCTTTCAAATTCTAGTAAAATAAGTTGGTTTGACTGTCATAGGCAGTTCCTACCAGAAGGTCACCCATATAGAAAGAATAAGAAGGCATTCAAGAAGGGTGAGGTTGTGCTTGACGACACACCTAATCGACTCCCAGGAGATGAAATATGGGAGTTGATTTCCGATTACCCGTCCACTGTTGACAGAACCGAGCAGGAGTGCACATAGAGAAAAACTTCTTCGAGCAGTTGATTCACACTGTCTTGGATGTGGAGGGGAAGAGTTGTGACACTACAGGCTCCCGGCGAGATGTAAAGCATTTTTGTGACCTTCTTCAACTGCACATAAAACGGGATGGATCCAAACCGAGAGCCTTGTTCACCCTTGACAAAGCTCAGAGGAAGGCATTGTTGGAGTGGGCAGAGAAGTTGAAGTTCCCTGATGGGTACGCCTCCGACTTCAAGCGTTGTGTTGATCTTAAGAACCTAAAACTGCAAGGGTTAAAGAGTCATGACTGCCATGTTTTCATGGAGAGGTTACTTCCAGTAGCACTAAAGCAACTTTTGCCACCGACGTTGTGGAATTCTATAACTGAGATATCTCAGTTCTTTCGAGATTTGTGTTCTTCTACAGTATCAATTGAGGACATGACTCGGCTGGAGGATCAAATTCCACATATACTATGCAAACTTGAGATGATCTTCCCACCGTCGTTCTTTAACTCCACGGAGCATTTACCTGTCCACTTGCCCTACGAGGCTAAGGTTGGAGGACCTGTCCAGTATAGATGGATGTACCCATTTGAAAGGTACATAAATTTAGTAACTTCATTTATAAATTTAATTTACACATAACTTCTATTTGTAATTCATATTTGACAGAAGAGATTGCAAACTTCTGCTCCCTCTACTTCGAGAAAGATGTCCAAACAAAAACCAAGAACCTGAACCTAGAACATTCAGTGCCCATTGATCCTACAATACCCGAGTTTTTTCAAAAGAAGGACGATGAAGGAACTTCATCCGTTGAGGGTTATAGGACGCTAGATGAGAAAGAGTACAACCGAGCGCACCTTTACCTACTCTCTAATTGTGAGATCTTAGTGCCTTATGAGAAGCAATTTGTAACTGAATATGTCGCTGCAAACCCTGACGTGAACCCTGATGACGTTTAGAGTAAACATGACGAACATTTTCCTAAGTGGCTCAAGGATCACGTAGTTGCCTTAGACATACATGATGATTTGGTTAGAAGTTTGGCATACGGTCCAGTGAGAGCGGTTAAATGTTGGAACCGGTACTCGATGAATGGGTTCAATTTTCACACATTCAACTACGGGAAGAACAAGGCTAGATGCAATTTTGGTGTGAGTGTGTCATCTCTTGATGGTGATGAGTACTATGGTATTTTGGAGGATATTTTTGAGTTGTGTTATGTTGGCAAAGAATGGGGGTATAGAGCTGTGATATTCAAATGTGAGTGGAAAGACAGCTCCGTGAACGGGACCCAAGTGCATGAACGTTACAAGATTGTGTAAGTTAATCACACCAGGAAATATCCTACGTACGATCCGTTCATACTCGTGCATCAGGCGAAGCAAGTCTACTTTGCTCCTTCTCCTTACACGAAAAATGACAGAAATCAAAGTCAATGGTGGGCAGTCTTTACGAATAAACCACGGGAGTAAATAGACAGTTTTCTGTTCCAGGAAGATGCGGCTTCAAGTGGTACACGCTTATCTCCAAGTGAAGAGACCATATTCTCCAGTGGAGATCAAAATGAAGGGGCAGAAGCAGATTTAGAGGATGATGATGATATCGATGGACTACGAGATTACATGGTTACGGATGTTCGGGAGATCCTTGAGGAGGATGACGGACACGATGAAGAGAATTTGGAGGACGATCAAGTAGAGGGCGAGGTGAATGAGGAGGGTCAGACTAAGGAGGATGAGGCTGACGACAATAACGACATCGAAGATGACTACTAGAGTTGTTGTAGTAGGTTATATTGATCATTGTGTTAATTATTTGGTACATTATTTAAGTCAAGTTAGATATTAATTGCTAATTGTTGTTGACATTGTTTAATTTGTTGCAAGGTTAAGATGGCAGGCGGTAGATCGACCATGAGACATGGTGGGGGAAGTAGGTCTGCTTAGACATCCACCACGCTGCAGGAGGAGGAGGAACGGGCAGGTCACCGGAATCTATACTATCAGCTACATGGTCGACAAAGGGCAGGGGTATGCTTGCTGGTCTCAGGTGTCATTGGACGTACGACAATGGTGGTTCAACAACTTCCGGGTACGTGGATTGTTTTTGTTACCGAGTTTTTATTTTACAATGTTGACTTTGCAAATATTTTCGCTACTAATTAATAATCCGCCTTGATTGTGTAGTTGAAGTTCACTTGGGCTAAGGAGTTAGAAGGAAGGGTGTGGGAACGATATAACGAGACCTGCACACGACGTTTCGCTGACGTAATGAACAAATGCCACACGCGGGGGACTGCGCTCAAAGACCTTAAAGGTGTAGTTTTTTATAGTACTCAATTTTAACAAACAATCTAACTTCAATCTTTTACTGTATTAACTAATATATTAGTACCTTCATATTTCAGGGGAAGCGTTGGAGAGGTGGGTTGCGTACCACGACACCGCCGAATTCAAGGTCAGGTCGGAGAGGGCACAGCGAAACAAAATGAAGAACTGTGAGAAGGAGGGGAAGGCAAACCCGACATGTAACACCCACTATTTTCCTAGTGCCGTTAATTATTCTGTTGTGACTCCGTCATGATTCTAAGTCAATTTCGTCTTCTATTTCCTTCATCTTTCTGAATTCTTATTATTATTTTTTAGTCAAATAATATTTATTTTTATTTTAAAAGATTTTAATTCTTGTAAACCTATTTACTTGATTTTCATTGTAAACTATTTATTTTTGCGCGTGAAGTTCTATTTTTCTACGAACTAACGTTTTAAGCTTGGAATTCATTTATTTATTTTTCCTAAATATCAAAACAGGTTTATATGATATTTTCAACTAAGAAATATTTTTATTTAAGAATATTTGACCTTTAATGATTTTATTACGAAGTTTCGTAAATAATTATTTTCCAACGCGCGGTTTACTCGAACTGATTTGAAATACCTTTAACAATTTTACGATTCATCTTTTTATCAACTTAGAAATTATTTGGGACATTTTCCTCATGTTTTGGACCGTGACACACCCATGTCACATTTTTACACCACAATTTTGTATACATTTCATTTTATGATGTTTAAGTCTTAGATATTTTTTTTTCTCACCCATTTATTTTTGGCCTTAAACACAAACTTTCACACTCCCTTCCGCTCTCATTTTGGCTGATTTGTGCATGTATTATGACATAATTTTCATCAAAATTTACTTATCATTTATGCTTTAGAAAACCATTCACTTTCTTATCATTCATTTTACAAAAAATTAAACAACATTTCCTCCCTTTTTCTCTCTTGGCTGGGATTTTCCAGCAGCTTTTCTAGCCAAATTTTGTCTCAAATCGAGTCTCAATCGTCTCATTTTCATCTCCTAAATAATCGTCATTCCGATCCCTTTGTTAAGGTAATAATCGATGTTGTTTTCGATCGTTATTTTCCTTGATTTTCTTAGTTTTCTCATGGTATTTTTCCACCATGCTTTTCTTGTGTTGAAGGATTTTTGAATGATCCCGAAGCAGAGGAATTTATAATCGACTCGAATTTGGGTTAGAGGTAACGACGATGTTACTCGGTATTTCATGATTTTAATTGTGTATTTGCATGTATAATTTTTATATTTCATTTTTGACAATATATGTATGTCTTATAATCTGGAAAATTTTAAAAAGTTGAAAATTTGCATGTTTCGATATTTTTATCGCTTTTACGAGATTAACGATTAAATTGTTATATTAATTTGTAAAATCGTAATAATCGGCCTAAACATGTAATATATGTTTATATTCTGGAAAAATGTTGTTTTTGATGATTTTTAATAATTTTGTATTTTTCTGATATTTTTGATATCGATTATTGAATTATTACCGTTATCGGACAAAAATGATTAAAAGCCGATTTTTAGTTCTAGTACCTAAACATTTTATTTTAATCTGATTTTTGACGTTCTGAAACTTTCTGATGAAATAGGATTTTCTGAATTTCTTTATAATTTTTCGGAATTTTTAAGTGGATGAATTAATTAATCACTTTAAATCATCGTTTATCGTTAAAACCGTGTTTGTCGTTTAAATTCTCGATTTCTGGTCTTTGTTTTAAATATGGAAAAATTATGATTCTGATGGTTTCTTAATAAAATTTATTTTTATGATTTTTAGTGATTTAATAAAATGTTAGGAACGATAAGTTTTATTAATGGAATCGTTAATTGTGAAAACGGGTTTTAAAGACGGTTTTGATGGGATTTATTAAAGCTGGAATTTTTGGAAATCTGGAAAAATAGTATTTTCTGGAAAATCATGATTTTTAATCTTAATAATAATTGTTTGGATATTAATACTTAAACCGTTTTGTAATTACTATTTTTATTAATCGTTATTGTCGAGATTAGACGATTAACGAGAAAACGCTTTAAAAACCGAGTTTTAGGATTCTGGAAAATTTTATTTTCTGGACAGAATGTCCATAAATATATTTTAACTATTTTACATAATTTTTGTACTATTTATTAAAGTCTTTAATTAATAAGTATTGATTTTTGGACAAATTACGATTTATCGTTAAAATGCTTCGTCTTACCTAAAAGATTTATTTTTCCAGCTATTTTGAAAATATTTAAATCTGAAACATTAAGAGTTAAATCATCCCTTAACATATTCTAAATATATTTAATGGCTTAATTAAATAAAAGACGTTAAAAGATTTAATTTGACATTTGCCGTAAAATCCTATTTGTAATTGAATTGTCGTAACAAATAATAATTAGGGAATTTTAGCTTTGTAAATTTTGAAAACACCCTGATTAGTATTATTAAAAATTTTAAGACATTTTTAATCATTTTATACACTTGTACGATATTTCAATAACTTCATAAACTCAAATGTTCTTACTTTAATAATTAATATTGTTAAGGCCGAAAGTATTAGTTTTATAAATCTATATCGTTTACTAAAAATGTGGTATTAGTATGAACTAATATTTTCACTATTTTGATATAATGCTATTTTTAGTAAAGTTTATAAAAATAGAAGTTTCCTAAAATTGAAAGTTTCCTCTTTTAAAATATAAATGTTTACTTCTTTTATCCTCATATTATTTATATTGATTATATCTTCTGAATATCGATAATGACTTTGTTTTGGAGTTATGGAATAAGGACAAGTGTGAGGTTAGAGTAATATATTCTAGGGTTTACGGTTTTGCCATCAACTATAAGGCTAGTGTATCAAGAATCGGTACATTGGTTGTTGAACCGGGTGACAGGTATCCCGGGAGTTTTGTACATTTTGACCTTAAGCTTAGGCCTCGCAGTAAGTCGCCGTCATAAGTTGAACTGGGTGACAGGTAATCCCAGGAGGGGTGTGCATTATCTTAAACTAGGGTCACGCATTTATAAGTCGCCGCTCTATTATGGTTGAGTAGCCTAGTTAGAGACCGAAGTTTAATTTGTTTGAACTAAATTCTCGAAACTAGTTTTTAGTATTCTCCTAGTGAAAGTCTAGCCGTCTACACTACTCCTATCCATAACGCCATTTTGAATATTTTTATTATTATCGATATAATTTGGTTGCAGGTTGGCAAATGTTTTATGTTTTCTTCGGAAAACTCATTTTTATTATATTGTTTTGATACGTGAAGTTTTTCACTGAAAGTTTATTTTTATTATAATGTGTTTTACTGTTTTCCATTTTTACTATTTTTCTATAATAGTAATTACAGTTTTAAAATCCTGTTATACGGCTGGGAGAACGTTGACGTTGCTCCCCACTGATTGTGGCTGTTATGTTTTTAACATGGCAGATATATGTGTTTTCCTTCGGGTGGGCTAGCGAGCAGTTATGGATCCTGCTTGTTTCAATTAGATCACTGTATAATGGATTGTTAAAACCCTTTTTATGGATTTTATTTATTTATTTATTTATTTTGTAGCCATTTTTATTTTATGGCTTATATATTGACTTACCATTTTTATTTAATCAAGACATAGCTACAGTGTGTTATAATCCCACTTCTACAGTGTTTCCGCCACTGTATTGTGTTAGAATTTCTAGGGGATTTCACGACACATCATCGGGGTTCTCAGTCTTCGTTCCTTCGTGCCAAGAGGGTATGATTTCTATTAATATCGTACTGTTACTTAAATAATCATAAACTATGTTCGCATAATATATATTCGCCTAACGTTCATACTCATTTAATAACTACAAGCTGAACTTGGGAGGACGCCAACCGTGCCCGAGCTATTCCTAGACATGCACGGGAAGACCGATGACAAAGGGACTAGTTTTATGACGAGGAAAGATCAGGCAATCTGGGTGAGTACTAACTATTTCAAATAAATTAACTTTGTTTATACTTTAGGTGGTAGATAACTATCTTTAATGATTTCATCTAATAATAACTTGAATTGAAATCGTTGTTGTGTACGCAGGATGCCTACCAAAAAAGAGAAAGCAAACCTCGAGACTACTCCTGATGTTACCGAAGTCGGCCCGAATCAGACTTTTTTCAAGGTTGTCTCGGGGTACAAGAAAGGAAGTGTGTACGGTGTTGGAAATGCACACGGTATCTACTTCACACCTCCCCCACCGCGTCTCGGCACCTCTTGATCTACACATATGGAGTACACGCCGGCCGGATCTCAGCAGCCCAACCCAAAAAAGGAGGCCATGAAGGAACAGCTGACACAGCAGCAGCAGCAGCAGCAAATGAAGGAACAGCAGGAGCAGATAAAGAAAATACAGGAACAGATGGCCATGTTTCAGGCCATGTTTGAGAGATGCAAACAAGGTCGTCCTCTACCCCCTCCAGAAGACAAAGACCCCTTTAACGGGGATGACGATAACTCTGGTGCTTCAGCTAGCTTCACAATGAGCTGATTGTTTTTTGTTGTTGTTGTTGTTGTAACTGGATTTATGGATTATGTATCTTCGAACTAGTTTAGATTTATATACCTTTAAACCGCATGTTAAAACTTTTTTATATGAATGTTTTTTCAGGATAAATGTCTCGAGAGATGAAGTGTTTTGGTTGATTGAGAGTGAATAAGGTTGAGGTATTGTGGATGGTCGACAGTTGTGGTCGGTTGAGAGTTGTGGATGTGGTTTATTTTGCAGGTTTTGGCTAGGCATCGAACGCATATTTATGGCCACGCAACAACGTTTATGGCGTCCAATAACGCACGCCATGCCAGACGCCAGAGGAAGCTCAAATCGATCAAAATTGGCAGCTATTCAGGGGACATGGCGTCCACAGTCAGATGCCACCCATGGCGTCCACTGTCAGACGCCCATTTTATTGGCGTCCAATAGTGAACGCCCGTTTTAAAAATGGGTGTGCGGTCGTGGCTTCCACTTTCTGGCGTCTGTTTGCGGATGCCCGTCCCCGTATAGCGTCCACTGATGGAAGCCACTGGATGGACGCCTTGGGCACCTTTTCTTGTAGTGTCATAATGTTTTAGAACTTTATTTCCCTCATATTTGGAACTTTATTCAAACACGATCTTAGTTTGGACCTTTGAAACAGATAAAGTCTGTTTACTCTTTCTAGTGAAATTGGTTTCTTACTTAGAATGACTTAAGCATAATTTGATGGTTTTCATTCGGCCAGGAAACATTGTGCACGTTGAAAATTTACTATGTTGTTTGAGTCAACTAAAGTCCTCAATCTCGAAGTTTTATCATGAATAACAATCGTAATTAGTATCAATATCTTTCAAAATTATTATGCCTGCCTCGATGTGTAGTCATCAAAATTGGGAGAAACTTAGAATGACTTCTCCTTCTTCTTTCCCTCTTTGTAATCTAAGACACATGCTTAAAATAACTTGTTTTGGTCATTAGTTTAGTGAGGGTGTCGTACCTTAGCCTCAACTTCTTACACTTGTCTCTCTCTCTAATGTTGTTCTTCTATACGTTCATCCTTCTCGTCAATCAGTTTTCCTCATATACATCTCATTTTCTCTTCCCTCTTCCACCATGCCTTCTCATCGTACCCCTCATCTACATGCCCTTATCTTCTTCCCCCATGTGCCTCCCCCTCTTCACGATCTAAGATTCATCTTTAAATAGGCCTTGCTTTTGTGGTTCAGAACGTAAACTGAATATAAATGAACTAACTATTTGGTAGTTCTGACTGCTTATTCATCATATTTCAAGTTCTGAAAAACTTTTCATTTACTTTGTGTTTAGAAGTTGAGCTTTCAATTTACATAATTTACGGATCGTTTGAATTAGTCGTTAAGAATGGTCGTGTTCCGTCTTAATTAATCTCGAGTGTCACGTTAACGATCATCAGGATTCTTCTCGCCGGATCATTGACAAATCACTGAACTCATTTTTTGGCAAATCAGTGTACCGATTTAGTTCCCTAAATGCTGAGAATAAAAGTAAATTAGTCTACTATATATAAAAAAGTACGACACGATGGTTTACAGTGAAAACTTGATGGTTCGGAGAACCACAATTATCAAGATAGAGAGGAAGATAGAGAAATGAAGGATTCAACCTGAGATGGCAAGGCGATAACAGACGACAGAAGAAAACTCCAGTTATCACTAATTAATTAAAATATATCGTACTTCGTATATTAAAAGCCTAATTTAGCATAAAACTATCAATAGAGTAACTTTAAGCTCAGCTAATATAAAATAGTCATATTAGCTCGAATAATACGAAAGACAACATCAAAATTAAAATATATTATTAAAGGGATAAAAAATATGTAGAATTCTCAACTTATCAACACTTGAAGCACAGCCTTGCCCGTACAACTTAATAGTGAATCGTAAAATAATTCTTAAGGGATAATATTGATTTGTAGTACAAACATTGAGGAAGATTAACAACACTATTTTCAGTCACAAATTGACGCAATAATTCATCACATATTCACAAATTGACATAAGATTAACGGAGGAAGTATTAGTCTTTCGTTTCTATGACAAAGCAGTGCTAGAAAGAGGAATTAAATTGAGAGATGGAAGGCTGACCCTTCCATTCAAAGCCTTGGGAGCATTCTGAGCATCAGCTTCATCCCCAAGTGTCACAAATCCAAACCTTTTTGTCCTTCATGTCTTAGGATCCATCACTAACCTTGTTGTCCATCACGAAGGGTGTGATAGTTAAATTGGCCCACATTCTAGCAACAAAATGCTGCGCTCTCCTTCGATACCGGTCAGATAGAAGAACAAAAGGATGTGCTACTAACATTAGCCCAAAGAGTAAGATCGCCGTTGCAGCAGTGACAGCATAAAACCAAGCTCCTCTGGCTTTGGGCCCAACAGAGACATCTGCACAATGAAACAAAACATTGATGCGTAAACTGAATTTGACGGATACTTGTATACTTCCTCCAATCCGTTCCAAACCATCCATTCATTTTTTAAAGAAACTACTAAGAATTATAATGTTTGTAAAATCACAAAAACTCATATGAGACGGTCTCACAATAAGTTTATTGTGAGACCTCTCATAAGGTGGGTAGTTATTTTTAATTGATTTTATTTTTATTTTTATTAGATAAGTTTTTAGTGTATTAGAAACATGTCTCACACTATCTTAACGTGAGACGGTCTTACAAGAGACGGATTGAAAGTAAACCGGAAAGTAGCGTCGGTACACTAAGTCTTGGTGGTGCACTGAAGATTGATTATTCATACAGTCAATTTTATCTTAATTCAAATACAGTGGCTGTACAAAATACTTGGGAGCTTCAGAGTTCATGCTATCAAACAAAATAAGCTCACCCAGTGTCACGGTCACGGTCAGGGGTTAGAAACTAAGTTAGCCTATATGCACAGTGTCACAGTCCATGGTCCACTTTTTGTGGCTTAACATTAAGCAACATATCTAACTACTTGCCCTGACATCGGATGGATACATCACGTGTCGCTCTAACTATCATCCTCACCATCGCTTCCCACCACCTGTGTACGAAGGGAGAAATATTGCTCATTTATTTTAAAGAGAAGTGGGTTCAAGAATTGGACTCGGTTTAAAACCCTCGTGTTTTGGTTTAATACGATGATTTTGTGGTTTGCTCTCGACTCACAAGGCAGGAAGTAGAGTATGCTAAGACAGTTTTCTGCTAAATAGTTTTACCTAGCGAATTGCGTTTGCCTTCTGCATGATTGTTGTAATTTTAGTACTATTAGGAGGGCTAGGCGTGAAAAATGATCGAACCGCATCTGTACGCTTGAGATTGAAGGACTGACAATAATCAATATATATATATATATTAGGTTTTTTTCGAGCGATTTCATTGGTCCGTTCCATCAAACCTCAAATTAGGAAAGTATCATAAGTAAATAAAAAATCAATTAGAGAATCTTTTAATTATTATAATATATTTAATTTATTATATTAATGTGATGTTTTACAATTCTGGGGTAAAAACCTTTAGAGTTCATTTTTTAAAAACATCATCGTAAAATAAATTATAAAAATAAAATAATTAGATTCGTGGTAAAAAATGCTTTTATTAGAGTATAAATTTTGTATTATTTGTTTCACATTATGTGAAGAGTTTATTGCATATAACAGTTGTAAAATTATCCCACATCGACAAATTTTAATATGATGATGAAATTCTATATTATAAATAAGAGTAATCATTCGTTTTTTGATATCTATCAAAAGTCTTTTGAATCTAAAAAAGAGTTCTTAAGATTATAAACCTCAATTAATTATCCTATACTAAAAATTATGATTATGATGAGGTGATGAAAGATTATAAATAAGAGTAATCATTCGGTTATAAATATCGACCAAGAAAAACTTTTAAATTATCCCACATCGAAAAATTATGATGGGGTGATAGAATTCTATATTATAAATATGAAAAACTTTTAAATTATCCCACATCGAAAAATTATGATGGGGTGATAGAATTCTATATTATAAATATGAGTAATCATTCGGTTTTAAATATCGGCCAAAAATTGAGTCTTAAAAAAACTTCTAATGTATAAGACTACAAATTTAATTTAATGCATAAGACTACAAATTTAAAATCATCCCACATTGGTTGGTGAGTTGATAAAATTCTATATTATAAACAAGAGTAATGATGTATTTCTTTAGTCTTAAAAAGAGCTGATGGAAGACTATAAATAAATTATCCTACATCGAAAAATTATGATGAGTTAATGAATTCTATATTATAAATAAGACTAATCCTAAGTAAAAATAATCCCACATCGAAAATTTATAATAAGGTGATGAAACTTTATATTATAAATACTTCATAGTAATCATGTGCTCTTAGATATTAATCAAAAATCTTTTAAGTCTTAAAATATACTCCGTATTAAGATTATAAAGTTAAGTAAAATTATCCCACATTCGAAAAATTATAAAGTTTCATCAAACATAAATCTTTTGAGTCTTAAAAAAAACCTTTTAATGTATAAGACTACAAATTTTAAAATCATACCACATTGGTGAGGTGATGAAATTCTATATTATAAACAAGAGTAATGATGTATTTTTTTAGTCTTAAAAAGAGCTGATGGAAGACTATAAATAAATTATCTCACATCAAAAAATTATGATAAGTTAATAAATTCTATATTATAAATAAGACTAATCCTTCGTTCTTAAATATCAATCAAAAAAAACTTTTAAGTCTTAAAAGGTCTCTTAATAAGATTACAAATTTAAGTAAAAATAATCTCACATCGAAAATTTATAATAAGGTGATGAAACTTTATATTATAAATAATACTTCATAGTAATCATGTGATCTTAGATATTAATCAAAAAAAATTTAAGTCTTATAATATACTCCGTATTAAGATTATAAAGTTAAGTAAAATTATCCCACATTCGAAAAATTATAAAGTTTCATCAAACATAAATCTTTTGAGTCTTAAAAAAGTTGTTAAGACTATACACTTAAATAAAAAATTATAAGACTTAAATAAAAAATTATAATAAGGTGATGAAATTTTATATTATAAATAAAACTAATAAAAAAAATTCTTAGACATCAACAACTTAAGTAATTCTTCTACATCGAAAAATTATGATGATGTAGTTTAAAAATGGTCTTAATATGACTACAAATTTAAAATTATCCCACATCAAAACAACATCAAAAATTATAAATAAAACTACAAATTTTAGTTAAATTATCTCACATCGATAAATTATAACAAGGTGATGAATTTCTATATTATAAATAAGACTAATTATTCCTTCTTAGATATGATATCAATCAAAATATTTTGACTCTTAAAAAACTCTTAAGACTCTTAAGACCATAATAAGACAATGGAATTCTATTATAAATAAAATTAACCATTTCTCCAAATTATGATGAGGTAATGAAATTCTATATTATAAATAAGACTAATCATACGTCCTTAGATGTCAACAAAAAACTTTTAGTCTTAAAAAAAGTTCTTAATAAGACTACAAATAAAGTTAAATTAAAATTATCACACATTGAAAAGTTATAATGAGGTGATAAAATTCCATTGATGTGGGATAATTTATTTAAGTTTATAGTCTTCCATCACCTCATCATAATTTTTGGTTAATATCTAAGAATACATAATTACTCTTATTTATAATATACATTTTCATCACCTTATTATAATTTTTCGATGTAAGATTATTTTTACTTAAGTTTGTATTAAAAGACTTTTAAAGACTTAAAAGTTTTTTTGATTGATATTTAAGAACGAATGATTAGTTAGTCTTATTAATAATATAGAATTCATCAACTTATCATAATTTTTCGATGTGGGATAATTTATTTAAGTTTATAGTCTTCCATCACCTCATCATAATTTTTCGATGTGAGATAATTTACTTAAGATTATAGTCTTAAAAACTCTTTTTAAAACTAAAAAAAGTGTGTCCTTACTTTTGATTATAATATAGAATTTTATCACTCCATCATAATTTTTCAATGTGAAATGATTTTAAGTTTGTAGTCTTATATTTTAAAAGCTTTTTTAAGAGTTAAAATAAAGCGATGATTCTATATTATAAATAAGAGTAATCATGCGTTTTTATGGGTCTTAAAAGCAGATCTTAAAACTATAAACCTTGAGTAAATTATCCTATATTGAAAAATTAAGATGAGTCAATAAAATCTTATATTATAAATAAGATTAATCTTTCGTTTTTAGATATCAATCAAAAAATTCATTCGTTCTTAGATATCAATCAAAAAAACTTTTGAGTCTTAAAAAGTCTCTTAATAAGACTACAAACTTAAGTAAAAATAATCTCACATCGAAAAATTATAATAAGGTGATGAAACTTTATATTATAAATAAGAGCAATAATGTATTCTTTTGAGTTCTAAAATGAGGTCTTAAGACTATAAACTCAGCTGAAATTAAGTTTGATTAGTGATATCATGTGATCATTTTATTTATTGTAATGACATAGTTTTATTAAGTTTCTTATTTAAAGGATGTACATCATCAATGTAATTAAGCCAACTAACCCGTGCAGCGCACGGGCTTTAATCTAGTGTAAGAATAAAGTAGGCAGTCGATTTAGTATTGTACGAGACGGTCTAATACTGTGAAGCAGTCCCTATACGTAAAAGGATCACAAACTTCAAAACTCACCTTAGCTCGAATTTGATGTAGAAAAGCCCCCGGGTCATCCACAGTTGTCGTATTAGTCGCATAATGATAAGTATAAGTCATACAGTTGTCGCATTGCTCGGATTAGTCGCGTGATGTTCATTACCTTGGGTGATGCCTTCAGCGTACAATATGTCCTGCTCCGACGGTTCATATTCATTGTTTGAAATCTAACAGCCTGCAATCCCCAACCAAAACTTTAACTTAGAACATGTCCTTGTTTACTACGACAAGGAGTAATGAATGAAACGACCATATTCTTGCACATACCCGGCTTAGAATGTATTCGACTATATCGGGAAGGGAATAAAGCTCGTGTTTTCGCTTGTATGTCTCTTGTACAGCAGGATCCTTCCACACTCCATCGACTAAAGGAACGTACTCCCTGGTGGCAGCTGGAAAAATGCATCCAAATTAGAGTACGCACCTGAAAAGAGTACCGCCATTTCGTCCTTTAAAGTTGTGAATATAGTACACAGTTTCCATCTTCGGCAACAAGGTCTTGGTAAGTGTGGCCAACTTCGGATAGAAGAACGGCGGATAGTCTGTACTTGAGATCAAGGACAACTCTAATCTATCGAATCAAGAGAATATATAGGAGAGCGGGAATACTTGTTTGTATAAAAGGATACATCCAGATCGTATCCGATCAAGTTCTCCGTTGAAAATAATCAACTGTCTTGATGTATCCGCAACAGCTTCTTTATAAAGCTCTTCCACAATAAGCATCTCTAAATTACAAACGATGACGTTAATGTATTAATCAGCTAGAAAAGACAAGAAATGAGATGCAGTATAAGTATAACCAGTGGAGTATTAAGTAATCTACCATTGACATTGAAGTAAGGATATGCGACAAGGAACAACTCGTCTTCAGGGCGTACACGGTCTGCCATTTTGACTTTCGTGCCAAATCCAAAATCTGAAAGAAATGATGGCTTTGAAAGGTAATCCAATTTGAATGAAACTCCCTCAAATGCAGATTTTTTGGCTACCTCCACTTCCCTGGCTTCAGGGAAAAACTATATTTTGGAAGCACAAGTTTAAACATGATCAACCAGAAGAACATTGAAATCGGAAATTAAGCCTGAATATGTACTATATCGCTACTATATGTTAAGTAATCTTGCAAATCCATAGCATCATTTGATCTTGAACGATCTCGTTTTATAAAACAAATTTGCAGGAAGAACATTTTTTCCCCAGTTCTTTTGAACTGAAGTAGCTGAGAAAAAATGAACTTGAAACTAAATTAAAATGAACTAAACTAAACTGGAGTACACTATGTGAAGTGGGCTGAAAAGAAGTTGAAAAGAACAGGGTCTTAATCTCTCCATTGGGATGAGATTTTCACAATGGTAAACAACAAAAAAACAAGCAAGCCTGAGTATATATATAGGAGGAGAAAACTACATAGAATTTTGCAGAAACAACCGTACTATTCTGGTACGAGAAGCTTTTTCTGGAGTTACAAGACGATCACAAAACTCACGAATCAATTCCATGCTTTCCGTCATTTCGTTCCCACCTTCACCGTCACCTAAGCCACAGGACAATACAGCCATAAATCCATAATCGCCTTACCATCAACAATACAGTCATACACTAACCAATGGATTAGTACAAAGGTAGGAAGTAAGTATAACCTGGTACTGACTGTAGTCCGGAAGTCGGGAATTCAATTTCCTGCATAGATTTCTTGTTAGAAACACCAATTCACATGTTCTGAATACTAGGTCACATATTTAAAGTCCTAACCATCAGCTGAAGTTTATTCTTTATTGCCAATTCAGTTGCTTCTTTAGCCGGTAAATTACAGTACAACACGCAGTTAGTGACGGACCCTAAAAAACATTTAGGTGTCAGCTCAAAATCACATTTTAAACTTCATCAACACCAAAATTGAGCAAAATGCACAAAAATGAAGAGTCCAAGTGTGAACCTGAATTTAAATTCAGATTGCTGAGAAAGGACATGGAGGCCAACAACAAGAATTAGCCCTCGGGCAAATGTTTCACAATGAGAAGAACAGCCAAATAGAGGCTACCTTTTTGCTGGGCGTGCTTTCAACTGTGACTCTTTCTCAAGACCAATTTTATCATTCAAGCCAACCTTCAAATCAGGCATCCCAGACAGAAAGAACTTTATGAGGATTTTTCCGGTAACGTCACAGTGTAGCACACTACCTATCAAGTCAGCAAGTATTAAGAAGGTTCATAACGATCACCATACATACAAGCGCATACACAGCTCCATGCTCTCACACACACTCACATACACAAAAGAAACCATTACCCACCTTTCGAAGACATAAAAAGGTTGAAACTTTCCACAATGTCAAGGAAGACCTGCATGAGAAGGCTTTCATTAATTTATGAGACAACATAGTTTACAAATGCCATAAAGCTAGACATCAGTATCGAACATGCTATGAGATGGAATAGATCACCTCGTTCTTTTTATAAACATGGCCCTCTCTTCGCCATCCAACAGCACCTGTAACTTGCAGATCAGAGTTGCATTTGGCACTGACTTATCAAGAGGCTAAAAGAATTGCAAAAAAAAATCAAACAAATCAGAAACACTCACAGTAAATACAAAGTTGTCAAAGTACGCCTATGAAAAATACTAATGACCTACGCTATAAATTCACCATAATAAACAAAGAGAGATACCTTCGAGGAAAATGGTGAGCGCACTCCTTCTGTAATGTACTCCCTCCGAGTTCCTATTATTGTCCCACTTTCCTTTTGGGGCTGAGTTTGATTTTTGTCCCACTTTCTTTTTTTAGGTCATCAATGTGTGGTTTACAATTACTCTATCATTTCTCTCTCTTCCTCCTACTTTTTTGAACCATTCATTTTCCCTTCCTTATTTTTCACCCCAAATTTCTTTAGGACAATAATAGAAACTCGGAGGGAGTATAACTTTAGAATGTCAGCCGAAAGATTTTGTGGGTAACCAAAGTCCATGATTTCTGTAATTTAAATTTGAGTAAATTAGAAATTACTCCCTTCAAAATTGCGGTTTTGAGTAAATTTTTTTAATATTTTATACCCAAAAAGATGCAAAATTTCAAAATTTACTTGCAATTTAATATTCCGACGAGTTTATGTTTTTATTGACCGATTTGCCCTTCTTTTATCGAACGCCCCCTCCCCCACCCCCACCTCTTATTCATTTTTACTTTCCCAAATCTTTCAATATCAATTCCAGGAAACCTAAATTCCCAAATCGAGAAGTAATGGTGGGGACTTTTTTCCCAAATTTACTTGCAATCTAAATTACTCTTGCAAAAACGTTCGAAGTGACTTGCATATTACCGGAAGATCGAGAAGCCCTTGAATACAATAACCGACTTGCAAACCTTCGAAGTAACTATTTTAGGGACGATTCCGATGGTGGAGATTTTTTTTTCTTTTTTCTTTTTTCTTTTTTTACAAATGACAGTATAAGGAAGATTTTTTTAGAAATGAGACCATAAGGGAAGGGGGAAGAAGAGTAAGATGAAGACAGGGGCAATTTCGGTATTAAAAATAGGAAAAAGGCAAAAAAAATCAAACTCGCCGGAAATACTCGTCGGAATATAGAATTGCAAGTAATTTTGAACTTTTGCATCTTTTTGGGTGTAAAATATTAAAAAAATTTCATAAGGAAGTAAATTTTAAAAATCACAACTTTGAAGGGAGTAAATTTTAAATTACTCTTTAAATTTATAAAATTTCAGAAAATTCAATATGGTAATGTCACAGACAGTACGACGATGATAAACACCAATCACAATGACGGAGCAAGTCTACAGAATAAACCGTTCGTAGTACTAACGCAGGCAAGCATAGAAAGTACTCATACTAATTCAACGTCTAGTGTACTCTCTACCGAAGAAGTTCGTTCGTAAACGCGACACTAAGACGCCAAACAGCTGGCCACCACAACCCAGTGATCCAAACTCATCCAAAACTCACCACGTTTCTCTACATACAACTGTAGACACCCGCATTTTGCCTGCTAGTGTCTATAGCAGTTCCCGACAAAACACCCGATGATGATCGGACGTAAACGTGACTTAATACGCTGGATACGGACTCAGAATCAATAGTATCCAACGTGGGCATTTAGCGGAGTGCAAATCTCTCAAAACCGACCTCAAATCCAGGCCCAGTGGGTCGTTTCCAATAAAATGAGACTAATTTGGACCAAAACCGACACCAAAAATAAAAATCGTCTTTTAGCGACCGGGTCAAAACCCGGTCAAAGGCGAATCCGTCTCATAAACCAGCCAAATACAAAGCTTCTAGAACAAGCGTCAATCACACTTTTCAAAAATTCAAAAAAGTCAATCATTTCACAAAATGGCTCGCCAACCTGATCCACTCGATCGAGTGGATTGACCTCACTCGATCGAGTGGAGCATTAAAAACGCAACAGACCCTCTTTTTCAGGGCACTGGATCAAGTGACCCTAGGTCGAGGGGTGTACTCTATAAATACCCCCTCAAACCCTTCACAGAAATCAGTTTTGTCACATGCAAAAACCCTACATTTTCTACCCTAACTCACACATCCTCTCTACACTACAACCCTAAGCAAAAACCGAGTCCTTATCCCTCGAAAAACCGATTAATTACCTCCATACAAATACACACACCATGACTTAACTTGCATCCTCGATACTCCCGCGCTCCCGTCGCTATTTACGAGTCCGTTCCGAGGCCATTTTAAGCATGTATGTTGAGGGTGTCATCAACCCCTTTTCTCTAATCACCAAACTCTCCAAGGAACCCGCCTGCTCGGCAAAGCCCTGCCGCCAGCCAAGCAGGCCAATCAAGCCCCCTGCCTGCTGGCCCCCCGGGTGCTCTCAGCCTCAGCAGAGGCAGGGAAAACCAGGGGCCCTTCTGTCATTTTGCCTAAGGTAAAGGGGAATGAGTGGATGAGGTGAAGCCACTTGTCACCCTCTCATCCACTCATTCTCCCCCTCTCATCTTCTCTTTTCTCTCTCTTGTGGGAAGGTATAAATACTCACCCATTTCCCACATTGAGAGGGTTGGATTTTCTCTCTCTAGACTCTCACTCTAAAAATGCCACCTAGCTCCTCACTAACTAGGTTCATTAAGTCATTTCACGGACTGACTTAGGCATCGGAAAGGGTTCCCTCGGACACCTCCGAGGCCCTGTGCGTTCACTGTGCAGGGAGCAGGCCATCTTCGCCGGGAAAGTCCGACCACCAGAGTGCGAGAAAAGAGAGGCCAAAGAGATTCAGACGATCGGTATCCGAGCAAAAGATCTGAATCCGAAGTCGGGTCTATTGTTTCCATAACCGGAACAATTTGGCGCCGTCTGTGGAGAGATCGGTTGTGCTCACGAGTTTCCCACTAAAATCAACCACAATCAATCAAACAAAATGCCTGAAATCATAGAGGCCAGTTCTGGGGCGGGTCCGACGGTACCACCGGTGATCCCCCTATATGGCATGCTGATAAGTGCGTTTTGTAGTGTTTATTTCTTGCATTTAGTCTCGTTTTCTCTGCTGAAATCGCTCCTTAGGGCGGTTTTAGGGACGACTTATGCTTCTTCTAGATTATTTCAGGTTCCTAGGGGTCATCTCGAAGAAACGGAACGATTCAACTCGTTTCCGACACGTATGGAACCCAAGAAGAGAAGCAACGATGATTCGGCGACTCCCCGAGCACCGAGCATCGACAAGGAGTCGAGGAAGAGCTAAACAAGACTCATCCCGATCGGGAATTCGTGAACCCGATCGGGAATGAAGTGCAAGAATAGCTGCTCACTGTCAAGCATTCCCGACCGGGATCGCATATTCCCGATCGGGAAAGAGGAAGTATCCCGATCGGGATAAGGCCCTCCCGATCGGGAAAGGTGGAGCAAGGGAGGCGCTCACTGTGAAGCCGTCCCGATCGGGATCGCATATTCTCGATCGGGACCATCATTTCTTCTCGATCGGGATTTCCCATTCCCGATAGGGAATGACCCAGTCTCTGTTACGCCTCCTTCTTTTATTCCTCTCACTTACAGAACCCTATAAATACTCCCCTCTTGTACTGTTTATGTATCTTATCATACCCTAGACTATCTTAAGCCTCTCTACAAACATTCAAACCCTAGATTAGTGTTCTTCATATTAGTTTTAATCTCTCCTTAATCCTAGTTTAATCTTAGTTAATTAGTCTTGTAATTAAGAGGATTCTTGAAGACTCACCCAAGCTTGACAACCTTGGGGTTTTATTTGGGTTTCTTATTAATTCAAGTTCTCATCTTTTTCATCCAATTGTAGTGGGTATAATTTCTCTTCTCTTAATCTTTGTTTTATCATCAAGTTTTAATCATTGATTATTGTTTATTGTTCTTGATTGTTTATGATGAATGTTTCGATGTTTGTGATGTTGTTTTCTCTTTTCATTGTTGTAGTTAGTATGAATATGTGTGAGTAGTCTTCTTGTGGGTTAGTAGGGGGACTAAGGGTAGAATATGGGTGATTAGGGTTTGATTAGGGGTAAAGGGTGAATCTTTATTGTTAGTCACATACTTGGCACTACACCATGTGTTTGTTGAATTGCTTGTTTGAGTTGTAGTGGCCATACTTCTCATGCTAGTCTTCCTCTACTCATTGTTTGTCTTGTATGTGGTCATGTTGAGGATAGTGTTGAGGATAGTCTAAGTAGCGAGAGCCCGGACTTACCTTGACTAGAGTCTAAGTAGCGAGAGCCCGGACTCACCTCGACATCGGTTTAAGTTGCGAGAGCCCGGACCGATTCTAGCAATTAGGAGACACCTACACCCTTGGCAACCCCGATTACCCTACTATTCTTATGAACCCGACTTAACCCACTTCTTTCCATATTTGATTCAACTTATTAGTTAGTCATCATTTCTTTAGTTTATTGTTTAGTTTGTGTTTAGTTATTTCATATAGCCTTGTTATAGTCTAGTTCATTGTTAGTCTACTTCCTTCTTCTCCTCTCATCATAATTCACCAATTTGTAGCTCTTCGTGTTTGTTGTGATTTGGTCTCGTTTTAGGCCAACCTAGTCTAAACCTTGCAACACCGTCTCCGTGGACACGACCCGACTTACCCTAACTACCGTTAGGTGCTAGTTGGTTATTATTTGGCGGTGGGAATCCACGACAAATTCCCACCATCACATGCTTACACCTGGGAGGACACCTGCTGCAACAATCCCAGGGGTAGGACGAGCAAACCTTCGTGGAGCGCCTGATGGAGAAACTGCAGTTACAGCTGGGCAGGGTGGCCACCAAAGGCTTAATTTGAATCTCACCCCTGCTCAGGTTGCAGAAACTACGACTTTCTTTTCAGCAATGCTAAATCAGGAGTTCACTCCCGAAGATCTGGTTGGCAGAATCGCGACCACCCCCAGGCAGCTTCACTTTGAAAGTGGAGGAAGGGCCGGGGGCACGAAGCGAACCGCTGCCAGGAACATTCAGAGGAAAGCAGTAAGGATTGCTTAAGGATATCAGCAGGCCCAGAAACGCATTGTCAGCAACCAAGAGCGGCCTGTTTAGCAACAAGCATTTTCCATACACACCACCGAGTCCACAACTGCCAGGGAGAAGAGGGGTCTGTCCCAAGACCTACAGGATCGAATGAGGCACAGGGAGCCTGCATCTAAGCGTCTGGGAGAGAAGAAGGGCGGAGTCTTCTCTAGGTTAACGTCGGCGGCAGAGCCACAGCCGGCTCCAGGGCTGTCTCAGAGCCTGCAGTCCAGACTCAACCAGGGGCGGCCACTTGAGTCAAGGCATCGTCAGGATGACAACCTTCACCTGCCCCAGAAGAAACGACCCAGACGCCCCTCCCCTGACAGGGAGGACGAAGCTATGAGCAGGCGGCCACCCAGGCACCGCTCCCCCAGTTCATGAAAACCGACCCCTGGAAGATGGGATGACCACGGTCACCACTCTGGGGGAAGCAGGTCACGAGTGGTGGGCAGGCCCACAAAAACTCCTCTTCACCATGACGTGCAAGAGTATCCCATCCCAAAGATCAAAATGCCCTCTGTCAAGTTCGACGGGACCTCAGATCCAGAGGATCACCTAGCAGCTTATGAAAGTCACATGGGCATGTACGATGTGGACGATGCAGTCTGGTGCAAGGTCTTCCCAACCACCCTTGTGGGGTTGGCACAGGGCTGGTTCAGAGACCTTCGGCAGGGTTTGATTAATTTTTTCATCGAGCTGGCCGAAGCCTTCTTGGACCAATATGCAGGGAACAAGAGGCGCCGGCTAACCCGTTTTCACCTGATGACCCTCAGGCAGAAGAAGGGCGAAAGCGTCAGGGAGTATTTGAAGAGATTTGACCTGTCCTACCAGCAGGTCAAAGAAATTGATGACTCAATCGCCGCATACGCGCTAACCATCTCGTTACTCCCTGGGAAGATGAAGAACCAGATGATCAGAGCACAGCCTGAGACCCTAGCTAAGGCTCGAAAAATCCGGAAGGATTTATGCAGCAGGAAGAGTTCCACAGCCTGCCGGATACCCCCGCAGCGCCTGCCAGGCCGCAGGGTGGACGCGGCAAAGCCGAAGCAGGGAAGCAGAGAGCCGAGGAGGGAGACACCCCCAGAAGGGAACGCGTGGCCTACCAGCCCAGATTTGACAGCTACACGGCTCTCAATAAATCCAGGGCAGAAATCTTTGAGCTAGAAAAAGAAACAGCTAAATGGAATCGCCCGAGTAAGCCACGCAGCCCGAAGGGGGATCCGAAGAAATTTTGTACGTTTGATGGGAGGGATTTGTCGTGGATCCCAACCGTCAAATAAATAACCGGCTAATCCTAACTGGGTAGATAGGGTAGGTCGGGTCGAATCCACAGGGACGGGAGGTCGGACTAAAGTATGCTACGGTCTAGGACTAGGTTCGAGACGAGCTAATCTAAGGAGGGGGAGACTAGGACTAAGCTAGGTCTAAAGCAAGAAAACAAACAAAGGAAACGGGCTAGGATTAGGTCGGGGTCAAAGGGGTAACGGAATGGTCAAGGGAGAGCTAGAGTGAAGGAGGTAGTAGGGTAATCTAGGTCGGTCCGGGCGGTCGCAACTTAGACCGACCTAGAGGTTCCTCATGGAACCCATTTTGGCGACACACATGACAAACGGGGTTCTAGCGTGTTATGGCCTAGATCGCATCCGGGCGGTCGCAACTTAGACTAACCTAGGGGTCGTCCTCACCGGGCTCTCGCAACTTAATGAGGGAACCGAACCCATAACAAACTAACACCCACAAGGGAAAGGCAAGAAAAACAAGCAATCTAACTTACTTAGTCATTCAAGCAATTCATCAAACATGTAACATGCATCAACCAAGAGGAAACCCGAATCTTCCACCCACATCTCCAACAAACCCTTAATCACCCAATTAACACCCAAATCACCCTACTAACCCTAGCAAGAACACTACTCTAACATATCTAAGTTAAAACTAACACCAACAAGAAGAACCAACTCAAACAACATAACACTCATAAACAAACTAATGTAAACAATGAACAACAAACATGATAATGAACAAAGATCGGAAATTGGATGAAGGAACAAAGATTAAGATAAAGGAAAAGAGATTATACCATACTAGAAGATGAAAGGAAGAAGAAAACTTGCATAGATGAGAAAAACCCAAAACAAACATCCAAGTTTGTCAAGCTTGGTGAAGATCTTGAAGAATTCCCAAATTACAAGCATTAAACTAGGATTAACGATAATCTAAAGACTAATCTACACTAATCTAATCTAATCTATCCTAAAACTAGGCTAGGGTTTGTGGGTAATGTCTAACATAAGCTAAAGATGACAAGGGAAGAGTATATATAGGGTTACAAGTGGAAGGGAGAAGAGAAAACAAAGCGCGGTGCAGCAGCAGCCCTTCCCGGCCGGGAGGAGGTGGTCCCGGTCGGGAAGGTGTCGGTCCCGGCCGGGAGGATCTGGTCCCGGTCGAGATGGACCCAAAACAGGAGCATCCTCTTTTGTCCACCTCATCTCGGACGGGATGAGGTCATACCCGTCGGGGATGAGTCTTGTAGGCCTCCAATATGATCTTTTTGGTTTCTCCTTGCTTCACATGGACTTCTCATCGATTCTCGGGACTCGGGATCGGGTCTCGGAGGCTCGGGATTGGGTCCCAAGGTCTCGGGGTCGAATCCAAGGCATCGAGTGATCGTTCCTTCACTTCGTTGGTTCCGAAAAGTGTATGTATTGAGTCGGAATCGCTCCAACTCTTCATGAATGGTCTCGGGAACCTGAAACGAACTAGAGAAAGCATAAGTAGCCCATAAATCGCTCCCAAGGAGCGATTCCACAAGGAAAATGGGACCAAAACACTAGGAAATAGGCACTACAAACTACACTTATCAACTCCCCCACACTTAACCCTTACTCGCCCTCGAGTAAGCACATACTAACTACTAAACTAGCCGAGTGGGTATTAGCGCACCTTACGCCCTTTCGACTCACGCGAGTGCACTTAGAGGAAAAGTGCACTCCGCAAGGCAAGTGGGGTCTTGCGACAAAACCGTGGATGCAACGGGACACAAAAACACATAAACAAACAAGCACACAAACAAACACACAAAAGATTGCACCCAAAAGAAAAGAAATATCGCTTCCCTCAAACAAGCGGTGAAAGAAGCACCGGTTTAGGACTCAAGGCAAGTGACAACGTTCCCAAGCTAGCAATACAACCCAAGATGGACTAAACCCTAATAGTATGACGACAAAGCAACAAAAATGTTGGTAACTTACCTCGGTTCCTCCTAACCTTCTAAGAACGTACTACGGGACGATCGGCGGGATGGAAAAAGGATGAACCACGGTGTTAGTCGACACTGTAGGTAAGTGAGACCCCGCCTCCTTTAGCAAAGAGCCAAGAGGGTCGTCCCATGTCCGAAACCGCCTAACTAGTCCAAGTGAAAAGTGGAAATGATTGCAAAATGAGGGAAGACCGACCACTACCGCCATCATCCTTCCTAGGGACTCGGTCCTTTGGTAGGCTCTTCACGGTAATGTTCGGAAAAAGGCTTATTTTGAGATGTGGGGATTATTTTTGTGAGACGGTTTTCTTTTGGCATTTTCTTCTTCTTTTGCATTTTTGCTTTGTTTTGCCATGCCATTTCTTTTTCCTCTTTTCTATTTTCTTTTTTTTTTTGCTTTTGTGCCTTTTCTTTTTCTTCTTTCTTTTCTTTCTTTCATTTTTTTTCTTTTTCTTTTCTTTGCCCTTTTGGCTTGATTTGGCTTTTTGGCATTCCTTTGTATGACAAGAAAGGGAGAATTTCAACAATTTGCAATTTTATTGCGTGGATATGTGTAGGAGGTAGGTGAATGGGAGAGTTGGGAGCGCGCTTTCCCCCTTCAAACCCACAAAAAGCGGAGAACTTGGACTAATTGAACGATCCTAAACACGGTCACCTAGGGGACGAGACTCGGTAACCAAGGCCTTTTCACACCGTGGGTGGTCATAATGGTCAAAATGCAAATCCCGTAGTAAATCTCTAGTAAGCTAGGTGGACTCAAGGTAAAGGACCAACGAATTCATTGATTTATACTAGACTAAAGTCCAAGACTCGATTTATACTACTAAGAAGAGAAAGTAAGCACTCACACACTAGCCTCTAAACCGGGTTTTTGAAAACCATTTACACACATGACACACAACATAGCACAACACAAAATCAAAGACATGACGAAAAAGAACGAAAGAAAAAGAAACAAAAGCAACAAAACAAAAGCAAAACAAAACGAACACATGAACAACACAAACACCACCCCTAGCTTCCAAATGAGCAACAAACCAACATCAATCTTTTACAAAGCTCCTCCCGAGCACACCACATCACAAATCTTCTTCAAGCTCCACAAGAGATAAAGAAGAAAAAGGGATAAAGATGTTACCGGAAGTCTTGAAAGCTCTCCAAAGCTAATGGCGATTAGGCAACCTATAAAGAAAAAGGGGGAGGCAAAACACACAACAAAAGAAATATACGACACAAAAGAAAAACACACAAAAGAAAAATCTTTTTGATTTTTTGTGAAATTTTTTCAAATTTTTAGGATTTTTAAAGATTTTTCGAAAAAACTACAAAAATAAAACTAACTACGATAGAATATCGCTCCCCCACACTTAAGTGGAGCCCTGTCCTCATGCTCGACCGTAGTGCATGGGAGCACAAAAGAAAAGAAACTACGAAAATTAAGCTAAAAATCAAAAAGTAAAGGTGAAGAAAAGAGTAGAAGGTGTCCGGCCGGGGTGTAGTCAAGTCACCATGGGCCGAGACAAGAAAAAGATATGGATGGGGGAAGAAAATAAAAAGAAGGAAATAAAAGGAAATGGGAGGGGAGGACTAGGTGTAATCACGTCACCTAGCCCGGATTCCGCCTAAATCCGACTAAATCCTCAAAAAGAAAGAGTGAAAAACTTGTAAATTTTGGATTTTGAAAATGACTCTCGATGTAGTCACATCATCAAGATTCGGGAGCAACCACTACCAAGGCCTCGAAGGCCACTAAGATACCATGACTCAAGGGGAAGGGATTAAACACAAAAGAAAACAAGCTATAAAAGACGGGAAAGAAAGGATAGTTGCCGTACCAATAGGTTAGCAACTCACTCGCTCCATCATCTCATAGATCAAAATAGGCACAAAACTTGTCTTCGTCATTGCTATTCCTCTTCATTCTCGATCAAACCGCATGGTGAGGTAGTAATGGTGTGAGGGGAGTGGGATTCGATGTGAAACTCGGTGTAAAGGGAAGAGAAATGAGGTGAGGGTATGTAAATGAAGTGTAATGGTCATATGATGTGAGCAAGGATGGGTAGGGAGGTTGGGTGGGGGTATACAATGGTTGGGTGGGACCAAATGTCGAAGAAGAGGCCAAAAGAGGGGAAAGGGGACCATCCCGGTCGGGATGGATGGTTCCGATCGGGAAGACACACTCGTCCCGGTCGGGAAGCCACCTTCCCGGTCGGGACGGCACTCCAGCAAGCTCCAATTTTTGCACCTCCATCCCGATCGGGACGGCTCCTTCCCGGTCGGGATGGCATAACCTTCCCGGTCGGGAAGCTCCCTTTCCGCCCGGGATGGATCTTCTTGACCTCCAAAACCCCAAAAGCTTCACCGAAGCTTCAAAAACCGACATCCATACTCACGACCCAAGCTCTATCATTAACCATTCCTCTCTAGGAATCATCTTCACTTCACATCTATGACAATAAGCTCAAATACAACATCAAATTCCCTCCCTCACATCGCTCATCAACAATACAAATAAACAAGAGTTCCACAAAAGGCTAACAAATCCTAGAAACCAAACTATACAAACAAACATAAACACAAATACAAGCACAAAAAAGAAAAGGGAAAAGATATTTACACTAAAGTACTCTCTCCAACTACCCCTCCATAGCCATCAAGAGCTCGAAGGAGTAAGTCAAATGCCCTAGCAACATCTTCAATTAAGCTCACATGGCCAAGCCTAGCCACTTTCAAAAGTTTCCAAGTCGGAGGTGAGAAGCGATCATCTTCATTAAGCTCGGGGTTCTCGTGATCTTCCGGGTCTTCGGAACCAACATAGCTACGACTCTTATGACCATCCGGTAGGTATAGTGGTCTAGAGTCGTGCTCGGTGTCATGATGTGGGAGATCACACCCAAGGGGTATCGCTTCTTCTACGGGGTCGAGAGTGGGGTTCTCTTCCACCGCCCGACAAGGATCCTCTTCACCAACCGTCTCACAAGACAAGGGACTAGACATTGAGTGCGGAAGAGGAGGAGAAGGCATCAAGTTTTCTTCATTGGAAGGTTTAGGATCCTCCAATTTCCCGTTCAAGGCAAGTTCCAAGGCATCTACTTCTTTTTCCCAAGTATTGCGCTCCTTTTCGCTCACCTTGTCCATATGGCCTAGAGGAGGTATGTCTTCACTTGGCTTTGGATTGTCATCCGGTTCATCACGAAGAAAATCGAACAAATCCAATTTGATAGCCAATACATCGGCTCCCCAAGAGTTATCTTGAGAATCATGTTCACTCCCCTCCTCATTGTTGGCCCTTGAAGCTTCAACTTCCTCTATTCTCTCCCTATCTTCACCGCCCAAGCAACACTCAACAATGGTCTCTTGATCGACCCTCTCTTCTTCATTTGTAGCTTGAAGGTTGGGTTGACTTTCTTGTGGAGA
Organism: Agrostemma githago; assembly: GCA_958450325.1. Taxonomy (NCBI): domain Eukaryota; kingdom Viridiplantae; phylum Streptophyta; class Magnoliopsida; order Caryophyllales; family Caryophyllaceae; genus Agrostemma; species Agrostemma githago. The sequence goes on along the minus strand of OY288249.1, from coordinate 55,871,131 downwards.
CACCCGACCTTCTTGCCCAAATGAACCTTCCTCAACATGTAGTGGAGCTCGAGTGGCCGACATCGTGATATGAGCCATGAGTGCATTGATGCGAGCATCTTGCACCTCTATTTGGGCCTTGAGCTCCCTTTCAACCCCTTGTATGTGAGTCAATATCAATTGTTGACTCTTTTGCATTAAAATCGCCATCTCATGTTGACCCTTTTGCAATAACATCATCATCTCTTGTTGGCTCTCTTGTGTTTGGACCAACATTTGACAAGTGTCAAAGTTAGGGATATTTGGTTGTGGGTTATGTGAGGGTGTTTGGTAGTTGTTAGGATGTGGGAACGATCCTTGACAACTTTCTTGGTAACCATAAGAAGAGGGTTCATAAGATTGTTGATGAGGTTGATATGGTTGGTAAAGTTGTGGGTTATGGTAATTCGCCCCATAGTTGTCCCGTGATGATTGATGGTAGCTTCGACGCGCCATGTCCATAACGTTGCTTTGGTACCTAGGATGAGCTAGAAGCACTTGAGCAAACGTTAGTATCCTAGTGCTTTTGAGGCACTAGGAAGGGAGAGTAACACACAAGAAGAAAAACGGAGATACACAAGGAGAAGGGAACACAAAAATCAAGAACAAAGTCCAAAACTAAGCACACAAAAGTCTAAACTACGCCGCCCCCGGCAACGGCGCCAATTTGATGGGAGGGATTTGTTGTGGATCCCAACCGTCAAATAAATAACCGGCTAATCCTAACTGGGTAGATAGGGTAAGTCGGGTCGAATCCACAGGGACGGGAGGTCGGACTAAAGTATGCTACGATCTAGGACTAGGTTCGAGACGAGCTAATCTAAGGAGGGGGAGACTAGGACTAAGCTAGGTCTAAAGCAAGAAAACAAACAAAGGAAACGGGCTAGGATTAGGTCGGGGTCAAAGGGGTAACGGAATGGTCAAGGGAGAGCTAGAGTGAAGGAGGTAGTAGGGTAATCTAGGTCGGTCCGGGCGGTCGCAACTTAGACCGACCTAGAGGTTCCTCATGGAACCCATTTTGGCGACACACATGACAAACGGGGTTCTAGCGTGTTATGGCCTAGATCGCATCCGGGCGGTCGCAACTTAGACTAACCTAAGGGTCGTCCTCACCGGGCTCTCGCAACTTAATGAGGGAACCGAACCCATAACAAACTAACACCCACAAGGGAAAGGCAAGAAAAACAAGCAATCTAACTTACTTAGTCATTCAAGCAATTCATCAAACATGTAACATGCATCAACCAAGAGGAAACCCGAATCTTCCACCCACATCTCCAACAAACCCTTAATCACCCAATTAACACCCAAATCACCCTACTAACCCTAGCAAGAAAACTACTCTAACATATCTAAGTTAAAACTAACACCAACAAGAAGAACCAACTCAAACAACATAACACTCATAAACAAACTAATGTAAACAATGAACAACAAACATGATAATGAACAAAGATCGGAAATTGGATGAAGGAACAAAGATTAAGATAAAGGAAAAGAGATTATACCATACTAGAAGATGAAAGGAAGAAGAAAACTTGCATAGATGAGAAAAACCCAAAACAAACATCCAAGTTTGTCAAGCTTGGTGAAGATCTTGAAGAATTCCCAAATTACAAGCATTAAACTAGGATTAACGATAATCTAAAGACTAATCTACACTAATCTAATCTAATCTATCCTAAAACTAGGCTAGGGTTTATGGGTAATGTCTAACATAAGCTAAAGATGACAAGGGAAGAGTATATATAGGGTTACAAGTGGAAGGGAGAAGAGAAAACAAAGCGCGGAGCAACAGCAGCCCTTCCCGGCCGGGAGGAGGTGGTCCCGGTCGGGAAGGTGTCGGTCCCGGCCGGGAGGATCTGGTCCCGGTCGGGATGGACCCAAAACAGGATCATCCTCTTTTGTGCACCTCATTCCGGACGGGATGAGGTCATACCCGTCGGGGATGAGTCTTGTAGGCCTCCAATATGATCTTTTTGGTTCCTCCTTGCTTCACATGGACTTCTCATCGATTCTCGGGACTCGGGATCGGGTCTCGGAGGCTCGGGATTGGGTCCCAAGGTCTCGGGGTCGAATCCAAGGCATCGAGTGATCGTTCCTTCACTTCGTTGGTTCCGAAAAGTGTATGTATTGAGTCGGAATCGCTCCAACTCTTCATGAATGGTCTCGGGAACCTGAAACGAACTAGAGAAAGCATAAGTAGCCCATAAATCGCTCCCAAGGAGCGATTCCACAAGGAAAATGGGACCAAAACACTACGAAATAGGCACTACAAACTACACTTATCAACGTTCCACGACTGTGTAGGACATGCCACCGAGGAATGTCGCCACCTGAAGGATGAGATTGAGAAACTCATCAGGAATGGTTGGCTGAGTAACTATGTAGCAAGGAACGAAGCACAGAAAGAGACGGTGGAGAAACCTGAGGGCTCGGTGGAGAACCGCATGATAATCCACGTAGTGTCGGGAGACGCAGAGGGTCAGACAAGCAGGAGAAGCCAGAAAAGACAGATCCATGAGTTACAGAATCAAATCTGCTACGCTGAAAGGGCAGGAAGTCCCAAGGGTATAACCCTGAGCATCACCCCTGATGATGCAGGGCGGGTAATATACCCCCACAGTGACCCCTTGGTACTGTCCCTCGAAATCAGCAACCACATCGTGAGAAGATGCATGGTGGACACTGGCGCCTACACAAACCTCTTGTACAAGGACGCTTTTGAGAAGATGAACCTGGAAAAGAGACACCTCAGGCCTGCCCCTGGATCGCTGTATGGGTTCAGCGGGGCAGGCGTGCTTCCCATGGGGATCATAGATCTGCCAGTAACATTTGGGGAGGGAACCTCCGCCAGGAACGTCAAGGCATCATTCGTTGTAGTAGACGCGAAGTCTGCATATAATGCCTTGATAGGCAGAGCCACCCTGGACGAAATCGAGGCCGCCATATCAATCAGGGCTCTAACTATAGCCTATGTGACAGACTTCGGTATGGAGGGAAAAGTGCACGGAGACCAAGATCGGCCAGACAATGCTATTCTGTGACCCTGCAGACCCACGAAACCGAAAGAAAAGGAAAAAGAAAAGCTGACAGCTCCCCCAGCAGGGAAGGAGAGATTCCAGCTGGCCAGCAGGTAGCTGACCACCTTGAACCTGAGGGGGAAAGCATGCTGGTGGATCTGGAACCAGGGAGACAAGTCCTCATAGGGGCTGACTTGGAAGAGTCCTACCAGACAGAGCTGATCAAGGTCCTAAAAAGTAACAGGGATGTGTTTGCCTACTCGGTAGATGAAATGTTGGGGATCGACCCAGCTTATATCGTTCACAGGCTGAATGTAAGCCCGGAGGCCCGCCCTGTGAAGCAGAAGAAAAGAAATATGTCTGCAGAAAAAGACCTGGCCATCAAAGAAGAAATAGAAAAACTTCTGAAGGCGGATTTCATAGAAATCTGCGACTACCCTGAATGGCTAGCGAATGTAGTAATGGTAAAGAAGTCCTCGGGTGCATGGAGGATGTGCGTGGACTTCACAAACCTCAACAAAGCTTGCCCGAAGGACTGCTACCCCCTTCCAAGGATAGACCAGCTGGTAGACACCACTAGTGGGTACTTCATGCTGAGTTTTCTGGATGCTTTTTCAGGGTACCATCAGGTGTATCTTTGGCAGCCTGACAGAGTGAAGTGCGCTTTCATCACCAGCTATGGCACTTACATGTATAAAATGATGTCATTTGGGCTCAAGAACGCAGGCGCCACCTACCAACGACTAGTCGACAAAGTCTTCGAAAATTAGAAGGGTAGGAACCTGGAGGCCTATGTCGACGACGCCATCGTGAAAAGTAAAGGGGACAAGGAACACCTGATGGATTTGCAGGAGACTTTCTCCTCCCTGCGAACCTACAAAATGAAACTCAATCCCAAGAAGTGTACATTCGGAGTTCGTTCTGGAAAATTCCTGGGCGTTTTGGTCAGTGCCAGGGGGATAGACGCCAACCCTGAAAAGGTTCAGGCCGTCTTGGATCTTCCAGAACCCAAAACAATAAGATACATCCAACGCCTGACTGGCAGGATGGCTGCCCTGGCACGCTTCATCGCCAGGTCAGTAGACAAATCAACCCCATTCTTTAAAGTGTTAAAAGGAAACAAACAGTTCAGATGGGAAGATGAGCAGAGAAAGGCTTTCGAGCAGCTCAAGGAGCATTTGAATAAACTCCCCACCCTGGCAAGACCAGTGGCAGAGGAGAAGCTCTTCCTCTACATCGCTGTAACAAATTCAACGATAAGCGCAGTTATCTTAAGAGAAGGGGCAGGCTCCCAGCAACCTATATACTTCATAAGTTATGCCCTTGGGGCAGCGGAAAAGAACTACCCAGTGGTAGAAAAGGCAGCCTACGTCATCGCAGCCCGAAAACTCAGGCCATACTTTGACGCGCACCCTGTCGTGGTACTGACCGACCAGCCGCTGGAGAAGGTGCTGGAAAAGTTCGAGAAGTCTGGGAGACTGCTGAAATGGGCCATTGAATTGAGCGGGCTGGGAATATCTTACCAACCCAGGGCAGCCATCAAGGCGCAGGTCTTGGCAGATTTTCTGGCTGAGTGCTCTCATTCGGAAGAAGACGATCCCCCCGCCGGTGAATGGGTGGTATACACAGATGGATCCTCCACAACCAACGGTGCAGGGGCTGGGGTCGTATTGACTAGCCCTGAAGGAGTGGACTTTGAACACACTCTCAGGTTCACCTTCCCTGCATCCAACAATGAAGTCGAATATGAAGCCGTTCTCGCAAGCATTAATCTGGCCAAAGCCGCAGGAGCAGAGCGGGTCGTCTTAGCAACAGACTCCCAGCTCATCGCTAACCAGATTAACGGAGAATATGAAGCTAGAGATCAGGCGATGGCCGCATATCTGGATAAGGTGAAGCAGGGATTGTCAGGACTCAAGTCCTATGAAGTCAGGCAGGTCCCCCGGTCCCAGAATAACCGGGCGGATGCCCTGTCGAAATTGGCCAGTTCCAGCCTACAGGACATACGAAGGTCGGTCTGGGTGGACGTGGTCCAGGAAAAGTCTACCACCCCCCGCCAGCCAGTCAACGTCATTGAAGAAGCAGGTCCTGAAGATTGGATGACCCCAATCATCCAATTCAAAAAACACGGAACTCTGCCATCTGACCCTGCTCAAAGAAGAAAGACGCTGGCGAGAGCCGCGTGGTTCATACTGATAAGCGAAGACCTATACAAGAAATCATTCTCCTCACCCCTGCTCAAGTGTCTGGGGGCAAGGTAGGCTGTAGAGGTCCTAGATGACATCCATTCGGGAATCTGCGGTCATCATATAGGAGGGAAGTCTCTGGCCCACAAGGCCCTGAGAGAAGGATATTACTGGCCAACCCTGCTAGCAGACGCAAAAGATTTAACTCGAAGGTGCAGGAAGTGCCAGCTCTTCGCCCCATCATTTCACGCCCCGGCCCAGGAGCTCAGGCCAATTCTGTCTCCCATCCCCTTCGCTCAATGGGGAATGGACATATTGGGCCCCTTCACTGTTGCGGCTGGGGGCAGGAAATTTCTAATTGTGGGGATCGACTATTTTACCAAGTGGATCGAAGCAGAAGCAGTGCCAAACATCACAGAGCCTGCGGTCAGGAAGGTAATCTGGAGGAACATCATAACCAGGTTTGGCCTGCCAAAAATGCTAGTATTCGATCACGGAAGGCAATTCGACAATGACCCTTTGAGAATTTGGCTGGAAAGCCATGGCATAGCAGTCGCCTACTTTGCTGTCTGCCATCCCCAAACCAACGGGCAGGCTGAAGCTGCCAATAAACAAATCCTGAATGGACTCAAGAAAATGGTGGATGAGCTTAAAGGCAGATGGGCAGATGAGCTGCCAAGCATACTATGGTCAATTAGGACTACCCGAAAAAAGTCCACGGGTCAGACCCCCTTTGGCCTGGTATACGGGGCAGAGGCCCTGCTGCCCATAGAGGCACGGATCCCCACCCTGCGATCTCAACAGTATAACAGGGTGGACAATCAAGCAGCAATGACTGAGGCCCTGGACCTAGTCAACGAAGTAAGGCAGGAGGCTAGCATGAACATAGCCGCCTACCAACAACGGATGAGGAAGGCATACAACAGGAAGGTGAACGAAAGAAGTTTCCAAGTGAGGGACTTGGTCTTAAGAAAAACGCAGGCAGTGGGAAAATCGCGGGAGCACGTAAAGCTGAGCGCCAACTGGGAAGGCCCATATGAGGTAACCCAGATTAAGGGGCCAGGCACCTACAAAATCGCCAATCTTGAAGGCCAAGAATTGGCCGCCCACTGGAATGCGGACACCTTAAAAAAGTACTACGTCTAATGCTAAGGAAGCTTAAGTAATTCTCTTTCGAAGAATTGGCGGAGGACGCTCAGAAAGCAATGTCGACGGCTCCGACCACAGTTATTTTAAGAGTTTTTTAACAAGAAATGAAAAGTCCGAAAGTTTATACTCGTTGTCTGTTTAAAGCTTGCATTTTTTCACACACAAACGAGCAGGGGGCAATAGGGGGAGGCCCCCCTGTTGCTAAAACCTAGGGAAATAGACCTCCCAACAAAAATTTTAAAGTCCCCCTGCCTACCTCTGGGCAGGCAGGGGGCAGGCCCCCTGGACTTCGACCAGAAGCCAGGGTCAGGCCGGGCCTCACGCGCCGAACGAACAAGGACTGGGGGCAGCCCCCCAACCTTGTATAAAAAACGCAAAGCCCCCTACCTACCTCTGGGCAGGCAGGGGGCAGGCCCCCTAGACTTCGAACAGAAGCCAAGATCAGGCCAGGCCTCGCACGCCAAAAGGACAAGGACTGGGGGCAACCCCCCAACCTTATATAAAAAATGCAGTCCCCCTGCCTACCTCTGGACAGGCAGGGGGCAGGCCCCTTGGACTTCGAACAGAGGCCAGGGTCAGGCTAGGCCTCGCACGCCAAAAGAACAAGGACTGGAGGCAGCCCCCCAGCCTTATATAGAAAACGCAGTCACCCCTACCTACCTCTGGGCAGGCAGGGAGCAGGCCCCCTGGACTTCGACCAGAAGCTAGGGTCAGGCCATACTTTAGAAAAAGAACATCAAACAAAAATAAAGAAAATATATTCATAACAGGTAAAAAGAGTTTGAACAAAGAAGAGACTAAGAATCCAGAAAAGAAGCTAAGATATTACATCAGACAAGGCAGCCGGCCACATCAGGGCTCGGCGCGCAAAAAAGTTAAAATGTCAGCGAGGGAGCAAAGGCGCAGTGGGATAAGGGCAAGAGCCCTCAGAGGACGACTGCCCTGCACGTTAAACATTGGGAGCATCTTGACTAGGGCCAGTAGCCTCGTCAGGCGGCCTATTTGCTCGAGCTTCGTTCTCAGTGGCATAAAGACCTCGGAAGGCGTCCTCATTAAAATCAGGGAACATTTCCCTAATAACTTCTATAACGAGCTCCAAGGAAGAAGAGGCCCCAACTTGAAAACTCATCTCCACTGCAACGTCGGCTTCCTGCAGAATGGCATCCTTCTCCTTCTGCCATTCCTCGCCCTTTACCTTCAAGTCATCCTGGGCCTTCTTGAAGTCTGAGTCAGCCTTGGACAAACGCTCTTCCAGGTTAACTACCCTTCTTTTGGTATGCTCCAGCTCAGCCAACGCTTTTTTAACCTGCTCCACTTCCAGCCTGCTCTCTTTCAGCTCCACCTCCAGTTTAGACGCCTCCCTCACAGCTTTTTCGCCCTGAGCCTTCCACTGGCTCGCCTGACCCTTGGCCTCCTCCAAATCACCCTCCTGTTTCGCCAGGTGGTCCTTCAAATTGGTGATAAGGGTAACATCCCTTTCAACCATAGCCAAGCAATCAGGGGGAGGGAGTCCAGGGGTAACAGCCAGCTCTTCATCACTCAGACGGCTAAGGGCCGCCAGCTCAGCAGAAGCTTGAAGCACCCTGGAAGTGCGTTGTATGTACTGGATCACATGATTAGTAGTAGAGGTTACAGATTTGGTGAGGCGATCCGCCAAAACAGCACCGGAGTCTGAGAACAGGGCAGAGACGTCCAGACTGTCGCCAGCAGTGTAGTGGAACTCCGTATTTTCCTCTGAAAGGAGGGTGCCTGGGACATCGCGAGCAGGGCGCTTGGGGTCAGGAGTGTAGCCGTCGGCCTCTAAATCGACCACATGCGTAGCACCTGAGGGCTCTCTGTTCCTCTTCCTCCTGCTCTTCAGGGGAACACTTTCCCCGGTTTCTTCAGAGTTAACAGGTCGTGGTCCCAGGGGAGTATGAGTCCCTGCGGGGGAACCACCCTGCTTGCTGGCAGGAGAGGGGGTGGCCTTCGAGGTAACCTCCGTCTCCACGCCCTGGGTATCAGAAAGAAGAACCGTCGGCTTTGCAGGCGGTAGCCTCGGAGGGAGAGGAAGGCTTGTTTGGCTGGCGGAGATGCTCTTCACGTACTTCATCAAGTTTTTCTTACCCTTCTTGTAGCTGGAAGGAAGAGAGGGACGCTTTGAGACTATGGTGAAGTTTTCATCTAAACCGAGGTCCCTTACCTCCTTCCTTGACCAGAGACGAGTGGCAAGATCTGCAGGCAAAAGAAAATCAATTAGAAAAATATAGAAAGGTAGAGCCTAAAGAGAATGATGCCAATAAAGTCCCTGAACTACCTCCTTCAAGGCCTGGAATTAGACCCACTCGACCCAAATATTCATCAGTGGCTAAGAGCTCCGCATGAGGAAGCCAGAAGCCAGGACCACATACACCTGATTTATCTACAATAGCAACAAACTTCTCAACCAGCCCCTGGTCCCGTTCATTCAGTTTCACCTCCAGGGCCTTCCCCCAACTCCCGGGTGATATTCCTCGCGGGTTTCCAGGCGGGTATGGACATGATTCCTAAAGTGTCTAGGAATCCGCCACCCGGAAACACTGTGTACATATAGGAAGTTGTTTTTCCAGTCCTTCAGACTGTTCAGAGCTGGCCAGACTGGAGTATATCCCTTCTGCCTTTGGATAGTCCAATATCCAGGGGAACCCTCTCCCCTAGAAGAGGACACCATCTGCAGTCCGACCATATATCTCAGAGCGTTGATTGAGGGCTCCTCGCCATGAAATAGGCAGGTCCATGTGTAAGCTATTAATGATCTAACCGCCACAGCGGTCAACTGAGCTATGGCCACATTCATCCTTCTAAAGGTCTCCTCCAAGAAGGGGTGCAAGGGGAAACGCAGGCCAAATTCTAGACATTTGTGGTAGACGGCTATGCAGCCATCAGGGGGGCAACATACAGTATCCTTCTCTCCTGGGACAACAATGGTGTACCCCTCCCCAAAATCGTAAAATCGCTCAATTGCCCCAGCAGCATTCTTCGCCAAGATCGAGTCCCAATTCTTGGACTCGGGGTAAGTTTTCAGGGGGACCTGGTACTTAGCCTTATCTAAGTAGTAAATTCTCCCCGCTTCCCTAGGGACAAGTGGGCCGACAATTCTGGAAGGATCAATTTCCATTGCCTCGTCGTCGGAGTCGACGACGTCGAAAGGGGCAGGCTCAGGAGAATTAGCATCTTTGCTACTCTCCGAGTGATTTTCTTCGATCATCCTAACACCAGGCCTCCCAGAGGAGGAGGCAAGGTCAGCTCTACCCTCTTCCCTACCCTCCGCCCTCTCAGTCGACGGGCCGGTAAATGTAAGGATGCGAGCGCGGTGACTAGGCATAATGATTTAAGAAGAAGTAAAAGCGAAGAAATGAAAAAGACGAGGACTTAGGACAAGATTCTAACCTAAAAACGACGACTGCTTGTTGAAAATCCGAGAAAGAAAGCTCCTTAGTCTAAGAACGCTTTCGGCAACGAAGGAGTATGAAGAAGGGTTTAGGTTTTTCAAAAAAGCGTAAAAGAGGGAAATGGGGGGAGTAAGAGTGCTTTTATAGGCTGGGGTAAATGAAGAGTCCCCATCCTAAAAGACTTCCCCAGAAAGTATCCCCACGTGTCACGCTTTCAAAGCCAACCACCCACCACTTCCCAAGAAAAGCCTCAAAAAGGTAAAGGAGGTCAGAGGGTTAATCATTCCATGACGTCATCCCTTCATTAAAAAAAAACACACATAAAAAGCTTGCCTGATCTTCCATTAATCAGAAAAGGCCCGAAAATGGGCAGTTACAATTCAGTAGACAGAAAAGTAAAGTACAAAAGGAGCCTGATATTCTGGCTCAGTCAACCAGCCTGCAAATCCAGAGCAGGCCTAATCATCATCGAAATCTAGGGAGTAATCCCCATGGCTGTCATCATCTAAAGCGGACCCCCAATCTCAGTCATCTGAGTCCTTAAAAGGGTCATCAGGGCCATCATCTTCGCCCTTACCAGATGAATAGCCCTGACCCTCATTGTCTTCAGGTCATGGCTGCTTGTGTCCCAATCATGGCCAAAAGGGACGGCCCTGGCATCATCAGGAAAACCACGGTCCATCCTCCTCACCAGAGGAGAGGAAGGGCCTGATTCTGGAGAAGAGGTCAATTCAGGGCAATTGGGGTCAAATTGCTCTGGATGCAACCAAGGGAAGCACTTACGACATCCCCTGTCGTAGCAGTCCCCTGCTTGGATGCAATATCCAGAGGGAGGATCAGCAGAAGGGGAAGACCTCCCAGGGCGTTTGCCAGCCTTGGAGGGGGGCTTCCTCTTAGCAGCCCGTTGAGGGTGGGAGCTTTTCCGTCTACAGCAGCGAAGAATTTGGTGAGCCCGCTTAGAGTACTTCAGGCGACGACGCCCTCTGAAACAGAGGACCTCCACATAAACCCCGCAGCGGAAAACCGTTTTCTTGATCCAAGACATTGGCTCTTTTTGAGAAAAGAATAGTGGAAAGGTTGAAGATGAGGCGTGAAAATGATGGAGAAAATCAGAACTTATATAGGGACAAAAGCAAGCCATTAATGGTGCTCCAACCACCTCTGTAAGAGGGAGAGCCAATCATCAAATTGGCACGCTGTCCGAAAATCCTCTTTGTAAGAGAAGTAATCATGAGCAAAGACATTCCAACTCTTTGCATGCCCAATGCGATTGAGTTTTCTCCCTCGGGAACATGCAGGGCATTAAATGCGAATTTGCTCAAAAGAGTCAACCTCCCATCCCAATCAAGAGATCGCCTGCCAAAGGGAGCCCTGCTTCCCCTTAGCCGGCGAGGGCCAATTGATGGGGGTCGGTAGCCTGCTATGGGTCACCCGCCATTTGGGTCCCAAGATGGCCTGACCCAAGAATGGAGAAGAACCTGCCCTGCAGGCCACAAAACGAGGAATCACCAAACTCTCCAAGGAACCCGCCTGCTCGGCAAAGCCCTGCCGCCAGCCAAGCAGGGCAGTCAAGCCCCCCTGCCTGCTGGCCCCCCGGGTGCTCTCAGTCTCAGCAGAGGCAGAGGAAAACAGGGGCCCCTCCGTCATTTTGCCTAAGGTAAAGGGGAATGAGTGGATGAGGTGAAGCCACTTGTCACCCTCTCATCCACTCATTCTCCCCCTCTCCTCTTCTCTTTTCTCCCTCTTGTGGGAAGGTATAAATACTCACCCATTTCCCACATTGAGGGGGTTGGATTTTCTCTCTCTAGACTCTCACTCTAAAAATGCCACCTAACTCCTCACGAACTAGGTTCATTAAGGCATTTCACGGACTGACTTAGGCATCGGAGAGGGTTCCCTCGGACACCTCCGAGGCCCTGTGCGTTCACTGTGCAGGGAGCAGGCCATCTTCGCCGGAAAAGTCCGACCACCGGAGTGTGAGAAAAGAGAGGCCAAAGAGATTCAGACGATCGGTATCCGAGCAAAACATCCGAATCCGAAGTCGGGTCTATTGTTTCCATAACCGGAACAGTACTATATATTATAATTGTTATTAACATACTAACACTAACTTTTTATCGCATTTTCATCATTATCGCATTTCGATTTTCATCCATTTTTTATCGTCATTATACCGTGTATATATATACATACACACACACACACATATATATATATAATACTAAAAATTCGGATCGAACACGTTGGACTACGATAACCGCTTCAAGTCCGTTTAATCCCTTTACGAGCCGCGACGGAGGTGGCACCCTTTCGAGGAGCGCCACCCCAAGCATTCAAGGGCGTAACGTGATCGTGGTCATTCGTGGTTGAACGCGTCCAACTCCATTTCCGAGATTAGTACGGAACCCATTGACGCGAAAACCGACATCACATAATCCGAAAGGATTAATTTCGATGTCGTGACGCGGAGGGAGACAATTTCGTCACTAATCAAAATTTTCAATCCAATAACAACACTTTTTATAAAATTCCGATGCCGGTCTTATAATCGTATAGTACACGATTATAATACCGCAAACCGAGTTGAGTTTAAATCACGCAATATTTTTACGTAACTCGGTCGATCATCGATTTTGCATAAATAAAATCTTGAAACCATCACATTTTCGAAGTGAGCAGTAGCTCATACAGGGGGGCACTCGATCGAGTGCCATAGGCTACTCGATCGAGTAGCACCCCAAAAACTGGGCAGTAGGCCCTTCAAAGGTTCACTCGATCGAGTCCTTGCTATGACTCGGTCGAGTAGGTCCCTTTGTTCAAATAAACCGAGAGCTTCAAGCATCGTTCGAGCCTCGTCATTTTTTTTATGACCTTGGTTGTCGCGTGCAAAGTCAATCACGTGATCCCTTTTTCAAAACTCGTGCATTTCATTCTATTTTCACTTTCCTTACGACTTTGATTAATGTCTTTCACGATTAGTTTTGTGTTGACGACTCCTTAGTCGTATTCGACACATGACTAATCTAGACGCCAATTTTTCGATGTGATAAGTCGGGACAAGGCATCAAGATTCGGGATCGAGCTAGCACCACGTTTAGGTTCCATACGTGAGCGCGTATTAAAATCTCCGTCCTCCGTTTAATGCACAATATAATGTGTATTTAATCTAAGTTCGTCCATTTATTCAACTCACGGTCTAGTTTATATTTACTATATACGGGTCCGTTTATAGTTAGTATTTGTCGCTTTTAATTCAATCATTCTATTATTTGTTCGTTATCTTTGTTTTGGCCAGGTTGTATTTCCGCCCGTGTACATTGTATTTATTACGAATTTTGTTTATTTTTTGATGTTTATCGTTTTATAAATGAACCTCGCATGCTAAATAATTCGACCCTAATTTTGATGCATTAAAATGACGTAGCTCACATATAATTCGCATGCTTAGCCGAAAACGCCGTTTGCATATCATTTAGTCATTGTACTACCGCGCGTACACGAACACGAACGATGTCTTAGTAGAGGCCGTTAAGTGCGGGCGGGGTTGGGTGTCCTTAGTGGGCTTCCCAACACGTACCCTCACCCCTTACTCAGAACCTCGGTTTCCGGATGTCCGAAACCATTGGCTCACGAGAGTCATTCAATACACGATAACCGGTAGTGACGGTATCGGTATCGCAATGCAAAGGGACGAGCCCCATAAACTCTGAAATTGAAATGGGCCATACTTTGTGTACGGTCCATAGCGATATAGAGTGGGTTCGAATGGGCCCGAACTCCTACAAAGTTCGGTGGCGACTCCAACTTTGACTTAAATTTCGACCCGAGATCAATCTTACCACGAGATTCATTCGCCTTCCCAAACCCGCGCGTGGCCGCACCGGGGTGAACCTACGTCATGTCCACAACAACACATGCATGAACAAACAAATTGGGCTTAGTTTCACCAATTCACCCACCCACATTTCAAAAAATTAGGGAACAAAGTACAACAAATTGACGAACAAACATACAATCAAAAATCACAAAATCACATCATTGAAAGGATACCTTATGGGTTACGGAGTTTTTTCTAATCTCTATTATGGATACCTTTCAATGGTTTTTTTGTGGATCATTATTAGACTTTGAGATCATTCACGAGCCAATAGCAACCGATTTGCTGTCAATACATATTAAATCTGAGTAATTGATGTGAATTAGAGAGAAGAATTAATTTGATTTCTCAAGATTAAAGAAGTAAGTATTACAATGATGTGTGTCGGGTATATATAGTTGTAACAAACTAACAACCTCTAACCAACTTATCCAACTAACTAACTGATTCACTATTATCATCATTCCCCCCTCAAGCTTGACTTGGGATGAAAACCAAGCCAAGCTTGGATGAGAGAAAGCTGTGATGATCTCCTCCTAATGCTTTTGTCATAATATCGGCTAGTTGTAAGCCTGATCGAACGTGCTGAGTGAGAAGAAAGCCTTCTTGATGTCGTTCCCTAACATAGTGGCAATCTATGTTGAGTTGTTTGGTTCTTTCATGAAAAAGCGGGTTGTTGGCTATATGTTGTGCAGCCTTGTTGTCACAATATAAAGGAATAGGTTGAGGTACACTGATTCTGAGATCTTTGAGGACATTATCTAACCAAACCATCTCAGAACTAGTGTAAGACATGCTGCGGTATTCGGATTCTGATGTACTTTTGCTAACTGTACGTTGTTTTTTAGTCTTCCATGAAATCAATGAACAGCCTAAGAACATACAGAACCCACTAAGTGATGATCTGCAGGTGAACGCACAAGACCCCCAATCTGCATCACTGTAAGCTAATAAGGAAAGATCAGATGAAGATGGGTAAAACAGACCGATGTTGATTGTTCCTTTGAGATACTTTAAAACATGTATTGCTGCTTGAAGATGAGGGACGCGTGGTTGTGAGAGGAATTGACTGAGATGTTGGACTGAATAGGATAAATTAGGTCTAGAAGAATTAAGGTAGAGCAATCTTCCCACTAAGCGTCTGTATTGCTCAGGATCTCTTAAGAGTTCTCCATCATCTGTAGATAACTTTACTGTTCTTTGCATTGGAAACGCTGCAGCAGTACAATTTTCCATATGCATATCCTTAAGAATGTCGATGATATACTTGCGTTGATTAATTAGAATACCAGTATCATTCCTCGAGATTTCTAACCCAAGGAAGTAACGCAGTTGTCCCAAATCTTTGATTGAAAAAGCTGCATCCAAACTCTTCTTGACTTCAATGATTTCACTCTCCATATTTCCAGTTATAATAACATCATCTACATATACCAAGGCAACTGTAAATGCCTTGGTGGATGACTGATATCTTGTGTAAAGAGAATAGTCCTGCTTGGATTGTACAAAGCCAATGAGTCGAAGATATTTTGTGAGCTCAATATTCCATTGACGTGAGGCCTATTTCAGTCCATAAAGTGACCTCTTGAGTTTGCAAACTTTGCCCTTTGGAAGAACATAACCCTCAGGTGGTAACATATACACAAGATCATCCAAGTAACCGTGTAGAAAAACGTTATTGATATCCAATTGATGCAATGGCCACCCTTGTGCAGCAGCTACTGCAATTAAAGTTCTGACGGTCGAAAATTTTGCAACAGGTGAGAATGTATCTGTATAATCTTTGTCTTTTATTTGATTATACCCCTTTGCAACCAAATGTGCCTTAAAACGCTCAATCGACCCATCTGCTTTATACTTAATCTTGAATATCCACTTACACCCAATTGGTTTATGACCATCAGGCAAATCAACAACTTCCCATATCTGATTATTTATAGTGCTTGGACCTCCTTGTTCGTTGCATATACCCATCTTGAATCACAAATAGCTTGTTTGTAAGTGTAAGGCTCATGTTGCTTGATGATATTTTCCAAACTAGCCACATAACCAGAATCAAACTCACGAAGATCACTCAATACTGTAACATGGAATGCATCAGATGCAGATGTGGATGGAGTTGGATTGACTCACAAAGTTGTCTGGCAATGATAAGGATTTAACTTGACCGACACCTGTCGCTGCCTTGTTGATCTCCTTATTTCAGGAACACCGGCATTGTTGTCTTCTGAACCTACAGTATCTGCAGAAGAATTTGTGCTACTACTGGGCAGAGATCCAGTTGGATCACTACTCACAGAATCATGTACAGTATGTATACTATCCTCATTACTGTGGACAGACGACTCACTTATAATATTCTCATTACCAGGTGGAGTTATACCAGAGGTAGAAGATGTAACCACATGAATCAATTTTGTAGAAACAGCAGGATTTACTACTGAAATACTGCCATTAGAACCAGGACAATCACATAAAAAATGCAGTTCTTTATAATGAAACTCAATTTCTTTAAAAATGACATCTCTACTAACAAATACTTTCCTTGTACCAATATCATATAACCTATACCCTTTCTGAGTACCCGAATAACCTATAAAAACACATTTTCTTGCTCTATTCCCAAATTTATCTTTGAATGTCGGTGGCATAGTAGCATAACATGTTGAGCCAAAAACTCTCAATTGATGATAAGGCGGTTCCTTCTTTAACAAAACAAAATATGGAGTTTGCCACCCTAAAACACTTGAAGGCATCATGTTAATGAGATGTGTAGCAGTGAGAAGACAATCACCCCAAAAAGAAATAGGTAGGCCAGATTGAATTCGTAAAGCTCTAGCTACTTCGAGCAAATGTCTATGTTTACGCTCGACACGCCCGTTCTGCTGAGGTCTACCCACAATACTAGTCTCATGCTTAATCCCTCTATTAGCAAATAAGGATTTACATACATGATACAGGAATTCAGTTCCATTGTCCGTGCGAATTACCTTAATTTTAGCATTAAATTGTGTCTCAATCAAGGAAATGAATCCACTGATCAAACTGTGAACTTGGTCTTTAGATTGAAACAGAATGGTCCACGTGTTTCTCGAGTGATCATCAAGAATCGTTAAAAAATATTTACCACCAGACATACATGGAACTTTGTAAGGTCCCCAAACATCCATATGCAATAAATCGAACACATTATCAGCATAAGAAGAGCTCTCATTGAAGGGCAATTTGTGATGCTTGGCTAATATACATGTATCACATTGTTTATCTAACACAGTTTTGTTAAAACCATTAATATGTCTAATCTTATCAATGGATACATGACCAAGCCTCATATGAAGCAAATCCGAATTTATTGTATTTACAGAACAAACTTTGGATTGAAATGATTTAACTACTTTAGTAACTATGTCCTCATATTGTTTACGTTGCAGCCTGTATAAACCTCCTACTCTCTTTCCTGAAGCAACGCACTTATTACTTGAAGGGTCCTGAAACGTACATTGGCAGGAAGAAAACACAGCACGCAAACAATCATGATCAATTAGCTTAAACACAGATAACAGATTCCGTCTAAAGTCAGGAATATAGAAGACATCATGTAGCAGAATTTTGTCTGTAATTCTAACATCTCCTATCAATTTTACTTGTTTGGTATTTCCATTTGGCAGACCTATGGTCACAGGATTCCTCAAAGTCTTAACATTGGTCATTAATGTTAAATCATATGTCATATGATCTGATGCACCCGTATCCACTATCAAATCATTCGGATTATGTTTAATGGATTGAACATTATTACTGCAAGAGACCATACCTGCCAGTGAACCTCCAGCAATGTCAAAGTGTGATCCACCAGTCATATCCACATGATTCACCATCGATCTTCCATCCGAGATACGCTGCATTACCTGATCGACAACTGATGCAACCAGACCATCTATCATATTAGAATCCATAGACAGACATTGAGCATGATGTGAAATTTGATCATCCAGAGGAGTAAACTCAGTAATAGCATCAGCTTTATTTGCTGTTTTCTTGAAATTAGCATTTCCACCATTCCCTTTGCCTTTATTCTTGGACTTCTTTCCTGATGAAAATCTAATCAAATGATAGCAAGAATCAATCTTATGCCCATTCTTTCCACAATGAGTGCACACTTTCAACCTGTAGCAATCTTCGATATTATGGTTGTCCTTGCAATGAGTACAAAATTTCCCCATCGATTTTAAGGACTCACCATGCTCTCCTTGCCCCGCCTCTCTTGGCCTTCTGTTGTCAGCTTGAAATGATGCATAAGCCGCCGCTTCAGTCACAGCATCAGCATGCTCAGTTATCTGCTTCTGCCTTTCAACCTTTTGAAGCATTCCCAAAGCTTTGTTTATGGTTGGCAAAGTATCCATAGATAGAATTTGAGTGCAAATGCTATCATAACTGCTGTTTAAACACATCAGAAACTGAATCAGTTTTGTATTGCTTTCCCTTTCAGTTACCCTCTTCATCAAGCTGCAAGTACAGGCACTAATTCCCCCACATGAACATTGGGGAACAGGGTCAAGAGCATCAAGATTTTCCCAATAAGCCTTCATTTTGCCATAATAGTCAACCAATGACATGTTTCCTTGTTATATATCACCCAAATCTTTCCTTAATTGATAGATTTCAATTGCATTGGCGACTCCATAGCGTTCAAGCAACTCATCCCATAACCCTTTCGCAGATCTCACATATTTCATATTCTCCCTTATAGATTTATCCAAGGAGTTAAGAATCCACTTGAGAACCATGAGATCACACCTAATCCATTGATGCAACTTCTTGTCACCTACTGCGAGTTTTACACAAGAACCATCGATGAATCCACCTTTATTTTTCGAAGCTAGTGCCATGAAAACATCTTGCTTCCAGCCAATAAAATCATGGCCGTCAAACTGATAAGCCACAATATGGGAAAATGGTTGATCGGAAGATGATAAGTACAGCGGATCGTCGAAGTAATCGTACGAATTTTGTTCGCTCGCAATTGTTGTACTGTAATTCCAAGAAACTAATTTGCGAGATTAAAACTTGAACTTGCGGAAGAAATTGAAGTAACACGGATCTCTAGAAAACAAAACTAGCAACCAAGTTGCTCTGATACCATATTAAATCTGAGTAATTGATGTGAATTAGAGAGAAGAATTAATTTGATTTCTCAAGATTAAAGAAGTAAGTATTAAAATGATGTGTGTTGGGTATATATAGTTGAGTTGGGTTGTAACAAACTAACAACCTCTAACCAACTTATTCAACTAACTAACTGATTCACTTTTATCATCAATACACTTGTAAGTATATGCTTGAACGAAACAAAAGATAAACGAAATCCCGTTAATTCATCCCATCATTGAAAGGTTCTCAATCCTTAAAGCAAAATCGACATACACCCCGATCACATTTCCTCAAAGTCTCAAACCGATAGATAAAGAACCATGTACCCCTATCACATTTCCTCAGCGTCTCAAACTGTATTATTGCTGATACATGAAGAACCGACATGACGGGATCAATTCAAAAGCTTGATTAAAAGCTTTGATTAAGAGATTCAACCTACACGTTTATCAAATCCGCCAAAACCACAAAATGTGATCACGTTCATAAATGCATTCAAAATCACTGAAAAAGTCCGTTCATAAACGCGACACTACGACACCAAACAACTGGCCACCACAAAAACCACTGAGAAAGTCCGTTCACAAACGCGACACTACGACACCAAACAGCTGGCCACCACAAAAACCACTGAGAAAGTCCGTTCACAAACGCGACACTACGACACCAAACAGCTGGCACCGAAAACCACATATGTAACCAAAAGAAACCGAGGTAAATCATTCCCCCACACGGAAATTGGACTCACCAAACATCCAGACATTCAAACCGACTGTTCACAAACGCGAAACTACGACACCCAACAAATGGAAACAATCGAGCTACAATCGAAGCAAACAATCCAAAATTGAGACTTGGAAACCAAAAAATCAGAAGCTACAAACAAACGGGACACTACGACATCAAACAACTAAAAAACATGATGAACACCGAAAACCACAGATGTAAACCCAAAGAACCCGGGGTAAAACATCCCCTTACACAGAAATCGGACTCACCAAACAGTTGGCCATTCAAAACCACTGAAAAAGTCCGTTCACAAACACGACACTACGACACCAAACAAATGGAAACAATCGAGCTACAATCGAAGCAAACAATCCAAAACTTAGACTTGGAAACCAAAAAATTGGAAGTTACAAACAAATAGAAACAATCAATGAACACCGAAAACCACAGATGTAGACCCACAGAACACGCAACCCCGCAAAAATACCACCATACTCACCAGAAATCGAAACCCATCGAAGAGCACAAACAACCAAACCCGCAAAACCCCCCAAACTCAGCAGAAATCGGAAATCGAAATTGAAAACAATCAAAATTGAAATCGAAATCGGGAATTGAAAACAACCAAACCTAAAAAAAATTGGACTAGAAAGAAATTGTGCTGAAGACTACAAAGAAATTGGACTCACCAGAAATCAAAAAGGACGCAGAAGACGAATGCGGGAAAGAAGGAAAGGAGACGAAATGCAGGAGCGAGAAGCAGAGGAGGAAAAAGCAGAGGAGGAAGAAGCAGGGGAGGAAGGAGCAGTGTCACGTGAGAGGCACGGAAGTTACTGTTCATACTGTAGCAATTACCTCATAGTTTGTAAACTTTATACATTTATCAGGTTTATAGATTTATAGATATAGAAGGGGGGTACTTTTAACCGTCGGCGCTTTACTTCTTACCGTCGGCGTTAATTACGTAAAAAGATGGTTTTGCCCTTCACTAATATTTGTTTTTTGGTTTGTGTCTTTAATATTTTCGATTAACGAAGTTGAAAATATTTACGGTTTTTAATTTGAAAGTCGTCTTCCCAAAATCGAACTTTTGAAAAACCATTTATTAATTGACAAGTATTACGCCATTTTATTAGTTTGGTTCATATATATTAATAACTCGATTATATTAATTTATTATTTTGAAACTCGACTCAAATAACTCAATTTTTGAATATCGAGTTTTAAGAATCGGTTTTGAGTTAACCCCCTTTTCCTCCTTTCCCCTTCACTTTCCCAGATTTTGAAAATCCCCCTTCCCCAATTCCCCATCTCCCTCGTAACTCCAGTTCCCCATTTCACTCTAACCCATTTCCCCAATTTCATTTCCTCTTCACATCCATTAACCCTATTTTGTACTTCATGTCTTCAGCATCTTGATTTCCACGATGATGGGGCACGCGCGGGATTTCAGTTGAATCGGTTTTTTCAATATCGAGTTTGTTATCTCTCTCGACGAACAACGAACAGCGGGTTGCGTTAATCGATTTATCGTGCTACGATTGGAGGTAATATTTGATTTGATTTCTCCATTTTTAGTTAGTAACTCAAATAAATTGATTGAAATTGTAGATATGGGTAGCTTGATTCGTATAGATTTAGTTATATACGACGGTTTTGCTGTAGGCCGCGATAATCGAGCAAAAACCAAAAAAAAATCCCAGAAAAGGCATAAGTCGATCGATTTTTTCGAGACCCCCATGAGGTAGTCGAAGAAATCGTTTGAGAGTCGGGATGGGGTAGTCGAGTGATTTCTTCGACTACCTCATGGGGATGACGAAAAATTTGCCCGACCCCCTTATTTTCTAGGTTTCAATTTTTCTTTTCCCTCGATTAATGCGACATCTGGTTTTCGGTTTCTTTTTTTTCTCTCGATTTTACTTTTAATTTGGATTGGTTTTTGCGTTTTCAGTTCATCGATATGAACGTTGTCTCGTATTTATGTGTTAGTCGATTCAAATTGTGTGCAGAATTTTATACAAGTCGTTTTGTGAATGTAGATTTATACAAGTCGTTTTGTGAAGTTACAGGTAAAGTTAGCCAAACAAGAAATTAGGATCTACCCAAACAAGTAATACACCAGACATCAGAATCTTTAAAAAAAAGACGTCGCAACCATTACAAATTCAATTCAAATCTCACTATGATTCAACAAATAGAAAAATAATTTTATAAATATTAAATCGAGTTGGTAAAATATTAAAATTTATTCGATCTGAATGACATATTTTGATACTGGAATTATTGTCCTAATTTAAGGTGACTTAATTGTATATTGATCTGAATGTTGCATGCGAAGGTAACTCGAAGTTGAAAAAATATTGCGTATTGAAAATATACTCCGTACATGATTCTTGTAAAGTCCAAAATTACGAGACTCAGTCGTGACTTAAATAACCTATTTTTGAGTATTAATTATAAGGGCATTACCTAGACCATTCTCGAGCTGTTGTCGTGACTTAAAGAGTCGGTTTAATTTGTTGGTTATTTTAGTTGTTGTTGTTGTATAATGTGTGAATTGTAATAATAATGTGTAAATTAAAATAAAGAAGGGTTGAAGGGTTTTGTGTAACGTATGGTGTGGTGTGGTGGCTTCATGCAATGGATATTCTTCTTCCAAGTTGGATGTTATTTTGGGTAATGGTTACGTTTTTAAATGAGAAAATTTTGGGAGTTTATGTAATTATATTGTTATCATATGGGTGTTGAGTATATCATCCGTCGCTTTTGCTTGTGTAATTGCATTCCCTAACCTATCGTTTTATTAATTCGTGTCTTGTAATTTTGTATTTTGTTGGTTTTGTTTATATTTATTTCCTTCGTAATGATTTAGTTCAAATATTTTGTTGTTTTCTTTTGTTGTTCATATGATTTTTTGTCTAATATTTTATTTGTTTCCGTTCTGAAATAATTAGATAGCGTAGGCTTTGTTTTATTTTCTATATTTTCCGTTGTTAACAAATGATTGCTATTTTTTTAATTACATCTATTTTTTTTTTTTTTCAGTTCTATTGCTAAATTTTGTTTCTTGTCATTAAACAGATGGCGGGTAAGGGTAAGGGTGTCGGTGGACAAAGTCGAGTAGATGGTCGTGCTGTAACGGCTTCTGGTCGGGCCAGGACATCTCAGGGGACTACAGCTCCAAGAGGTTCTCGAACCACACACGCTGCCACTCCATCACGATCAATTGCTTCCGGTGATTTTGAATGTGATTTTTCAGATGAGCAAGGGGAGGAGGACCAAGGGGAGGTGGGTGAGGATGAGGTTCATACTACCCAGCAAGAAGTTATGGCGTTAATGGGGCCGGAATCAGAATCCCGCCCGACAAAATTTGTGCACTTCAAGCGTGGTACCATGGGTAAGTTTGAGGGTACTGTCGGGAGTTCAAGTACTGCCAGCTCGTCCAAGAGGAGGAAGAAGGATACGTATTGGTTGATTACGGGGGCTTGTCCCGGAGGTCCTCAGGTGCCAGACGTGATTCCGAGTTTCGGCGGTCACATAGCCCATGTCCTGTGGTCTAAACCAGAAAAAGCTCGAGGTTTGTTGAAACTGTACGATAGATCTTCAAAAATCGAGGCATTAGCGAAAATGCCAGTAGACGCCGAGATGCACACTCTTTTATCGGCTACTGAACTATGGCACCTTAAAGGTATTGTGTCTAAGCATTTAAATGTCCCCCTTCTGTGTGCATTTGTTGAGCGTTGGCAGCCGGATACGAACACATTTCACATGCCTTTCGGGGAGATGACCATCATGCTTCATGATGTTTCTCGTATCCTTGGTCTAGCTGTCACAAGGGACGTTTGTTGCATTTTTGACGAAAAGAAGAAGGTAGCGGATAGTGTTGGTGATGTTGTGGACTTTTTTGGTGAGACACTTGAACAGTTGAAGGCTAGTACGCCGGACAGAAGCACGCCGACTTATAAAAGCGGGGCGGTGTTGTGTAAGGCAATATTAGAGAGGATGCAGACCGGTACATTGAAACAGAGAGTGCAGGGTTACTTGGCAATATTATTGGGGGAAGCTGTTTTCGTGGACACAACGGGTGATAGGGTCCCTCGAGAGTTGTTTTCCTTGTGCAAGGATCCGGCGAAGATTCGAGAGTACGCTTGGGGTGCAGCTACCTTAGCACACTTGTACAGGCGATTGGGAATGGCCTCTCGAGCTCAGATGAAGAGACTTTCTGGATGTCTGACTTTGTTGCAGGTACGAATATTTTTATTATTCTCCAAATCTTTTTATTTGCTTACTTTTCCAATTTTACATTATTGTGCTCATTGTATTATAATTAAATGTTTTCGTTGGTCATGTGATTTTTTTTGTTTTGAGAATATTTTAATTTGTTGTATTCGTTGGTGATGTGATTTAGTAACGTGTACGAACGACAATATTTTTTGTTCTCGTTGGTTATGTAATTTCTTAAATTTTTCACAAATGCAAAATTTCTTGTTTTTTTGGGCGATGTGATTTATTATTGTGTACGTAGTATTTTAATTTATTGTTTTCGTTGGTCGTGTGATTTGTTAATGTTTACGAAGTATTTTAATTAAATGTTTTCGTTGGTCATGTGATTTTTTTTAGTTTTGAGAATATTTTAATTTGTTGTATTCGTTGGTGATGTGATTTAGTAACGTGTACGAACGACAATATTTTTTGTTCTCGTTGGTTATGTAATTTCTTAAATTTTTCACAAATGCAAAATTTCTTGTTTTTTTGGGCGATGTGATTTATTATTGTGTACGTAGTATTTTAATTTATTGTTTTTGTTGGTCGTGTGATTTGTTAATGTTTACGAAGTATTTTAATTAAATGTTTTCGTTGGTCATGTGATTTTTTTAGTTTTGAGAATATTTTAATTTGTTGTATTCGTTGGTGATGTGATTTAGTAACGTGTACGAACGACAATATTTTTTGTTCTCGTTGGTTATGTAATTTCTTAAATTTTTCACAAATGCAAAATTTCTTGTTTTTTTGGCGGTGTGATTTATTATTGTGTACGTAGTATTTTAATTTATTGTTTTCGTTGGTCGTGTGATTTGTTAATGTTTACAAAGTATTTTAATTAAATGTTTTCGTTGGTCATGTCATTTTTTTTGGTTTTGAGAATATTTTAATTTGTTGTATTCGTTGGTGATGTGATTTAGTAACGTGTACGAACGACAATATTTTTTTGTTCTCGTTGGTTATGTAATTTCTTACTTTGTTCTAAAAAGTATAAATTCTTGTTTCTGTTGGTGATGTGATATAAATATCGCAGGTGTGGATATTTGAGTACTTCCCCACGTTTCGACCTGGTATTCCAACTACTACCGCCTACCGTTTTGGTAATGTCGCAAAGACATGTTCTAAAGTAGGACCATTTGAGTGCACGTATGATGCTTTATTGGAGTACCGTCGACGCATCGACGGACTTTCTACTGGGGCTGTCATGTGGGAGTCGTTTGGTCCTAGGCTGCACGAGCTAGTGCCGACTACCACGTTCGTAGGTATATTGCGTTTCATGGACATATGCGAGCCATACCAGCCAGACCGTTGTTTACGGCAGCTAGGTTACAGGCAGGTGATACCGGTAGACATGCCTGAGCCGGAGGTCGTTCATCGTCCAGCGGCAGGATCTTTGACGTATATGTTGGATTTCGGACGACGGTGGATGGATCACCACTGGAAGACTGGTAGGGAGCATCGTTGTGATCCAGGTGCACGGTCCGTCAAATGCGAACTCCCAGGAGAGACAGCGGACGATTACATGCGCTGGTACTTGAAAGTGTCCCACCCGGTCCTCATACCCGACGACAGTGAAGATGCACCGAATCGGTCAGTGGTACAGACGCAGCACACTGTGGCGGTAACCAACTTCTTAATTTAATTATGCATTCAATATTATAATTTGTATTTGTATTTGTTTTTATAGCTGCACTTGCTTAATTTATTTTTACGTATACGTTAGGCGCAACAAAGTTTGTGGCAAGAATTTGGGGCGCTTCGGACCATGGAACCTAGGGAACGTTACGCGCATCTCAATTCGCTTCTGAAGACGTACGACCATTTGCTGCCCCCAGTTACACGACCGCGTCGTCATTGATCACTTCCCCACCCCCGTTCAAGAGTTTGAGCTTCACCTTTGATTGTAACAAACTTCTCGTTTTTTATGCTTTCTTTAATTTACGAACCTCAAGCATGCGGAACTGGTTTCATTTTCTAATGTTAAGCGGGACTATGGACTTTCTTGAAGTTTCTTTTTAATGCATAACTTATGTGTACATACATTTGTAGCACGTTTAAACAACTAATATTCCGTACGTACTTACATTCCGCCGCATTGTTCATACATATTTTCCCACATCTTCAGTCGTTC
Source organism: Agrostemma githago (assembly GCA_958450325.1). Classification (NCBI taxonomy): domain Eukaryota; kingdom Viridiplantae; phylum Streptophyta; class Magnoliopsida; order Caryophyllales; family Caryophyllaceae; genus Agrostemma; species Agrostemma githago. Next base: position 55,845,194 of record OY288249.1, on the reverse strand, counting down.
AGTAAATAAACCGGGGTAATGTACCACTGATGCAGCCGATGTCCACAACCGGCTAATCGGGGGAATAGGACAATCATCAGTCATACGGATTCGAAAGAAATGAATACCCGTGTGACCTACCCATAAAACACCATATGGGTTACGGACACCAGGTACATTAGTGGTCAAAGGCAGGTACGTTGCACTAGTGGCGAATAACCTCGTCGTATCATAGTGGCTAATCTGTATCGAACTCATGAGACAAATAACCCAGTTATTCATCGTCGCATATCCGAACAAGTCGATGTCCCACATCCAATTTGCCATCGGTGCAGGTGTCGGTTGGACATATCCAATACGGTTCAAGTGGAACTGGAGTGCTTCATTTATGTGGAAGGTGTTATAGTATATCGGCCGTCGAATCTCCCCGTACAACTGAGCCCTCATACCAGTGTAGTGGTCTTGGACTCCGCGTAACGCATGTGATATCACCCGGTATCCACAATGACCATCAGCAATCGGATCATACCAACCCTCAAAGAAATGGTCAGTGAATTGGATCACGTAGTCACTGTAAGGACAACTACTACGATCTCCGACGATGTAGCCCGTCTCAAGTGGTGCATTTTGCTCACCTGCCCAAGTACCGCTTGTTGACTCCGTCGTAGCACCGCTCTGTGAATGGCCCGAGCTGGGAGGGGTCATACCGGACGGGGGCAGTTGCCTCCTTGCATGTTCAACACCAATAAGCTCTCGACCGGTTGATCGACGTTTTGGGGGATTCGGATTCGGCGACGGCTCTATCAAGCCAAAAACCTCCGGGTTAAGTGCAGCTTCTATGACTTCTAAGTACGTTGATCTCATAGTTGGATCACTATCTGCGAACTGGTCAATTAGTCCGTTCAACCTAAAAACATCACTATCAGGCATGTCGACCTCACCTTCATAGTTCAAACTCCGCCAGAACTTATGCACGTCATGAACTTCTAGCCTTCCATCTCGGGCCAATACTGCATGTAGGCGGCAAGCACATGGTAGTCCACATGTGGTGAATAGAACACACTCACAATCTTCATTAACTGTGTCACCCAATTTCGTCATTCCGACAAGCTCTCGTTCCAGTACTTGCACGACCTTACGACTAACCCGGAGACTCAATTTCTCAACACAAGTGGGAGACCATTAATTTTCTTCGTACGAGATTTTTCCAGGTGACAATTGATTAAAGAATGTTGCCTTCCCAGATAAAAGTGCGTTCTCTCCCAAATTGTATCCAACGCACTAACCGAAGTGTTCAAGGCGCACTTTAACGCCGAATGGAGGCCCTCAACTCTGGAAGTGGTTGTATTCCCAAAATGCAAGACGGCGTTTGTGTACCCGTGAGCCCACTTCCGGATATGAGGTTGGACCCACACTCTACCGATATACGCCGTTAACCCACCATAAACCCATCTCGTTCTCAAGTCGTTCCATCTCTCCAAGGTCTCCTTGATGGTATTTGCGTACAAAAACTTCTGCCAAATCGCATGCATAAACATAGACCGTACTGCACTGTCAGGGATGTGCTTAATGGCCTTGGCTTCAACACAGTTGTTGATATGCCATGTACATAACAACAAGGACGAGTTGGGGAACACCTTCGGTATAGCATCTAGCAGACCAAGCTCACGATCGGTTACTATGGCATTCGGTGCAACACCGTCACCAAGGAGCAAACTCAACTTCTCTAACACCCATTCATAAGTTTCAGATGTCTCATGTTTAACCAAGGCATATGCGATAAGGAAACTCTTACCAACCGGAGTAATACCAACCATCTCAACCATCTTCATGTCATACTTGTTGGTTTTGTACGTTACATCGATAAGAACTACGTGACTGTAAGTGCGGAACATCCTCGCGGCAACCGGGTGAGCCATGAAAATGTTATCCACCTCCAAGGTGAATGGATCCTCACGGTAGAACCGAACGTACCCTTCCCTACTGGCAAGTGTCATCATCTGCTCAATACCGTTCCTCCCTTCCCTTCCCTCCGCCCTTAATCTAGCTCCTATGTTGTAAATCGTGACAACGTTGGGATGTGCCTTATCAGGAGCATGTGCATGCAAATACTTGAGGATCAGAGCTGGTCGTACATGCGATCTAAGCATAGAGATGACACTTGCTTTCTCATCATCATTCAATGCGGCTCGTCTACGATGTCCATCAACGTACACGGGAAATTTGTGGTTGTGTATACCTATTTCACCAACACCCAAATACCACCCCTGGCCACCAGCACACTGAACAGCTTTAACAAACACCTTACACCCAAGTTTTATAGAAGACGTCTCGCGAGTTGTTTTTCTTTTATGATTCTTTCTTGGTGGCCCATAAGCATCACAGTGGAAATAGTTAGCACGGAGTTGCGACAATGGTCGAGAAGCTGACTTGTTGGTTGCCTTGGTGAGATTAACGCCGAGCTCAAGAGCTATTTCATTCGCATATTCGAATACGGCATCACCAGTCGGGAACACAGTCTCGGCAAAAAGAAAACAAATTCGGTAGTCAATACCATCACCGCCGTAATCATCCTCGTAAATCTGTGAAACACAATATCAAACTACACACAAATTAGTAACATCTTTTATATAATACAAACATCAGGAAATGGAAAAAATCATATATTTACGTGATCAACGAAAAATAAAAAGTACAAACAACAAACACTATAATCTCGAATACAACGAAACATAGAAATTACACGAACGAAAATTTAATTAATTACGAAACAATCGAGATTAGACAAGCAGTCAAGTACACAATTAAACGAGATCGTTTTAAATACATACATTTGAAAAACCCAAAAAAAAAACATAAAATTACGTGATCAATGAAAAATAAATTATACAAACAACGAACACTATAATCTCGACTACATCATAATATAGAAATTACACGAACAAACATTTAATTAATCACGAAACAATCAAAATTAGACAAGCAGTCAACTACACAAGTAAGCGAGATCATTTATGATACAAACATTTGAAAAACCCAAAAAAAAGAGGAACATATAATCACGTGATCAGCGAAAAATCAATTACACAAACAACAAACTCTATAATATGGAATACAACGAAACATAGAAATTACACAAACGAAGATTTAATTAATTACAAAACAAGCAAAATTAGACAAGGATTCAAGTGCACAAGTAAGCGAGATCGTTTAAAATACATACATTTGAAAACCCCCCAAAAAAACAGAAACATATAATTACGTGACCAATGAAAAATAAATTATACAAACAACGAACACTATAATCTAGAATACAACAACATAGAAATTACACGAACGGAGATTTAATTCATTACAAAACAATCACAATTAGACAAGCAGTCAACTACACAAGTAAGCGAGTTCGTTTATAATACAAACATCTGAAAACCCAAAAAAAAACCGAATCATACAATCACGTGATCAGCGAACAATAAATTATACAAACAACGAACACCATAATATGGAATACAACGAAATATAGAAATTACACGAACGGAGATTTAATTAATTACGGAAAAATCAAAATTAGACAAGCTGTCAACTACATAATTAAGCAAGATCCTTTGTAATACAAACATTTGAAAAACCCAAAAAAAATCCTGAATCATATATTCACGTGATCAACGCAAAACAAAAATACGAACAACGATCACTATAATATGGAACACGACGAAATATAGAAATTACACGAACGGAGATTTAATTAATTACGAAACAATCGAAATTAGACAAGCAGTCAAGTATACATTTACGCGAGTACACAATCGTTTGTAATACATACATTTGAAAAACCCAAATAAAAACCCAAAACATATAATCACGTGATCAACGAACAATAAATTATACAAACAACGAACTCTATAATATGAAATACAACGAAACATAGAAATTACACAAACGGAGATTTAATTAATTACAAAACAAACGAAACGGAGACAAACGAGAAGTGGGTAAAATCAGTAGGTGAAACAAACGAGATCGTATAATTAATTACGAAACAGCTGATGGGTTAAATCGGCGAAATAATGGGCATACTTAATTACGAAACAGCTGATGGGTATAATTAATTACGAAACTGGGTTAAATCGGCGAAAAAATGGCCATAGTCGAAAAAAATTGTCGACATGCCGATGGGGGAGTCGACGATTTTTTTCGACTTGTGGATCGGGAAGTCAAAAAAAATCGTCGACTCCCCCATCGGCATCTCGACAATTTTTTTTCGACTATGCCCCTTTTCCCCGCCGATTTTACCCATTTCATGACTATTTCGCCTATTCTAGTTAAAATCTAAGGACCGCTGCTCTTGTTCGTGGGAAATAATAAAATCGGGTCAATTTCGAAATACAAAAACGTAAACAAACGAGAATCAATGAACAAATTAAATTATTCCGTACAAAATTAGGTCATAGAATCGAAAAGTCAGTTAACTAATTAAAGTACAAATAACATTACCTCGAAGTGTAAAGGCGGTCCCTCATTGGCCATATTCGTAACCCCGGCACCGAAGACTAGACGGAAATGATCGAAAAGGACAAAAAAATTGACATTTTTAGGAGAGATAAAAAAATTAGAGAGTTGTGTGGGTAAATTTTTTTTTACCACAAAAAAACCGACCTTTATAGAAAACCGAGTTTCGTATAGTTCGAACTTAAAAAAAAAACACTAACGAGTTCTGTTACACGGAATATCAATAAAATGTAATTAACATAAAAAAAACATAAAAATTCATTTCCCGTCAATCCAATTTCAAACGAATCGAAAAAAGCTAATATTACGATAATAAAAACAAAAGCGGTTTTTGTATCGAGTTATTCATTAAACGAAAATGTCAGAATACTATTAATTACATAATTAATAGGAAGGGCAAAACCGTCAATTAACGTAATTAGCACCGACGGTAAAAAGTAGTTGCGATATAGAATTAGTGTAATAATTTTTTTTAAAAAAATGTGATATTAAAAAATTTAAGATTATACTACTCATATGAGTAATCAATTCTTAATATTAATTCATATACTATGTTTTAAGTAGAAAACTGAGACTTTGAAAGTATGAGAATAACATTAATAAAAAATATACTCCCTCCATTTCATTGAAAGATTCTACTTAAAAAAGGGCACATTTTTTAAGTACAATAATTAAAATATTCAAAAATAGAAAGAGGGTAAAGTTGGTGGGTCATTTATGTAAGAGAGAAAAGTGATATCAAAAAAGAAATTAGAAGCTTTCAAAATAATTTACGAAAAAAGGAAAATTGAAAGCTTTCATTGCAACAGAGGGAGTATATAATATCTTTATTAAAATATAAATTTATCTTTATTGTTTAACAATTTCTAATTACCCTCTTGAATCTAAATTGCAAAGTCTAATTACTCTCTTGAATCTAAATTACAAAGTTGTGTAGGGTAAAAGTTAATATGTAAATTTTAGAATATCTATAAAATAAATTTGCATATGTACCGTGCATATGCACGGAATCTATAGTAGTTATGCATTAGCCATCATTGTTTGTGATTCCTTGACCACAATCAGCCAAGTTTACCTCCGTAAGATTTTCGAAATCGCCTAAATTCATAAACCCTCGGAACAGTTATCCACTTATCCATGTTTGAAAGATGAATAATTTGGTAACCAATCACAAACAGAATTAAACTGATTCATTCTTCCTCCGTTCCATTTCATTATTTACGTTCGCTTTTTGGGCACTATCCATTTAAATTTGTCAATATAACTTATAATATACTCCATATAAGATAAAATATAGTTAAATGAGATTTTGTTTAAATTGTCTAATCGAGTGAGTTATAAATATCAATTTTTTATTATTTTTAGAAATATATAATTAAAAATATGGACAAAAGAAAACATGCATTGACAGTTGTAAAAAAGCAAACGTAAAGAAGCAGATGGAACGGAGGAAACATACATAGGAACAACTAAATCAATGTACACCAATTCTTGTTTGCGACGGTGATATCCGTCTCAAGTTTGTGACGGGTCATACATGTGAGACATGGCAAAAAGTGGAGTACATGGAAAAAGCAAATGGGTTAACTTTATCCCACCATTATAAGTGTTATTTGACTCGTCGTAACCTTGTGACGGATATATCCGTCACAAGGGAGACTAATATCCGTCACAAGGGAGACTTAGTCATCAATGTAAGACATTTGGATACCTGGTGACATATAAACACTTTATTCTGTATACATAAACACTTTAGTCTGTATACATAAACACGCCTGGTATTCCAATTTTTTCGGAAGTAATATACACCTCTATTCAACCCATATCCTATAACCCTGAAAAAAAGAAATTACTAATCCTGGTGAACCTTTGCTTCAAAAAGGACACAGCTGTGTGACTTCGTTTCATAAGTTACCATACCAGATACCTCCTCAGGAACCAAGACACCTTCTTCTGAGAAATAACCTGGATATGAAAGACCCGTGTCAACTAAACGAACCCAAACCATTTCCTCATCAGCAGGTGACGGTAACATGACAGTTTCTGAATCTTCTCCAGCATTAAATGCAACATAGAATTCGCCATTTGTAGTGGACGAGTCTGACCTCCGGTCGATACATGGAGTTAGCTTCATAGCCAAGAATTTAGCCGACGAGTCAACCCATTTTGGCGAAGAGAGGTCGCTGTGAAACCAGCCAATATGTTCTTCTTTCAAGAACTCCCTCTTCTGTAGAAGATCACTCCGTCTTTCTCTAAGAGTGTTCAAATATGAAATTAATCGTGTGGTTTGGATGCCGAAAGATGTGGAAATGGCACTCCAGTTTAACGGTTTCTTGTCACTGTATGTGGGGGATCCACCTGATGATGAACCGCACTCGTCTCCCATGTTCAACACTGGCACGCCGAGTGAAATGAAGAGGATGAAGAGAAAGTTCCGTATTTGTTTAAGTCGTGTTTCTAGGACTAGTTTACTATCAGTTGCCCCCTCTTCACCACAATTCCAACTTCGTTCAGCCGCAAGGTCAGGACCACTGAAGCTCACCAAGTCAACGAGTGGAAGCCCAGAGTTCCTTGTGATGAAATTGAAAGAAAATGATGGGCCTCTTCCAGCCGAAAACACGTCCCCACTCCCACATAATCGTGTGGCAAGGTCGCTTATTAGTCCCTCGCCTCTCAGAAAATTCCGCACATCAATGGAAAACTTGGAATTAATTTCGGCCCATTTTTTCCAGTGGGGAAAACAGGTTTCTTTGGAGGCCAGGTCGTACGGATCCCAACAATCTGCTATCATTTTGGTTTTAGAGAGCACCGGATCATAAGTGATAGTTTCTATCATTGGTGGGCGAGATAGTCCTTCCCCATGAAAACCTCTTAACAGATACGATGCATTAACGAAGCAAAACCCATCAACCCGAAACTCAGTCACCCAATGCCGCAGACTTTCAACAATCATTTGTTGGACAATTGGGTAATTACAGTTCAAAGCATTTCGGGCACCCAAATCAGGATCTCCGTCAGTGTAAAAATAAGATGGGTCAACTTCACGGATTGCACTATTCTCAGCCGCGTGAGAGAAAACAACTTCCAAGAAAACCTCCATTCCACGAGCATGCATCCTCTTAACCATATCTTTCATGGAGTTGATGGCAGATAGAGTGTCACCAACAGGTCCATAGGATTGCATAGGTGAAAAGAAATGGAATGGAAAATAGGGTCCCTGCTTCTCATTATAAGGGAAAATTGGCTCGAGTAGTATTGCATTGAATCCAAGACTCTTCAAATGATCTACTTTTCCAGCAAGTCCCGAGAAAGTGCCCAGAATTTCTAAAGGTAATTTACTAGTTTTGTCTGTTGTAAATCGCTTCACATTCAGACGATAGACACTTAGTTTCTCTAAGGGTAACCCTGGATGAACATCCCCACTCCAATCAAAAGCAGGTAGAACTCGTAATCCTCCAAGATCAGGAAGACCAGGAACTTTATTCCTTAATAGTTTAGAGTAAGGATCTAAAAGAAAATTAGTTGTCGTTCCATCAAATGTGTTTCTCTTGCATCGATAACCATAGCTAACGAAGGGTCCACCACTATCAATGCAGGCATGCCAAATATCGCCAGTCCGATTTACGTATGGGTCTAGCTCAATTTCTAAAGCCGGCTTTTCTGACGCATCATCATCAAACAAGCATAGGAAAACACCTTGCACGTTTCTGGAGAAAAGGGCAAAGTTAATTCTGCCATCAGAGGAAAAAGAAAGACCAAGCGGAGCCGGATTTCCAGAACTGAACCCAACAGGCACACAGAAGTTTGTGTTTCTGTGACTTTTTAATTCGGAATTTTCAGGGTATTTTAACAGGAATGAGAGATAGAATGGAGCTAAATATGATTCGAATTCCATCTCAACTACATAACTGCCATAAGAATTCTGAACCACTGGAATATCAGAGACTGAATTTTGGGCATTGGGAGCCGAGCTCTGAAATTCAAGAGGAATAAAAGAAGTAGAATCGGATCTATAGATGCCCCAACTTAGTATCAACTTGTTCTGATTATCATTTGAATGAGCAGGGAAAAACTCAATATGAACGGGATATTTAACACCTTTACTCTCGACTGCAACTGCGACGTGACCACCATTTTCCGTTCTAAATCTATACTTCAACGACGATCTTTGTAAGTCCTGATCAAGGGGATTGCTGGTGGACAAGGTCTGTGCTTTGACCATGAACTCTCTAGAAGAACATCTCACAGAATGATCACCACTTTCTCGAACTACAGACTCTCTATGCCGCCTGTCAGTATTGCCCTGATATTTAACTGCTCTTTTACTAAATGAAGCGCAAGTGTAAGCAGATCGTGTGCAGGAATCTGCAGCACTAGTAGTAGATGTCGGGTACAAGAACCCTATAACAGAAGAGGTGGAAAGCATTGCCACTGGATACGAGATATTGAAATTCCAAGCTCCTCAATGCGAAACAAGAATTCAGGTGTTCCTGATGGGTGGATCCATGGAAACAATCTTGCTCAAATAAACATCATAGTTACATGGAATCCCAAGCTAAGATAGAAGAAGTAATGCTTACTTGAAACGTAAAACAAAAGTAAATCAGATTGAAATCATGATTGAGAAGAAGCAATTAGTTAAGTTAAACGCAAGCTCATACTCCAGTTGATGACAAACACCTGTACTGGTAGAAATACTAAGAATCGAAAACCATAATCAATTATTAAAGCATAAAAAAGATGGAAGAAGAAAACTCACTCACATAACTGAAAAGGAATCATTGTGTGGAGGACTAGAGTAGCAGAGTGGGAGTGAGATCCGGGAAATGGAGGGAAGAGCAGAAGAGGTGTGGGTGTGGCCTGTGGGAGATGTGAAGCCAAGGGCTCCACTTTTCTTGTTTTGCGTATCCTCCCTATTTATCCTCCTCTCTATATTTTTTCATACATGGTTGTTTGCAAAGACTAGTATGGTAAAGACCATGTACATTAGAGAGGACAAATTCTTCCTCTTATTTTTTCTCTTTCATTCTATATTTTTGACACATCATTCTCTCTTTCATCCACCTCATTTTCTATTATCTTCATCTCTTCATTTTTACTTCTCTAATTTTATTCCACAATAGAGAGTATCCTCTTATATAATTTTTTAATAATTTACTTTAATTATTTTATGGTTAATGATGGGGGTCGGCATCATAGGAAGCCGGGAGCCGGCAACTTGAAGGCATTTCGTAGGCCTGAGAACATCTTACACCGGCTCCCTCCGGCAGAGGGAGGCGCCGGCCTAGCAAAAAAAAGGACGACCGGCCCGCGCTCCTCAAGCCCTATAAATACCCAAAGAACCACCATAAGAAGGGGACACAAAATATCTACAACACTGGATCTCTCAAAAAGCTAAGTAATATTCTCCGTAATCTTACCTCTACTCCTCGACCCACGCAACTGACTTGAGCGTTGGAGGGGTAACCTCGGACACCCTCCGAGGCCCTTGTGTCCTCCTTGTGCAGGTCCGGAGCTTCGGGTCTACCTAGGGCGGAGAGGAAGGTTGCCGGCTTCCGCCGGTTGGAGATTTGTGATTGTTTGATACCCAAACAATTTGGCGCCGTCTGTGGGGAGCTTTGAACAAAAAAGCTCTTCGCTCTAAGAAAGAAAAATCATCAAAACATCAAAATGACAACTCGCGACGCCGCGAACACCGTTGTGGCGATAGAGAAGGAGGCCGAACTCGAAGTCGTAGGGACCTCCCCTCCGGAGGATCAGGCCCGGGACAAAAACAGGGGCAAAGGCCGCTTGGCCTCGACGTCCACACCAGAGGAAGCGCCCCTCGCAAACGTCCAAACGAACGCCTTCACCCCCGAGCAGCTGTCCGCCGCCCAACTTTTCTTCGCTGCCCTACTGGGGGCAACCACCCCGTCTACGTTGACCGCTCCGCATGCGGAAGGAACCTCTCAACCTGCCGCCGGAATCTTCCCAAGGGCCGACGTCTCGCCCAGGGAACTCTTTCAGAAGTTACCAAAAACGCTAACGTTGGAGGAAAGAAAGCAGCGATACCTGGAAAAGGGCAGACGCCTGGACAATGAGCGTATCAAGCAGCACCAGCGCCGACAGGAATACCGGTCCAGAGGGCCTCCACCGTTTCGCCCGGGCGCGGCCTTGGGCATCCTAACGACAGCCGACATCGGAAGAGAGGACAGCGAATCCCCGTCAAGCAGCAGACACCGCGAGAGGAGCCGGAGTCACACTCCGTCCATGCGCCACCGACTGGGTCCGGGCACCCGGAAGACCAGGAAAAGTCACAGCCCCCAGAGGACGGTTCACCACCGCCTAGGCCAGAGAGAAAGAGAAGGAAGAACTGGGAGAACCGTACGAGACCGGTTAGGCCCCAGGGAATGTGGAAGAAAGCACACCAGCCCCGAAGGATGCGACTCGGTGTTCACCAGGCTGACGGGGGACACCAGCCGGGAGGACAAGTCCGCCCACCGGGAGGAGTCCCTCGAACGGGAGACGTTCGTGACATGCCAGTCCGGCAGGATCAACTCCGCACCCCAAGACGAAGGGGAAGGCGGATCCAAGTTAATAACGCCCACCACGAGAATGCCCAAAAGGGGACGGCCTACAGTATCGCCATTTCACCTGGAAATCACGGAGCACCCCATGCCCAGAGTGAAAGTACCGAATATTCAGTTCAACGGGACAGCCGACCCGGAGGATCACTTGGCGACGTACGAAAGCTACATGGCCATGTACGAGCTCGACGACGCAGTATGGTGCCGAGTGTTCCCCACTACCCTCACCGGGTACGCCCAATCGTGGTTCCGGGGTTTACCCCGGGAATCCATTCGAAGTTTCAGAGACCTCAGCATGGCTTTTATAGATCAATATGCCGGGAGTCGGCGCCGGCAAATCGTTACAGTGGACCTGATGACCATGAAACAAGGGCCGAAAGAGACCATTAGAGAGTACGTCAGAAGATTCGACCTGGAATGCCAACAAATCAGGACAATTGACGCCTCGACGGCCGCATGCGCCCTGACCCATACAATGAGAGAAGGCCCCCTCAAGAGCCACCTACTCAGAGAGAGGCCGACCTCGCTGGTCGAGGCCCGACGAATAGCGGAAGGTTATATGAACGAAGAAGACTACAAAGCGCGGCGCGAGGACCCCTCGCCACCATGGGCCCGACGTCCGCCTTTGGAAAGGACCTCGAGCCCGACGGGCCAGAGGGAACCTCCCAGAATGCCAAACAGAGGCCGAGCGGAAAAGAAGTTAGAGGGAAGCCGCAGGGAAAGATTCGACCGTTACACCGCGCTGACCTGACCCAGAGCGGAGATCTACGACATAGAAAAAAACAACAGGAAATGGGGAATTCCGCGACCCATCAGGCCAGGGGCGCATACCGACCCGAAGAAATACTGCGCGTTCCACGACCAAACGGGGCATAAAACAGAGGAATGCAGAAATTTGAAAGACGAAATTGAAGGCCTCATACGGCGCGGTTCGTTGGCGGCATATGAAGCCAGAACCCAGCGCGTCGCCAACAACAAAAACAACAATGACAATAACAGTCACGGCACGGCAACTGGCAACCCCATAGACAGAGCCGAGAAAAGGAAGGAGCGCAATGTCATTAACATGGTAGACGAAAAGGCGCACGTGGCCGGGACCAGCAGGAGGCAGATTAAGCGCCACCTGAGGGAGCTGACTCAGCATATATACTACGCCAACGAATCCAAGAAAGACACCATCCCAACCCTCAGCATCACGGCAGAGGATTACAAACAAGTAACGTACCCCCACAGCGATCCCTTGGTTCTGGCCATCACGATAGGCGACCACACGGTTAGAAGGTGCATGATAGACACAGGCGCCTACACTAACCTGCTATACAAAGAACCTTTCGAGCAAATGGGTTTCGACAAGCGACACCTCAAGCCAACGGCCGGCGCCTTGTATGGTTTTTCAGGAACCGGTGTTGTACCCATGGGGACAATCGACCTGCCAGTCACGTTCGGACAAGGAGAAAACACGAAGACAACGGCGGCCCAGTTCGTTGTGGTAAACGCCAAGTCCGCCTACAATGCTCTGATAGGCCGGATAACCTTGGACGGGGTACACGCCTTGGTGTCCATACGAGCTCTGACGCTGGCCTACGTCACCAACAGAAACACCGAGGGAAAGCTACACCGAGACCAGGACTCGGCCAGAAACTGTAACTCGGTGGCCCTCAGGCGATCCCAGGAAGAAATGAAAGGGAAGCGAAAAGTCACCCACGACGCCAAAGAATGCCTGCCGGCTCCCAAAAACCTCAGAATAGGAGAAACTACAGGCCCCGAATCCGAGCGCTTCGAGCCCGGCGGGGAAAGCATGGCGATAAAACTAGAGCCAGGCTGATTCGTTCTCATAGGGACTGGCCTAGAACTAGTCTACCAAGGCCGCCTCGTCAGCCTCCTGAAAGACAACACCGACGTGTTCGCATACTCGGCAGACGAAATGACGGGAGTTGACCCAGAGGTTACGGTACACAGGCTAAACGTCGACCCCACCGCCCGACTAGTGAGACAGAAAAAGAGAACCATGTCGACAGAAAAGGACGACGCCGATCGATGTGAGGTCGACAAGTTAATAAAAGCCGGCTTCATAGAAACTTGCAACTATCCGGAATGGCTGGCGAACGTGGTAATGGTAAAAAAGTCCTTAGGCGCCTGGCGCATGTGTGTCGACTTCACCAACCTAAACAAAGCGTGCCCGAAGGACTGCTACCCCCTCCCTCAGATCGACCAGTTGGTGGACGCCACCAGCAGACACACCATGCTAAGCTTCCTGGACGCCTTCTCCGGAGACCATCAAGTTTTCCTATGGGAGCCGGACAGGGTGAAATGCGCGTTCATCACCAGCCCCGGGACATTCATGTATAAGATGATGCCTTTCGGTCTAAAAAACGCGGGCGCCACCTACCAAAGACTGGTGGACAAGATCTTCAAAGGTCAGAGAGGCAGAAACATGAAGATATACGTGGATGACGCGGTCGTAAAAAGCAAAGAAGACGACCAGCACCTCGACGACCTAGAGGAGACATTCCGATCGCTAAGGAAATACAAGATGAAACTCAACCCCCAAAAGTGCACGTTCGGGGTATGGTCCGGCAAGTTCTTGGGTTTTCTGGTGAGCGCCAGAGGAATAGACGCCAACCCTGAGAAAGTTCAAGCCATCTAGGACCTGTCGGAGCCGAGAACTATCAGAGACATACAAAGGCTCACGGGGAGGATGGCAGCCCTGGCACGGTTCATCTCAAGAGCGCCGGATAAATCGACACCTTTCTTCAGAGTCCTCAAAGGGAACAAACAGTTTAAGTGGGGGGAAGAGCAGAGAACGACGTTTGTCGGCCTGAAAGAACACTTGAAGTCCTTACCAACGCTGGCGCGACCGACAGAAGGCGAAAAGTTGTGCGTATACATAGCTGTCACCAACGTCACAATAAGCGCCGTCATACTTAGAGAAGAGAAAAAACCCAGCAACCAATATACTTCGTCAGCCACGCGCTGGGACCGGCGGAAAAGAACTATCCTATGGTAGAAAAGGCGGCATACGCCGTAGTTGTGGCCGCTCGGAAGCTACGCCCCTATTTCGACGCGCATCCGGTAACCGTCCTCACAAACATGCCTCTTGAAAAGGCCTTGGAAAAATTCGAGAAATCGGGACGAATGCTGAAATGGGCCGTCGAACTAAGCGGCCTCAGAATAACCTACCAATCAAGAACGACGATAAAGGCCCAGGCATTGGCAGATTTCATAGCTGAATGCTCCCACTCGGAGGAAGAAGACCCTCCATCAGGGGTGTGGGAAGCCTTCACCGATGGGTCGTCCACCAGCAACGGTTCGGGAGCCGGCATTGTCTTAACAAGTCCCGACGGCGAGGAATTCGAACACGCCCTAAGGTTCGCCTTCCAGACATCCAATAACGAAGCCGAATATGAGGTTGTCTTGGCCGGCATCCACCTCGCCAAGGCCGCCGGCGCAGAACAAATCGTACTATCGACGGATTCGCAACTGGTGGTAAACCAAATCAACGGGGAGTACGAGGCCAGGGAGCCCTCAATGGCACTCTACCTGAAGAAAGTGAAGGAGGAACTGTCCCAACTTCAGTCATACGAGGTCAAGCAAGTGCCCAGGTCGCAGAATAACCGAGCGGACGCCTTATCAAAACTCGCAAGCTCGAGCTTGCAAAATATCCGGCGGTCAGTCTGGGTGGACGTCAGACAAAGGAAAAGCATCGCAACAGATGAAGACAGCCAGGACGACGTCCACAGCATAGAATAGGACGACGATGACGATTGGCGGGTGCCCATCATCGAGTACATCCTTACCAAGCGACTACCGGGCGACCCCGCCAAGGCAAGGCGAATGTCGACGACCGCCTCGAGGTACATAATATTAGAAAATCAGCTCTACAAGAGAGAGACCGCGGCACCAATTCTAAGGTGCCTAAAACCAAGAGAGGCGGCAGAGGTACTGGACGACATCCACTTGGGGATGTGTGGACACCACATAGACGGCAGAAACCTGGCGCATAAGGCGGTCCGGGCGGGCTACTATTGGCCGACCGCCCTGCACGACGCTCGGGAACTGACCAGAAAGTGCCGAAACTGTCAGATCCACTCACCGGTAATCCACGCGCCGGCAAGGGATCTTCAGCCCATCCTCAGCCCCATCCCCTTTGCTCAATGGGGGATGGACATACTGGGACCCTTCCCTACGGCGACTGGGGGCAGGAAGTTCGTAATAGTAGCAGTGGACTATTTCTCAAAATGGATGGAGGCGGAAGCCGTCCCAAACATCACCGAGCCGGCCGTGCGTAAAGTAATCTGGCGCAATGTCATAACCCGGTTCGGCGTGCCCAAAGTGCTGGTTTTCGATCACGGCCGACAATTCGACAACCCTCCGATAAGAGAGTGGCTGGGAGGATTGGGAATTGCCGTAGCATACTCAGCCGTCTGCCACCCCCAGACCAACGGCCAAGGCGAAGAGGCCAACAAGCAAATCCTCAATGGACTGAGAAAGATGCTGGAAGACCTCAAAGGAAGATGGGCAGACGAGCTACCAAGTGTGCTATGGTCCCTAAGAACAACACAAAAGGCGGCAACAGGGCACTCCCCATTTGGCCTAGTGTATGGGGCAGAAGCCCTCCTCCCCATAGAAGCACGCATCCCCTCCGCCCGTAGCAAGTATTATAGGGGCGACACGAACGAAGCAGCCATGGAAGAAGCTCTAGACCTAGTGGAAGAAACCAGGGAGGAGGTGCATGTAAACCTGGTGGCATACCAACAGCGTATGAGAAAGGCGTACAACCAGAGGGTGAACCACCGGAGATTCCAGGAGGGAGACCTGGTTCTTCAGAAATCCGCGGCAGTCGGCAAATCAAACGAACGCGGAAAGCTTAGCGCCAACTGGGAGGGACCATACGAAGTCACCAAAGTGCTAGGGCCAAGTACCTACAATCTGAAAGACGAAGAAGGGCGAGACCTACCGTCACACTGGAACGCGGACACCATCAAGAGGTACTACGTCTGAACAAGCAGACGAACTGTCGTCTCAAATCTCGGCAGGGTACTATCGGGCCTGTCGACGACCCTGCCACCAGAAACTTGTAAAAATTTTAATAAGGAAGGTTTTCTGTTTGCTAAATCTACTTGCTCCCCGTTCTCTATTTTCTCGAGCGGCAAGCAGGGGGCAATAAGGGGGGGAGCCCCTATTCACCTACCACAAAGAATGGACACCCCATCAAAAGTCAGGAACCGTCTGTGGCCAAGTCCACAGGTGGCCCCCTGGCCAAATCTCCCCCACCCAAAGTGGGGGGCATAAGTCGGGAACCGTCTGTGGCCATGTCCACAGCCGACCCCCTGGCCAAATCTCCCCCACCCAAAGTGTGGGGGCATAAGTCAGGAACCATCTGTGGCCATGTCCACAGCCGGCCCCCAGGCCAAATCTCCCCCACCCAAAGTGTGGGGGCATAAGTCAGGAACCGTCTGTGGCCATGTCCACAGCCGGCCCCCTGGCCAAATCTCCCCCACCCAAAGTGTGGGGGCATAAGTTAGGAACCGTCTATGGCCATGTCCACAGCCGGCCCTCTGGCCAAATCTCCCCCACCTAAAGTGTGGGGGCATAAGTCAGGAACCGTCTGTGGCCATATCCACAGCCGGTCCCCAGGCCAAATCTCCCCCACTCAAAGTGTGAGGGCATAAGTCAGGAACCGTCTGTGGCCATGTCCACAACCGGCCCCCTGGCCAATTCTTCTCCCCCACCAAAAGTGTGAGGGCATAAGTCAGGAACCGTCTGTGGCCATGTCCACAGCCGGCCCCCTGGCCAAATCTCCCCCACCCAAAGTGTGGGGCATAAGTCAGGAACCGTCTGTGGCCATGTCCACAGCCGACCCCTGGCCAAATCTCCCCCACCCAAAGTTTGGGGGCATAAGTCAGGAACCGTCTGTGGCCATGTCCACAGCCGGCCCCCTGGCCAAATCTCCCCCACCCAAAGTTTGGGGGCATAAGTCGGGAACCGTCTGTGGCCATGTCCACAGCCGGCCCCTGGCCAAATCTCCCCCACCCAAAGTGTGGGGGCGTAAGTCGGGAACCGTCTGTGGCCATATCCACAGCCGACCCCCTGGCCAAATCTCCCCCACCCAAAGTGTGGGGGCATAAGTCGGGAACCGTCTGTGGCCATGTCCACAGCCGGCCCCCTGGCCAAATCTCCCCCACCCAAAGTGTGGGGGCATATGTCAGGAACCGTCTGTGGCCATGTCCACAGCTGGCCCCCGGCCAAATCTCCTCCACCCAAAGTGTGGAGGCATTAGTCGGAAACCGTAAAAAGAACAAATTAGAGTATGACGAGCATGAGGATAAACAGGCAAATTAGCAATCTAAAGACAAAGCAGAGAGCATAAAAAAAACTGAAGATAAAGGCATCAGAAGCGCCAGGCGTTTGTTACAATAAGGAGTCAAAATAAGGCTACGACTATTTAAAAAGATCGGCAGCTGTCCCCAAAGGATCAAGCGCTACCTACAAACACGACAAAAAGGAGAAACGATGAAGCATGGAGGGCAAGCCTATGCCTAAACCTCAAAAGGGTAGGTGCGAGGAGATCCACAAAAAGCCTCAAGAGGGGGCAGAGGAGTTAGCAGTGTCTGCCGGCTCTTCTGCCGCCCCCTCCTATCCCTCCCTGAGGGTACATGAGGCACAGGAGGACGACGGCCCGAGTTCCTATTTTGGGGAGGGCGGATGTTCCGCCACCGGCGACCCATCCTCTTGCTCATCCTCTTCAGCCTGGAGGCGCTTATATATCGGATTGTACCGATCAAAGTCGAAACCGGGATCATACTCAAGGAGGGCTCTAGACGTCAGGGCAACGATGGCCTTCATCCCGTCATTGAAAGCTGCCTCACCGTCCTTCTCCAGGTCAGCAATCTCCTTGGAATTCTCCTCCGATTCCTTCTTAGCCACCACCAGCTTTGACTGAAGAGACTCCATCTCGACACAAGTGGACTCCATCTCGGCACGAATAGACGCCATGTCGGCGCGGGCCGCCTCCAACTGCCCCTCCAGGGCTTTTCTGAATGGCTCACAAGAGGAATGGACCCCCCGGAGAATCTCCAATTCCGTACGACCGGCCGCCTCTTTCTCGTCAGCCTCCAACCTTAGCTGCTTCTCCACCTCCAGCTTTGACTCCGCCTCCTGCAAACGAGACATCAACCTCGCGCCCTCCTCCGCCGCCTTCTTGATCTTGATACTAGCTTGAACAAACCTGGACAAGTCCTCTCCCATGCCACGGTAGACGGTGTCCAATTGGGCGAGAGTCTGGATCCGATCGACGGGCGAAACATCCCTCTCCAGCATCTTGTAAAAGGAAAGATCAGACAAAGAAGGGAGCGACGCATCCACGGCGGCAGCAACGTCGCGCATGGTTTCCCGGTCCTGAGAAGCCTCCAGTCGCCCCCCCCCCCCCCCCCCCGGGTCGGAGAACGGCTCAAGAGTCACCACCGGATCAGGAAAAGCGGCGATAGTAACAGCCGGGGAACCCGTTGTCCTCGGAGAGGTGACAACCTCAGAACCCTCAACGTCAGCCGGCACGCCGGCCACACTCATAGCAGCCTCGTGGGCGGCAGAGGATGACCCCACGGCCTGTCTCTTCGGGGCAGAAACCCCGCCAAAGTCTGGAGCCTCCCTCCTTACCCGGGCAAACCTCGACTTCCGGTAGGTCATAATCGTCGGCCGGTCCAGTGGGGGAGCCGGCGGCGTAGTAATAAGCGGTCGGAGAGAGGGATCCAACCCAAGCAAGTCAATGTCCTCGGGTGTCCAAGAGGTCGCCTGTAACACCCCGTTATTTTCTGAGTCAATTATTAAGCTTGACTTTTCTACTTTTAAGGGTTTTTAAGTTGGAAAAATATTTTTATGTCATTATGATATTAAAGTATTTTGGGTCGTCTTATAATAAATCGGTTTTGAATTTCTTAAAGTGGAACGTTATTTTATAAACCAACTTTGTATCAGATTTGATTTCGAGTCAAACACAATAAGGAAAGAAAGAAAAAGAAAACCAAACCAAAACTATATATATATATATATATATGTACGCACCCCTCCCTCCATCAATTCATTCATCTTATGCTCTATCTCTCTGCCGCTATATATAAACCCTTGTTCCTCTTTATTTTTCTTCAATCACCCGGTTTTGTCGTCGGAAATTGGTTACATCAACCCGTTTTACCTTCTTCTTCTTCAGACTTGTAAGTATTCCACTTTTTCTAATCCCAGTTTATTTAAATCTTGTTTTGTGTTATTTTGTAAATCGATTTCAGTCCTATTATCGTGGGTCGGAATTAAGAGACATTGTATCAAATAATTTGTTAATAAAGTGATGATAGGGGGTTATTCCGAATGTTACTGTATAACAAATCTATTATTCCGTTGCTAGGAAAAATTCTCAACCGACATTATCCAACTTGTTCGGGATAGGAAATTGTTGATTATTGCTATAAAATATGAGGTTCTTATATGAATATAATTTTAATTTGTTGGGGGATAGGCGTAAGTGAGAGTAGCAGGTGAGGAGTTGTATAGAAAGTGGTTGGTTTTGTGATGATGGAAGGGTGATGTCGTCATGGTTAAATTATGCTCCGTAATAGTTGCAAGATGAAGAGCGAAATTGATGGTCTGTCAACATACTTCTCGTGTGCTAAGAGATGTTATCACTCCGTTAGTTTTGATAGACAAGTTTATTTGGGTCGGTTAAAGTCAGTTTATATGTATACATATACGGAGTATATATTAGGTGGATTACTTATGGACGAGAATTTGGACTAGTTATAGTAATAAGTTGGTGTGTAAGTTTGGACCGTCTTAATATTAATTGGTTGGATATTGAATCATCATTTGTATTACTTGTAGCTTTTGGGTTCAAGGAGAAAGAATTTTTGGATTAATACTAGCTGAGTTTTGACCGTCTTGAGAGGTAAGGACGTTTTGACCTTTTCACCTTTAAGTAAAGAGCATGTTTGGTTTAAATTATGTTTTTAAAACGGTTTTATAATTATTTTGTCAACGATGAATTTTTATGATACTCTTGTAATATTTTGGATATTGGAACCTTGTGACAAGTCATACGTTGGTATTATTTTGGTACAATTTTTGGTGGTTATAACAGACTCTGGGAGCTCTGTTGGTCTATGAGGTTAAGGTGCGTCTGAGACGTCCCTGGGATTCCGTCCCGAAACTGAACTCCTGGCCCGAGTTGTGTTAAGTGGGGTTTTTCCGGCTCCCCACTTGCTAGGTAGTTAGACTTCCTCCTTTGGCAGCCTCATCCTACTGACTGCCCAATTGTGAGTAGTGCGCACTATAGTAAGTCTAGCTAAGCATAGGTGGTACCTCTAGATCGTGCAAAAGGGTAGGACCTTGGCACACAGGTGGAAACAATATATTTTGGTTGGTTTTGGTTTTGACTACTATTTTTACAGTATTTTGGTTTGGTATTGAGACAATAATATTTAACTCTGATTTCAGTTTACTACAAATTATAATTATTATTTTACGTTCTCAATATAATATATTTTACTCAGCTTTGCTGACGTCCTTTTGTTTTGGGTCGTTCCCCCGCTGGAACCTGTACCTATTTGTGTTTTGGGTACAGTTGATAGGTACAATTAATATGCTGCATGGGTGCATTTGGTTCGGGATGCTGAGCGAGGAAGGATTTTACTATTTAATGTTTACCTCCAAACTATTTATATTTATGTTGAATTTTGGTTGAAGTTATTTTAAACCGTTTCGGATTTTGTGGGACTTAAGTCTTCCGCTGCAACGTTTTCATTTAATTATTTATTGGATTATTATTTCTTTTTAACTTTTACACTATTCTTTTGCCTTGCACTTGGCCTTGTGAGCTAAGTGCGGAATAACGGCTTTAAATTTTCCGGTTTTATTCTGTTATTTTGGTTGCGAAAATTTAGGGCTGTTACATCGCCGACCTGCTGCCTGCAAAATTAGGCAGAAAAATAGGCAAAGGACTGAGGGTCTGGTTGTTATCAAGGAAAGTGGACAACACAAGTGAATAGGTGGGTCGCCAGATACCTGGGCCGGCGACAGGAACGCTCATGCCTACCCGTTCCAAGAAATCATTCCTCGTAATCAAGTCATAATAGGGCAACCAGACTGAAGGGGCGGCCACCCTCTCCTTACCAACCCACTTCATGATGGCAGGGAAGGCACCGACAATCTCCTTATCCGGCTGTCCCAGGCTGGATTCCCTCAAATCCAAGCAACGCCCCATCTCCTCATCACTCTCCATGTTAATACGCGGATCCGACTGGAACAACCGGGAAACGACCCAGGGCCGAACCGAACGCACATACAGGAAGGCCCCCTTCCACTTATGACAGTTCGACAGTATGGGGTAAGAAGTAACGTATTTGCCTCGCCGACCCAAGGCCCAGTAGGAAGAGGACGACACTGTTCTGAGGTGCGTCATAAACCTGAACGCCTCCACCGAAGGCCTCTACTTCCTAAACCGACATACCCAACAGAACGAGATGATGGCGCGGAAAGATTGAGGAGTCAGCTGACCCAACGCCAACTTCATGCGACAAAACACCTCTTCCACAAAGGGGTCAAGGGGAAAACGCAGGCCAAACTTCAGAGATTCCACCGACACCCCCACACACACCTCGGGAGGAGAACAAATTGACTGACCTGGCTCCGGCAACACATATTCATAACCCTCCCCAAGAGGATAGAGCTCCTTGGC
Organism: Agrostemma githago; assembly: GCA_958450325.1. Lineage (NCBI taxonomy): Eukaryota > Viridiplantae > Streptophyta > Magnoliopsida > Caryophyllales > Caryophyllaceae > Agrostemma > Agrostemma githago. The sequence goes on along the minus strand of OY288249.1, from coordinate 55,823,417 downwards.
GGCATCAAGACCACCGACATCGAGCACCTTCTGATGCCAACCCTCATCCACCAAAGTATTGGCGTGACGGAGAGGACGGCGGCCACTATCAACATCACCCGTCGGCCCCTCCGCCGGCCCAGAAATAGAGGCCGAGCGATGGGAAGAAGACCCTCCCGCCTCGGAGGATTCCTCTGGACGAAGGGCGCCTTTCCGAAGACGGCGGCGTAAAACCATGGAACTACCTACAGCAACATCTCCCCCAGAAACATCAGAGGACGACACCCCTTCGCCGCCCCCCGCAGAAACAGAGGTCAACCCCCCTCGAGGAGGCCCACCCGCAGAAATACGTAGGGTTCGGAGAGGCTTCGCAGGAAGGGGCTCTACCACCTCCAAGGACTCACCAGAGGAGGCTTCGCCGACGCCTTCACCAGATCCACTGACCTGGACCCCATCGTACATCGACATCGCCTCGTCGCCCTCTTCCTCAAAGCGAATATGTCGGGAACGGGTGGACATGGTGCAGAAGCAAAGGAATAAACAAAAGACAAGAAAGAATAGAGAACTGACCTAAAAATGCCGGCAAACCTAGAACTCCCGCGGTAGGAGACGGCGACTTAATAAGAGGTGAAAGGGGTAGAAGTAATGCGCTTTTGCTCTTAGTGAGGGAGTGGAAAGGCAAATGAGAGCAAATGAAGGGGGGATCCCCTATTTATACAAAGGGGGCATCCTAGGGCCACCCATAGAAATAACTGACAAAGGACAAATGGCATTCAATGCAACCTGAGAGCGCAGAATACGAAAAGACAACACAATGGAGGGGGCAGACAAATTGGAAAGCGTAATGTTGGCACAAGGCACAAGGCCCCACATTTAATAAACAGTCAGCTTACACCCGGACACCCTACCATCCACAGGCTAAGGGAACCGGCATCCCAATAATACAAAGCCGATGTTCGAAAAACAAAACAAAGGGAGCCGGTAACCCCCAAAAACTACATAAACCGACTAAAAACTACCTACAATAAGCAAGAACAACGGGACGAAAGCCAAAGACTACCCGCAAAACACCGCCAACGTAGCCACACCACCAAAATCATACCACCTTCCCACCTGCTGACCTCAACCGGCAAAACGAGGTCCAACCAAATACGGGGACCCTACTCCATATCCTCCCCGTCGGTATCCTCATCGGGAAGGGAGGAAGCCAAACTAGCGGAGGAAGACGAGGAGGCAGGGGAAAGAGGAGGGGCACGAATCCCACGGAGGATGTCAAAACCCTCCGCCATTTCACCCGATGAATCGCTGGGGCAGAGGGGCCCGACTTTCCACGACGGAGAGGAGTGACTGCTCGAGGAGAGAGAGCCGGATGAGTCACCAAAGGAGGGACAATCCGGATCAACATCCGGCTCTGAAACGCCGAAGTGCACCCTAAGCCTTCGACGACGGCGATCGCGATCACCGTCAGAGAAGCGTCCAGCAGCCTCCCTAGCAGAAGGAGGAGGAGGAGGAGGAGGAGGAGCTGCGTCGGCAGGAGGAGGAGGAGCTGCGTCGGTAGGAGTCCGTGGACGTGACGGAGTCCCCCGGGAAATCCAACGCCCTAGCTTGGGTTTTGAAGTCTCCAGAGAGGGAGAACGCTTCCTACGCCGAATGGGAGAACTAGGATGCAACACGACGGACGGAGGAGAATTGCTGCCAGAGGACGACATAACTGAGTTAAGTTTTCAAAAGAGGAAGTGGGAAAGTGATGCCAAAAATGGCAAAAAATGGGGGCATTATATAGGGAGACTCAGCCATGCATGCACCCCATTTAATGCATACAACCACTCAACAACCTAGGGAAGACAAAAGGTCATCATTACCTCTAGGCACACCCTAGGCGCAAGTACGGAAGGTGAACGGACTCTACGCAAAGCACCAGCAGCCCTATGACACCTCGCCCAAAGACTGTTCACTAGAGTCGGCCTACGGCAACCCTCGGCAGACGTCCAACGCTGGGGCAATTGATGGGGGTCGGCATCATAGGAAGTCGGGAGCCGGCAACTTGAAGGCATTTCGTAGGCCTGAGAACATCTTACACCGACTCCCTCCGGTAGAGGGAGGCGCCGGCCTAGCAAAAAGAAGGACGACCGGCCCGCGCTCCTCAAGCCCTATAAATACCCAAAGAACCACCATAAGAAGGGGACACAAAATATCTACAACACTGGATCTCTCAAAAAGCTAAGTAATATTCTCCGTAATCTTACCTCTACTCCTCGACCCACGCAACTGACTTGAGCTTTGGAGGGGTAACCTCGGACACCCTCCGAGGCTCTTGTGTGCTTCTTGTGCAGGTCCGGAGATTCGGGTCTACCTAGGGCGGAAAGGAAGGTTGCCGGCTTCCACCGGTTGGAGATTTGTGATTGTTTGATACCCAAACAGTTAATATTATTTTTATTTAAATTTTTTATTTAAATGACCAATAATATATGTTTCCATGCACAAGGGCCTAGGCTTAAATTCCTCTAAAATTAGAGGAAGTAATCAACTTCCTCTTAACAAGAGGATCTTCCTTGTACAAGCTCAATGGAGAGGACCTCCTCTTAGAGGAGAGAGAGTCCTAAGAGGAGAGTAAATCCTCTCCATTGTACATGCTCTAAGAGTCTGGCTAGAGTAGGGTCCCATAATACTCGGATCCGATCCGTTGTTTCATACGTCGGACCTGGACCTATCGTAAACTTAAATATTTGGCCTATTACTAGATCGATAGTTATTTGTAGACTAAGGGGTCGTTTGGTTACTCAACCAATTATCGGGAAGTGCAAGTTCCCAGGAAGTGCATTTTCAGGGAGTTGTTTGGTTGTCCATTTCCCAGGAATTGCCACTTCCCGGGAATTGCCACTTTCTCCACAATGGAGGAAGTTACTCACCAAGCCCCCCCTTGGTGTGTAGAACTTCCCCCACGAAGTTATTTCCCACATGACAACCAAACAATATTTTTTAATTCCCATGAAATACAAATTCACGTGAACTTAAAGTTCCCGGTAACTTCATCTTCCCATGGTGAACCAAACGAGCCCTAAGACCATGATTATCAAAGGATAAAAATTCTCTCCATAGAGGACCCCACTCTTGCCACCTCATTTTTTTATCTCCTTTTCTCTCTCTTCTAAAATACTCTTTACATCTATGGATTCATTTTTCACTTCATAGAGGGTCCCACTTATCCTACCTCATTTATCATACGTATCAATTTAATTTTCACTCATCTTTTATTTAGTTTTATAAATTTCTTCCTACAATTTTAATGCATTTCATAATTGTTTTTTTTTTATCAAAGTCGACAATTTATGAATCGATTTTTTTCTTCATATATTATGTTTATTTACTTATTTTGTAAATCTAATCTAATTCAATATACTTTAAATAACGAAGAACTAGTGGCGTGATTTAGATTTTGAATATAATTCAGAAATAAAAGATGATTTTTTTTAAATTAACACATTTAATCGGAAATAAGACCATACATAATAACATAAACAATAATAAAATGTATTATAGATAAATTTATGCAAAGTAATTAATTAACCTAATTTGTTTTTGAATAAAAACGAGATGTTGTACTGTACACCAAGAAGAGAACAGAAATCACAAATCAGTTAGTTATTAATTGCATGTGGTCCCCAATAACATCTTTCCACCAATCAAACAATAGCTTTCTCTCTCCTCTTTTCTCTCCTTCAACACGGAGAAAATTTCAATCTCCTTCAAAATGGATTCATAATCCATCGTTGTACATCTCTTCTCACTCCATCCTTCCTATGGAGTCAATTCCAATCTATAAAGATGTACATGCTCTAATGAGTTTGATATCTTAAATGTAAAATGTGCTTTTGTAAGAAAAAAATCATTGATTGCAATAAAGACGTAAAAATTAACGTTCAAAACAAAAATGTTTAACATTTGAAAGCTTACCGATTACTAAAATCGTTAAACTTTTTGTTATTTACCGATTACTAAAATCGTTAAAGTTTTTGTTATTTACGATTTTTCTCCTCTTTTTTTAATTATTAAGGGTCTAAGATGGGGTTCGATCTTAAATCTGAGACTCGGACCCATAAATTTTTAGGGGGACCATACCTAACCTGTTTCTGTTGGGTCAAAAAATAATAGGACCGTACCAGACCATTAGGTTAAGACCCGGTAGGTCTAGGTCATGTACACATTGTCATCCCTAGCTATTCATGACAAGAAATTTGTGACGAGTCAAATATCTCACCACATGCGTTCAATCTTTTGACCCATCACAATGGAGACCTCCTACTATTTTATATTCGAAAAATTCACGTGGTACCCAGTAGGGCTTGCCAAATTTTGAGTAACCATAACTTGTGTATTCATGAGTTCGAAAAATACGATTATTATATTCAAACTACTCGTAATAATTAATTACGAGAACAAGTTTGTTGTGGGAGAAGTTTACAACATTTAAAGCCTAACTATTGCGAAAAATGTTGGATATGACAAGGCCACCACACATCCTTGCAGGCTCAATGTTGAATTCTCATCAAAAGTTACTCATGTGCCGAATGATATCTCCATTCCAACAAATTGTTATCATTTCGCCAAGTTTGATGATATATCAGTGGGAGGGTAGCAACAACTCAGTACATAGGTCTGTAGCGTCTACATACTATGCAATTCAAACAAACAATTATGCAATTTCACTCTATTTGGTTATTCATTCATAAGTATGCATATCATGTGCAGATATTATTGGGAAGCTCTATGAGATTGGCCCCTTGATCGAGACAAAAAATGGCTTCAAATGCAAGAATATCAAATTAGAAGACACTGAGTAAAGTCCCAGATAAATATTAAATTCTGCTCTTTAATCGGGTTTTTTTGTCAAAAGACACCTAACATTTAGGTCTTCTGTAAATAAGGCACCTAGAGTTATTTTTTTTTGCCCAAAACCACCTAGCATTTGCATTTGTTTGTCTCGAGGCACCAAAGTACGAATTCCGTAAAAAAAAGTCAAAAATCCGTCTTGACTAACAGAATTGCTTATTTGACTTTGTTTTGTTAATTTTTTTCCTCCAAAACTACACTTTTCCTCCAAAAAAACCCCCATAAAATATCATCTTACTGATTCTAGTCAACAAAAACCATAATTAGACCAGTAAAAAAATCAATTCTAAAGTAAGATAGTACAAAATTAGGGTTACCAAAATCAAACAACACATAATTAAGCAAATAACACATGCAAATTCGAATAAAATTAGGATTTTAGAAAGTGAAAGTTAAATACAAAATTAATGTTACTAACATCAAAGTAATACTAGCACGAATTTACAAAATCAATGTAAAATTTAATTATTTTGAATAAAATAATAAGAGTTTTAATAATTAATTGAAAGGGTAATCATAAATTTATAAATTGTGCGAAGTCTTGATGAATATGAGGCTCCTGGAGTAACCGACGATGTTGATGCTAAGGATATGCAATGAAGAAATTATGGGTTTGATAGTGGTGGTGTGATCGTTGTGAGGTGTTTGATGAAAATGGAGAGAATAAAGAGCAAATGTAAAACAAAAGCATGAATGAATAAAAAAACTAAGTGGGTAATGGTTGTTTAAATTTTCCGTTAGTCAAGACAGATTATTGACTTTTTTTTACGGAATTTGCACTTTGGTGCCTTAAAACAAATAAATGTAAATGTTAGGTGTTTTTGGGCAAAAAAATAATTCTAGGTGCCTTATTTACAGAGTGCCTAAATGTTAGGTGTCTTCTGACAAAAAATCCTTAGTTTTGATGTCAGTTAACACATCTTTGTCTTCCTTTTATCCTAACACATCTAACTGTTTCAATTCTTTTGCTTTGATCTACGCGTCAGTGGTTTAGTGCTTCAGTGTACCCTATGGTCACCACACTACAAAAAAATACGTGACGGGCGACTGATAACAGCTATCGTCAATTGTCGCAAAGAAAGGACGCGCGATAGATGACAGTCGCTGCAAATCAGTCGAGTCTGGTAGTCGCTTAAAAAGGGCCGGGCGACAGATAACTGTCTCTAAAAAATCCGGGCGACAAATATCTGTCGCTAAGCTTAGCGACAGATTTCAGTCGCTAAAAGGGTCAGTTAGCGACAGATATCTGTCGCTAATGGAGTCAGTGTAGCGACAAATATTTGTCGCTAAGGGGGCTTACCTGATGGGGTTGGGGACCTTGGGTGTCTATGTTAGCGACCGTTATCTGTCGCTATTTGGCCATTTTAGCGACAGATATCAGTCGCTACAGGACTAGTATTTGGTTGATTCAATTTATTTCATTTCTAGCCAAAATCTGCAAACAGAAAAACAACCCAGCAATGAAAAATACGTTCTAAACACCATGTCGTATCGGCCACATAATGTCGGCTTCACATTTCCATAATTGCCAAGCAAGGTAATTAATTGTACTTGAATAAACTAAATTAAGTGTAATGTTACAAACTGTTTTCAATCAACATTCATTCACTACAAGCTGCGTTTCTTAATCTACATGCTCAACGAACGGGAAAACTAGCGGAAGCGCCACTACCACCCCCGTTGAAGGGGTCTCTAGGATCTCGGCGTTGTGAAGTGGGGCCGGAGTTGCAGTTCTGCTGCTACATGCTCCTCAGGCGGGTTAGCTCTTCCAGTATTTGCGCACTAACCTCATCCTATCGCTGGATACGCTCATCCTGCGCCTTCACCCTCTCAGCCAAAGCAGCCCGTTCCGCCCTCTCTTCTTGTAGTTCTGACCTCATCTCAGCAACGACATACGGTACGTACTCCGTTGAGGTCGAATGCCTCCTCCAAGCGTTGGGTGGTGTCCAGTACAGAGTGTGAGCGTTCCCCGTACCGTACACCGCTCCCTTGCGGTACCCTTGCACGACATTGAACCATACCTCGTTCGGATCCTTATCCCTACCTTCAGGGTCGTCCGTGGAAGTGGCCTCAATATATGCATCCTAAAAGAAATTGGTTAGATGAGAATTCATTGACAAAGTCACAATGTAAAGAAACCTTATGTTAGAAACTCACCCAAATTTATCGGTCCCTTTCCGAAATGAAGCCCCTTTGACCCTTGCAGTCCACCTTGCTCTTTGTGTCAAGAAAGAGCTGCGCAGCTACGGGGAGTTCTCCGGTTTTCTTCTTTAACTGTTAACAGTACATGTAGATTTCTCATTAATATTTTTAATGAAAACATTAAATAAGAATCCAAAATAAAAATCAAAGGAAAGGAAATACTTACCTCCATAGCTCGCTGGTGCATCGACTGCGACCCACCGTAGTGGGTGGCCACCGTTTGCCCCTCAGGATCTCCTCCCCGTCTCTTGTTTTTCTTTGCTCGTAGGGATCTCTTAGCAAACTTGGGGTCGGAGCTGACTTTGTAGAACTGTTCAAGTGCGGCACCTACAATTCAGATGAAGAGATCAACAAGCGAAGATATACATAACTTTGTATTCAAGTTGTAACACTAATTGATTTGATCAATAATAAAACCTGTAAGGTATTTCTTCTCCTTCCCCTCATTCGCTATCTTGAACATGTTGTCCCTGTATCGATCGACTGCGACCTCCATGTACCGGTCTCCTGCAACCACATCGAGGTTGTCCTCCCACCAGTGTTTCATCTGCAAGATAGTTTGTAATAGGGATCCACTAATGTAATCAGTAAATAACAGTAATAGGGATCCACTAATGTAAATTAAAAAAAATTGTGCACTTTGAAATTAACGAACCACTTCTCCTGCTGCCACGTAGGCACCTGGGTCAACTTGTGCAATAGGTTGTCAAGTCAGACAGGAAACTATCGATGACACCGGTCACCACCTTGCGGTGCCGAAACCTACACCAAAATAGGAAATAAGATTGAAGTGTAAAAGTATAATTAACCGGTTCACAATAATGAAGTTCCTAATATGATTGAAGTTTACAACGTGTTATCGGGGCTCAGAATAAGACGCCCGTAATGCTCCCGATATATAAGCCTCTGAGGTGGTGGTGGAGGGGGGGGGGTGGTTGCTCCACTGTGCCCTTCTGGTTACCTGTGACCATCTGGTTCTCGTTCAGCTAGTTCTCGTTCCGCTGCTCATCCTCCTGCCCCTGCTCCTGCCCCTGCTGGCTCCTCCTGCTACCGCCCCCAGCTCTAAATCTTCAGCCGAACACCATATATGCTGACGAAGATAGAAAGTTACGTTAGAAATTAACAACATAATCAACTACAAACTACTAGCAATATAGATTATTACTATTCAAATAACATAGATTAGTAAAACTATACCCTACTAGCAATCGTCGTCGTCGCTGTCGTTGTCGTTTCCCACTTGCCTACTCGACCCAACTACATCCTCCTCCTCGTAGTCGTCCTCCTCCTCATCATCCACCTCCAAATCATCGATGCCTTCAACTTTGCTGTCTTCCTCCTCCCCGACCATATCATCAAAAGCACATTTGATGTCCACACGTACCACCTTCATTTTCTTCATCCTCCAAATCCTCCCCCATTCCCACGTCATTATCAGCATCACTTGCGAAAATATTCTCATCGATTGGAGACAATGTTGCACCACTAGCAGTGACCTCCTCTTGAAAAAGGTCAATGTCAATGTGCCCCCGTGGCTTAGTTTTAAAAACTGTCCACCACTGATTTCCACTTCTATCGTTCTTTGAGGTTGGATAAGGATCAAAGTACACTTGGTGTGCTTGATGTGCAAGTATAAACGGATCGTACTTAGAATATTTTTTGGTATGATTAACTTCAACTAGTTTGTACCGTTCATGTACTCTAGTACCATGCACTGAGTTATCCTTCTATTCGCATTTAAATACCACAGCTCTATACCCACAATCACTTCCAGCGTAGCACAACTCAAAGATGTCCTCCAGTAGACCGTAATAGTCGTCACCATCAAGTGACGACACAGTTACATCGAAATTACATCTAGCCCTACTACTACCATGGACAAATGTATGGAAATTGTAACCATTAACCGAATACCGGTACCAAGTTCTAACCTTCCTCAAAGGACCTAATGCTAGGCTCCTAACCAAATCATCCCGGATATTTTCTGAAATTACATGATCCATAAGACAACTGGAAAACTGTTCCTCATGATTATTCCAAACATCGTCACCACTTAAATGTGGATTAGCAGCTAGAATTTCAATTACAAACAGCTTCTCATACGGGTCCAAGACTTCGCAGTTTGATAACAAGGTGAGCACGATTGTATTCTTTCTCATCTAACACCCTACATGTAACACTCGCAAATTTTCTACCTCTGCTATCTGTTCCGTCATGATTATAGCGTAACTCTGTAATATTTCGTCTATTACAATTTTTCCATTTCAAGGTCTCTTTCATTATCGAGCCTAAAATTATTTATTTTTGTAAAAGGATTTTAATTATTTCTACTTTTATTCGAAAACCCATTTAATTCTTTTCATCGCAAGTATTTTTAATTATTTTTGAGAAATCATATTTTTTATAAATAATAGTTTTAAAATCGAGTTTGAACTATTTTTTTTTCTAAAATTGCTCGATTTCATTTATAATTAATTTCTAGCTCAAAAATATTTTATTTTGAAAAATGGCTATTTAATTATTTTACTACGCGATTTCATAAATAATTATTTTCTAACGCGTTTTAATCCGATTTCTCCGTAAACGATTATATTATTTTACGAACCTTCTTTTATTGACTTGAGAAATATTTTCGGACACTTTTATCAACACTACATATTATTTTTATCTTATTTATTTTAAAATATTTATTTTAATTGAAAACTTATCACATCGATTTGTTGCTTGTTCTTTCCTTCTCAACCATCTCGTCTCCTAGCTGAGTTAAGAGTCCTTATAACTCGATTATTCCTATCTTTTAGCTTTCTAATTTCTCTATATATTCTCTTTCATTCTAGTCTATTTTATTCACAACACAAGTTTCTTTTTTCTTTCACGTTAAATTTTCCTCCTTTTCGTTCATCAATCCGATCCTAATTCGTCTCTAATGCTTTCCGATCTTGAGGGTAATTTAATTACTCTTACTCGTTCTTCACCTTTTTTTCTTCCTTCTATTCACTTATAATGTGGTTCTAATACCATATGTTTGTTTATTTCGTAGGCTATCACGCTAGATCCGACGAAGACGATTATTTAATTGATTCGGATCCCGATTAAGGTAACATTGACACGTTACTCGGTATTATGTGATGTTATTGTTGTAGTTGCATGTATAGAAATTATATTTTTGTTAGACAATATATTTATGTCCCGTTTTTAATAACAAAAACTTTAAAATCGTAAATTTTCACATGTTTCGTTATTTTACATCGTTTTTACGAGATTTACGAATAAGTCTTTCTTTTAATTATTTAAAAGTATTATAAGGCCGAGACTAAAACATAAACCTAATAATTTTATTTTATATTTTTCGTGATTTTAAAGTATGAATTATCAAATTGAAAGTTTTATTATTTTTAACAAAGTTACAGCATGTTTCAGAATCTGTTTGTGTCTTTGTGCAATTTAATAATTTCTTTTAAAGACTTTATTTACGAACACTTTGAAAAGTGACTACTATTTATTTTAAGTCTAATTTATGCCTATTTAATTTCGTAAATTAATTCGAAGTGGTTTGGTCACAATAAATTGTTTATGAACAAGTGTCAAGTTAGTCCACGATTCTGTCAATTGTGATAAGATCTAAACTGAATCATATGTTAAACTTTTTATTTAGTACTGGTAATTTACATACGGAAACTATGAAGAGTCTAGATAATGTTTCCAATTGGATTTTATTTAAAATCAATTTTTAAACGTATTTTATTAAAGAAATACAATCGAGTGTCTAATTCTGACAATTTTTAAATATACGAATAAAACCCCATGTTTTATTTGAAATTTTGATTTTCTCTTGAAATAAAAGTTGTAACTAAGTTTCTAAAGTTTTCAACCCCACTAATCTTACTTTATTTTGAATTTTAATGATTTAATTACGAACTTTATAGTAAGACAGTGCAATTCTGGAAAAACTGTCAATTTGTTATTTAAATACTTTAAATTACTTAAACTTCAACCTTTTTAAAAATAATAATAATTTTGACTTTAGTTGACTTTTAATCATGAATTAAACATTTATATAATAAATATAATGTTTACGTCTCGAGGCCTAATATTAACTATTTTATATAACTCCTATTTTAATCTATTTCTATTTATAATAGTACCTACTTTCAGAAAGTTATTACTTTAAGAAAAGTTCTATATCTATAAAGTTTTCTATTTTGAAAAACGAACTATATTTCTTTTGAATTATGATAATAGCTTTATTTTGGAGTTATGGAATAAGAGAAGTGTACGGGTAGAGTAATACAGTCTAGAGTATACGTTTTGCCATCAGTTATAAGGCTAGTGTATCCGAGCGGGATGCATTGGTTGTTGAACTAGGCATGTTCTTGTCCAGGAGTGTATGTTCATTTTGACCTTAAGCTCGTACCTCGCATGTAAGACGCCGTCGGGTTGAACTGGGCACATTTGGTGTTCTTGGAGGGGTGTGCATATTTACTTAAGCTAGGACCTCGCATTTATAAGTCGCCGTCCTATTATGGGTGAGTTGCCTAGATTAGAGATCGAAGTTTGATTTGTTTAAACTAAGTTCTCGAAGCTAGTTTTAGTATTCTCCTAGTGAAAGTCTATTCTGTTGCACTGATTCATATCCATAACGCCGTTATTATTATTGGTTGATATTGACTTACAGGTTGAAAATTGTTTTGAATTATTTTACTATATCGTTTTAAATGTTTTCCATTTTGAACTATTTTGATATAATAGTAATTATGCTTTAATATCATGTAATATGGCTGGGAGAATGTCGTCGTTACTCCACGCTGAATTGTGGCTGTTATGTTTATAACATGACAGGTACTTTGCTGCTGGGTTTGGGTGTGAGCTAGCGAGTAGCATGGATCCTACTCTACTTCATTTATATTAATTTTTGGATTGTTAAACCCATTTGGAGAATTTGTATTTTAGCCCTTTTGTGAAAAGTGGCATTTGTATTGACTGACCGTTCTTTTTGTAAAATTTTGAACATCAGTGTGTTTTAATCCTAAATCTACAGTGTTTCCGCCACTGTATTGCGTTAGAATTTATAGGGGATTACAGTTGGTATCAGAGCATCGTTGCTCCCGACGCTTACACCTGATTTTAGGAAAAATACCCCTAAATGATTTGAACATTAATGAAAGATTAGTAAGAGATGGGTAGAAACTAAATTAAGGACTTAACTGTTAGGTTTTACCTGTTCTTGTAACTCAATGATTAGCATTGAATATTTGTTTTATATGCCCAAGAAGAAGATGAGTGAACAAGACTTGGATTTGTTGCTGCTCTATATTAGGACAAGATCTACTTAGCACTCTCAACATCAAGTTCTATGATGGTGTAGTAGACTTAGATGCGACTTCACTTCACTTTGGATCCAGATGGAGCGACCAAGACTAGTGTGCTCATATCTCTACGAGAAGATGATGAGATCCAGCGAATTCCTTTGTAAACTCTGGAGGCCCGAAGATTCTCTTCTAGTTCAAGACCTTAGTAGTCTAGGATCATTGATTCTTTTCTTCCAGTCTCAGCTTCTTCCCAATTCTTCTCTTACAAATTCTCATCCTCATTCTTGTGGTAAATCTCTGTTATATTCTCCTAATTTACCACATTTCTTTTTGAGATTCTTTGGTAAGACCGACTCTTGTCTTAGTAAACCTTGTTGGAAGTTAAAGATTTTTGAGGATTAGTAACCCCTTATTACCTACGATTGAGGATTGTGAGTTGTACAAGTTTCCTAACATTGTAAGAGCTTTTGAGGATTGATATGATGGTATTAGTTAATCGATGGAATTAAGATTGTACCTTAAGTGTTGACCTTGGGTTATAGGTTACCTGATTATAAGGAGTACTTAGAATTGAATAAGTTTTGGATGGTTAGACTATATTTTATTTGACGGATACCTAGTACGAAGCTAAGTGTAAATGATAATATTATTTTGGGATTTCAACCTAATGCGTACTTAATGGATGTGTCATGGACATTTAAGGTCATAGAATCTCGTTTAGAGTGTTAGCCTGAGTGTTGTGGTACCATTTCAAGTTCTCATTGATGTTTTTAGTAATTTTTGTTGACATAGATTAAGCCTTTGTTTTTATGGATTAGATCGTGGAGTATGATAAGGTCATAACTTATGAATTTTTGAGTTGAGTGATCTAAACTTGTTTTGAGGAATACTTTAGTGCAAACCACGCACCTTAATGGAATATACTTCGAGTACAATCTGGTGAGCTTTGAATTGCTTTAGAGCCTTGTTGGTTAACTGGTTCGGTCTTGTCGTGGCTATTTGAGGAATTTTGGTAGCATGATTATGTGACTTTGAATTGTTTGGTGAATTCTTACCTTGTTGCTTGAACGGGTAGGTAAGACTTTATATTGGAGGTTGTAGCATTTGATAATTTTGGAGGTTGTAGACCGTGTAGGACAACCTAGTACCTGATATTAATGGACTTAGTATTGTTTGATGGAAATAGGAACCCGAGTTTTGTAGGAGCCGTACTTGGAATCTCGATTTCCTTTCTGCTTTTTCCAGTTTCGAGGATGAAACTTTTTTTTTAGTGGGGAGGATTGTAACACCCGCAAATTTTCTAGCTCTGCTATCTGTTCCGTCATGATTATAGCGTAACTCTGTAATATTTCGTCTATTACAATTTTTCCATTTCAAGGCCTCTTTCATTATCGAGCCTAAAATTATTTATTTTTGTAAAAGGATTTTAATTATTTCTATTTTTATTCGAAAACCCATTTAATTCTTTTCATCGCAAGTAATTTTAATTATTTTTGAGAAATCATATTTTCTATAAATAATAGTTTTAAAATCGAGTTTGAACTATTTTTTTTTGTAAAATTGCTCGATTTCATTTATAATTAATTTCTAGCTCAAAAATATTTTATTTTGAAAAATGGCTATTTAATTATTTTACTACGCGATTTCATAAATAATTATTTTCTAACGCGTTTTAATTCGATTTCTCCGTAAACGATTATATTATTTTACGAACCTTCTTTTATTGACTTGAGAAATATTTTCGGACACTTTTATCAACACTACATATTATTTTTATCTTATTTATTTTAAAGTATTTATTTTAATTGGAAACTTATCACATTGATTCGTTGCTTGTTCTTTCCATCTCAACCATCTCGTCTCCTAGCTGAGTTAAGAGTCCTTATAACTCGATTATGCCTATCTTTTAGCTTTCTAATTTCTCTATATATTCTCTTTCATTCTAGTCTATTTTATTCACAACACAAGTTTCTTTTCTCTTTCACGTTAAATTTTCCTCCTTTTCGTTCATCAATCTGATCCTAATTCGTCTCTAATGCTTTCCGATCTTGAGGGTAATTTAATTACTCTCACTCGTTCTTCACCTTTTTTTCTTCCTTCTATTCACTTATAATGTGGTTTTAATACCATATGTTTGTTTATTTCGTAGGCTATCACGCTAGATCCGACGAAGACGATTATTTAATTGATTCGGATCCCAATTAAGGTAACATTGACACGTTACTCGGTATTATGTGATGTTATGGTTGTAGTTGCATGTATAGAAATTAGATTTTTGTTAGACAATATATTTATGTCTCGTTTTTAATAACAAAAACTTTAAAATCGTAAATTTTCACATGTTTCGTTATTTTACATCGTTTTTACGAGATTTACGAATAAGTCTTTCTTTTAATTATTTAAAAGTATTATAAGGCCGAGACTAAAACATAAACCTAATAATTTTATTTTATATTTTTCGTGATTTTAAAGTATGAATTATCAAATTGAAAGTTTTATTATTTTTAACAAAGTTACAGCATGTTTCAGAATCTGTTTGTGTCTTTGTGAAATTTAATAATTTGTTTTAAAGACTTTATTTACGAAAACTTTGAAAATATACTACTATTTATTTTAAGTCTAATTTATTTCTATTTAATTTCGTAAAATAATTCCAAGTGATTTGGTCACAATAAATTGTTTATGAACAGGTGTCAAGTTAATCCGCGATTCTGTCAATTGTGATAAGATCTAAATTGAATCATATGTTAAACTTTTTATTTAATATTGGTAATTTACATAAGAAAACTATGAAGAGTCTAGATAATTTTTCCAATTGGATTTTATTTAAAATCAATTTTTAAACGTATTTTATTAAAGAAATACAATCGAGTGTCTAATTCTGACAAGTTTTAAATATACGAATAAAAACACATGTTTTGTTTGGAATTTGGATTTTCTCCTGAAATAAAGGTTGTAACTAAGTTTCTAAAGTTTTCAACCCCACTGATCGTACGTTATTTTGAATTTTAATGATTTAATTACGAATTTTATAGTAAGACAGTGCAATTCTGGAAAAACTGTCAATTTGTTATTTAAATACTTTAAATTACTTAAACTTCAACCTTTTTAAAAATAATTATAATTTTGACTTTAGTTGACTTTTAATCATGAATTAAACATTTATATAATAAATATAATGTTTACGTCTCGAGGCCTAATATTAACTATTTTATATAACTCATATTTTAATCTATTTCTATTTATAATAGTACCTACTTTTGGAAAGTTATTACTTTAAGAAAAGTTCTATATCTATAAAGTTTTCTATTTTGAAAAACGAACTATATTTCTATTGAATTATGATAATAGCTTTGTTTTGGAGTTATGGAATAAGAGAAGTGTACGAGTAGAGTAATACAGTCTAGAGTATACGTTTTGCCATCAGTTATAAGGCTAGTGTATCCGAGCGGGATGCATTGGTTGTTGAACTAGGCATGTTCTTGTCCAGGAGTGTATGTTCATTTTGACCTTAAGCTCGTACCTCGCATGTAAGACGCCGTCGGGTTGAACTGGGCACATTTGGTGTTCTTGGAGGGGTGTGCATATTTACTTAAGCTAGGACCTCGCATTTATAAGTCGCCGTCCTATTATGGGTGAGTTGCCTAGATTAGAGATCGAAGTTTGATTTGTTTAAACTAAGTTCTCGAAGCTAGTTTTAGTATTCTCCTAGTGAAAGTCTATTCTGTTGCACTGATTCATATCCATAACGCTGTTATTATTATTGGTTGATATTGACTTACAGGTTGAAAATTGTTTTGAATTATTTTACTATATCGTTTTAAATGTTTTCCATTTTGAACTATTTTGATATAATAGTAATTATGCTTTAATATCATGTAATATGGCTGGGAGAACGTCGTCGTTACTCCCCGCTGAATTGTGGCTGTTATGTTTATAACATGACAGGTACTTTGCTGCTGGGTTTGGGTGTGAGCTAGCGAGTAGCATGGATCCTACTCTACTTCATTTATATTAAATTTTGGATTGTTAAACCCATTTGGAGAATTTGTATTTTAGCCCTTTTGTGAAAAGTGGCATTTGTATTGACTGACCGTTCTTTTTGTAAAATTTTGAACATCAGTGTGTTTTAATCCTAAATCTACAGTGTTTCCGCCACTGTATTGCATTAGAATTTATAGGGGATTACACTCCACCCCCCAGCCGATGAAGATCCTTCACCTACCTTACTTTGAAAAAAGTCTGGTATGTTGGGGTCAATCGTCTAAGGTATTCTAAGTTAAGATTCTTGGCTTTGGTGTTGACTTCTTTCTCGAAATACAGAGAACAGAAGTTGGCTATCTCCTCTGTTAGATAAGCATTACATATGGAGCCCTCGACCTTCGCCTTGTTACCAATTTTTTTCTTTAAATGGTTGAGATATCTATAACAATCAAGCAATTTGATTAATAATAGAGTACAATATAAAATTTTACGTTAGTGTTTCATTAAGTATAAAATTCTCACCTCTCAAACGGGTACATCCATCTATATTGGACCGGTCCTCCAACTTTAGCTTCGTAGGGCAAGTGGACCAGTAGATGCTCCATTGAGTTAAAGAAAGAGGGTGGGAAGATCATCTCAGGTTTGCACAGTATCTGAAGAATTTAATCCTCCAAACGAGTCATGTCATCAATTGTAACTGTCGACAAACACAAATCTAGAAAGAACTGAGATATCTCAGTAATAGGATTCCAGACACCTTGCGGTAGCAGTTGCTTCAAAGCCACGGGTAGTAACCGCTCCATGAAAACGTGGCAGTCGTGACTCTTCAAACCTTGCAACTTCAGGTTATTAATGTCGACACACCGACTAAAATCGGAGGCGTACCCATCAGGGAACTTCAATTTCCCTACCCACTCTAACACGGCCTTTCTCTGAGCCTTATCAAGGTTGAACAAGGCCCTCGGCTTGGACTCATCCCTCTTGATGTGCAAGTTTGGACGGTCACAAATTTTCTTCAAATCTTTTCGGGATCCTACGGTGTCACATGTCTTACCCTCTACATCCATGACGGTGTGAATCAGTTGCTTAAAGAAATTCTTCTCAATATGCATCACATCCAAATTATATCGGAGTAATAAAGTACTCCAATATGGAAGGTCGAAGAAGATGCTTCTTTTAAACCAACCATTTTTTAATTTTTTAAGATCCTTGAACTCTTGATCGGTGCCGTCAATAGTAGATGGGAACTCTGAAATCACCTCTCATATCTCATCTCCCTGTAGACGAATAGGTGCCTCATCTAGCACCACCTTACCCTTTTTGAAAGCTTTCTTGTTTTTCCTATACGGATGACGCTCGGGTAAGAACTGTCTATGACAGTCGAACCAACTAATTTTGCTTGAATTTCTTAGGTAGAACGCTTTACTTTCACTCATGCAACAAGGACAAGCTTTTTGGCCTGCCGTAGACCAACCACTCAACATACCATACGCAGGAAAATCGTTTATAGTCCACAAAAGCGATGCTCTAAGTTGTAAATTTTGTTTCAACGACACATCGTATGTCTCCACCCCTACTTCCCACAAGTGTTTCAATTCCTCTATCACTGGTTGTAAGTAAACATCCAAGTGATTTTTTGGATTTTTCGGACCGGGAACAATGAGAGAAAGGAAGATGAATGGTGGTTTCAGACACAGCCATGGGGGTAAGTTGTATAGTGTGATCATGACAGGCCAGCATGAGTACGACTTACCGAACTGACCGAAAGGGGCAAACCCATCGGTACACAACCCAAGTCTGACGTTACGGGGTTCCTCCTCAAAGTCAGGATAAATCCTATCAAAGCGTTTTCACTCCTCCCCATCACTAGGATGACACATCTTCCCCTCTACACGAGTTTCTTCTTTATGTCACCTCATTTGTTCGGCAATGGTTCTGGTTGAATATAATTTTTGAAGTCTAGGGGCAATGGGAAAGTAGGTAAGTCGACTAAGTGGTAGGTTTTTTATCCCTCGCAACACTCTTTCCCTTCCTACCCCTCAAAACAATATTCCCATCTATACTTTTGTATCTACCCTTACCACATTTCTTACATTTCTCAAATAGGGCATCGTCCTTCCAAAAGAGCATGCACCCATCGGAACAAGCATCGATCTTTTGATGCGGAAGTTCAAGACCTTTAACTATTTTTTTGGTATTGTAGGATGTTTTGGTCATGATGTTGTCTTTTGGGATGAGTTTCTCAATCAATGCAGCAACACCGTCTACGCACCCTAACGGTAGGTTATACTCACATTTAAGGGTCACTACCATAGATGCGACTTCTAACAATGTCACATCACACCCTCCATATAACGGCTTCTCTGCAGCCTCTAACATATCAAAAAACTCTTTCGCTCGTGGGTTTGGCTCTTGTGGGGTTAGTTGGTCATCGTCATTAGTGTACATGCTCTCATCATTAAACACATTGCACTCAACCACATCAACAATCATTCCTCTCAACTCGCATGTCCTCTGCTCTTTCTCTCCATTAACTGCAACAATCCCTCTTAATTATTTCAAAGCAGAAGGAAAAAAGAAACTGAAGAAGAAAAGAACAATATGACAAAAGCTACTTACTGAATGTAACAAGTTCTCAGGAAGTACTGTCATGAGATCCACCGAAGCATCAGAATTTCGAACTTTAACATAATTACCATCTTGACATACTCCAACGAAATAAAAAACTCTAACGAAATCAAAATTTTAATCAAAAATTTATAATGAAATCACAACTTTTGACTGCAAATTATTTCAAAGTAGCGACTTTTACAGATAAGTGATTTGGGCTTATCTAACACAACATTTGACAGTACAAAATAACCCAAATAAACAATTCCAAACCCTAAAAAGAGGAAGATTATCGAGTGAATGAAGTTTTCAAATGATCAATTTCTATACAAATCTATACAAATTGGAGAACAACTATAAAGTATATAGATTATCGAGTGAATGAAGGTACTTTGGCTAATCAAATGCTCACTAAATTACATCGATTTCATTAATTCACTAAGCTCGAATCGATTTCACAAATTGAGCAGAGTAACAAAACCTAATTCGACATACAAACTAATTACATAATCGCATCAAAATCAGCATATGCAACACAATCACAATATCGATTTCGCAAATTGAACAGAGAAATAAAACCTTTGACTGCAAAATAACCCAAATAAACTATTCCAAACCCTAAAAAGAGGAAGATTATCGAGTGAATGAAGTTTTCAAATGATCGATTTATATACAAATTCCCTACTTCCTTCTATACAAATTGGAG
Organism: Agrostemma githago; assembly: GCA_958450325.1. NCBI lineage: Eukaryota > Viridiplantae > Streptophyta > Magnoliopsida > Caryophyllales > Caryophyllaceae > Agrostemma > Agrostemma githago. The sequence continues at coordinate 55,803,737 of OY288249.1, read as the reverse complement.
AACAATTATAAAGTACCTGTGATAGAAAAATAAGGATCGTTGGTGCTTGAATCAAAGAATAGCAAAAGAAATCAAAGGATATGAACATAATTACAGAATTCAATTGAGAGTTCAATTTGGGGGAAAATTTAGGGTTCATCGGAAGTCAAGAAGGGTGGTGGCGGAAATGAATTATTAGGGTTACGATTTTTTTTAATTTGGTCGTAGGTGATACAGATACTCCGTAAGTGATTTGGGCTTTGATACAGATAAGTGATTTGAGCTTTGATACAGATAAGTGATTTTTTTTGATTTGGGCTTTGATAAATGAACATGAGTTTGGAAATTAGTGAGGGGTAGAATGGTCTTTCACTACTTAAAATACATACCAAAATAGAAAGGATAACAAATGAGTGAGACTGCTTAAAATAGAATAGTATAACAAATGATCGGGACGGAAGGAGTAATGTTTATGCCTTAGTGTATTATTTAGTTCCATATCTTTCGTCACCGAGTCTCTCACAGAATTCCGGTTACGTCTTCCGTTCCATGTACCAAGTTAAGTTTGTCGTCAAGAATTTTTCAGACATAGAATGTCATTTCATGATTAACCCAGGCTATGACCAGTCTCCATTTGGTCTACTACGCCGATCAGCCGAATCTGACCCATGCACGATTCAGCCTCCATCCGCCCTTCAAAGGCGTACCGATGCAGCATGCAGGAGTTAGATGATGAAATGGTAGAAAAAGATTCATTAAACTTTTTACCGAATCATTTAAAGTTCTAACTAATACGGAGTACATGTGAATTATGTCATCAATAAAGTATTAAGTCATTTGACTAATAAAGACATTTTGATATTGTTTCATTACCTAAAAGCATTTATTTGGTAATAAGATAATAAGGTGTGTCTTGTCATTAGTGGCTATAAAGAAAGTTGGCATATCCAGTTTTATAAGGAGTTACATTGGATGAATGGTAAAGACAAGTTCTTCAATGGAGACATTGATTGACTCAGTGTTGGCCGATACTGGAAATCTTGACTCGATAGATTCAAAGTAAAGTTTCTGCAAATTAAGGTTAATCTCCAATGAAAACTCAAATAAGGTTTTTCGTCAAATAGTACATTTATCTACCATGATATCATCTCATTTGGTTTTGTATGAATGTGGTAGACGATTGTAGATACTCTAGATTCAGTGGAAGTATGAAAATATATCAAGTTTTACACCCTATCAATAAATGAGACCAGTGTAGTTTCATAAATGTCCTTAAAGAATTATTCATATCCAGAAAATACAATTATACTTAAATCCATGTATAGACTATATACACTATATAGAAAATGTTATTGCTGATTTGCTGGAGTAGTACTTTCTCTATTCAAATTCAAAGTACACATTTGTCGAGGCTCGTTTTGCACCATCAGTATCTTTCATTTTACTTTAGAGGTGATCATATGTGAGTTCGGCTTAGACTAAGTGTGAAATTTGGGCCCACGGACAAGCGGTTAGTGGGTTTGAGACTGGTTCGCGGGCCGCATCTTTGTATATTTTTGAAAATGTTGTGTCCAAGCCTGCTAAAAATTTGGGCCGGACGGTACGACCCATGATCAACTCTATTTTACATGAGCAAAAATTATAAAAAATTGATACTCTTGATCTAGATGACACAACTGTATTTTGTCTTATAGATTATCAAAAATATCAAAGATTCTATTTAGCCGTGAATAATCTCCAAAAAAAAAGTTTGAACTGAGGGAGTAGTATATAGGCATATAGCTAAATGTTGGACTTGGGTCAATAAATGGAGGTATTTCGAAATAATTACTCCGTATTTGATAATCGGATCCAGTGAACTCAAATCTAATCGCTTCAAGCTTCCAACCGTGGAAGGTGAGATGATAGAAGAAGGCGACGCACAATTAAAGGAAGTCCAGTAGTAGGTTTTAGAGACTTGCTTGCAATATTTGCAAAATGTTAATTATGTAGCTTACTATTAGAGATGATTTTTTACATGTAGCTTACTAGTCATTGCAGCTCTACCAAGCTACATTGGCTGAGCTACAATGACTTGTATTTAAAAAATGAAAGAAATTTTTTAATTGGTTGAAATTAATTATGTGGATTTAAGCAAGCTACAAAGACTTAAGGGTGTTTGGTTGGGTGTTTGGTAATGGATTGGATTGGAGTTAACCCATTCCAATGTTTGGTTGGGATTTTTAGGGATGGAATTGGAACCCCAAGGGATTGTAAATCCACCACAACCCCATGGAATCACAATCTCCCCTCCTACCCCATTATTCTAATTCCATACCCATGTTCACACTACAACTTTATTCCAACCCTAGGATAGTAGAAAGGAAAAGAGAAAGAAAAAAAAAATGTCAACCACAATCTTCACAGCAATACTTCACCTTTTTATTTTTATTTTATTTTTTATGTTTTTGTTTATTGTAATATGATTGTTTGAAATTTTTTAAAAATTTCATTGTACTTTTGTTATTTATAGGATAATTTAGATTATTTTTTTTGTTTATTATTCTAAGTATGAGTGTTTAATTTATTTATTTTTCTAAATTTATATATTTTTTTTACCTAGAATGTTTTATTTTTGAAGTTTGCTATGAAATTTTTTGATGGAATTTTTAAGAACCATTAAAGATGGTTGTTTTCTGTTATTATTTTGTAGTGATCAATAATAGTTTTTTAGCTTTTAACAAAATCAAATGAATCTCCATGTATTTGAACCAAACACCATGAATCTTCTTTATATTAAAACAGAAACCACTTCCCAATTTTTAAGGCCATGGTTAGCTCCCATTTTGAAATAGGCCTTATTTGTTATACTTTCAATTTTGCCTCTAATGTGAACGCAATGTTGTTTGCATCTAAACTAAATGCAACAAATTTGCCGCGAATGTCCTCCAAAAAACAACAACAACGGGATTCAAACCCGTGTCCCCTGAGAGGGGTCCCACTACACCAAACCAATGAGCCAACACATCAATTTGTGACAAAATTGTAGAACAAAAATACATTAGCCTTAACTGCTCTTCAGCGCAGTTCGCGAAACATCCATCTTAATTGTTCATCATAATTACTGCCCTTGATCTTCCCAACCCTTCATTAATTTATTTCAACGTTTCACGAAGCAACTTTTTACTACTGTTAATTGATCCTTCAATTCATCCTTCACGAAAATGCATCACCAATTTAATCGATCTTATTAATTGCTATTCTTCATCAATGCTCTATGTCATTATCCGTAATCCCTCTCGAAAATAGTTTTAGGCAGTCAATATCTTGAATAATGCTAAAGCACTTTTCCCCAATTTGAATAATTCAAAGCATCGGTAATATAAGCCATGCTTTATAGTTTATCTACCCATCTAATAATCAAAACTTCACATCTACCCATCCAGGTTTGTCAAGATTTGGGGTTTTTCCCTTCATAATTCTCATTTCTCAGTTTCTTTTATAATTTATCAATTTGTTTGTGATTGATTAGGTTTGGAAGTGTAATTGTTGTGTTAAAATTTGTGATCTTAGAAAGTTCAACGAAGATGAATATAACAGTAGTGAAAGATGTGGAAGGAGATGCTTCAATGCCAATGCCAAATTTTGAACAACCGGTTTCACTACTCACCCCACATTTACTTATTGCATATCCTTTTTTTTCACCGTCTTCAGAACTCTTGTGCTACTAAAATTCATGTCATTTTGATGGTTTTTTTTTACAGTTTTCTAAGTTCTTTACTATTGTTCTTTAATTGATATTTTGTTTTAGGGCAAATTATTTTATTCTGTTTTTTGGGCAAATTACTGAATTGCCATGTTCTTGATATGGCCATGATAACTGGGATGTACACTTGCAATTTTTTATTTATTTTGGTTTCAGATAACTGTGGAATAAAGAATTTTAGACTCTGAGATACTTTCTAAATGTCTGATTTGAGAGATTTTCAATTACTGGACAATTTTCTGAGGTAATTTGTATAAAATCGGACTTCTTTTTATCAAAAATCTGATTTTATTGATAATAATGGTAATTGAATTTTAAAAAAATCTGACTTCTTTTTCAATTTATTTTGTGAATTTCCAGGTAGAAGAAAGGAGAAGAAGGTAGCGAAAAAGCAAGGCATCATGAGGACCATCATTTAATTGGTAATTATTTTGATTTTTTTTTTGGTGAATTTCCGTTTTCTTAAGAAAAAAGATGAGGTAAAACCGTAAAAGTTCAAGTTCTTCTTTTTTGTAAGATTGTTGAACAAATCATGGGTTTATGATGATGCATGTTTGTTAACGTGTGTACTTGCGATTTATGTTGTAGGTTTTATGTTTATTCAAAAATGACGATATAGATGGTGATGTTAATTTTTGGGTGGTGCTTTTTCATAATTGTGTATTACTCATTTGTACCTGAGATTTACGTAATTGCCCTTCCCATTTCCTCCTCCCTCATCATTGTATTAGAGAGAGAGTTTTGAGAGAAATCTCAAAAATTCTCAACGTTCCAAAATTCATCCACCCCCACCTCCCTACTCCGGCCGCCACTCCGGCCACCACTCCGGCCGCCGTTTTTTTTTTCGTTTTGAAAAAAAATGTTATTATTGTCAAGTTTTTTTCTCGGAAATAATAATTAGTACTCAAATTTATTTGTAATTTGAGGAAAATTATTATTTGTTCCCTAATTATTATTTCTCGGAAAAAATTATTTATTTTATTTCTTGTTCCCAATTATTAAAATACGAGAATTATACGAGAATTACAATCGTAATAAAATTATACAATAATAATAATAATAATTAAAATACGAGAATTACAATCGTAATAATTACATAATAACATAATTCTAACTACAAAATAATAACATAATTCTAATTACAAAATAGTAATAAAAAATTCAAACAAAAAAAAGAAAAAAAAATGTACAGCATGCTGAAAAAAAAAAAGTTACAGCAGCGTGATGATGATGAAAAAAAAAATAATAATAAATAAATAAATAAAATTATAGCGCCACCACACTCACCACCCACACCCATGGGGACCACCATCTACTCTCACCCTCTCTCCCTCTTTTCCGGCCGTCGTTATTGCCGTCCGGACACGGACCCTTCTTCGGCGCCGCCTCTCCACACCACCTTAAACAACCACCTCCACCAACCTCCTTACACTCACGCGCCGCCCTCCAACATCCTCTCTTCGCCGGCCACCGGCGCCGGCGCCGCCCCTCCGCCGTCGCAGACTCGCTACCCCACAATTCCTCCGACCATTGCGACAACCTCCGACATCCCAACTCTAAACCCTAACTTTAAAAAAACAATTAAATATAATTAACAATTTAATCATAGTTTGCAAGTAAAAATAAAATATCAATTACCGAACTATAATCCATGGCGAATTCCAAAGTAACGATCGATCGATCTCAAATTTGACGAGGTTTAAGAAAATTTTTGGATTAAAGGTGGTTTAGAAGAGAGATAAAGGAGTAGGTTTGAAAAAGTTTGAGAAAATTATTGGAAGGGTAATATGGGAATAATAAGGAAATTTTAGGTATAAATGAGTAACCTGCACTTATGAAAAAGTAATTCCGTAATTTTTTATAAGGGCATTTTTTTTTGTTAATTTTTGATAAGAAAGTTTTTTCCCCAGGTGATAATGAACGAAGATATACAGTGAATTTTGTAGAGGTATTTTAGGTATTAAAGTCCATTAATTTTTTATAACTATTTGAAAATTTATTTAATTAGTTTTGTGTGATATATTTCAAACGATGGTATATATGAACTTTTATAAAAGTTAATGACTTTTCAATTGCGATTATTTCTAATTTCGATTATAGTTATAATATTGTGCTATTTTCTAATTTTTTTTCCTGATTATGATTTCTAATTTTTATGATTAGTTATGATTTCTAATTTCTTATTATTCTACTTTCCAATTTTTATGATTTCTAACTTTTATAGTTATGATTTCTAATATTTCCAATTGTGATTATTTTTAATTACCGAGTATCACAAATTATGCTCCATAATTATGTATAGTAAACAATTTAAAAAGAAAGGTAATACGAAGTATATAGTAACATTGCCTATGAATTGTCTATAAATCATAATATATTATCAAAAAAACGTCTTTTCAATCATATTTTCCGAATGAAATAATTTCTTATCAATCATATTTTTTAAGTATGGTAATTATTCCATATAAATTTATATTTTAATTTTTCATGATAATTATTTGATTGACAATCTTGTCATAATTGATTTATTAACATATGCTCATTTAATATCGAGTTATGATTTCTAATATTTCCAATTGTGATTATTTCTAATTATCGAGGATCACAAATTATGCTCCATAATTATGTATTTCAACAATTTTAAAAAGAAATGTAATACAGAGTATATATAGTAACATTGTCTATGAATTATCTACGAATCATAATATATGATTAGAGTATCAAAAAAACGTCTTATCAATCATATTTTTCGAATGAAATGATTTCTTATCAATCATATTTTTATGTATGGTAATTATTCCATATAAGTTGATATTTTAATTTGTCATGATAATTATTTGATTGATAATCTTACCATAATTGAGTTATTAACATATGCCCATTTAATATCGAGCATTTTTTGATTCATTTGATTCTTTCCATATTTGTTTATAGTAAAGTTAGTCGATAATGAATTGAGAGCAGTAAGAATCTCTCAGATTGGATGAAGAACTGAAGAGCTCGGTTGTTGCTGTTAGATTTTAAGAAAAATTAGTTGAGTAATTTAATTGATGAGACATTCATCAAAGAGTTAGTTGAAGATTATAGACTAAATTGTGGTGTTTAATTTACAAGTAGGGATTAAACATTTATTTACGATCATAAGTTATTAAAGTGAAAAGTTTAGATTTACGATTAACTCATTTATCAGCCGAGTTTGCCCAATTGTTGTTTTGCGTACCGATAATAAGTTATATTAGATAAGTCGAGTTCGGGTCATAAATAATCCAGGTGTCAGTCAGTAAAGATATACGGAGTAATTGCTATCAACGACATAATTCTAACAGAATAATTTTTTGAAATATTTGCCTAATATATTTGCCTAAGCGAATGTGATATTTATAAATTTATTTTTGATATTCAATTATTCAGTGTTATGCAGTTGTGATTTTGTGAAAGTTGAAGTTTTACTCAAGAAAAAAAACGTTATTTTAAAAAAAAATAAAGAGAAAAAAACGAGTACTTTTTTTAATAAAATAAAAATAATACTTTGTAATTCTCATGTTATAATTAATCTCTCAACATAAATGATTTTCATAATTCAGCCTATCATTTAAAAAATTTACTAGATACATAATGAATTAATGACCTATTTTTACAATAAAAGACGGGGTCATATGAGAATAATTGTGATTAACGTGATACATTGTCCATGATTTCTTGGTATCTCGATAATGTGGATTGTATTATGCAATTACTATTAATACTCCGTAAAAAATAACCATCAATTACACATAATCATAATATATATACAGACATTAACTAATAACATACTCCAACCTGTAATTAATTCTTATTTATACGGGTTTAAAGGGATTTTGGGTCAAATCGGTTTATTTACGCGCATTAAAAACATTAATTATACGAGTTGGATTTACGCAAAACTAATAAATGAGGCATTTGAAAAAAAAATGAAATGAAATTATCTTGGAAAACAACCCAATTCTTGATTATAGGGAGTAGAACCCTTGAAAACGTGAACTTGTAGTTATATAACTCAAATCTTCATCATTGACATATAAGTATCGTCTTCAGGTGAAATACGAGTTACGTGAAATTGCATTTATACGGTTCTGGTTTGCTTTCGGGTCAAATAAGGGTTACGGGCCGGGTTCAAAGGGTTTTCGTGAGAAAACAGTTTATTAGCGCATATTAACAAAATTAACTATAAGGATCGGGTTTATTTATATGGATTTTGAGACGGGGTTCGGGTCAAATACGTGTTATTATCGCATTTACGGGTTGCATATTAATCACATTACTTATACGATTCGGGTTTAAACGGATTTTGGGTCAAATGGTTTATGAACGCACATTAAAAACATTAATTATACGGGTTGAATTTACGAGTAATAATAAATGAAGACTTTGAAAAAAAATATGAAATTATTTAGAATAACAATCCAATTCTTGATTATAGGGAGTAAAACCCTTGAAAACAAGAAATTGCATTTATATAACTCAATTTTTCATCCTTGACCTATAAGTACTGTCTTTGGGTCAAATACGGGTTACATGAAATTGCATTTACACAGTTTTGGTTTGCTTTCGGGTTAAACACGGGTTTAAAGGGATTTCGTGAAAAAATGGTTTACGCATGTTAAAAATATTAACTATATATAAGGGTCGGGTTTATACGGATTTCGAGGCGGAGTTCGGGTCATATACGCATAATAATCACATTACTTATACAAGTTGGGTTTAAGGGGATTTCATGTCAAAATGGTTTATTAACGCACATTAAAAACGTTAATTATACGGGTTGGATTTATACGAAATTTTGGTCGGGATTCGGGTCAAATAGGCATTATTAACGCAATTGAAGAATGTATACTGTCTTCAATTTTCTAAAGTGCAAATATAATTTTATTCTTAGTTTTTTAATCATTCATTTTAAAAAAAATACGAGTAGATACGTAGTATTGGTAAGATTAAACATGTTTTTGATATATTAGATAACGATATATTCCCTCCATATTTTAGAATTAGCCCACTATCTTTTTCTTTCATAAGGACAAAAGTGCATTCATGGGCTAATGGTAATGGGCTAAGAGTAGCAAACTTTGACTCTAATTCATTGGAAACGTATTGCGATTTGATTTTTTTATTGATGTGGTTTGTAGTTAGCATTGAATCCCCAAAAGTTAGAAGGTCGAGGATGCTACAAGACGTGTCCTTCCCATGATATTTTTATTTTTAGTAAAAATAAAAAAAATAATCCGTGGATTTTTCACGGGTGTTACACTATTATTTGTTTAAATACTTTTACAAAGTTTTTGTAGATACGGTGTAACTAATTTGAATAAGATTGAAAATATCAACAATATAAGAGTGAAATTGTCATACGGAGTATTAAATAAATCATATTTTTTTATGGACTGGTTTGAATCCTATTCATGACCGCTTAATCAGGTCTACATTATGTTGTCTTTGAAAACACGCAACAAATAGTACTTTTCACACGATTAGAAGTGCATTAATTTATAACGATATATTTTTTAAATAATTGTAGATAAAATTTCAGTATAATTAATACGAAGTAAGTAATACAGAGTAATATTTCACTATAATCAAACGAAGTCAAAATATTCATTATAATTATTTCAGTATAATCAAATTATATTCAAGACGGGTCAAACGATATAGTATTTAACTATTTTAGTTTTGTTTATGAGTAGATTTAATTGTACTTTATATAATTAGTAACGTATGAAATAAAGAATAAATTGTTTTATTCTATCAATAAAATTAATCTTTAAGATGATTATGTTTTAAAAACTAACTCACATATTGATGATCACACTCTTTCGCGTGATTTAAAAACCAATGTCCCTTCCTTCATCTTTAAATATCAATAAAAATGGACAACCCGTGAAATTTTTCACGGGTAACACACTAGTGATAATTAGAATACATTAAAGGATCGAACCAAACAACCATTAATAAGCATGGTGTTCTAATTCCATCCCTCTCTGCTATTAGATTCCATTTCATTCCATTCCATTTGTTTGAACCAAACGGCCCCTTAATTGCTCCTAGGGCGTAGTTTTCCACCATGAAAACATAATCTAAATCTCCCCTCTTTTCTTTCGATCAATCGCGCACTGAAAATGGTGGGTATGTTAAGGTGCTACAAACCATTATTGATCCCCTCATATTGTAATCCCCTAAAAATTCTAGCGCGATACAGTGGCGGAAACACTGTAGAGTCGGGATTAAAACACACAGAACTATGTCTTAATAAATTAAATTGGTAAAGTCAAACATGCGCCATACATAAAAATGGCTAAAATTTAAAACAATCCATAAAGAGGTTAAACAATCCTTAAGACATGATTATTAAAAAGATCAAGCAGGATCCAAGACTGCTCGTTAGCCCACACCCACCGGAAAATAAATACGTATACCTGCCATGTTAAAACATAACAGCCACAATCAGTGGGGAGCAACGTCAATGTTCTCCCAGCCGTATAACAGGATTTTAAAACAGTAATTACTAATATAGGAAAAATAGTAAAAATGGAAAACAGTAAAACAACATATTAAAATAAGCTTTAGTGTAAAACAAATTAATCAAAAGGGTTTCCGAAGAAACATAAAAATATTTGCCAACCTGCAAACCAATTTATATCGATAACAAATAAAATAATCAAAATGGCGTTATGGATAGGAGTAGTGATGAATGCTAGACTTTCACTAGGAGAATACTAAAAACTAGCTTCGAGAACTTAGTTCAAACAAATCAAACTTCGGTCTCTAACTAGGCAACTCAACCATAATAGGACGGCGACTTATAAATGCGTGGCCCTAGTTTAAGATAATATGCACACCCCTCCCGAGCACCATAAATACTCAGTTCAACCCGACGGCGTCTTACACTGCGAGGCACGAGTTTAAGGTCAAAATGTACACACACTCCCGATGTAACACCCCCATTTACCCAGGAGCCTTACCAGACATTCCCAAGTAACTAAGGATGTTACCATCTCGGTTTCCCGAGGTAGTAGCTCATTACAATACAATATGGAATACCAAACCGGCCACAAGATTTAAACAATTACAACCCATTAACTATTAACTCTGGTTACACAGCGGAAGTTATACAATCTATTTAAAAACGGGAATGCCCATGCATTCACCCGTGCTACGTCTGGACTCATAAGTTGCGCTCACCCCAATCCCGTACATGTATCCCAGCATCCAAACACATCACGATATACATAACCTGCATAATAGACTGCTCCCCAATTGATCGGAAACGTCAATCGGATCATCACAGACACATCAGACATACACACAAGGTCAGCTTACGATAACATTAATTAAATAACATTAGTATAACCAACATCACAAACATCAGTATCAGTATCATCATCATCATCATCATTTCCATTATCTATCGCGACCGCAGTCACGCCCCGTCAGTCCGAGTGTGCACACCCCTCCTAGGCTCTCCTAGGAGGAAACATTAGGGAAGGTCCCGAGATCAACCGGGCCTAGCTAGTCCTAGCTAGCTTCTCTCAATCGGCACACAGCCGCAATATCAATAGGCACACAGCCTCAATATCAATATAGGCACACAACCTCAATCTCAATAGGCACACAGCCGCAATCTCAATATAACCATTATACCATTACATATCATACAAAATGCATACATACAACGTAAACTGAGTAAGGATAACCTTACCTAGTTAGCAAGTCACCACCACGTCGATATTAGTATTCACCACGAAAACTCGTCAAAATCCAATCCTAGTAATATATTGTATACTTTAATTAATATCGAACCTAACGTAGTTATTATAAAAGAAATTGATACCGACCCAACTAGATGATTAAATGAAACCGACCAGACCTAACTAAACTAAAATATGAAAACCGACCAAACCTAGCCAAAACATAAGATAAAACCGACCCAAATTAACCACCTATAACACCAACCATACATACTAGCAATATATAACACGACAACAACAACAAACTTCACCCCGACTTCACCAACAGCCCGACGACAATAATAACACCACCACAACGTCAACATCTACAATCCCGACAACAACCACAGCCCGACATCCACAACGGCTAATTACTTTGTCTAAGGCTCATGAAACACAACAGAAAATGGAGAAATAGAGGAATGACACCAGAGGCAATGAATCGGTACGAACCTTACGAATACTTACACCACCATGACCACCATTGATGATGTTGTTCACGTTCATAACCACCTATCCACGTGTAGTGTAATAATCATCACACACTCCGTCCCGAATCCCCTACGCGAGTTGAAAGACGGTTGACAAAGAGAGGGGAATGGCGTGCGTGATGAAGGGGATAACAAATGAATTTAAAGGGGGTATGAGACGATGGTGCGGCATGCGGTTTTGGGTATAGAATTGGCATATGCAAGTTAAAAGGTGAAGAGGTGGTGTGCATCATCCATGATGCTAATAGGTTAATATAAATACTCTAGGTTAATAAATAAATGGGTAGGTTATACGTGCTTACTAAATGGGCTATTAGATTATACATGTAATAAGTTGGGTTATTAGATTACTAAATGGGTTATATAATATACGGGTATTCGAAATCGGTTAAACAATATGGGTTGACCACAAATCTATACTACTACCCATTAATGATACCCGAATTAAATATGAAATACTCGTAATACATGACGAGTATTACAATCTACCCTCCTTATAAGAAACTTCGTCCCGAAGTTCGTCTCTCGTTACAGAACGACTAATTATACCAACCTAACTGATCAACCAACCACCAACCTAACAAGAGTAACATAATGTGAATAATCAGGACTAGGTATTACAGTCTACCCTCCTTATAAAGAACTTCGTCCCGAAGTTCAGGATCCACCCAATAACACACCTCTCGACTAACAATCATTTCCTATGATTTACATTTGTTCGATTACTAACTGTCTTACGTACTACTGATTAACGATATATGCGCACTTAAAACTAATGACAACTAATCCAACTTATCACGCAGTGACTTATTACGCGGTCACTAAGCAAACATACAATTGGAAAATAACGGGTATGACATCCTACCCTCCTAATAACACATGTACTTAACTAACGACAACAACGATCATTAAGCACCTAGAGCACACCTATCATAGGAAACATCGGGGTATAACACCCGAACACCATATATGCTCGGTTCAACAACCAGTGTGCCCCATAAAGACACACCAGCCTTATAGTTGATGGCAAAAACGTAAATCCCAGAATATATTACTCTAACCTCACACTTGACCTTATTCCATAACTTCAAAACAAAGCCATTATCGATATTCAAAAGTTGTAAACAATATAATTAACATGAGGATAAAAGAAGTAAACATTTATATTCTAAAAGAGGAAACTTTCTATTTTAGGAAACTTCTATTTTTTTTAGAAATTTTACTAAAAATAGCATTATATCAAAATAGTGAAAATATTAGTTCATACCAATACCAATTTTTAGCAAACGATATAGATTTATAAAACTAATACTTTCGGCCTTAACGATATTAATTATTAAAGTAAGATCATTTGATTTTATGAAATTATTAAAATATCGTATAAGTGTTATAAAATGATTAAAAATGTCTTAAACATTTTAATATTACTAATTAGAGTGTTTTCAAAAGTTAAAAAGCTAAAATTCCCTAATTATTATTAGTTTCGACAAATAAAATTATAAATAGGATTTTACGGCAAACATCAAATTAAATATTTGAACGTCTTTATTTAATTAAACCAACAAATATATTTAGAGTATGTTAAGGGATGATTTAACTCTTAAAGTTTCAGATTTAAATACTTTCAAAATTGCTGGAAAAATAATTCTTTTAGGTAAGACGAAGCGTTTTAACGATAAATCACAACTTGTCCGAAAATCAATATTTATTAATAAAAGACTTTAATAAATAGTACAAAAATTACGTAAAATAGTTAAATTATAATTATGGACATTTTGTTCAGAAAAAAAAAATCCAGAATTCTAAAACTCGGTTTTTAAAGCGTTTTCTCGTTAATCGTCCGATCTCGACAATAACGATTACAAAAAATAGTAATTACAAAACGATTTAAGTATCAATATCCAAAATTTATTATTAAACCTAAAAATCATGATTTTCCAGAATCTACCATTTTTTCCAGATTTCCAAAAATTCCAGATTTAATAAATCCCGTCAAAACCGTCTTTTAAACCCGTTTTCACAATTAACGATTTCCTTAATAAAATTTATCGTTCTTAACATTTAATTAAGGCACTAAAAATCATAAAATTAAATTTTAATATGAAATCATCAGAATCATAATTTTTTCCAGATTTAAACCAAAGACCAGAAATCGAGAATTTAAACAACAAATGCGGTTTTAACGATAAACGATGATTTAAAGTGATTAATTAATTCATCCACTTAACAATTCCGAAGAATTATGAAAAAATTCAGAAAATTTTATTTCACCAGAAAGTTTCACCACGTTAAAAATCAGATTAAAATAAAATGTTTAAGTACTAGAACTAAAAATCGGTTTTTAATCGTTTTTGTCCGAAAACGGTAATAATTCAATAATCGATATCAAAAATATCAGAAAAATACTAAATTACTAAAAATCATCAAAAGCAACATTTTTCCAGAATATAAACATATATTACATGTTTAGGCCGATTATTACGATTTTACAAATTAATATAACAATTTAATCGTTAATCTCGTAAAAGCGATAAAAATATCGAAACATGCAAATTTTCAACTTTAAAATTTTTTCCAGAATCCGTGACATACATATATTGCCAAAATAAAATATAAAAATATATACATGCAAATACTCAATTAAAATCTTGAAATACCGAGTAACATCGACGTTACCTCTACTCCAAGTCTGAGTCGATAATATATTCGTCGGCTTCGGGATCGTCCAAAAATCCTACCAAACACGGAATTCATGGCAGAAAAATACCATGAGAAAACTAATAAAAATCACGGTAAAAATTGATCGAAAATGACGTCGATTAATACCTTAACGAAGAGAACGGAAAGAGGATTATTATGACGATAAAAATGATGCGATTGGGACTCGAAATGGAGCAAAAATTTGCCTAAGATGGAGGAGTAGTACACGGCCAAATGAGATGGAGGAAGGTTGAGTATATTTTTTTTTATGACAAGAATGAATAAGGTGTAGTATGGAAAATGGATGGTTTTCAAAAATATAAATGAGATTAAATGGTTGATGAAAACTATGTGACATCCACATGAATTGGCCGGCCAAAAGAGTTGATGAAGGAGTATGAAAAGTCTTGATACTAATGCTACAATGAATGAAAATAATTTATCTTATGTTTACGTTTTAACGTGATAAAATGAAACGTTTAAATAAAACGTAATAAAACTTGTGACCAAGGGCTTAGTTGGTCCAAAATGTGAGTAAATGCTCTCAAATAGTTTATAAGTTGATAAAAAGTATAATCGTAAAATAATTAAAGGCATTTCAAAGTAATTCGAGTAAACCTCGCGTAAGAAAATAATTATTCGCGAAGCTTCGTAATAAAAATCATTAACAACTACTCCCTCCGAGTTCCTATTATTGTCCCATAAGGTTTTTGGGTGAAAAATAAGGAAGGGAAAATGAGTGGTTGAAAAAAGGAGGAGGAAGAGAGAGAAATGGGGGAGTAATTGTGAACCACACATTGATGGCCTAAAAAGGAAAGTGGGACAAAAATCAAACTCAGCCCAAAAAGGAAAGTGGGACAATAATATGAACTCGGAGGGAGTATTTTTTTTGTAAATGAAAATATTTACTAGTTGAAAATATTATAGAAACGTATTTAAACATTTTTAGGAGAAGGAATAACTTAAATCTAAGCTTAAAAATGTCAATTCGAAGAGAAATAGAATTCCTTGCGGAAAAATTAATTAGTTTACGAAGAAACCACATAAATGGATTTAAAAGGATTTAAATCTTTGAAATTAAAAATAAAAATTATTAAACTCAAAAATTAAAATAGAGCTTAGTAAAATGATAAAATATGAGGCCAAAAGTGACAGAGTTAAGACGAAGTCCTAACGGATAGAATAAAAATGCTTAGGAAAAATAGCGGGTGTTACACATAGATTCCCTATCTCACCCCTCCTCACTTCCGCCATTAACAAAAGGGTTCGGTCCATATGTGCGAAATCAAAAGAGGTGGAGGGTGAAAGCAAGAAGAGAGAGTTGTGGTTATACAATGCAATGAGTAGGTAGAGGGAGTTGTTAGGTGGGCAAAGTTGGCATGTATGTTTGTGGTGTTACTGCTTGTGATTTCAGCCATATTGGTCATGCTAGAGCCTATATCACCTTTGATCTTCTTCACAGGTACCGCTAATTAATTATTCCCTCCGTTCCGTTCATTTGTTTGCTTTTATATTCGTAGTGAAGAATATTTTAAGAATGAATGAATGAGACGGGGGGAGTATCTAAAGAAAAGTTTCATTCTTTTTCTTTTGTTTGATTGTTTGTTGGATGTTGTTATTCTTTACTTGATAGTTTGGTGAAATGTCATTGATTCTATGAATGTATCTGGATGGATTGAAGTGGGTTGTGTTTATTGATTCTAGAGTATATGGAAAGATGATTCATGGTTTTGTTTCAGATACGTCAATGGATGGATATGGTTCTTAAGAATGGATGATTTCATTGCTAGTCGATCATCTGCCACACGACAATTCAGTGTCGTATTTGATAGTTTGTTGAAATGCTTTTTAATTGCCTTGATAGTGTGTGGATGGGTGAAAGTAGGTCTCCTTAGACAACGATGTGATAGCTTTATGGATACCGTTAATGTTGTTATCTGTAATGTGATTAAATTGTTGCATTGTCCAATTCACTACCACTTTGGAATTAAGTAGTACTATGTTTGTTTGATTATAGCTTTTCAGAACTCTCACATTGTTAACCCATGGAATAGATAAGTAGCTAACAGGACACCTGAGACGCAACCCTTTATTAATTTCTCTTATTATGAGAGTATTTGATATATATGGTCAGTGCTTTCATTCTTCAGGTGACACACTACTCCGTATTCAATTTCAGGATTTGTTGATTCAATTATTTCATGTTTATTGATATTTTACCTCTTGAACACAAACTTATATGGAGTACTTCACTATTGCGGCAGATATCTCAAGCATCAAGGATATGAAGTGTTTTATGTTTGAAATTTCACTAATGTTGATGACAAGGTCAGCGAAACAAGTAGCCTTCTTTTTTGTCTCTTCTTGTGGTTGTCACGTGAAATGAGCATGTTCTTTTTTTTTTTTTTTTTAAAATTTAATTAAACTTATAATATGTCTTCTGGAAGTCTCTTCTTGTCTTCAAAGTTAAAAGCCGGATTTTTTCTCTCTTACAATTTATTGTTACATATATTCTTAATTAATGCTCTTTCATGTACGGACTTTTGTATACGTCTCTGACAGGACATCTGAGTATGCACTTTTGGAATTCTCTAGATAATTGCTAGAGCCAATGAACATGGAGAGGATCCAATATCGTTGTGCAGACGTTTCTGCAATGCGTTTCTGCAAGACATGGCCTATCTCCATTGCTTATTTCCTTCTGTCGAACCTCGTGTCTCTGATCAGATTCCTCAAATTATAGACATGATTAAACAGGTAACCACTCTTTTTCTGTAAAATAATATGCATTTATGCTATATTCTTTATAGCTGGAGAACCTTGAGCTTATCTTAAGTGTGTTGAAAGGATGTCTGCATAGCATAAACTTCAGATTTGACTTCTGAAATCTGTACCTTCATGTCAGTTGATATTCTCCCTGCAATTAATCTTCTGATTTCAGTACGTTGACAGATTATTGATAACGGCTTTGCATACAGTGTGGATGGAGACGTTTATTTTTCTGTGGAGAAGTTCCCTGGTTAGGACACTTGTCAGGTCGAAGATTAGAGGATAATTGACAGGCTAGAGTCGTATGCCTCAAATTACAATTTATAAGCACTTAAATCTAAATACTAAAAACGTAGTAAAGTAGAAATAAGGGTCGAACCCAAAGGAATAATATTAATCTAATTATACTAACTTAAGTGTAGATAAAATCGACCTCTGATCTAACGTAATTAAAGACTGTAGTAACCAAATGGAGGTTTATGAATGAAATTCTATTAAATTAGAGTAAGAAGCTAATAAATTGAGATATCAAGTGATGAAAAAGAACTTTGACACAAGCACAAATCCACATTCAATTGCGATTGATCATCGTAAGACAATTTCAATTAATAACCTTGACTACTCTATCGTGAACCTGAAATTCCAATTCTCTTAAGAATAGTTAACTAAAACGAATCTCGTTCTTAATTAACCCTAACCGTAAAACAACCTAAACAATCCAGTTCTAGGTTCAATTAGACGGAAGCAATATAGATCTGAGAATTCGATAGAGAATAAATAGCACGTACAATCCGGTCGCGCCTTAGATATTTATATGAATCGCTTCTAAGTACTAATATCAAAGTATCTTATTCATTATTAATTCCTAGTTGTTACTAATGTAAAGTTAATCAATAAATTCTACTCAATTAACGATACTAACGATTGAACGATGCAATTAAATACTAGTTGTACACCTAGCAATCAACAACAACATTCATGAAATTAATAACAAAGCAATTCATAATAATCAAGGTTAATAATCAAAACATTCAAACTCACAAACGTTTCTTGAGCGTTTCAAAGGCTTGAATCCAAGTAGAGAAGTTTAATTACACATGCTTCGAGGAGGAAAATTAGGGTTCTTCAAAATTCTCCCTTTTCTTCTCTCAATCTTACGTTCAACTTGTAGATGTGATGAATGATGTCAATAATAATAATCTCCAACTAAGCTTAACCTAATAATAGTTTACTAATAATAATAAAATAATAAAATATCCTAATGATACTAGTAATACTAATAATAAAAACTAGTAATAAAGTTTCCTAAATAAAATCAAAGTCTTAAAACATAGCAAATATCACGAGATAGGCCGGAACGCGTGGGAAGTTTCGGGCCTCCATGCGACTCGTACATCTTTTGCGCGACTCGCGAGGCTTTGGGGTGACTCGCGTGGACAGCTGCTGCTGTTTCGCGCGATCCTTCGATTCTGTCGTTCCGGGTCTTCAAGTGGGCTTCCTCTTCCTTCATGTTTCATTCGCTCTTAGCCCAAATCGACGGTCCAATGATTAGCATCCTCAAAATAGCCTATATTACATTCATACCGAACTGACACAAATGCGATACAAGACAACATATTTAGCTCACAAAATATACCAAAACCGTCGTAATAAATACAACTAAATACGGCCCATCAAATATCCCCACGCTTGAACCTTTACTCGTCCTCGAGTAAAACTCGAAGAACACCGTAAACACAACCGTCACTGATCCAAAATGCGTGAGAATAACATTAACACACCGGTCCTCACTCGTCTTCCACCAATCTCCCTCGTTATGAGTTAAAGCACCTGCTAATCCAACATTCTCATGAAACTCAACTCAATTGCTCAACTGACTTGACACACCCAATATCAAACTATTATCATCGACCCAATTCATCAAAACAAGGAACATCAGCAAATACTTATAAGCTAAAATCCACATCTAACGCCCCTTATTTCTCCAATCCTAGAATGGATCACATGTGCTACAAATGTCACCGGTGGTACAAGTGAATACCACAATATTCCACAACCCACACATGTGATCAATCCGAAACGCCTCTAATAGTTCAATATAAACCAAACAAACATCACTAATCGCATAGTATATAGTGCTACGACTACACCGCATCGCGATTCTTCTCACCTTGGCCAACTAATCCTACTCTTCCGACCTTCTTTGTCACCCTCTTATGACGCCAACACCAAAAATGGAGAAAGTAGTAGTGATTTTTTTCCTAATTCCCTCATTTTGCCTAGAGCGTCCGCCCTTGCGGATTTTCACTCTAGCTTTCATTTTTTCCTCACACTACTCTCGTGGCACGCAACTCAATTTTTCTTTTTACCCGAAGTGCCCTTTCGGGTTTTCACTCCGTCCTCGGCCACATTCCCCATTCTTGCCTAGGCGCCCTTTCCGGGTTTTCACCTAGCCGGGTTTATTTATTTCTTTTTGTTTTTTTTTTCCAATTTTTTCTCCTTTTTCCTCTTTTTTTTTTTCCCGATTTTTTTCTTCTTCATTTTTTTTTGAAATTGAAATAAACGACGTAATACAAAACAACTACTATATACAACGAGATAATTTCCCTCCCCACGCTTGAATAACACATTGTCCTCGAATGTGTGAACTAAGGGCAATAAAAGAAATGGGAAGAGAAATACCTCGGGCTCAAGAGTGAGAAGAGGAGCCGGCGTCACGCGACTTAGCCTCACGTGCCGCCCTCCTAGATGATCTCGCTTGCTCACGGGCTGCAAGCTCTCCATAAAACTCGGGAGATGGTTCCGAGTAGTCATTAGGATGTAACTTCAATTGTAACCGATTCATACATCGACCAAATTCAGCGGCCAACCTATTGTTGTCAACAGATTCTTCCATACGATCTTCTATTGCTTCGCGCCAATCGCTCCAACGATCAAAATCAGACGTACCCTCGGGCTCCTCCACAACCGGGGCACTAGACTCGGTAGTCAGCTTAGGAAATTCCACATCATGAGGAAGGTAAAACGCAGCCGCAGTAGGCCCCAACGGTAACGGTTTTCCATCCGGACGAGGCAAAATCATGAAATGACGGTGGGACGTGCCGAGCGTCCAGATTAGGTAGTGTTTAGCAATCGGTCGCGAAATCATAGAACAACTCTCCATGAACTTTATTCAGTCAACGGAAAACCTTTGGGTGATATTTAGTCATAAACAGTACTACTTTAGTAATTGAGATAGAATGGTGTGTTTAGGGTTGGTGAGTCTAGTTAGTTGACTCCAAGTCAGTCACGGTGAGTCTAGTAGTCGATTTCAAGTCGTTAGTGTGTCTTGAGTAAGTTTCGGTTTCCATAGTTACTTGAGTCATGGCCCCAAAGAAACAAAAAACGACCGCGGTTGATTATATGGGGTGTAAGAATTTGAGTGCGAAACAGAAATCGGTATGGCGCCAACTATTTGATCGAGTTATTATGTCGACTAAGTTTGTCGATAATTTGGCATTGGAGTTGCTCGGGATTAGGGATGAGGTGTTGACATTATTGACTCGTATTGGGTTAGCAAACTTTTACGATATGCACGCGAACACGTATAAGCGCTACACACTTGAATTCTTGTCCACCTTAGAAGTCCATTGTGATGACGACCCCCCTCACATTACTTTTCATCTCGGAGATTCAGAACGAGATGTAGACTTCACAGAATTGAGGGAGGCGTTGGGTATAGCACCGAGAGGGGGGACGGAGTTTCTGACTCCTACTACGCGTATGATGGATGAGTTTTGGTTGAAAATAGCTGGGAGTGCTTATGAGGGGGCTAAGAATGCTGATATTCGTCATCCTGCCCTTCGTTATGTTCACCGACTTTTGAACTCCACATTTCTTTGCAAAGGTGAACCGACACATCTACCTAGGGCGGATTTGATGTATTTGTGGGCCATGATGCCTGAATGTTTGGGAACCCCGGTTTGGATCGATATATTATTGAATTGTTGTGAGAA
The DNA here is from genome assembly GCA_958450325.1 of Agrostemma githago. Taxonomy (NCBI): domain Eukaryota; kingdom Viridiplantae; phylum Streptophyta; class Magnoliopsida; order Caryophyllales; family Caryophyllaceae; genus Agrostemma; species Agrostemma githago. The sequence goes on along the minus strand of OY288249.1, from coordinate 55,782,301 downwards.
GCAACAGAAGGCGGTCTCGGGGAATATTCTGATGGGTGGTATGGTTACTCTTCTAACTCAGTATCTTGGCCTACCCAAGATGACGAATTCTTCTGTCAATCCGTCATCTTGGGTAGCATCTTGGCCTACTAAAAGAAATGGGAAGAGAAATACCTCGGGCTCAAGAGTGAGAAAAGGAGCCGGCGTCACGTGACTTAGCCTCACGTGCCGCCCTCCTAGATGATCTCGCTTGCTCACGGGCTGCAAGCTCTCCATAAAACTCGGGAGATGGTTCCGAGTAGTCATTAGGATGTAACTTCAATTGTAACCGATTCATACATCGACCAAATTCAGCGGCCAACCTACTGTTGTCAACAGATTCTTCAACTCGATCTTCTATTGCTTCGCGCCAATCGCTCCAACGATCAAAATCAGACGTACCCTCAGGCTTCTCCACAAGCGGGGCACTAGACTCGGTAGTCGGCTTAGAAAATTCCGCATCATGAGGAAGGTAAAACGCAGCCGCAGTAGGCCCCAACGGTAATGGTTTCCCATCCAGACGAGGCAAAATCATGAAATGACGGTGGGACGTGCCGAGCGTCCAGATTAGGTAGTGTTTAGCAATCGGTCGTGAAATCATAGAACAACTCTCCATGAACTTTATACTAATAGTAGTATCACCTATGACAGGAGAGTCCGTCATCTTGGGTAGTCCAAGATACTGAGCTAGAAGAGTAACCATACCACCCATCGGAATATTCCCCGAGACTGCCTTCTGGTGCTTCTCACAACAATTCAAGAATATATCGATCCAATCCGGGGTTCCCAAACATTCGGGCATCATGGCCCACAAATACATCAAATCCGCCCTAGGTAGATGTGTCGGTTCACCTTTGCAAAGAAATGTGGAGTTCAAAAGTCGGTGAACATAACGAAGGGCAGGATGACGAATATCAGCATTCTTAGCCCCCTCATAAGCACTCCCAGCTATTTTCAACCATAAATCATCCATCATACGTGTAGTAGGAGTCAGAAACTCCGTCCCCCCTCTCGATGCTATACCCAACGCCTCCCTCAATTCTGTGAAGTCTACATCTCGTTCTTAATCTCCGAGATGAAAAGTAATGTGAGGGGGGTCGTCATCACGATGGACTTCTAAGGTGGACAAGAATTCAAGTGTGTAGCGCTTATACGTGTTCGCGTGCATATCGTAAAAGTTTGCTAACCCAATACGAGTCAATAATGTCAACACCTCATCCCTAATCCCGAGCAACTCCAATGCCAAATTATCGACAAACTTAGTCGACATAATAACTCGATCAAATAGTTGGCGCCATACCGATTTCTGTTTCGCACTCAAATTCTTACACCCCATATAATCAACCGCGGTCGTTTTTTGTTTCTTTGGGGCCATGACTCAAGTAACTATGGAAACCGAAACTTACTCAAGACACACTAACGACTTGAAATCGACTACTAGACTCACCGTGACTGACTTGGAGTCAACTAACTAGACTCACCAACCCTAAACACACCATTCTATCTCAATTACAAAAGTAGTATTGTTTATGACTGAATATCACCCAAAGGTTTTCCGTTGACTACCTACTGAAATCACAGCACACAAACAAGACAGACCTTAAACAGCTTCACAAACGGCAAGGGAAAAGAGTAAAAGGAAGAAAAGGGTCGAAAACTTAAATTCTTACACCCCATATAATCAACCGCGGTCGTTTTTTGTTTCTTTGGGGCCATGACTCAAGTAACTATGGAAACCAAAACTTACTCAAGACACACTAAGACTTGAAATCGACTACTAGACTCACCGTGACTGACTTGGAGTCAACTAACTAGACTCACCAACCCTAAACACACCATTCTATCTCAATTACTAAAGTAGTATTGTTTATGACTGAATATCACCCAAAGGTTTTCCGTTGACTACCTACTGAAATCACAGCACACAAACAAGACAGACCCTAAACAGCTTCACAAACGGCAAGGGAAAAGAGTGAAAGGAAGAAAAGGGTCGGAAACTTACTTATTCGGACAGACACCCGGCGCTGACCCACTCAATACCGACGATAGCCCACCGGACCACCTGCACCGACGACAATTGACTCCAGAAACAGGTCGACGGAGATGAAGACAGTAGGCTACTCACGCGCTCGCTTGAACCCCCACTCGACACCGACGAAACCCGACTCACGCCTAACAAACTAGGCGACAGATCCACACGCGAGTCGCCTGAACCCTACGCGACTCGCCTGAAGACGGACCGACGACGACAACGCACGAGCACCGACGACCACGACCACCAGCCTCAACGACGCAGACACACTACCGACGCACGAACTGGGATTACAATTAGGGTTAGGAATTTTTTTGGGAAAAATTGAAAGAGTATTAAGTTAGGACTTTGAATTTGATTTATTTGATTAGGAGAAGGAGAATTTAGGCTTTTAAAATTTGGGGAAGAATTAATTTGGGAAATTGATTGATTGAGGGTGAGGAGATGAAAGGGAAAGAGAATGGAAGAGAGGGAGTCGGGTAAGGTGTTTTCAATTTTTGATTTTTTTGATTTTTTTTTAAAAATAATAATAAAAACTGACCTGTGTGTGAAGAGTCCACGCGAGTCGCATAGGTTCCGCGCGACTCGTGCGGATGCTTGTAACTCCGCTCTTTTTTTCTTCAATTTTGCTCAGATTTTGAGGGATCTCCATGCTAGTCGCCCAGGACCCATGCTAGTCGCCCAGTCTCCTGGAAAATCGACACTCTTCTCCTATTAAAACATCAAAAGTTAGTAATAAAAACTAAGTTTAAGAAAACAATGATTAAGAAAAACAACGAAATTAATACTACGACCTACGACCCGTAAAATAAAATTTTACAATAAAAATCTACAAAGCGGGTTGCCTCCCGGAAGTGCTTTTGTTTAAAGTTGTTCGCTCGACTGGGACGGATGTCAATTTTCGTGGATAGGGTCGTAGAGTGCCATCGATTCTACCACGTTAGCTTCAAATCCTTCATAATACGGCTTAAGACGTTGTCCGTTGACCTTCAAAATCTTGTTTGTCTCGGGATTTCTTACTTCTACTCCACCATGAGGGTAAACATGAGTTATAATGAATGGACCAAGCCAACGGGATTTTAACTTACCGGGAAAAAGACGAAGACGGGATTGAAATAAGAGGACTTTTTGCCCAACTTGAAAGTCTCGTCTCAAGACCATCTTTTCATGCCAAGACTTCATTTTCTCCTTATAAGTTGCCGCGTTCTCATATGACTCGAGACGTAGCTCCTCCAACTCTTGTAATTGTAGCTTACGATGCATTCCCGATTCATCTAAATTCATATTGAAGCTTTTTATTGCCCAATATGCCTTATGCTCTAGCTCCACGGGAAGATGGCACGCCTTCCCGAACACCAATCGATATGGAGACATGCCGATCGGGGTTTTGTTGGCCGTTCGATAGGCCCAAAATGCATCGTCCAACCGTCCACTCCAGTCCTTCCGATTTGGATTGACCGTCTTCTCTAGGATGGATTTAACCTCTCGATTGGACACTTCAGCTTGTCCGTTCGTCTGCGGATGGTAGGCCGTGGATACTTTATGAGTGACAAAATACTTTTTGAGCAAAACACGTATCGTTTTATTCACGAAATGAGTACCACGATCACTAATCAAGGCCTTGGGAATTCCAAATCGAACAAATATGTTAGCCTTGATAAAATCCGCCACCACCTTATAATCATCGGTCTTAGTGGGGATTGCTTCCACCCACTTGGACACATAATCGACCGCAAGTAAAATGTAAAGATTACCGTTCGAGTTTGGAAACGGCCCCATGAAATCGATCCCCCATACATCGAATATCTCACAATTAAGCATATAACTTTGAGGCATCTCATTTTTCCGGGAAATATTCCCCACCCTTTGACAATTGTCGCAAGCTTGACAAAAGACTTGGGCATCTCGAAACAAGGTAGTCCAATAGAAACCGCAATCTAACACCTTCCTTGCCGTCCTCCGTGCACCAAAGTGACCTCCACACTCTTGAGAGTGACAAAACGTGAGAATTGAGGTCATATCATTCTCCGGAACACATCTTCTAATAACACCATCAGAGCAATGTTTCCATAGATATGGCTCATCCCACACATAGTACTTCGCATCACTACGAAGCTTGTCTTTTTGAGATTTTGAGAAAACCGAAGGAAATTTAGATGAGCAAAGAAAGTTTACCATATTCGCATACCAAGGTTGAACCAAGTTAAGCGCAAATAAACTTTCATCGGGAAACACACCCTTGACCGACTCTTTCTCATGTGACCTAGAATCAACATCAATCAACCGACTCAAATGATCGGCAACTACGTTCCCGGCTCCCTTTTTGTCTTTCACCTCAAGATTGAACTCGCTAAGTAAAAGGATCCACCGGATCAATCTCGGCTTAGCTTCTTTCTTAGACATCAAATAGCGCAATGCCGCATGGTCAAAAAATACAATCACCTTCGTTCCTAACAAGTAGGATCAAAATTTCTCCAACGCATACTTGACCGCTAGGAGCTCCTTTTCTGTGGTGGTGTAGTTCCTTTGAGCTTCATTAAAGGTCATGGAGGCATAATGAATGACATGAGCTATCTTTTCAACTCTTTGACCCAACACTGCTCCTAATGCATAATCACTCGCATCGCACATGATCTCGATGGGGAGAGACCAATCCAGAGCTTGAATAATTGGAGCCGACGTAAGCCTACGTTTCAACTCATCAAAAGCCTCCTTGCAAGCTTTATCAAATACAAAATCTATCTCCTTTTGAAGCAATTTGCACAACGATGTGGCTATCTTGGAAAAGTCTTTAATAAATCTTCTATAAAAACCTGCATGACCAAGAAAAGACCGTACTTCCCGAACATTAGTAGGGTAAGGTAGAGAAGAAATGGTATCAATTTTTGCTTTGTCTACCTCTATACCCTTTGATGAGACAACATGTCTGAAAACTATACCTTGCTCCACCATAAAGTGACACTTCTCTGAATTCAAGACAAGGTTAGTTTCAATGCAACGTTTAAGCACAAGAGATAGATGATGTAAACAAGAACCAAAAGAGTCACCATGCACCGTAAAGTCATCCATGAACACTTCTATGAAACGTTCCACATACTCTGAAAAGATGCTTATCATACATCGTTGAAATGTCGCGGGTGCATTACAAAGACCAAAAGGCATGCGTCTATACGCAAACGTGCCAAAAGGACAAGTGAATGTGGTTTTCTCTTGATCCTCGGGGGCAATAGCTATTTGGAAATAGCCCGAATACCCATCTAAGAAACAATAGTAAGCTTTCCCCGCTAATCTTTCTAGCATTTGGTCAATGAAGGGGAGGGGAAAATGGTCTTTCCTAGTTACCGCATTCAATCTACGGTAATCAATACACACCCTCCACCCGTTTTAAATCCTAGTGGGGACAAGCTCACCATCATTGTTCTCAACTATGGTCACCCCAGATTTTTTAGGGACTACTTGTAACAACCCGGATTTTTAAAAACTTTTAATAATATAAATAGTATAAATAATAAGGTCAAGGGTGGCGGAAAAACCCGACCAAATCCGAATCGTCACTATCTCGACACTCAACTAATACATTATTCAAAGGTGTTCAAACTGAAAATTAAAGACTTAAATGAAGGTTCTCTCTCTCCACAGGTCTTCCCCAACAATGAAGCAGTCAACAGCATCCCGAAAGACCTGAAAAGGGGGGGGGGGGGGGGGGGGGGTCCACAGTCAGTGGGGAGTAACTAGATGCTCTCTCAGTCGTCTTTACAATAGGATGAAAGCAACTAATAATCAGCAATCAATGAATAATACGGATAAGGAATACATGAAAGCATTATCATACTCGACCAATTAGGATCATACAATTACGAAGAAATTCCAACATCCAAACCGGACTGATTACTCACAATTAACCTTCTTACACTACGTCTAGGGTATAGAGCGAACACCGGCTCGAGTGTATAACTGACACTCTCACTTGCCAGAGCATATAACTGATACTCTGACGGACGGGTCGTATAACAGACTTCCCATCGGCGTGGATCATATAACTGATACTCCACGGTACTATGTATAGCCGTATAACTGACAACTATATGGCTAAGCCTAGCTAGGGCTCTCGATGCAATAACTGTACACCGAACGACACACGGGACCCAGAGCGTATAACTGACGTCTCAAGGCACGCCCGAACATAGACCTTCGGCATTTGGCGCTTTTTCATTCCGATTGGTATATAACTGATGCCGCACGTCATCTATACCACTAGCTTTCGTGTAACTGTACAGTATAATTGACTGTACAAGGCTCTCGTGAATAACATCACGACTCCAATCCTAGTAGAGTATAACCGACTGTACTAAGTGGCAACCCAACCTAGTATAGTATAACTGAATATACAAGGTAGTAATTGGACTTAGTATAGTGTCACTAACTATACCAGGGAAAATCAAGCCCTAGATAGTGTAACTGACTATACCAAGTGTTACTCCAATCCAATATAGTATAACCGACTATATTAGATACCAATCATGTCTCAAACATAGGACAATATAACTGAGTGAATTATGAAGAACATACATAGCAATAACCTTTCAACAATACGTGAATAATAGATAGTACAACTAACTATAACCTTATAGTTAACCTCACATATCTAATGTCTAATAGTATCCAAGGCTAAGGTTCGCTGTCTATAACCTTGTCTACTAAGGTGAGGTTGACCTAACCTCAACCATAACCTCGTGGAGTTACATTAACTGCAACATGATTATGATGTTACAACAAGATTACATTAACCTCAAGTGAAGTGGTGTAGTAACTTTTCAATGAAGGTACATTAACTTCAATCAATATTACATTAACCTCGGCTATAACATTAGCTCCTGTTAAGGTTATATTAACATCGGCTATAACCTTAACTCTTGTTAAGGTTACGTTAACCTTAGTTATAACCTTAACTCCAGGCTGAGGTTACCTTAACCTTCGCCCTAACCTTAACTCTAAGTTAAGGTTACAATAACCTTGACTATAACCTTGCAAAGTTCGGGAACCTCGACAAGATTATAACCCCGTGTTGAAGTTATCTTAACCTCAAGTGAAGTTGCATAGTACTTCTCAACGAAGTTACATTAACTTCAAATAAGGTTATATTAACCTCAACCCTAACGTCAACCACCGGGTGATGGTAGGTTGAGTCATCATTGAATCTGGGGTTTCAAACCCTAAAAGCATCGATGAAACACCCTAGCATCTCCACTAAGGGAGGCCACGGTCGGTTCATGCACGTCCTAGAATTCTCTCACGAAACGATTCACAACTTTCTAATTCGCATAAAGCGGTAATTAACATCTTAACGATAAAATTAAAGATACAATTAACGATACAATTAAATCGTGCGATCTATCAACGAAATAATAAACGTGCATAATAATACCACTTGACATCCAATATCATATTAAACATTCATTCATCATATTAATGGCATTCACATATCATAAACGCGATTAAAAGACACACCTAGTTACCTTTTGGCAATTAATGATAAACATTAATAAGAAACACCATGAAGAACCCGACAAACAAAAACCTTGTCTCCAACACGTGTCACCATCCTCATATATCGACTTTGAAGAAACAAACCGAAACACATGTGATGGAAATCGTACCACACAAATCCTCTTCCAAAACGACCAAAAGAATGGTATCTTTTTCTTTAATTAGGGACCCTAAAGGTAGGTCTAAATGTTCATAAAAATGAATCTCATAAAATTAATTGGAGATGAATATGTTGTAGAGGAAAGAGCCAAGATTATGAAAATATAATTTATGTATGCATTTGAAAGAAAGATAGATGCATAACAATGGAGTTAAATGGAGAAAATGAGAAACAAAGAGAAGAAGAGAGGAGGAAGGCGTGCGGCCAAATTCACGCACAAAATGAAAATAACCTAGTTGCTTGCTAGGTTAACTTCTTTTTATAAGAGGATTAACAAATAGGCTTTGGGTCTATTACCTCATACAATGGATCATCCAATTACAATTTGGGTTAGACCATAATGAAACGCTTGGAGAATAGATATAAGAAAAGCGGTTACTATTTTAAAATTGTCAAATCGTGTACGGACATTTTAACCCATTAAAAGTGAGTCAAAACGAGACATTTATTTAAAACGAATAATGGAGGATATAAAATACGGAATGCATATTATTATAAAACTCGAAAATAATTATTTTAAATAACGAACTTTCCGAATAAATATTATTATAAAATACGGGGTGTTACAATCCAACCCCCTAAAAAGAAGTTTCGTCCTCGAAACTTGAAGTTCAAAGACAAGATCAAAAAAAGATAAGAATTTCAAGTGATCATCACCACAAGTCGTCTCGGAATCCAAAATGCTGCGCACTCTGATCCCTATAAACACTCAAACCACCAAAGTGTATCTTAAGTCCTCAATGTTAAATAATCATTATCCATTCTAAAACCTCAATCAGATTATTCCCAAATTATCACAACCCAAAATAATCGCTAAATCAATACCATCTTCCAAATAGTCGTCTATTTTATCGCGATATGACCTTATTGAGTAAAACTGGTCAACATTTCCACACCAACGTCACCTTAAGCATGTGATTAACTCTCATAAATACTATCATATCTCGTATACCATAATATCAATGCAACATTACCTTACGTTCACCAAGTATACTCAATACCCTTAAGTAATACTCATCGATGTACAACATCTTATCTCATGAATTACCAACTTCTACTCCAATTATTTCAAACATTATCCACAAATATCAGTCATCATTCCAAAATATATGCTCTCTCATCATTTGTGCAAACTCATTACTAATGATTCAATCATTCTAGTTCACTATTCACCACAAGATATGAAATCGACAAAACTCCATATAAATAGTCTCTAAACAAATTGTATCTTCCGAATTAGAAAACTCTAATATTCACTAGATCCATTAGAACTATCACTACTTTAATAAACTCAAAGCAAGTAGTGATTACTATCATCCACAACTCTAATGCTCGAAATCCTTTAATATAATATCGCAAATCTTCTTGATATATGTATTACTGTCCAAATCCATAAATTTCAGACCTTAAATCTGATTATAACTATCACAAACTCAATGCAACCTCAATCTCATGACATAATTATTATTCACACGCACGAGATCCAATCACTTCCTTTGAACACATATGATCACGCTATTCCTAGGCACCCAAAGAATCATACACTTTTAGTTAAGCTAGTACCCAATGTACCACAATATACTTGTCCATTGATAATGCAATTCCACAACAGCATTGAATAATAATATTACCATACAAATCTCATCATCAATATAACGACCAAGCTTATAACCTAAATTTTTAATTACAATTTGCTATTCATCAATAAATATTTTAACCTTAAAAGTCCATCAAAGGAATGCTTAAATCTATGTCCTTCAATAAATGACTCATGCACTTAAATGAAACACCTTATCTCCAAAGTTTTCTATATTGCTTTTGAAGAAACAAATTAACATCCACGTGCCCTTCATGTAATAACATCCTCAAACTTTCTAAGCTCGATATAAGACCTTAAATACAACACTTCCAAAACACCATATATTACCCCAATTCATACTCATGTACTATGTTCTATACTCTCATCATCAATTAACCCAACCTCAATCTCGATATATAAACATTTTGCCAAAGGATCCAAACTTCCACTATGAGATGATCACAAGTAGTTATGAAGAAGGAATCAAAAGTTTTCAAATTACCATAAAAGAGCATAAAGCACGCGAGCTAAAAAGGAAATATTTTTTAGCAGTACCACAAGGTAAAAGTTTGAGAAGTTGCAGCACAAGGTGACATCAAGGCGAAAGGGAAATTACAAAAAGTTGAAGGAAGAGAAAGTTGGAGTTGAAATAATGATCAAATAGAGGGTATCGAAAGATCAAACATAAAAAGGACAAATATAAAAGGAAACTTTTGGTTGGTATTAAAATATGAGAGGTACGGTTGATACAATCAAGGAGACAAGGATAGACGACTCAAAACAGTTTTATCTACCCAAAGACGACACCTTAATAATATAAGTAACGCACAAAAAACCAGGGTTTTACAATTCTCGTACAATCATCGCTCAAGGTATCTCTGTCTCGTAACATCCCTTAATCATATTACCATACTACCTCAAGACAGACAAATCTCTATGTAATTGTCCCTTTATAATCACTACGTTCCTCAGATAATCATGCTCTAGACTATTAAATCCCAATACCTTCATCTAATCATATATAATGAATAAAACCATAGAATCCTCTACATCTTTAAAAAGACAAATACCACGATTCATTATCTCCATCTTCAATATGGTAGTTTACGAAATCAAGATCTAAACATTAAAAAGTCATAAGTTCATAACTCATAGTACTCTCTTTCTCTCGGTCCTTAAAACGTATGATCATTAAATAACTCCTCAATAGATAAGTCATAAATTCTTTTCATCACACACTGTCTGCCATTAACGTTTCTTACTCCTCGAATATGATATTCTCATTAAAGACAAGCATAGTTCCCAAAATTCTCATCCTTTAATCTTAAATCCACAATAACATTCAATTTTTTATCATCCTGTATTCTTAATCCATGAATAACTTATTTCCTTAAGACAGAATTCAATAATTCTATTAATTACATGCATAAGTCGCGATACTCCCAAATAATATACCAGAAAATATATCTATTCATCATGTGTCTCACTCCTTGAAAAATCTAGAGACCATAGTCGTACATCTTACACCATACACAAACACCCAATATCATCAATACGGATTTCCTCAAAAATAAAAGGACATAACACTCATAATCCCAAAGTAAACATCGTCTAACAAACTCTGCTCCCAAAGTAAACTTCATCTCAATCTAATCCCAAAGGAAACATCATCTAACAAACTCTATTCCCAAAGTAAACTTCATCTCAATCTAATCCCAAAGGAAACATCATCTCACAACCTTTAATCCCAAATTAGACTTCTTTGCGACCAAATTCTTGATAATAATTGTTCTTTCTTTCGTACTTGAATCTCCAAATACAATCAATTCTAACTTATTAACCCAAGACTGAATCACAACAGGAAAACTCTCAAAGTTACCTTAAGAAGAGACAACACCACCAAGTGATCCAAAAGGATAATAGTACGAGAAGAGTAAAGCTCGAGTTATCAAGGATTAAGAGTTTTGACAAACATATAACCAAAAGTACGATGTGTTTGTAACATAAAGAGAGATTTTTCCAAAAATAACCGTGATTTAAATCAACAAAGCATGCTTGAAAAAGTCTTTACGCGAACCATGCACTTAATACAGTTATTAACGATAAACATTCAGGCATAAACAATTAAAATATGAACAACACATGTAACACAATTAATAACGAGACGAAACGTTAAAACATACAGAAGCAAGTACATAATCAAAACATGTAATACAATTAATAACAAGACGGAACATTAAAGCATAAAGAAGCAAGTAAATGATCAACACTTGTAATACAATTAATAACGATATGAAACACTAAGGCATAAACAGATAAATCCTTAATTGTTTCTACCCCCATTTACTCTCACTCAATTACTAAGTCAAGTTATTCTTTTAATGATTAAGCGAGAGTTGGGAGCGTGTTCGCTCTGATACCAACTGTAACAACCCGGATTTTTAAAAACTTTTAATAATATAAATAGTATAAATAATAAGGTCAAGGGTGGTGGAAACACCCGACCGAATCCGAATCGTCCCTATCCCGACACTCAACTAATACATTATTCAAAGGTGTTCAAACTGAAAATTAAAGACTTAAATGAAGGTTCTCTCTCTCCACAGGTCTTCCCCAACAATGAAGCAGTCAACAGCATCCCGAAAGACCTGAAGGGGGGGGGGGGGGGGGGTCCACAGTCAGTGGGGAGTAACTAGATGCTCTCCCAGTCGTCTTTACAATAGGATGAAAGCAACTAATAATCAGCAATCAATGAATAATACGGATAAGGAATACATGAAAGCATTATTATACTCGACCAATTAGGATCATACAATTACAAAGAAATTCCAACATCCAAACCGGACTGATTACTCACAATTAACCTTCTTACACTACGTCTAGGGTATAGAGCGAACACCGGCTCGAGTGTATAACTGACACTCTCACCTGCCAGAGCATATAACTGATACTCTGACGGACGGGTCGTATAACAGACTTCCCATCGGTGTGGATCATATAACTGATACTCCACAGTACTATGTATAGCCGTATAACTGACAACTATATGTCTAAGCCTAGCTAGGGCTCTCGATGCAATAACCGTACACCGAACGACACACGGGACCCAGAGCGTATAACTGACGTCTGAAGGCACGCCCGAACATAGACCTTCGGCATTTGGCGCTTTTTCATTCCGATTGGTATATAACTGATACCGCATGTCATCTATACCACTAGCTTTCGTGTAACTGTACAGTATAACTGACTGTACAAGGCTCTCGTGAATAACATCAAGACTCAAATCCTAGTACAGTATAATCGACTGTACTAAGTGGCAACCCAACCTAGTATAATACAACTGACTATACAAGGTAGTAATCTGACTTAGTATAGTGACACTGACTATACCAGGGAAAATCAAGTCCTAGATAGTGTAACTGACTATACCAAGTGTTACTGCAATCCAGTAAGTATAACCGACTATATTAGATACCAATCATGTCTCAAACATAGGACAATATAACTGACTGAACTATGAAGAACATACATAGAAGTAACCTTTCAACAATAGGTGAATAATAGCTAGTACAACTAACTATAACCATAAAGTGACGATGAGGATTATAAGGAGAGTAACTTCTCAACGAAGGTACATTAACTTCAATCAATGTTACATTAACCTCGGCTATAACATTACCTCCTGTTAAGGTTATATTAACATCGGCTATAACCTTAACTCTTGTTAAGGTTACGTTAACCTTAGTTATAACCTTAACTCCACGCTAAGGTTACCTTAACCTTCGCCTTAACCTTAACTCTAAGTTAAGGTTACAATAACCTTGACTATAACCTTGCAAAGTTCGGGAACCTCGACAAGATTATAACCCCGTGTTGAAGTTATCTTAACCTCAAGTGAAGTTGCATAATACTTCTCAACGAAGTTACATTAACTTCAAATAAGGTTATATTAACCTCAACCCAAACCTCAACCACCGGGTGATGGTAGGTTGAGTCATCATTGAATCTGGGGTTTCAAACCCTAAAAGCATCGATGAAACACCCTAGCATCTCCACTAAGGGAGGCCACGGTCGGTTCATGCGCATCCTAGAATTCTCTCACGAAATGATTCACAACTTTCTAATTCGCATAAAGCGGTAATTAACATCTTAACGATAAAATTAAAGATACAATTAACGATACAATTAAATCGTGCGATCTATCAACGAAATAATAAACGTGCATAATAATACCACATGACATCCAATATCATATTAAACATTCATTCATCATATTAATGGCATTCACATATCATAAACGCGATTAAAAGACACACCTAGTTACCTTTTGGCAATTAATGATAAACATTAATAAGAAACACCATGAAGAACCCGACAAACAAAAACCTTGTCTCCAACACGTGTCACCATCCTCATAGATCGACTTTGAAGAAACAAACCGAAACACATGTGATGGAAATCGTACCACACAAATCCTCTTCCAAAACGACCAAAAGAATGGTATCTTTTTCTTTAATTAGGGACCCTAAAGGTAGGTCTAAATGTTCATAAAAATGAATCTCATAAAATTAATTGGAGATGAATATGTTGTAGAGGAAAGAGCCAAGATTATGAAAATATAATTTATGTATGCATTTGAAAGAAAGATAGATGCATAACAATAGAGTTAAATGGAGAAAATGAGAAACAAAGAGAAGAAGAGAGGAGGAAGGCGTGCGGCCAAATTTACGCACAAAATGAAAATAGCCTAGTTGCTTGCTAGGTTAACTTCTTTTTATAAGAGGATTAAAAAATAGGCTTTGGGTCTATTACCTCATACAATGGATCATCCAATTACAATTTGGGTTAGACCATAATGAAACGCTTGGAGAATAGATATAAGAAAAGCGGTTACTATTTTAAAATTGTCAAATCGTGTACGGACATTTTAACCCATTAAAAGTGAGTCAAAACGAGACATTTATTTAAAACGAATAATGGAGGATATAAAATACGGAATGCATATTATTATAAAACTCGAAAATAATTATTTTAAATAACGAACTTTCCGAATAAATATTATTATAAAATACGGGGTGTTACACTACTTGCGTAGGACTCACCTATTTACTATCAGAAATGGGAAAAATCATACCGACTTGTAGTAGCTTGAGAACCTCTTTCTTCACTACCTCCATCATAGGAGGATTTAATCGATGTTGTGGTTGCCTCACCGGTTTAGCATCATCTTCGAGTAAAATCCGGTGCATACAAGTACTTGGACTAATACCTTTGATGTCGGCAATTGTCCATCCAATAGCTTGCTTGTTCTCCACAAGAACGTCCTTCAACTTCCTCTCTTGTTCCTCGGTGAGCTTACTAGAGATGATAACCGGAAGTGTTTCTCCCTCACCAAGGAACACATACCTCAAGTGCTCCGGTAGAGCTTTAAGCTCCACCACGGGTGCCTGCACAATAGAAGGTAACAATTTCTCCCTAGGAACAGTTAGTGGTAACGGGTTCTGAAAATTAGCTAGTGGTCTCCTCGAATCATGCAATTCCGCCACCACTTCCTGCAAATTAGCAGAAAAAACATATTCTATCTCATCGTTACTCAAACTGTTCTCCAAAGCCACCTGCAACTCATCGGAACCATTCAGGTCAAAGAATTCCTGTGCTAATGGATCAACGACATCAATAAAATTGACAGAATGGTGATCTACGGGGTATTTCATGGCATCATAGATGTTGAAAGTTACTAATTGACCATTGGACTCCATAGTCATAGATCCATTAGAGACATCAATCTTCGTGCTTGCCGTTTTCAAGAACGGCCTTCCTAGCAAAATCAGAGCTACATGGTGATCATGTTCCATGTCTAGCATATAAAAGTCAGCAGGAAAGATTAGATTGTCAACTAAAATAAGAACATCCTCGATAACACCTTTCGGGTAAACATTCGATCTATCCGCCAACTGAATCACAACACTAGTATTACTCAAAGGACCAAGTTGCATAGATTTATACACAGAATAAAGCATCACATTCATAGAAGCTCCTAAATCTAGCATGGCCTTATGAAACTTAGTGTTACCAATAGTGCAAGGAATTGTGAACATACCCGGATCACTACATTTAGGTGGTAGTTTTCATTGAAAAACGGCGGACACATGTTCACTTACCTTAACTTTCTATACCCCTTTTAGCTTGTTACTCCTCTTAATAGTGAACAATTCTTTTAAAATTTTTGCATATTTAGGAATACTTTTCAAAAGATTAAGAAGGGGAATATTTACCTCACACTTTTCAAATACCTCATAAATGTCTTTATCGTGCTCAAAGTGGCGAGTTCTCTTGAGTGCATCGGGGAAGGGTACCTCCGGTTCCACAACCGGTGTAGTAGTAATGAGCTCTTTTGCTTTGACAATAGGGGTTTGCTCCTCCTCCTCTATCACTATCTCTTCTTCTTCCTCTCGAATGACCGGTTGTTTTGCTACCTTTTTCACCTTCTCCATCTCCTCTAATTGCCTTCCGTTCCTCAATGAAACGGCACTCACGTTCTTAGAAGGCACCACCGTTTGGGATGGGAGTCCCGTAGAGTCTCGAGCTTCCAAACGACTAATAGAGGTCGCCATTTGTCCCAATTGAGTCTTCATGTTTTGGATACTAGCTTTGTTCTCCGTTTGATGTTGAAGAACCGTAGCTTGAATATTGGACATTTGGGTGGTTATCGTAGCTTGACTAGCAACCAAGGCACGTATCATCTCCTCGGTGGACATTTGACCACTAGGTGGGGGTGAAGTAGGAACCGTGTTAGGAACTTGTTGTTTAGCAAAGAATTGTTTCTTCGCTTGACCAATTTGATTCCCTTGATTAAATTGTTGATCCCCTTGTCGAGTTCTCCACCTCATGTTAGGATGCTCTCTCCATCCGGGATTAAAGGTAGTAGAGTAGGGATCCCATTTCTTCTTTTCCCCGGTTTCCCATATTCCATTCACCTCCTCTTGATCCTCTTCATACATGTGAGGACAATGCTCACTCGGATGTCCCTCGGTAGAACAGATACCGCACATCATAACTTGATTTGTTTTTTCCAACATCATGTTTTGGACAAGAGCCGTTAAGCTATCGACTTTATGTTCAAGGCTTGAGGATGATGAATTACCCACAGCATGCACTCCCCGTCTGGGATATTTTCGAGAAAAATCCCGAGAGCTTTCAGCTAGCTCCTGGATAATTTCTATAGCAGCATCTGGACTCTTGTTCACAATCGATCCCCCACATGCCGCATTCACAGTGCGAGCATCCTCCACACAAAGACCTCCACAAAATTACATCACAAGGTCTTGAGGATTGTAGCCATGATATGGACATGTAGCACACAGCTTCTTAAAATAACGTTCCCAATACTCATACATCGTCTCACCATCTCGTTGCTCCGCATTACTTATCTGCTTCTTCAACTTAGAGGCTCGAGATGCTGGAAAGTACTTCTCAAGGAACGCCTTCTTCATCTTCACCCATGTATCAATACTTGCCAGTGACAAGTAATATAACCAATCTCTCGCAGAATTCTTCACTGAGAAGGGAAAGGCCCCAGCTTGAGTTGTTCATCAGTGACGGAAGCCGGTTTCATACTCAAGCAAACAATATTAAAATCCGACAAGTGCTTGTTAGGGTCCTCATCGCTCAAGCCATGGAATGTGGGTAGTTGATGGATCAAACCCGACTTCAATTCGAAAGTGGCATTCGCACCCAATGGTGAGTACGTAATGCACAAAGGTTGTTGTGCAAGGTCGGGTGCTGTCAGCTGCTTAATTGTGTTGGCCATGATATTCGACTCGTATTCGGATTCGGAAGAAACTTTAGCATTCACGGGAATAATAGGAATATCGTTGTTAAACTCTAGATCCTCGAATTCCTGTGTTCCGATAACTATTGCTCCCTCTCCGATTCTCCGTGACCTGTGAAAAGTGCGTTCAATCTCTGAGTCGAATGTCTCGAGGTTCAAGTTAGCAAAACGAGTATTATACATAAACTACACAAAATAAAATAAATAAAATTAGCTATAATAACAAGAAAATTAAAAACTACACTAGAAAACACAAAAATAATTAATGCCGATTCCCCGGCAGTAGCGCCAAAATTTGACAGGCTAAAGTCGTATGCCTCAAATTACAATTTATAAACACTTAAATCTAAATACTAAAAACGTAGTAAAGTAGAAATAAGGGTCGAACCCAAAGGAATCAGATTAATCTAATTATGCTAACTTATGTGTAGATAAAATCGTAATTAAAGACTGTAGTAACCAAAGGGGGGGGTTTATGAATGAAATTCTATTAAACTAGAGTAAAAAGCTACTAAATTGAGATACCAAGTGATGAAAAAGAACTTAGACACAAGCACAAATCCACACTCAATTGCGATTGATCATCGTAAGACGGTTTCAAATAATAACCTTGACTACTCTATCGTGAACATGAAATTCCAATTCTCTTAAGAATAGTTAACTAAAACGAATCTCGTTCTTAATTAACCTTAACCGTAAAACAACCTAAACAATCCAGTTCTAGGTTCAATTAGACGGAAGCAATATAGATCTGAGAATTCGATAGAGAATAAATAGCACGTACAATCCGGTCGCGCCTTAGATATTTATATGAATCGCTTCTAAGTACTAATATCAACGTATCCCGTTCAATATTAATTCCTAGTTGTTACTAATGTAAAGTTAATCAGTAAATCCTACTCAATTAACGATACTAGCGATAGAACGATGCAATTAAATACTAGTTGTACAGCTAGCAATCAACAACATTCATGAAATTAATAACAAAGCAATTCATAATAATCAAGGTTAATAATCAAAACATTCAAACTCACAAACGTTTCTTGAGCATTTCAAAGGCTTGAATCTAAGAATAGAAGATTAGTTACACATACTTCGAGGAGGAAAATTAGGGTTCTTCTCCCTTTTCTTCTCTCAATCTTACGTTCAACTTGTAGATGTGATGAATGATGTTAATAATAATAATAATCTCAAACTAAGCTTAACCTAATAATAGTTTACTAATAATAATAAAATAATAAAATATCCTAGTGATACTATTAATACTAATAAAAAAAACTAGTAATAAAGTTTCCTAAATAAAACCAAAGTCTTAAAACATAGCAAATATCACGAGATAGGCCGGAACGCGTGGGAAGTTTCAGGCCTCCATGCGACTCGCACATCTTTCGCGCGACTCGCCTGATCGCGCGACTCGCGTGGCTTTGGGGCGGCTCGCCTGGACAGCTGCTGCTGTTTCGCGGGATCCTTCGATTCTGTCGTTCCGGGTCTTCAAGTGGGCTTCCTCTTCCTTCATGTTTCATTCGCTCTTAGCCTATATTACATTCATACCAAACTGACACAAATGCGATACAAGACAACTGATTTAGCTCACAAAATATACCAAAACCGTTGTAATAAATACGACTAAATACGGCCCATCAATAATGGAGCAGGTGAAAGAGTAGCTGTGGACTCCAAAAAGAGACATCCAGCTGACTTTGCTTTATGGAAAGTAAGTTCCTAATGTGTATTACCATTTCTTAAGTATGTTTCTAGAAATTAACGTAGCAAAGTCATGTAGCCTTACATTACGCCTATAACACGCCAAACAGTTTCTTCGGTAGACTTGGAGACATAATCTGGTTTCCCTATAGACAATAATTTATCTTTTCTGAGTATGTCATGCTTGAGGACCAAGCGTTAGATTCCAAACTAAAACTATCACACCCTTGATGAAAATATCCAAACATTATGTTTAGAATGCCATCCCCTTCCCTCCTCCTTAAAATTAATCTTACTTGGGCTGAAAACCAAGGAGATACCAAAAGCGATACCACACAAAGTGCAATAAATCAACAGTTCCAAATAAACCAAACAAGTATCAGAAAAAAAAAACACAGATAGAAATCAGCAATCGAAAGAACTTAAGTCACCCAAGACACGTTAAAAGACCACTGTAGATGATAATCTCGAAACCCACATGGATACCTAATCATCTCCTTGAGAATCCTTAACAGCTTCTACATAATGTTATATTTACAATCTTGTTCTCTCCCCATTTCTTATTACTTGTTACTGGCTTAGTTCTACTTGATGTGACATGCTTCGTACTCTTATGCAAAAAGGTTGTGCTGCTTATTGCAAGGTTTTCTAACTATATGTGGCGAGCATTTTCCATAGATAGATGCATGGTGATCTATGATTTTTTTAAAATAAATGTGTGCTACAATTTGCAGTCTACCAAGGAAGGAGAACCATATTGGGAGAGTCCATGGGGGCCTGGCAGACCTGGATGACACATTGAATGTAGTGCTATGAGTGCTGCAACCTTGGGATACTCATTTTATATACACGGTGGCGGAATGGACCTTATGTTTCCCCACCATGAAAATGAAATTGTTCAAAGTTGTGCCGCATGTCGTGAAAGTAATATTAGCTACTGGGTACATAATGGATTTGTGACTATAAACTCAGAGAAGATGTCCAAATCTCTAGGAAACTTTTTCACAATTCGACAGGTAAAAGAATTGGATATACCTATATGATGTACCCCAGTTTAGCTCTTGCACTATTATGAGTTTCTAATGTTTTGTTATTCATGACCCTGAATTTCTACATAATCTCTTTTAAGAGCTTGCTTGGGATGAGGGTAATACATTCAGGGGTAATGGAGGTTGAAATGTGAAGAAAATGGAGGTGAGGAATGGTTAGTAGTGGTGATTTATGGTGTAAAAAAGAGGTGAAGGAGGAACAATTACCTCCATATGGAGGTAATACATTACTCCCCTCTCCCCCTAAGCAATGCATTACCCCCATATGGAGGTAATTATTACTCCCTCACCTTCCCTTTACACTATAAAACACTATCACTATCCACCACCTTCCCCCATTTTATTTACCTTTCAACCTCCATTACCCCTTAATGTATTACCCCCATCCTAAGCGAGCCCTAAATGTTTATATTAATTGCCATTGTCCAACTCTTCGTATATTATCCCTTAATGTATTACCCCCATCCTAAGCGAGCCCTAAATGTTTATATTAATTGCCATTGTCCAACTCTTCTTATACATAGGTTATAGTGTAAGTTATACGTTATGATTCGATAATGAAATCAGTCCCATGATCATTATAGATTTGATTTAATTCAACCCTAGTACAATCGGTTAACGGAAAAGCGGACTAACCTTGGTCCATGTCTTACGACGCACTCAATAATAATAAGATAAGACAAGAAGAATAAAGACCCAAATATGATTCTCCTCCTTAACCCGTTTCCTTAACGTTCTCAGTATGATGGAGAAGAGAACTCTGCCTTTTACAAACTGTTTTCCTTTATTTTGAGAAGATGAAGATAAGATTACGTACACTGTTACTGATATGTATATGGATATATACATGTCAAGGGATGTGTTTGTTCATAACTCAAATCGTTATATCTCTTCGTGAAAAGGCACTTCGTGATATTGGGTAAGGTCGGAAGGAATAGTTATTCCCGACTTTAATTACTTTAATTGAAACCGATCCATCGCGGTGTCGTCTTTTATATTAAAGTCCCGTTAAACGTGAACTCGTTATTTACAAACCCGAAAGACACAAGGCCATAAGAATATAAGTATTCTAACATTCTTCCACTTGGCCTTAGTGTCACTTAAAGGATCAATAATTATAATGTTCACCTTAAATTGAGCTCATTAAACTTTCTATAAAACTTTAATAGATTTAGAATTAACTGAATCATGGCGGTTACATATCATTCTGCGACATGATCCCTTCCATGTATCACAAATCAATCCTAACTCTTAATTATCTCTAATTTGAGAAAACACAATAATTCTCAAAATGATTACATGTAATCTCCAATCATAAATGTATACATATATCATAATGATCACATGTACTTTATACAGAAACATAACAATAAATGATATCAAAATGTCATAAACATAATATGAGCACACTACTTTTACATTAGCAAGGCTTTATCTACAACACCCATGCGTTCTAAATGGCCAATAAACGCTTTAGGTAGTAATCCCTTAGTTAACGGATCAACTACCATTATATCCGTCCTAATATGCTCAATTGACAGTCTACGTTTCTGCACATCCTCTTTAACTGATAAGTATTTCAATTCAATATGCTTTGCACCCTTAGAGTACTTATCATTTTTAGCGAAGAATACGGCTGCTTCATTATCACAATAAATTCTCAGCGGCTTGGCTATACTATCGATGATTCCAAGTCCCGAGATAAAGTTCCGCATCCACAATGCATGAATAGTGGCTTCAAAGCATGCCACAAATTCAGCTTCCATAATGGAGGTAGCAAAGATAGATTGTTTTCCACATTTCCATGATACTGCTCCCTCAGCTAATAGGAAGACATAAGCAAATGTTGATTTCCTAGTATCTTTACATCCGACATGGTCTGAATCTGAATATCCAATAACCTCAAGATCATTATCGGATCTCCTATACGTAAGCATGAACTCCTTGGTTCCTTGCAAGTACCTGAGCACTTTCTTTGCAGCTCTCCAGTGGTCCATCCCGGGATCACTTTGATATCGATCCAACATTCAAACAGCAAAGCTGATGTCTGGTCGAGTACATGTTTGAACATAGTTCAAGCTCCCAACAACTGATGCATAAGGAATTCTTTCCATTTCTTTTCGTTCTAGCTCATTCTGGGGACATTGCATTTTACTGAACTTATCCCCTTTCTGTATAGGAACGATTTCGGGCGAGCAACTCTCCATTCTATATCTCTCTAAAATTGTATTGATGTAAGTTTTCTGAGACAGTCCTAACAATCCTTGTGACCTATCACGGGTTATTTCAATCCCAATCACATAGGATGCCTCACCCATATCTTTCATCTCAAAATTTTTAGAGAGGTACTTCTTTACATCATGTAACATACCCATATTATTCGCAGCTAGCAAAATATCGTCAACATACAGAACTAAAATTACAAACTTACTCCCACAGATTTTCATATAGATACATCGATCAACGATGACCTCTGTGAAACCATATGATGTTATAGTATCATTAAACTTTAAGTACCACTGTCGGGAAGCTTGTTTTAGTCCATATATCGACTTTTTCAGCCTACAAACCTTGTCCTCATTACCTGGAGCTAAAAAGCCCTCAGGTTGCTTCATATATACTTCCTCCTCAAGTTCACCATTTAGAAAAGCGGTTTTCACATCCATTTGGTGAAGCTCGAGATCATAATGAGCTAACATTGCCAACACAATTCTTAAGGAATCCTTCTTAGATACTGGAGAGAAGGTTTCCTTATAGTCAATACCGTTTTTCTGAGTAAAACCTTTGGCGACAAGTCGGGCTTTATATCTTTCTATGTTCCCCTTAGAACCCTTTTTGATCTTATAGACCCATTTCGAACCAATGGTCTTGGACCCTTCAGGTAACACAACTAAATCCCACACTTTATTATCATCCATTGATTTCATCTCTTCTTTCATAGCAATTAACCACTTTTTAGAATCGTTACTTTCTATGGCATTTTGGAATGAGACGGGATCCTCACTAATGCTTAAGTCACATTCACTTTCCACATGATAACACACATAATCGTCTGAAATAGCAGGTCTTTTATCTCTTACAGACCGCCTTGGTTGTTCATGTGGTGTATCATTTCCTCCTTGAATTGTGACTTCTGATTCATTGTTATTGTCATTTTGTGGGTGTTGAACATCATCATGTTGCTCCACTGTGTCATTTGACTGTATAGATACAATGGGTACAACTACTTTAGGTACAACTTCAGGAGAGTGAATTTCTTCCCGAATTTCATGAATATCCACATTTCGTGGTTTATCACTCCCACTAGTTTGACCATTCTCAATGAATCTAGCATTACCAGTCTCAACTATTCTCGTACCGTGGTTAGGACAGTAAAATACATACCCCTTTGACTTTTCAGGATAGCCAATGAAATAACCACTGACTGTCCTAGAATCTAGCTTCTTTTCATGAGGGTTATACAACCTCACTTCAGCTTGGCAACCCCATACTCTAAGATGTCTTAAGCTCGGTTTCCTTCCCGTCCACAGTTCATAAGGAGTCTTAGGAACTGACTTACTAGGAACCCGATTTAAAACATAGGTTGCGGTTTTTAATGCATAGATCCATAAAGAAAGAGGTAAAGAACAATTACTTAACATACTCCTAACCATTTCAATTAGAGTACGATTCCGCCTTTCAGCTACACCGTTCTGCTGAGGTGTACCTGGCATAGTATATTGAGCACAAATGCCTCTATTTTCAAGAAGCTTTGCAAATGGACCCGGACACTGACCATTTTCGGTGAACCTTCCATAATATTCACCACCTCTATCCGATCTCACAATTTTTACCTTCTTTTCTAGCTGCCTTTCTACCTCATTCAAGAATATCTCGAGGACATTCACAGAATGGGCCTTTTCATGCAGTAGATAAGTGTATCCATACCGTGAGTAGTCATCAATAAAGGTGATAAAGTACTTTTCACCACTCCAAGAAGGAGCGTCAAAAGGTCCACAAATATCAGTGTGTATAATTTCAAGTAGCTGAGAACTTCTCGTGGCTGGTTTCTTTACTGTGTATTTAGTATGCTTACCCTTAATGCATTCTATACACACATCTAGGTCACTAAAATCTAATTGAGGAAGAATTTCATTCTTTACCAACCTCAATAACCTTTCTTTAGATATGTGACCTAGTCTTTGATGCCACAAGTAAGCTGAACTTTCATCTGATGCACTACGTTTAGTGCCTCTACTTTCAACATGATACAAAGATTCAGAAAAATTAACATCAAGATTAAACTTATAAAGAGAATCACATAAAGTACCACTACCACAATAGTAATCGTTCTGGTACAAAGTAAATAATCCAAATTCAAAGTTAATCTTAAAACCTAAATCATCCAGCTTACTTAAAGATACAAGATTTCTAGCACATTCGGGTACATAAAGACAATTTATAAGATCTATTTGACAACCAGTGTCTAAGATCAAACGATAGGTCCCAATGCCCTCAATTCGTGCCTTCATCCTGTTTCCCATGGATAGATATTCATTTGGTCCTCTTATGGGCCGGATCGAACTGAATTCCTGTTTAATATGACAAATGTGAGTAGTAGCACCAGAATCTAACCACCAGGTATTATTAGGCACTTCAATAAGGTTTGATTCAAAGCATACGGAACAATAATGCATACCTCTCTTTTCGAACCAATCTTTCATTTTTGGACATTCTTTCTTGAAATGTCCCTTTTTCTTACAAAAGCGACACTTCAAATCCTTTTTCATCTTACTTTCGGGTCCTTTAATGTAAGATTTGCCCTTGTTTTTGCCTTTCCAACCTGGTGTACTCTTGCTGCTGCTGGCTTCCTCATGACCTACAAGATGGACAACTGGGGTTTTTGCCTTCTTTAATCTCCCTTCCTCCTGAATGAGCATAGTCTTTAACTCTTGAAGTTTCCATTTAACCGTTAATGTGTTATAATTCACTTGAAACTGGCTAAACTCATTAGGTAAGGAGTTAATGACAAATTGCACCAAGAAGGAATCATTTACTTCCATCCCTAGCTTCTTTAACTTTGCTGCCAGATTTGACATTTCTGTCACATGAGTATGCATTGACTCTGAGCCATTCAAGTCATATTTCTTAGTAGTCAGCTCACTCATAAGACTACCCGTTATTGACTTGTCCGCCAGCTCAGATTGGGAGCACTCCTTAATCTTTTTCATGAATTCCCTCGCTTTCTCTGTTTTAGGCATTGATGGCTTAATACTTTCGGCCATTGTCAATCTCATGAGGGTTAAACTCAGCCTGTTAGAGCGTTCCCACGACTCATATAAGGAAATTTCTTCCTTAGTGCTCTTGTCAGTTATGGCTGAGGGTTCCTCATCAGAAATTATGGCTAGGTCAAGTGCCATAATACCCAGTGTAAACCGGATTTCCTTGGACCATTCATCATAGTTAAGCCCATTAAACTTAGTAACAGAGTTAGCGGATGCAGGTAAATTAGATGAGGCTGCAAAAATTTACACATGCTTAACATATTAGTGCTTTGAAAACTTAATACAGATTAAGAAACATTACATACACATTTAAGTAACCTTTGGGCAATACTAAAATGCATATACTACAATCGATGTTATAAATACTTTAATAGTCAATTATCAACATACCAAAATTTTAAATAAATAACATCTTTGGACATACATAACATTCAAATTTTGTACAAATAATAATTTAACATTTTCATATTATTATCTATATTTCATGTTCCTCCTTTGGGTGGTCACATAAACATATATAATAAAATATAGGACTTTAATATATAACATCTCTATAATATGGTCTAAAAAAACCATTTAAACTTTTTATATGCTTAAGTGTATCATAACAAGGTCATTTTGGTGACTAACATGTACATACAATATAAACATTTGAACTTTCATGAATATAATCATTGTTGATGTGACAACATTTCATTAAACAACTCCATACCAAGATTATATTCATATATACATGTAAACATGCATATTAAAGTCATTCTTAATAATCCAAATGAAACACTAATGTGATAATATACAATCATTCTAATAAAATTAATGTCAGTACACTATGAATTTCTGATATTCGTAGTGTCTACCAAATAAATGCATTCATTCATGTAATGTTATAATGCATACAGTACTTAATACTCATAATTTTATACAATAATGACATCACTGACTAACATGCATTATTATTTCATATAATGAACTGATCATAATTATCACATTGATAAGTTTACGAAACATACTTATTCAATCTGTGCAGCGGAATTAAGGCAATAATATGTTTCTTTATAACGGAGTATTTCTGGTTCGTGTTTCATTAAACCAACACATACAGTAGGATTGAAAAATAGAGAACAATCAATACAACAGAGAGCCGAAACAGTGAACGTGCATCATGCTTTCAATTTGTGTCAGACAAATCGTCATAAGGAAAAACAAATCTTTCATTGTCAGACATGCATAGATATTTTTATTGATTGCACAAATCATCAAACACTATTATTATTATTATCATCAACATACTACGGCTAAAAGGAGTACTTATCATTATGATGATTATAACCAAAGATTACCATTATCATTATTATCAGACATACCATTATTAATAGTGCCGTATCACCTACTAATGCAGCGGACAAAATATGTAAAAAATTATGACGAATTTGTTATCACTTTAACATGAACATCATACAGAAAAATTACTGCGAATCAAATGAATACGCAAACACTTTTCGTGGATAAATTAATCAAATCTACAAAAGCTCTGATACCAAATTGTAAGTTATACGTTATGATTCGATAATGAAATCAGTCCCATGATCATTATAGATTTGATTTAATTCAACCCTAGTACAATCGGTTAACGGAAAAGCGGACTAACCTTGGTCCATGTCTTACGACGCACTCAATAATAATAAGATAAGACAAGAAGAATAAAGACCCAAATATGATTCTCCTCCTAAACCCGTTTCCTTAACGTTCTCAGTATGATGGAGAAGAGAACTCTGCCTTTTACAAACTGTTTTCCTTTATCTTGAGAAGATGAAGATAAGATTACGTACACTGTTACTGATATGTATATGGATATATACATGTCAAGGGATGTGTTTCTTCATAACTCAAATCGTTATATCTCTTCGTGAAAAGGCACTTCGTGATATTGGGTAAGGTCGGAAGGAATAGTTATTCCCGACTTTAATTACTTTAATTGAAACCGATCCATCGCGGTGTCGTCTTTTATATTAAAGTCCCGTTAAACGTGAACTCGTTATTTACAAACCCGAAAGACACAAGGCCATAAGAATATAAATATTCTAACATATAGAACTCTGCCATCCACTTTCTTTAAGACTCTTTCTGATGAGCACCCATTATCGTTCTCCAGTGAATTACTCTGATGTGTTGCTAGAGACTGCCTCGGAACGTATCTTTTATATACACCAAGTATTTTGCCCCCTATCCAAAATTGTGTTCTTTTATGGCATTAGGATCACCCAGAATTTTTAATCAACAATCCTAAAAATTTGCATCATCTTTTCCAATAATGACCCTTCTGTGAGTCTGTTCCCAATGTAGGATTAATACACTTAAAAAAAACAATTTTAAACCAAAAAGGTGTCTTAATCCTTAGAGTAAGCTATGTTAAATCAGTGAATATTACTTATGCTTAAGCTATATCTTCGTAGTAATTTCCTTTGCTTGGTACATGTTTGGTGTCGTCACATGACGTCCATCACATAGACATTACAAGATTGTGAAGATGTTCTAAGCGAGCACGATAGATCAGAGCTAGTCTCAAGGACACCGTACCCCAAGACATTGCCAGTTGCATCTGTGATTTCCAGAATTCTTTCCTCGTCTCAATGTCGGATGACCTTCATACCCTTGTTGTTCTCGCTGCACTTTCTGATCCATTGAAGACCATTAACGATTTTCTACAGACTCGTAAGGTTTGTGTGATTCTAGCTGACCATTATCCCTACAGTTTTCTTTGTTTAATGGCCATGTTGTTGTATTAACAATGTCATTGAATATATACTCCGTAGCATGCGACTTTATGTTGACGATTTGGTATTTTCTAATAATAATACACATTTAAGATGAGCAACTCTCGACTCATATATGCCAGTTGTCAATATATTAGGTCACGGTATAAAATTGGATATTATCATATAAATACGGAGTGGAGTATATTTTTTCTTGCATTCCTGATTCCTCTCCTTGTGTGATGGTCTCGTACCAGTTAGTGTAGGATTACAACCCTTAAACCCAAGGACCTGTTACGAGTATTAACCGAAAAGACAAAAGTAGAGGGATAACAATTATACCTTATTTGCAGCGGAACAACATATTAATAAGAAGTATAATAAACCCAGAAATATATATAATCTTGACGGACAGAATAAATAATCTTCCACGGACAGAATAAATAATTCCCACGGACAGAATAAAGCACCCCAAACGTGATGCCTCCTTTGGTATCCACACGGGTACGGAACTGCGACGTATATACTAGTATAAAGGTACGTGAGACCGTCTCACAACTTCTCTCTATATCTCTCTTATAACTCTTTATAAGACGAATATATTATGAGTCAATACTCTTAATTCCATATATTGGTTCATCATATGAACCTCCTTATATAGGAGATGAGAAGGTAGAATTATGTTATTTCTATAACTCTAATTACCATAATTAGATTATTAGTATAACACTAATTAGCATAACCCGACAACGCAGCTGGGTCCGTATTACTACTGACCCGATATATTTAATATATCGATATATATTAATAATATCCCGTACACATTGTGTGTGACCCAATGGGCCCACTTAAGACTACCAGACACGTAACTCATTTACATGTCAATCCGACATCGACCTCTAGCAAGGCATATCGGATACATAGACTTAAGCGGGTAAATCCGTAGGACAGTGGACATAACTCCTTCAGTCTCCCACTTGTATATGTCCTCTCAAGAATGACGTTAAGTCTCTTTGCTACTATTGTCTCCAATTGAGAATGAGGTAAGAAGAAGTGTCATCCTCGCATGTCTCAATCTTTTACTCGAATCTCTGAGTTGACTTGTTAAAAGAACAGATAGATGACAATCATCCTATCTGAGCGCGGCCACGCATTTGCACAAGTCACACTCTTCGAGTGGCCAAGAAACAATAAATTCACTTCAGTAAAGGAAGAGCAAATCCCCTCTTGTCTAACCACATCCTATCGCATGATCCATGCATGCCCAATAACTATCCATAGCCCCCTTTCACAGCTGACGAGGAATAGTATCAAAGCATACACATCACATGTACAGAATAGTCAAAGACTCAGGTCTAAAGACTATACAAGTTCATAACTTGCAAAGAACTTTACTGACACTAAGCGAAATCTTAGTAAAATCCTTTTCGGCGGGTCTGTCTAATGCATGTTCTTAACATACACCCGTGTGCTTGGTTTAGTATCTCAATACCTATGACTCAAGGAACTTAGTCATCCACCAACCCACACACCAGTCATTTACGGGCATTCAAATGTCCCAACACAATACCCTGACTAGAGACAAAATAATTACATCATCCAAATAGAGTTCAGAGACTAAGTCACGTACTTAGTGATCTTTTTCATCAATGTAAATTATTTAGGGACAAAACACAGTTACATTAACCAAATGACAATATGTCATAAATATATCAATTATGAAAATAACTCCCACTAAACCAAACACCTCTAAAAGTACTAAGACCACTCGCCCATGCGTCTTATACCGATCATAACCAATATGATCTTTAAGTAGAGGTTTCGGGACATACAACATTTGTATCGGTTATTTACAAGCATATGACCAATCTACCTTATCTCAATTAAGGCAAATTGTTAGTTTCATAAGCAACAATTGCTTCATAAACTTTAAAGTAGTTGAGTGTGTGCTTAATTCGTAATCAAACGTCTATTTGCTTCAAAAGCAATAGAACACTAACTTTAGTTATAATATCAGTCATAAAGTTGTCCTTCGGAACCGTTCCAACACACAACTTCTTATCCGAAACAAAATTTACTGAGATTACAATCTCACGTCATCTTTGTCTATTTGGAAATATGAATCGTTGTAACTTGTTTACAATAATTCGCTTATCACATCATGCGCATCTCTTAAATAATTCCTCTTTTGCTTCTTAAGTGCAAAAGAACAATTCTTAGATAGCAATTTAGTGACACTCACTAGATGAGTATCTACTCGTCATACGAGCACACAATAAACACATTTCTTGCAAAGTCTCATAGACGAAAGCAATCAAATGTCGTTTAGTTAGAGAAGTATGTCACTTACATACCAAATCATAACGATAAATGCACTCCCACTAGGCTCTTGTACACACTTTGTCTCTCTTCATCTCAATGGAAAACAAACATATTTGAATTACCACATTGAGAACGAAGATACTTGCTTCATAATACTTGCTCCATTCAAATTGGATCATTCACATTTGTCTAGCAACTTTAATAATATGAAATTCATACGATGTGTCGCACACACATCATATTTCATCCCTTCCAAGAAATGTATTTCACATATATATGTTCAAAACTCATCATAATGAGTGATGACATTCAAAATGCTAAATCAATCTTAATAGACTTAAGCATAATGTTGTAAGAAGGTTTTTCCATAGTCATTACTATGAGATCAATCCTTAACTACCAACCATGCTTCATAGATACTCTTATATCAATCTACATCGTCTTTATATTGAAGACTATTCTTCACTACAAGACCCATTTAACCATAGTCTATACTTGGTAGTTATGGTATATGAAATCTATTAGATTTTATGTGACTTTTGGAGTCTTTGCCCATTATTGTTTCATCATAGGTCAAACCTATGTAGGATAATATTTTGCAGGTAAGATGATCATGACTTTTCATGGATGCATCAATATTCTCTACAACTGTTGAAGAGAAATCCTGTTAATCTTGAACAATTTCAAGGTCGATTCTACTCTCACTGTTTCTATTAGAAATCACATATTTTTAAAAGAAACATACCACTCCATGCAACAAAACAGTTTTGCTCTTTGGATGGTTTGTAGAATTAATATAATACTCCTAATAAAACACATGCCATAATTGAGTCTAAGTTCTAGAAAACAATTTTCTTTAAACTTGACTTGATAATTAAGAAAAGACTTTTAAGAACATTTTCAATCCATATCTCATATGGTGTCTATTCTCCGACTTACATGGACAATCTCATCAACATTTTTACAAAGACTTTTATAGTGCATAAGCTTCTAAAGCGTCAATAAAATCTGCATAACTCATCATAGACCAAATCATATCAAATATGGTTCGATGTAGTTTGAAACACTTTTCACTATTTCTAAGATGATCAAAATCTTTTAGTTCAATTCCTCCCTGTTTCAATCATATCGAACAACTCGTACCAACTTATCAAGTTGATCTTGTACTTTGAACAATTCAAAGCATTCACTTTCAAATTTCATCAAATGAACAAAACCATATGCGTTACCCATTTTTTGCAACATCACTAGTTAAACTCACACGTATCTGTATATGTGTGATCCAACAAGTCTGAGTACCCTCCTACTACAAATAATAGGAGACACTTCTAATGTCATTTATCCATCTAAACAAGATCCATTTACCTCATTTGATCCTTATCAATAAAGTTTATAATTTCATCATTGTGAAACTTATTCTTATGTTTCCTGTCTCATGGATTAAGGACGATGTCATAATAGGTAAAACTTGAGTCAAGGGACTTGAACCTTTTGGTTGTTATGTTACAAATAAAAGCATTCGCTACTAGAAATGTAGAACTCAACAATCATGTTAGCCTTATTGTACCTCATACTCTTGCAAAATATAGAGCAACAATTGTTCTACTTTTATTAAAACTTTTCATGCCCATATATGAAACAGAATCAATATTCTTGCTTATGACTAGTACAAGAATAACAATTATTCATTTCCTGTATTCAACTTTATGGTAAATTAAGTGATTTTCCTTTTATATATGAAACAACAACGTTTGTCCATTTCATCATAAAATACTTCACTTATATACCATTATTCCACCCTCTTTGAGCCATCACATCCACAATCTAATAGTTGCATTTAGTATCTTATACCAAAACAATGGAATAATGAAAGTAACAATTACTCTAGTAACATACACACCAGAAGTCATACTTTAATAATTGATTTGTAGATTTTCTAGACATTTCTAGAAACTATCTACCAATGTCATCTATTTGTCATTACATTAATGACTAAAATAAAATCGTACCTAATCTAAATTTGGCAACAAGTTTGGGTATGATAACAATTATCCTTCCATTACTTTAACCAACATCTTAAATTCATTAATCATTATCTCAAGCAATTTTCTTAATGAACTCCTAGAACATTAGTATTATTTGCCTTCTTGATATAATGTTCAATCGTCTTTTAACATCTCATGCTAAAAGGTGAGAAACTTTATTAACTCTCATGTTTATTCATAATAAAGTGACATAAACTTAGGACTAATTGAAACGATTTCAATTCCTAATTCTTTAGAAAGAATCATCCAAAATTCCTGATTATCAATATAATCACGTCATCGTATGACATGGATTAATTAGATCATCTTCAACATTTTCTCACTTAATGGGAACGATTCCCTTTATTGAAACAATTGGTGACTCTAATTATACAGTCCATACTGTACATTAACATTGGTAATAATTTGTCAGAATTATCCTTCACAAGGACAAAATCCGTATCTCTAATTTTGAGAACAATTCTCAAGATACCAATCAACGAGGTTGAACAACTCAAACTCATCTTTAATAAATGTGATAAAAGGACTAAATTACAACTACAATTATATGCAAAGAAAAACGATAATTAATATTAATTAAAAATCTTAAACAATTTTAAGATAAAATCATGAAAACTACCCTCAAGTTCGCATAATATTCCAAGATCCTAAACCTTTTGTCACTCAAGTGAACTTGGACTCACTGCTCAAGCTCCAAAAGTAAAGGTAGACAACAACATTGTCAATTACATCAATATGTAATTCTTGGTTCATCGGAATTAGTCATCATATGACACCAACTATTTGCCTCAAAGCCCAAGTTTGACTTGATAGCAATGTTAAGCAGACCAGACTGAACCTGTGGCAAACCGTTACCCACCTACTCAGTCCACACACATCGGCAAAGCACCGCTTAGGCAGTCACTTCAACCAATGATATGAAATTGTTGTAGTGGTTAATTCTGGAAAGGCAATACTTAATATTTGTGCGAGGGATTAAATGCATATGGGTCCTAAACATGCTGCTAGGTCAGCTTACAAGGCGATCTATCAGTTCTAGTCACACAAGTCACAAGTCTAAACAATAAAATTGATGCATCATATGACATAATTATTCAATTGTTATTAGTGAATTGTGCGTAGAACAAGATAAAAAATCCCATATTTTGATTCGTAATCATATTACAATTCATAATTCCTATTTGGTTTGAACAATTTCACCAATATCTTTCATTTTTCCAATTATGAGAAACAATTCCTCACTCGGAAAAAATTGAACGGATATACAAAACTCGATTCACAAGCGCTCTGCAACTTATAATTGTCATATAGATGAACAATTCATCAAAATCAAATAAGACTCGAGAAACTTTTTTCCCAATCTATATATGATAATATGATAATTAAAAAGTATAAAATTATTTAGCCGATTTAGAAAACTAATTTTTCATTGATTCGGAAAAATAAAATATAATCCATATTTGATTCAGAATCAACATACAAACGCAAGAAAACAACTTTTCTTAAAAGCGTCGCCCGACCCGACACCATGTCGTCCGAGTAAATATTGTGTCGTCTTGGTCAAACCTTTGTCGTCCGGGTCATCCCTCTCCAACCGGGAGATACCCGTACCGACCGAGTCACACTCGTGCCCACCGAGTCATACTCGTGCAAACCGAGTCACACCCGTTCCGACCGAGTCACACTCGTGTCGACCGGGCTGACATTGTTTCGTTCCGTCTCCAGCATAATTAAAACGGGTCTTATCTTAATCTTATTAGGACTCATCGTAAACAATAAATTCTAATAATTTTATGTTCTCAATTTCAATCGAGTCTTGACTAATCTTATTAGTCTCATCGTCAACAAAGAAATTGAAGATTATAGTGGATTAATTTAGGGTAAAATTAAATTAAAAGTAATCAATATTAGATCTTAAATTAATTTTAATAGTCAATTTCAGAATTTAACAAATTAAATTCACAAATTAAAATACCCTAAATATAATGGATCAAACGTTTACAAATTATCTTCTAATATGAAACAAACTCTTTGTCATAATTATCTTATACTAGCATTGCACATAAGATTAATTAACAAATAATATGTAACAAGGGAGTGTGCAATCTACAGAGGGAGTGTGCAATCATTCATCGTAATGACAAAACACCAAATCAAAAGCGGCAGCGGCAAACAGCAATAAGGCAACGTACAAAGGAAAACGTGTGCCTAATCCGGGTTTGAAAAATAGCAAGAACAATTCTCACACAATGGAACATATGATCAAATTAATACGCGGGTGGAATCCCTCATAACAAATTATGAGCCATAGATTCAGGTCAATTAGATTTGATGAGGGTCAGGAGCCTGCACCGGGTCGCCCGCCTCGCAGGCCCCGTAAAGACCCAACCCGGGGAACCGAAGAGCCTGCCCAGCAGGCCGTCGAAGTGAGACACCCAGATTACCGCAATGGGACGTAGCTCCAAGAAGGCCGCCCGCTCAGCAGGGTAAGGCGACTACCTGAGGAGGGCCTGCAGACATCTCCAGCTCGCCTGCCCTCAGGCGACCTCTCCCCCGAGCATGGCAGGGGTTACCGGGGGTCCCTCCGCCATTCTGCCGAAGGTAAAAGGGAATGAGTGGATGAAACAGGTCCACGTGTCACCTGGACATCCACCCATTCTCCCACTCTTTTCCCTCTCCCCTTCTCTCTCTTGTGGGAAGGTATAAATACCCATTCATTTCCCACTTAGAGAGGGTTGGATTTTCTCTCTCTAGACTCTCACTCCTAAAAACGCCGCCTAGTTCCTCACGAGCTAGGTTCGTCAAGGCATTTCACGGACTAACTTAGGCATCGGAGAGGGTTCCCTCGGACAACCTCCGGTGCCCTGTGCGTTCATTGTGCAGGGAGCAGGCCAACTCCGCCGGGAAGGTCCGATCATAGGAGAGGGATAAAGGAGAGATTGAAAGAAGTCGAGCGATCCATTACTTGTCAACATTCCGATTACCTGACCCGGATCCAGAGCCGGGTTAATTGTTTCCGTGACCGGAACAATTTGGCGCCGTCTGTGGGGAAGATCTGGTTGTATTCACGAATTACCCACAAAAATCAACCATTCCCAATTACAAAAACTAAACCAATCAAAGTAATTATGCCAGAAATCGTTGACGCCAGTGTAGGGGTAGGTCCGACGGTCCCGCCGGTGACCCCCCTATACGGCATGCCGCAGCCAGAGAGGGCTCCTCCCACCACGACCCTGGGGATGGGAGGAACCAGTCTCCTGGGCATGCCAAATGCAGCTGTCGCGCCAGAGTTGGGGGCACACCCAGGGCACAATCTGAACCTGACTCCAGCTCAGATGGCACAGACAGCTGCCTTCTTCTCTACAATGCTGAACCAGGAGTTCACTCCTGAGGACCTGGTAGGCAGGGTCGCAACGACCCCCAGGCAGCCACCCTCAACGAACAGGGATGGAGCTAGGGGCACGAAGCGAACCGCCGCCAGGAACGCCCAGAGGAAAGCAAGAAGGACAGCTCAAGTGTATGCGCAGGTGCAGAAGCGTATCACAACTGGCAGCCCAGAGCCACCTGCCCAACAGCAGGCGTTCTCCATTCACACAACAGAATCTGCGTCTGGAGAGCAGAGAGGTCTGTCCAAAGGATTGCGGAAGCGAATGAGGCACAAGGAACCTGCATTCAAGCGCCTAGGGGAAAGGCAGGGCGGGGTCTCCTCCAGGTTAACGCCGGATGCCAAGGGACAGCCAACCCCAGGGTTGTCCCAAAGCCTGCAGTCTAGGCTTAACTGGGGGCAACCGCTCGAGTCTAGGTACCACCAGGATGACAACCTCTGCCACTCTCAGAGGAAAAGACCCAGAGGATCATCTGGCGGCATTTGAGAGTCACATGGGCATGTATGACGTGGATGATGCAATCTGGTGTAAAATCTTCCCAACCACCCTGGTAGGACTTGCACAGGGATGGTTCAGGGACCTTCGCCAGGGATCGATCAGCTTCTTTATAGAGCTAGCCTAGGCCTTCCTCGAGCAATATGCAGGGAGCAAAAGCAGACGCCTCACTCATTTCGATCTCATGACCTTAAAACAGAAGAAAGGCGAAAGCGTCAGGGAATACCTGAAGAGGTTTGACTTGTCCTATCAGCAAGTCAGAGAGATCGATGATTCCACCGCTGCTTACGCCCTGACAATCTCTCTGCTCCCAGGAGAGATGAAGAATCAGATGATCAGGGCCCAGCCGGAAACCTTGGCCAAGGCCAGGAAAATCGCTGAAGAATTTATTCTGCAGGAAGAGTTCCACAGCCTGCCGGACACCCCTGCAGGCCAAGCAAGGCCGCAAGGGGGACCGCAGGGTGGACGTGGCAGAAACGAGCCAGGCAAGCAGAGAGAAGAGGGAGACACCCCCAAGAAGGAGCGCACAACATACCAGCCAAGGTTTGACAGCTACACGGCCCTCAATAGGCCGAGAGCAGAAATCTTTGAGTTGGAAAAAGAAATGGCGAAATGGACTCGTCCAAACAAGCCGCGCAGCCCAAAGGGAGATCCAAAAAAATTCTGCACGTTCCACGATTGCATAGGCCACACCACAGAAGAATGCCGACACTTAAAAGATGAGATAGAGAAACTTATAAGAAACGGCTGGCTGAGTAACTATGCAGCAAGGAACAAACCCCAGAAGGAGGCGACAGACAAACCTGAAGGCTCTGCCCAAAATCGCACAATTATCCACGTAGTGTCAGGAGATACAGAGGGGCGGACTAGCTGGCGAAGCCAGAAAAGGCAGATCCGCGAATTGCGAAACCAAATTTGCTACGCCGAGAGGGCGGGAAGTCCAAGAGGCACCACCCTAAGCATCACCTCTGAAGATGCAGGGAGAGTCGTGTACCCGCATAGTGACCCTCTGGTCTTAACTCTTGAAATCAACAATCACATTGTCAAGAGATGCATGGTGGACACTGGCGCCTATACAAACCTCCTGTACAAAGACGCTTTTGAGAAAATGAATCTAGAAAGACGACATCTGAAGCCGGCCTCTGGATCTTTGTATGGGTTCAGTGGGGCAGGCGTGCTACCCATGGGAGTTATCGACCTGCCGGTAACATTCGGAGAGGGAGCCTCGGCCAGAAACATCAGGGCATCATTTGTTGTGGTGGATGCCAAGTCTGCGTACAACGCCCTGATAGGGCGAGCCACCCTAGATGAAATAGAAGCTGCTGTGTCAATCAGGGCCCTCACCATAGCCTATGTGACAAACTTTGGCATGGAAGGGAAAGTCCATGGAGATCAGGAGTCGGCCAGACACTGTTACTCCGTGGCCCTGCATGCCCATGAGACAGAAAGGAAGGGAAAACGGAAAGCCGAAAGTTCTCCCAGCAGGGAGGGCGAAATCCCGGCTGCCCAGCAAGAATCAGCCCACCTAGAGCCCAAAGGGGAGAGCATGCTGGTGGACTTAGAATCAGGAAGGCAGGTCCTC
The DNA here is from genome assembly GCA_958450325.1 of Agrostemma githago. Taxonomy (NCBI): domain Eukaryota; kingdom Viridiplantae; phylum Streptophyta; class Magnoliopsida; order Caryophyllales; family Caryophyllaceae; genus Agrostemma; species Agrostemma githago. The sequence goes on along the minus strand of OY288249.1, from coordinate 55,744,534 downwards.
ATAGGGGCCGAGCTGGAGGAATCCTACCAAAGGGAGTTAATTGCGGTCCTGAGAGAGAATAGGGACGTATTCGCTTACTCTGCAGACGAGATGCCAGGGGTCGACCCGGCTTTTATTGTTCACAAGCTGAACATTAATACAGAGGCTCACCCTGTGAAGCAGAAGAAAAGAAACATGTCTGTAGAAAAAGACGCGGCGATAAAGGAGGAAATAGACAACTCCTGAAGGCAGATTTCATCGAAGTCTGTGACTACCCTGAATGGTTGGCAAACGTTGTAATGGTAAAAAAAGTCGTCAGGTGCATGGAGAATGTGTGTAGACTTTACACATCTTAGCAAAGCCTGCCCAAAGGACTGCTACCCTCTGCCCAGGATAGATCAATTGGTGGACGCCACTAGTGGATACACCACGCTAAGCTTTCTGGATGCATTCTCAGGGTACCATCAAGTGTACCTCTGGCAGCCAGACAGGGTAAGGTGCGCCTTCATAACCAGCCACGGCACTTACATGTATAAGATGATGCCATTCGGGCTGAAAAATGCAGGCGCCACCTATCAGCGGTTGGTGGATAAAGTCTTTGAAAATCAAAAAGGGAGAAATTTGGAAGCCTATGTCGATGATGCGATTGTCAAGAGCAAAGGGGACAAGGAGCATCTAACTAACCTTCAGGAGACATTCTCCTCCCTGCGGTTGTACAAGATGAAGCTGAATCCGGAAAAATGCACATTCGGGGTCCGATCCGGAAAATTCCTGGGCTTCTTAGTCAGCTCCAGGGGGATAGACGCCAACCCCGAAAAAATTCAGGCGGTCCTAGATCTCCCGGAGCCTAAAACCATCAGGGACATTCAGCGGCTTACAGGCAGGATGGCCGCCCTGGCCCGATTTATCGCCAGGTCGGCAGACAAATCCACCCCATTCTTCAAAGTATTGAAGGGCAATAAGCAATTCAAATGGGAAGATGAACAAAAGAAAGCCTTCGAACAATTGAAGGAACACCTGAAGAAACTCCCTACCCTGGCAAGACCAGTGGCCGGAGAAAAACTGTACCTATACATTGCTGTCACCAACACGACAGTAAGTGCAGTCATCCTAAGGGAGGAAGCAAACTCACAACAACCCATCTACTTTGTGAGTCACGCCCTGGGGACAGCCGAAAGAAATTATCCTTTGATAGAAAAGGCCGCCTATGCAGTCATCATCGCAGCCAGAAAACTCAAACCCTACTTTGACGCACATCCCGTTGTGGTCCTCACCGATCAGCCGCTGGAGAAAGTGTTGGAAAAGTTTGAGAAATCAGGAAGGCTGCTAAAATGGGCGATCGAGTTAAGCGGGCTGGGGATATCATATCAGCCAAGGACAGCCATCAAAGCCCAAGCCTTGGCTGATTTCCTGGCTGAATGTTCGCATTCAGGGGAAGAGGAGCCCTCCGCCGAAGAATGGATTGTGCACACTGACGGATCCTCAACAGCCAACGGCGCAGGGGCAGGCGTTGTTCTGACCAGCCCAGAGGGAGTTGATTTTGAGCATGCGCTCAGATTCACCTTCCCCGCATCAAACAACAAGGCAGAGTATGAGGCTGTACTCGCAGGGATAAATCTGGCTAAGGCCGCAGGGGCAGAGCGAGTTATACTAGCAACTGACTCCCAGCTCATTGCTAATCAAATTAACGGAGAGTATGAGGCCAGAGACCAGACCATGGCCACCTACCTTGAAAAAGTGAAACAGGAATTATCAAACCTGAAGTTATACGAAATCCAGCAAATACCCCGGTCACAGAATAATTGATGTGTCGTATTTATATAGCTTTATTCCCTCGATTCCGTTGTCTTTTATGGTCGGAACGTGCTCTTTAGAGCCGTTTCTTCTAACATTTTGCCTTAAGTGAGTGTTTTTGTAGATTCTACACGATTTCAGGTCTTTATGTGCATTTACACTCATATCCGGTTAGAAGAACGATCCCGAGACAGAACCCGTGCCTCAAGACGTTTAGGCGAAGAAGAAATGGGAAGTGACGATTCATTGGGCCATGAGAAGCGGCCCATTACTTCTTTTATTAGTGTGTGCATGCCAGCCTGCATGTGACCGGCGGCCTGCTAGCCGGCCGGCATGACACAAGAGTATTTTAAGCCAGTTTTTTTAGTGTGTCTCGGCCCCTGCATGTGGCAGGCGGCCTGCCAGCCGGCCGGGGTGCACACCCAGTTCATTTCCGCCTAATTTTGTATAACGAAGGATGAGGATTATTTTCTATCATCACTTCTTCATACTTAGAAATTTTACTTCAGAAAACTCGTGACCCTTAGGATTCTAGCACTCGGTTTTCACTCGGATTCGATTTCGGTAATTTCATTTTATGCAATTTTCAGTTCTACGTTTCAATCTTCATCGTAAATTACTTAGTTCGTCGTAATTTTCTCTATTTGCAATTCGTTGTTCCGTTTAGTTCGTTAGATTTCCGTCAGTTTATCATTAGATTTATTTGCTTCACCTTTTTATCATGAATTCCATGAATGCGATTAGTTGTTTCGTAATCATCATGCGTAGCTAATTTTCTCGCTAGGGTCGAGGGGGATCGATGGATTATTATACGATTATGTCGCTTTGATACTAAATTCATAACTATGCTAGTACCACTTTCGCGTGTTGTATTTGTCGATTAATTTGTTAAAGGCCACAATATTTTAATCTGTTTGGGAAATTCTAGTTCCTGTGCAAAAGCCGAATTAGGATTAGATCACGCGCGATTTGGTAGGGAGTCTAATAAGTTGCGAGAGCCCGTTAGATTCTTTCTAGGTTGACACGATTCGAGAGAACGTGTTATAGCCGACTAGCATGTTATATGTTTATTATTATCGTCGCATAATTGTTAAGCATCTATCGTGAACCCGTGACCTTAGTTTTCATCTCTTTATTAGATTCGATTATTTATTATTGCATTTTAGTAGTGTTTTTATATCCTTCCATCAATTCAACCGTTTAGAGCATTCTAGAATCGCCATAGCTATTTGACTAGTTTAACTGTTTCCCTGTGGATTCGATACCCTGCTTGCCGCTATCTTCTTGTTAGTAGCATTAGGTTTACCTTGATTGGGTGAGACGACTTTACCCACATCAAATTTTGGCGCCGTTGCCGGGGAAGCGGTTTTTCTTGTTTTTTAGCTTGTTTCTTCTATGCTCTCTTTCGTCTCAAGGAATTAAAACTCCTTGAGATTGATCTCACTTTTCTACTGTAGTTTTGCTTATGCCCAGGTCTTTTCGGTCATCAGAGCTTACTCCGTTCGACCCTGAGCCCGAGAAAACTTTTCGTAGGCCCACGACAGTTTTGGAGAGAGATTTCCGCAGCTCCCGATCTTGCGACTTTGGAAGCTATTCATACTGAATTTGTAGCTGAGAAGCAGTCCTTTGAAGAGGAACATCAATCTCAGCCCGAGATCATTTTACCACCCCTTCCGATCATAAAAATGCCGAAACTTTCTAGTCATTCGGAACCCGAGCAAACTGCTCTTCCTAAGTTGGTTAAACGACCAACTGCCACTCAAGGTACATTTGAGATTCGACCCGCCTTTATCACATTGGTGGAGAAGAATCAATTTGGTGGTGACCCTAAGGAGGATCCTCACAAGCATATGAGGATTTTTACTGACTATTGCTCCACGATTCCACTTCCGGCCGGGGTAACTCAAGAAGAAGTCATGGAGATGCTCTTCATGTTCTCACTACGGGATTCCGCTAGGGAGTGGATAACCGATCTTGATAAAGTCACCGAAGGGATTACCGACTGGAATTCTCTTGCTCTTACCTTCTACAAGCACTATTACCCTCCACAAAAGACGAACATGCTCCGGAGTCAAATCACCAATTTTCGTCAAACTCCGAACGAGAATATTCATGAAGCGTGGGAGCGGTTCAAGAAGCTTGTGAAGGAATGCCCGCACCATGGTTTTCAGGTTTGGTTTCTTTGTAACCAATTTTATAACGGGCTGTATGATGATTGCAGGAGTACACTGGATTCGGCATGCAATGGGCGTTTCCAATGTAATGTGGATGATGATAAGGCTTGGCAAACGATAGAGGAGATGACATCTCATCACTCCCGATGGGGTAATCCACGTGGTAATACTCGATCAAATTCCGGTGAAAGTGGGTCCTCTAATGCCGTGGCTGTTCAATTAGCCGCTTTGGCTAAGAGGTTTGATGCATTTGAAGTGTCAAATTCTCAAGGGGGAGGGGGCATGCATCAAGTACATGCCATGCAAGAATATGCATGTGTTCGTTGTGGTGTCGCGGACCACCAAGCTCAAGACTGCCTAGGCTCCATAGAACAGGTGAATGCGTTCCATTCTATGCGCCCACGTTATCCATATATGAATCAACCGGGCTATGATGCATCTCTCTTGTCTTACAGGAGTACCAATGTCTTGAACCCGCCTATTACACCATCCTATGTGCCCCCGCACAAGCAGAATCTCCAAAATTAGCATCAGCAGAATTTCCAGAATCAAGGAAATTTTCAGAACCAGCAGCAATTCCATAATCAAGGGAATTTTCAGAATCAACAGAATTTCGGAAATCAAAGGAATTTCCAAAATCAGGGTAATTTTCAGCAGCGACCTCACTTGGGTCAACATCAAAATTTTTTTGGCAATACTAATCAGAACTTCGGGAATTCTCATCAGAATTTCGATACTAGTCAGCAGAATTTTGGCCAATCCTCATCACAAGCTCAAGGTAATTCTTCTTCTTCTTCGAGTTCTAATGAAATGGCTGAGTTTCGTAATATGATGCGGATGATGGCCAAGACCCAGGACTCTATGATGGCTCAAATGCAAAAGAATGATCAAGCTAAGGATAATGCCATCAAGAATTTGGAGAACCAAGTGGGACACCTTGCCGCGTCACAAGCAACGCGTCAACAAGGTAAACTCCCTTCTCAAGGTGATCAACAACATGATACGGCTAATGCGATCACTCTTCGTAGTGGCACACACTATGAAGGTCCGTCGATGCCTAAGGATGATTCACCGGCCGAGAAGGAGGAGGTTTTAGTGGAAGATGTCAATGAGGATGCAAATGTGGAAACTCCAAGTGATGAGCGAGTTCCACCACCCACTACTCCGGTTCCCACTCCGACTAGTCCAACAATTCAAGTACCATTTCCAGGTCGATTAAAGAATCGAAAGGAAACTACCCAGTTTGGCAAGTTCATGGAGGTTGTGAAGAATTTGCAGGTTACGGTCCCATTTACCGAGCTCATTATGCAGGTCCCGTCTTACACTAAGTTTATGAAGGACATCTTGACTCGAAAGAGAAGCATTGGTGAGGTAGAAACCGTCGCTCTTACTGCAGAGTGTAGTGCCTTTTTACAGAACAAGGCCCCACCAAAGCTAAAGGACCCCGGTAGTTTTTCGATTCCTTGCACTATTGGCACCTTATCGATTGATAAGGCTTTATGTGATTTAGGTGCTAGTGTAGGTGTCATGCCTTACTTCGTTTGTGAAAAACTTAATATGGGTCCTCTTAAGTGTACTAGTGTCACTTTGCAGATGGCGGACCGTTCCATAAAACGCCCTTTGGGAGTTTTAGAAGACGTGCCCGTTAGAGTTGGAATTTTTTTATCCCGGTTGATTTTATCGTCCTTGACATGGCCGAGGACCCCCAAATTCCCATAATTTTGGGAAGGCCATTTTTGCACACCGCCGGCGCGGTGATTGATGTCAAGAACGTTAAATTGACCTTGGAAGTGGGTGGAGACACCATTGTTTTCTGCTTAGATAGTACACTTAAGAATCCGATGATAACGGATTCTTGCAGCATGATTGATGTTGTGGATGTTTTAGTTCATGATTCTATGGAGCATCCCTTATACGGGATCCCTTAGAAGCTTTGATATGTTTGGAAGCGTGTGCAGGTGATGCTTTCGTTGACTCTGTTGTTGTTGATGCCTTAGAAGCTGCTTTGGAAGGAAGGATGCTCACGGAGGAGCAAGGTTTCGATGTAACCAACATCGTACACACCTCATTTGCAATTGACATATCCGTTCTGGAGCGTAAGCCACTTCCGTCTCACCTAAAATATGCCTTTTTAGACGATACCGAGAGCTTCCCCGTGATTGTAAGTGCTGATTTAACTGAGCAACAACTTTCTGATTTGTTAGTTGTTTTAAAGAAAAATAGGAAAGCTTTGGGGTATAGTCTTGATGACTTGAAGGGAATCAGTCCCGATTTCTGTATGCATAGAATTAATCTTGAGGAAGGTCATCGTCCTTGTGTCCAGGGTCAACGTAAGTTGAACCCGAACATGCAAGAGGTTGTTAAAAAGGAAGTTATGAAATTGTTGGATGCGGGAATTATTTATGCGGTTCCCGATTCAAAATGGGTGAGTCTGGTACAGGTTGTACCTAAGAAGGGAGGGACTACTGTGGTCCCGAATGAGAAGAATGAGTTAATCCCTACACGAATTGTGACGGGATGGAGAATGTGTATAGATTATAGGAAGTTGAACACCGCTACACTTAAAGACCACTTTCCATTGCCCTTTATCGACCAAATGCTTGAGAGACTAGCTTCTCACAAGTATTTTTGCTATTTAGAGGGATATTCGGGATTTTTCCAAATCCCGATACACCCCGCCGACCAAGAAAAGACCACGTTCACTTGTCCATAAGGCACTTTCGCATATCGCAGGATGCCATTCGGGCTATGTAACGCACCCGCCACCTTTCAAAGGTGCATGATGAGCATCTTTTCCGACTACATCGAGTCCATTATGGAAGTGTTTATGCACGACTTTAGTGTGTATGGTATGAGTTTTTCAGCTTGTTTAGCTAATTTGGATACCATTTTAAACCGATGTGTCGAGGTTAGTTTGGTCTTGAATTGGGAAAATGCCATTTTATGGTCACTGAGGGTGTTGTTTTGGGTCATGTGGTCTCCGAAAAGGGCATTCAGGTGGATAAAGCAAAGGTGCAAGTGATTGAGCAATTGCCCTTGCCGCTTAATGTAAAGGGAGTGAGAAGTTTCCTTGGTCATGCGGGATTTTATCGCCGCTTTATCAAGGACTTTTCCAAAATTGCTAAGCCACTTACACAATTGCTCCTAAAGGATGCCCCTTTCGATTTTACTGATGAGTGTGTGGAAGCTTTTAACAGGATTAAGCAGGCCCTCATTTCTGCTCCGATCATTCAGTCACCGGATTGGAATTTGCCATTCGAGATAATGTGTGACGCGAGTGATTATGCTGTGGGAGCGGTTTTGGGCCAAAGGAAGGACAAGGTCTTGCATGTTATATACTACGCTAGCAAAACACTTGATAATGCTCAGGTGAATTATGCCACCACCGAGAAGGAGTTGCTAGCTATAGTGTATGCTTTGGAAAAGTTCATAACCTACTTGGTTGGATCGGAAGTCATTGTTTTCACCGATCATGCGGCGCTCAAGTACCTCCTTGCTAAGAAAGAAGCAAAGCCCCGATTACTTCGATGGATCCTCCTCCTCCAAGAGTTTGATTTATCGATCCGGGATAAGAAGGGAGCGGAAAATGCCATTGCAGATCATCTATCGAGGCTTAGAGTTGAGGAGGAAGGAGTTGTCATCCCCATAGATGACTCTTTTCCCGATGATTCTCTCATGGCTTTAAGTACCGGTGCAAGCGAAGGACCTTGGTATGCGGATTATGCTAATTATTTAGTTGGCAAGGTATTACCTTCCGATCTTTCTTATCAACAAAAGAAAAAAATTCTACATGATGTCCGACAATTTTTCTGGGATGACCCTTATTTATTTAAGGAGTGTGCCGATGGTATTTTCCGTCGATGTGTCCCTCAATGGGAAGTTCGAGGAGTTCTAGAGAGTTGTCATTCATCGCCATATGGTGGCCATCATTGACCGAGCCGAACCACGGCTAAGGTCCTCCAGTCGGGTTTTTATTGGCCAACCTTATTTCGGGATGCCCAAGCTTTTATTATGTCCTGCGATGCATGTCAAAGGACCGGTAATATTTCTAGGAGGCATGAGATGCCTCAAAATGGGATTCTCGAAGTAGAAATTTTTGATGTTTGGGGTGTAGACTATCAAGGCCCGTTCCCGTCAACCAAGGGCAACCGATATATTTTGGTTGCGGTTGATTATGTCTCCAAGTGGGTGGAGGCGGTAGCATCTCCTGCTAATGATGCTAGAACGGTAATATCTCTGTTTAAAAAGACTATTTTTCCCCGCTTTGGTGTTCCAAGAGCGATTATTAGTGATGGTGGAAGCCATTTTCATGAGAAGCGACTTGATGCTTTGCTTGCTAAGTACGGTGTCTCGCACCGTACCGGTCTTGCCTACCACCCTCAAATGAGTGGGCAAGTTGAGGTGTCCAATAGGGAAATCAAATCTATTCTCCAAAAGGTCGTGTCAAAAGCTCGGAAGGATTGGAGCTCTAAGCTAGATGATACACTATGGGCTTATCGTACCGCCTTTAAAACGCCTATTGGTACTTCACCTTACCGATTGGTCTATGGCAAGTCATGCCATTTACCGGTCGAGCTTGAGTATAAGGCTTGGTGGGCGATTAAGGAGCTTAACTTGGATCCACATTTGAGTGGGGAGAGGAGACTTATGCAGCTGAATGAGTTGGAGGAATTCCGACTTGGTGCCTATGATAGTGCTCGAGTTTATAAGGAGCGCACCAAGCGCTGGCATGACAAGCATATCCTTCACCGTGAGTTCAATGTGGGAGATAAGGTATTATTATTCAATTCTAGGCTCCGGTTGTTTCCCGGAAAGTTAAAATCTCGTTGGTCCGGACCTTTTTCTGTCACCCATGTGGGTAAATTTGGCTCGATTGAAGTCGAGAGTGATGCGGGTGAACGATTCAAGGTGAATGGTCAACGATTGAAGTTATATCATGAAGGTGCTCAAGTTGGAGCGATTGAGGTTATACGACTTCATCCCGTTCCCTTATCCCACTAAACCTTATTCTCATCAAGTCGTGCGGGACTCTAAACCAGCGCTACCGGGAGGCAGCCCGAGTATGTAAATAATTTCCCTCATTCTCGTTTTATTTTTATTTTTCCTTTAGTTGTTTTAGTGAGGACAAGAGGAGGGACTAATGTTTTTTGGAGACGCGGAAAATCATCGGAGATGATTTGAATTGAAGGTATAAAAAAAAAAGAGAAGAAAAAATTCATCGTACTTGTGATGAAACAACAGGTCACCTCCGCCTAGGCCTAGGGGGCCTATCGCCTCTAGGGGCCGAGGTACGAGTTGGATTTGAACTCGATAAGAAGGATTTGTGCACCTCAGCCTGTGCCCAGGCCGCCTATAGACTTCAGGGGCCGAGGCACACAGAAAAAATAAGGAAAATTGGAGTAAAAAACCCAAAAAGGGCAGTCCGGCCGGCCAACCGGCCCCCGGTCCATACCGGATGGCTGTGAGAGAAAAATTTCGATTAAAATAATCAAAAATAAAGAGGTGGGCAGTCCGGCCGGCCAGCCGGCCGCCGGTCCAGACCGGCTGGGGCGTACAACAGACCCCCAAACCCAATTTTCGTGTCATTTCATTCATTCTTCAGCTCTCCCTCGCCTCTCTCTTCTCTCTCATCTCCCCAAAACCCCAATTTCCCTTATTTCCCAGCACTCATCTTCCCCTTTCTTCACCATCATTCCTCAAAATTTCCCCATTTTCCCTCAAGTTTGCTACTTTCAGCTGATTTACAATGCCTACTCGGAACAAGCGCACCAGAAACGACCATGCTCAACCCGACATTGAGCCCGATCCAGTTTTTCCAAGTGTAATTTTTACCACTATTGACCAAAAGGTACGGTTTCAGAACTTGAGAAAGCGGTCTATCGTTCCAACTCGTTTTATCGATCGTGATGCTATGCGAACTTTAGGCTTAGATTCTGCTTTGGAATTATTGTTTAAGGGTGTTGGTATGGGTACATTTTTTTACGATGCGTCGTAACACGTATACCCAGCTTACGTTGGAATTTCTGAGTTCGTTTGAGGTACATAAGAATAGACGGTCTGGTGATATTTCTGTTGAGTTCCGTTTATTGAATACTAGTTTTGCGCTGAGCCTGAAGCAGTTTGGGGATTGTTTTGACCTTAAGGATTATGATGACCGTACACCACCCGAGCATGCTAATTTTAGGGTGGGTGATTTTTTGGGAATGCATTGATGATGCCCCGTACACTACCGCGGGGCATATGAGTTCAAATAATATTCATAATCCGATCATAAAGGTTTGGCAGAGGTTTATGGGATGAACGATTTTTGCTAGGAAGGAGCCACATAATGTGCGTACCGAGGAGGTGTCTATTTTGAGCTCGTATTTGCGGCGTAAGCCGAAGGTGTGGCATATTAATATTACCTATCACCTCGTCCTCCAGTTTAGGAGAATAGCTACGGCCGTTGCCGATGTTCCTATTTATATTGGCGGGTTAGTCATGCATTTAGCTCTCCGGTTGACCGCTTTTCGCGAAGCGGATCATGATCCGGTCCAGGGTGAGATTACTCTTAGCCTCCGATATTTGGCTTCTCTTAACTGGATTTCTTCTAGGCATCAGAATCGTTGAGCTTGGCTTATTCATGAGCAGGCGACTATTATTTTGCAAGCCGGGTCGGTTTTGTCACTTGAGGCTGATCAGCCTAATTATTTATTACCCGTCGCTGCCCCTAGCTCTCTTCTTTCGTCGCATGCTGTTACCTATACTCGTCGCCCGACGAGCGAGCCTAGTACCTCCCAGCCCGCTTCTGAGACCGGTCCATCTCAGCCTGCTCTAGAGACCACCACCACTACTACTTTTCAGCAGCCTCCTCCACCACCCCAGTATGCTCCCCTCCATCCCGATCTGATTTCTTGGATGGAGCGCATGAAGTTGAATGCCGGTTCGTCACGTTCTGACTTTGATACTTTTCGCACGGAGACTCGTGCCGACACTGCTGCTACTCACGCTCGTCTAGACAGGTTATATGCTGATCAGTGTCTCGGGATGTATCCCGTTTATGATGACTATGCTAGGCGTGCAGCTGTGCCACCACAGGGCCCTTACCCCTCGTACTTTTCGTGGCCCGTGGGTGGTTATACTGACCCTTCGATTCATGGCGGCTTCCATCTTCACACTGACTATTTCAGTGCCCCGACGGGCCCTGCTTTTGGAGCCGCTAGTGATTATCATGGAGGTGGTTGGTATACAGGTGGTGCGTCAGGTTCTGGGGCCGCTGCAGATGATGATATGGAGGATGATGATTTCGGTGATGATGATGATGATCAGTAGCGGATTGCTGACTCCGCTACCTCTCCATGTGTATATTTGGTATGTCTTTTCTCTTTCCTCGGATTTTATTTGTGTCCCCCACCAATTTTGGGTCTGTATGATATGGACATTGAGGACAATGTCGAGTCTAGCGTGGGGGAGTTTTTAGTATTTCTAGTTTTATTTCCTTGAGTCTTAGTGGTTGTCTATGATACCGATTATGCAGCAATGATGATAATTTGCACTCTTTAGGCTACCTACTCATTCTTAATTGGCATTCATTTGACCTTTGTTATGTGGAATAATAATTAATCGGCAAGTTTGCAACCAACCGAGCTATGATTTGTGGTTCCCATTTAGACCGACCCTGCATTTAGGCTTTAGCTACAAAATTGGTGAGATTTAGAGCCTCCTGTAGCCAGTACATTCATACCTGGCTACCACTTAGGATTGTGTGTAGGACTCCTCGTGGAATATGCTATGTCAATACGCATAAGTATGGTGTTTGCCCCTTCATTTTGACTAACTTGCCTAGTGATCATTTTTGGGTCATTTTCATTTTCATCTATTTCTATCCATTTTCTCCTTGAATTCACAAAATGAACTACAAAATCAAATTTGCCTACCTAGTCAAGCTTGATGAAGTAGGTCACCTAGTGCGTTCTATGCTCGTTATTGTGCGATTATGGAGATTTTGATGGATGATTGGATGTGGTTGACTCTGTTTCAAGGGAGTTTGTAGATCTTGTCCGGGTCAATTTGGGTTATTGTATATATTTGCTTCTAATTTCATCAAGCTGAAAAAATAGTAAAAAAAAATGAAAAAAAAAGGAAAAAAAAAGGAAAAAATCGAAAAAAGAAGAAAAAAAAGGAAAAATCAAAACAACAAACAAAAAATATGTTATTCTTTTTACTTTTATTTTCCGTTTACTTGATGAAATTTGAGCGCCCTCTTTTGATCCCGGACTCGTTCTCGTTGGTTGGTGATTTGTATGATTTGTTTATGGAAGTGGAAGAATTTTTGAGTTGAGCATTATCGCACTAGTTAGTTCACTAGCTTGGCTTTAACCTCACATGACCATATCGATTTCCACCTTCTATCTTGTTATCACCATCCTTGCCTCCCTTTGTGATCTTAGCATGTTTTGTCAAAATTTAGAGGTCGATACCATACTAGATTGCGGGCATATTTCCATGAGTGGGAGTAGTTGAGCGTTTTCATTTATATTTCACATATACACACCCTTCCTAATTGAGCGATGAGTGACTCCGTGAGTAGCCTATGCAAGGGCTTTGGTTGAAAATGTGGTTTCTACATATTATGCTTGGTAAAATTGTGCATTTGTTGATGGATTATTTTTCCTATTTCCCGTCTTGGAATTCGTTTCTTAGACTTGGTTAGATGTTTGCTATGACGGACTTGAGTATTTGGTTGCCTATTAATTGCTTTGAGCTGTTTCGGTATTATATTAGTTGTTTTCTTACGGGTCTTGCTTGAGGACAAGCAAGGGTTCGGTTCGGGGGAGTTTGATGTGTCGTATTTATATAGCTTTATTCCCTCGATTCCGTTGTCTTTTATGGTCGGAACGCGCTCTTTAGAGCCGTTTCTTCTAACATTTTGCCTTGAGTGAGTGTTTTTGTAGATTCTACACGATTTCAGGTCTTTATGTGCATTTACACTCATATCCGGTTAGAAGAACGATCCCGAGACAGAACCCGTGCCTCAAGACGTTTAGGCGAAGAAGAAATGGGAAGTGACGATTCATTGGGCCATGAGAAGCGGCCCATTACTTCTTTTATTAGTGTGTGCATGCCAACCTGCATGTGACCGGCGGCCTGCCAGCCAGCTGGCATGACACAAGAGTATTTTAAGCCAGTTTTTTTAGTGTGTCTCGGCCCCGGCATGTGGCAGGCGGCCTGCCAGCCGGCCGGGGTGCACACCCAGTTCATTTCCGCCTAATTTTGTATAACTAAGGATGAGGATTATTTTCTATCATCACTTCTTCATACTTAGAAATTTTACTTCAGAAAACTCGTGACCCTTAGGATTCTAGCACTCAGTTTTCACTCGGATTCGATTTCGGTAATTTCATTTTATGCAATTTTCAGTTCTACGTTTCAATCTTCATCGTAAATTACTTAGTTCGTCGTAATTTTCTCTATTTGCAATTCGTTGTTCCGTTTAGTTCGTTAGATTTCCGTCCGTTTATCATTAGATTTATTTGCTTCACCTTTTTATCATGAATTCCATGTATGCGATTATTTGTTTCGTAATCATCATGCGTAGCTAATTTTCTCGCTAGGGTCGAGGGGGATCGATGGATTATTATACGATTATGTCGCTTTGATACTAAATTCATAACTATGCTAGTACCACTTTCGCGTGTTGTATTTGTCGATTAATTTGTTAAAGGCCACAACATTTTAATCTGTTTGGGAAATTCTAGTTCCTGTGCGAAAGCCGAATTAGGATTAGATCACGCGCGATTTGGTAGGGAGTCTAATAAGTTGCGAGAGCCCGTTAGATCCTTCCTAGGTTGACACGATTCGAGAGAACGTGTTATAGCCGACTAGCATGTTATATGTTTATTATTATCGTCGCATAATTGTTGAGCATCTATCGTGAACCCGTGACCTTAGTTTTCATCTCTTTATTAGATTCGATTATTTATTATCGCATTTTAGTAGTGTTTTTATATCCTTCCATCAATTCAACCGTTTAGAGCATTCTAGAATCGCCATAGCTATTTGACTAGTTTAACTGTTTCCCTGTGGATTCGATACCTTGCTTGCCGCTATCTTCTTGTTAGTAGCATTAGGTTTACCTTGATTGGGTGAGACGACTTTACCCACATCAATAATCGGGCCGACGCTCTGTCTAAGCTGGCCAGCTCCAGCTTGCAAGACGTAAGGAGGTCAGTTTGGGTCGATGTCATGCATGAGAAGTCCACCACTCCCTATCAGGCAGTCAGCACCATTGAGGAAAGACAGGAAAACTGGATGACCCCCTTCATTCAGTTCAAAAGATACGACATCCTACCACCTGATCCGGTACAGAAAAGGAAAGTTCAGGCCAAAGCCGCCTGGTTCATAATCATTGACGGAGAGCTCTACAAGAAATCTTTCACTTATCCCCTACTCAGATGCCTAGGGGCAGACCAGGCTGCCGAAGTCCTAGAAGACATCCACTCAGGAATCTGTGGACATCACATCGGAGGAAGGTCATTGGCCCACAAGGCCCTCAGGGCAGGGTACTACTGGCCTACCATGCTAGCAGACGCCAGAAGCCTGACCCAAAAGTGCAGGAAATGTCAGCTTTTTGCCCCATCCATCCATGCTCCGGCCCAAGAACTCAGGCCAATCCTATCCCTCATCCCCTTCGCTCAGTGGGGGATGGACATACTAGGACCTTTCACGGTAGCCACCGGGGGCAGAAAGTTCTTGATTGTGGCTATCGACTACTTCACCAAGTGGGTGGAAGCTGAGGCAGTTCCCAGCATTACCGAGCCTGCAGTCAGGAAGGTGATATGGCGAAATATCATCACTAGATTCGGCCTACCAAAAATGCTAGTGTTTGATCATGGAAGACAATTCGATAATGACCCCCTGAGAATCTGGCTGGAAGGCCATAGCGTCGCAGTTGCCTACTCTGCCGTCTGCCACCCTCAAACCAACGGACAGGCAGAAGCAGCCAAAAAACAGATCTTGAATGGCCTTAAGAAGATGGTAGATGACCTCAAGGGCAGATGGGCCGACGAACTTCCCAGCATACTCTGGTCAATAAGGACCACCCGAAAGGAATCTACAGGCCAGACACCATTCGGCCTGGTATATGGCGCAGAGGCTCTACTACCAATTGAAGCCAGGATCCCTTCCGTGCGCTCCCTACAATACGACCGGACTGAGAATGAAGTAGCAATGACTGAGGCTTTAGATCTGGTCAGCGAGGTAAGGGAGGAGGCCATTGCCAATATCGTCGCATACCAGCAACGAATGAGGAAGGCGTACAATAAGAGAGTACATCAGAGAAATTTTCAGATGGGTGATCTAGTTCTCAGGAAAACACAGGCTGTGGGAAGATCGAGAGAACACGGCAAACTAAGTGCTAACTGGGAAGGTCCATACCAAGTAACTCAAATCCTAGGGCCAGGCAGGTATAGAATCGCCAATCTTGAAGGCCAAGAGTTGAGTGCTCACTGGAACGTAGACACCCTGAAGAAGTATTATGTCTAGCCAAATCTTAAGATAGTTTTCATTTCCTAGAAAATTGGCGTAGAACGGTCAAAGAATGTCGACGGCTCCGACCACCCTTGTGTTAAATTTTTTACAACAAAATGAAAGGACTTCAAGTTCATACTCGTTGCCTGTTCAAAACTTGCGTCTTCACACACAAACGAGCAGGGGGCAATAGGGGGAGGCCCCCTGTTGCCAAAACTAAGAAAAATGGACCCCCCAACAAAAATTCTAAACCTCCCTGCTTACCTCTAGGCAGGCAGGGGCAGGCCAAATCAACAAGGACTGAGGGCAGGCCCCCCAACCTTGTATAAAAAACGCAAAAAGCCTCCCTGCTTACCTCTGGGCAGGCAGGGGGCAGGCCCCCTGGACTTTGATCAAAAGCCAGGGACAGGCCAGAACAACAAGCACTGGGGGCAGGCCCCCCAACCTTGTATAAAAAACGCAAAAAGCCTCCCTACTTACCTCTGGGCGGGCAGGGGGCAGGCCCCCTGGACTTTGATCAAAAGCCAGGGACAGGCCAAATCAACAAGGACTGGGGGCAGGCCCCCCAACCTTGTATAAAAAACGCAAAAAACCTCCCTGCTTACCTCTGGGCAGGCAGGGGGCAGGCCCCATGGACTTTGATCAAAAGCCAGGGACAGGCCAAATCAACAAGGACTGGGGGCAGGTCCCCCAACCATGTATAAAAAACGCAAGAAGCCTCCCTTCTTACCTCTGGGCAGGCAAGGGGCAGGCCGTACCTCAAAAAACTCGTACAGAAAGCCAAACAAAAACAGATGAAAAAAAATGGAAGAAATCCTTATAAAAGGAAATAAAGTAGCAGGGATACACAGAAAAAAGGTTTTTTAGAGATAATTACAATGAACACGGCAGCCGGCCACAAAAGGGCTCGGCGCGCAAAAAGATAAGAAGTTAAAACGTCAGCATAGGCGCAGCAGGGGACGAACAGGAGCCCTCTGAGGATGACTGCCCTCCATATTAAGCAGGGGGAGCTTCTGGGCCAGAGGTAGCAGCCCCTTCAGCCAACCTGCGCATCTGGGCCTCATGCTTGGCGGCATAGAGAGCCCGAAAGGCTTCTTCATCAAAGCCAAGGAACATCTCCCTGACAGCCTCCATAACCACCCCC
Source organism: Agrostemma githago (assembly GCA_958450325.1). Lineage (NCBI taxonomy): Eukaryota > Viridiplantae > Streptophyta > Magnoliopsida > Caryophyllales > Caryophyllaceae > Agrostemma > Agrostemma githago. Next base: position 55,727,935 of record OY288249.1, on the reverse strand, counting down.
AAGCAAGAGTTGGCGCCATTCACGAAGCCCGCTGACACTGCAGTTTCCACCTCCTGAATTATCTCATCCCTCTCCTTCTGCCACTCCTCAGTCTTCACCGCCAAGTCACCAAGAGCCGCCTGAAGATCTGAATTCGCCTTAGAAAGGCGCTCCCCTAGATCAGCGGCCACTTTCTTGGCGTGGTCCAACTCAGCTAAAGCTTTTTTGGCCTGCTCCAACTCTGCAAAGGCCTGTTTAGCTCTCTTCGACTCCTCCTCCAGGCGAGACATTTCCCTGACTGCTCTATCGCTTTGAGACTTCCAGTGAATCACCTGACCCCTGGCCTCCTCCGGATCATTTTCCTTTTTTGTCAGCTGATCCTTTAAACCAGCAATAAGAGCAACATCCCTTTCGACTGTAGTCAGACGGTCAGAATTGGCCAGCTCCTCGTCACTTAAACGATTAAGGGTCGCCAGCTCCACAGAGGCCTGAATAACTCTGGCGGTGCGCTGAATGTATTGAGTCACTTGGTGGGTAGCAGAGTGGACAGTCTTGAGAAGATGATCCGCCAAAACCGCCCCGGAGTCAGAAAGTAAGGCCGAGACGTCCTGGCTATCGCCGGCAGTATAATGAAATTCAGTATTCTCCTCAGAAAAAAGGGTACCAGGAACTCCCTGAGCAAAGCGTTTTGGGCCAGGCGTGTCAGCCTCCAAATCGACCACGTGATCAGCATTTGGAGTTTCCCTGCTCCTTTTCCTGATCAGCCCCCTAGGAGTACTTTCTCCAGTCTCTTCAGAGCCAGCGGCCTGCGGCCCCGGGGGAATCTGAACCCCTGCAGGAGAGCCTCCCTGCTTGCCAGCAGGGGAAGGAGTAACCTCAGAAGCGATCACCTTTTTCGCAACCGGAGAAGGAGTGGCTTCAGAGACCGCCGTTTTCGCAGGCGTTGATCTAGGGGGAGCAGGGAGCCTTGGCCTGCTAAACGACAGGCCTTTCAGATGCTTCATCAGGTTCATCTCGCCCTTCTTGAAGTCAGGAGGAAGGGAAGGACGTCTTTGGACAACGGTAAGATTCTCGGTCAAACCCAAACGCCTCACCTCCCCCTTTTTCCAAAGGAAGGTAGCAAGGTCTGCAAAGCGAACAGACGAACGGTTAGAAAGGTCGTTTAAAAAGAAAAAGGTGGGTAAGGAAAAATCATCAGCACTCCTGAACTACCTTCGTCTAGGCCCGGATTCATGCCCACCCGGGTCAGGTACCTGTCAGTAGCAATAAGCTCCGCATGGGGGAGCCATAATGAGGGGCCATACACCCCATATTTATCGGTATGGGCAGCAAAATAGTCTACCAGATCCTTATCTTTCCTGCTCAACTTCACCTCCAAGGCTTTCCCTTCCACGGCAGGGTGATATTCCTCGTAGGTCTCTAGCCTGGTGTGAACGTGGTTCCTGAAATGGCGAGGAATCTTCCACCCGCGGGCGCTGTGCACATAGAGAAAATTGTTTTTCCAATCTCTCAGGTTGTCCATAGCTGGCCACACCAGAGTATGCCCTTTCTGTCTCAGAAGAGACCAATATCCAGGAGAACCCTCACTCCCAGAAGAAACCATTTGCAGGCCGACCATAAACCTCAAAGCGTCAATAGAGGGCTCGGCACGATGGAACAGGCAGGTCCAAACGTATGAAATTAACGACCTGACAGCCATGGCTGTCAGCTGGGCAATGGCCACGTTCATCCGCCTGAAAATCTCTTCCAGGGAAGGATGAAGGGGGAAACGAAGGCCGAACTCCAAACACTTGTGATAAACCGCTATGCACCCGTCGGGAGGACTACATACGCTGTCTGTTTCACCAGGGACGACAATGGTATACCCATCCCCAAAATTGTAAAACCGCTCAATCGCGCTGGCAGCATTCTTCGCAAGAATCAAATCCCGATTTTTGGGGTCGGGGTAAGTTCCCAGGGGAACGTGGTACTTGGCTTTGTCTAAATAATAGGTCCTACCCCTTTCCCGGGGAATAAGGGGACCGGAGGTCCTGGAGGGGTCGATCTCCAGCGCCTCGTCGTCCGAGTCAACAACGTCGTAGGGGGCAGGTTCAGGAGAGTTACCACCCCCACTACCCGCCGAGTTCTCCTCCTCGACTGCCCCAAGGCCAACCTCCCTAGAGGAGGAGGCAAGATTCTCCCTCCCCTTTTCCCGTTCCTCCATCCTCAATGGGTTGGTAAATGGTAGGATACGTTCACGAGTTCTAGACATAGCAACTCTAAGAGGAATGAAAAGCAAGAAATCGAAAAGAAAGGGAGCAAGAACTGGAAATTAAAAGTCTAACCTAAGGTCGGCCGCCGATGGGATGAAGGCTTGAAAGAGAGATCTCCCAGAGAAACGGGGGTACGAAGGAAGGCTCGAGTTATCACAACCGAAAGATTTGCAGAGGGAAAGAAAGAAAGTTGGAAAAAGAAAAAGAAGAAGAACGAGTGACAGATTGCTTTTATAAGGGGGAAGGCAGACAAAGAGTCGCCAACCCTCGAAAGTCCGCCCAAGGACTACTGTCCACGTGTCATACTCTCAAAAGTCAGCCCCTTGTAGCTTCCCAAGGGTAGCCTCGAGAAGACCGAGGGATGTCAGAGGATCGATCACCCTGTGACGTCCTCCCTCCATTTAAATAATAAATAATAACAAATAATAAAAATGCCACACATAAACAAACTGCCTGTTTTCTTTCATTAAAAGAAAACCCGAAAAACGGGCAAGTTACATCCAGTACAAATAAGAAGTACAAAAAGAGCCCTTGTTTCCAGCTCGCCACGCCTGCGCCCCGCCAGCAGGCCTAATCGTCATCAAAACCTGAGGAGTAGTCCCCAGGGCTGTGGTACCCCCCTGCATCGGATCCCCAGTCCCAGTCGTCGGAATCCTTGAAGGGGTCCACAGAGTCATCATCGTCGTCCCGACCGGAGGAATAACCCTGGCCGCCACTATCGCCGGAATCCTGGCTACTTACATCCCAGTCCCTACCATAAGGGACTGTCTCAGTGTCATCACAGGAGCCGCAGCCCACTTTCCTTCTCAAAGGAGAAGAGGGGCCCGACTCAGGAGAAGAGGCCAACTCTGAGCAGTTGGGATCAAACTGCTCAGGGTGTAGCCATGGAAAACATTCATGGCACCCCCTGTCGAAACAACCCCCTTCCTGGGGGCAGCGCCTGTACTTTGGGGCGACTGGAGAAGCCCTCTGAGGACGCTTGCCTGCCCTGACAAGAGACCTCCTCCTGAGCTTCCTGCGAAGTCGAGCACAGGGCCGCCGGCTACGGCGCAGGATGAGAAAGGACGCCCTAGGGTACCTTAGTCTCCAACGACCCCTAATGCGACGGGTCACCATGCGAGTCCCTTGGCAAAAAAGTACTTTGGTGATCCACGACATTTTCTTTTAAAAGAGAAGAAAAGAAGGTTGGAGATGGGTCATGAAAGTGGCAAAGAGAATGCAATTTATACAAGAAGGGAAGCCAAGACATTAAATGGCACCTCAACCACTCTGACAGGGGGCACGGCCAATCAACACACCGACACGCTGCCCAAAAATCCACTGGGTGTAAAGAGCAATCATGACCCAAAGGACAATTAAACTCTTGGCATGCCCAATACAGAAGAGTCTCCCCCCTCGTGAATACGCGAACGCATTAAATGCAGTGGTAAAGCCGCAAGTCAACTTCCCGCCGTCAAAAGTCCACCTACCAAGGGGAAGCCTTGCTTCCCCCCGGCCGGTGAGGACCAATTGATGAGGGTCAGGAGCCTGCACCGGGTCGCCCGCCTCGCAGGCCCCGCAAAGACCCAACCCGGGGAACCGAGGAGTCTGCCCAGCAGGCCGTCGAAGTGAGACACCCAGATTACCGCAATGGGACGTAGCTCCAAGAAGGCCGCCCGCTCAGCAGGGTAAGGCGACTACCTGAGGAGGGCCTGCAGACATCCCCAGCTCGCCTGCCCCCAGGCGACCTCTCCCCCGAGCATGGCAGGGGTTACCGGGGGTCCCTCCGCCATTCTGCCGAAGGTAAAAGGGAATGAGTGGATGAAACAGGTCCACGTGTCACCTGGACATCCACCCATTTTCCCACTCTTTTCCCTCTCCCCTTCTCTCTCTTGTGGGAAGGTATAAATACTCATTCATTTCCCACTTAGAGAGGGTTGGATTTTCTCTCTCTAGACTCTCACTCCTAAAAACGCCGCCTAGTTCCTCACGAGCTAGGTTCGTCAAGGCATTTCACGGACTAACTTAGGCATCGGAGAGGGTTCCCTCGGACAACCTCCGGGGCCCTGTGCGTTCATTGTGCAGGGAGCAGGCCAACTCCGCCGGGAAGGTCTGATCATAGGAGAGGGATAAAGGAGAGATTGAAGGAAGTCGAGCGATCCATTACTTGTCAACATTCCGATTACCCGACCCGGATCCAGAGCCGGGTTAATTGTTTCCGTGACCGGAACAAGATTAATACTACATAACAGAGGCTCTGATACCACTGTAGGGTTACAACCCTTAAACCCAAGGATCTGTTACGAGTATTAACCGAAAAGACAAAAGTAAAGGGATAACAATTATACCTTATTTGCAGCGGAACAGCGTATTAATAAGAAGTATAATAAACCCAGAAATATATATAATCTTCACGAACAGAATAAATAATCTTCCACGGACAGAATAAATAATTCCCACGGACAGAATAAAGCACCCCAAACGTGATGCCTCCTTTGGTATCCACACGGGTACGGAACCGCGACGTATATGCTAGTATAAAGGTACGTGAGACCGTCTCACAACTTCTCTCTATATCTCTCTTATAACTCTTTATAAGACGAATATATTATGAGTCAATACTCTTAATTCCATATATTGGTTCATCATATGAACCTCCTTATATAGGAGATGAGAAGGTAGAATTTGGTTATTTCTATAACTCTAATTACCATAATTAGATTATTAGTATAACACTAATTACCATAACCCGACAACGCAGCTGGGTCCGTATTACTACTGACCCGATATATTTAATATATCGATATATATTAATAATATCCCGTACACATTGTGTGTGACCCAATGAGCCCACTTAAGACTACCAGACACGTAACTCATTTACATGTCAATCCGACATCGACATCTAGCAAGGCATATCGGATACATAGACTTAAGCGGGTAAATCCGTAGGACAGTGGACATAACTCCTTCAGTTAGTACCATATAGGACTATTCCATGAAACACTAATTATCATTCATATATCTCTTGGATAATCTCTTGAATTAGTGTCATCGTGAATATTTGGTATTACAGGGGAAGAAGCGAGAATTACGGATAGAATCTCTGGGCAGCCATAGAAAAGACTATCAGAAATGTGTTGGCTACTCTAGGGTTGATGTCGTCGAGCTATTCAGAAGTAAAGACCTTCACTATTTTTGGATTAGTATCCTGAAGTTTTTTTTTTTGGAATCTTATGTTTTTATCCTTGACACGCTGTAGACACCCACATTTTGACCGCCAGGTGTCTATAGTAGTTCCCGCCAAACATCCGATGATGATTGGACGTAAACGTACTTTGATAGACTCGGATATGGGCTTGTAATCATGGAAATTTGGTTTAGACTTATCACGGAGTACAAATCTTACAAAACCAACCTCAAATCCAGGCCCATTGGGTCGTTTCGAGTCAAATAAGACTAATTTGGATCGAAACCGTCACCAGGGGTAAAGCCGTCTTTTAGCGACCGGGTCAAACCCGATCAAAGATATTTTTTCTGAGACCCGCGAGCCAACCGTGACACTACACGTCCGGTTTGGACTCAAACACTACAAAATATCAGCTTCAATAAACATTAAACAATTCCGTTAAAGGTAGAATTCGATCTCAAGTAGGAATTCTATCCGAAAACCAGAACAATTACCGACCGAGTGTCAAACACTCGGCCGAAATCAGCCAATTCAGCCGAGATTTCCTTGCTTCCTCCCCAAGCAACGGACTTCTCGTTCCCTTCAACTTCTTACAATCCTATCCAAACCGGTATTTACAAGCAAGACTACCTCGATTCCTATAAATAGGACCTCTCGTCCAACACAAAGACACACGGAAACAACAGAAAAACACACGATTGACACGGTTTTTACAGCCATAATACACACGTCCGACATCCTCGATATCTAGCAAGTCCCGACACCTTCCTGAAGTAGCCTCGAAGCCCAGAGAAAACCGTCCAACCACACACCCAATTACACGTCCAAAATAACACCTTAACTCATCCTCATCATCTCGACGCTCCCAAGTTTAAACCACTTTCCGACGAGCCTTATCCCGAGAAAACAAAGCATGTAGGTTGAGGGTGTAAATCAAACCCGACTCTTCTCTTTTCTCTCTCTCTTTCTCGTTTTTTTTCTTTGCGTCGAGTCGTCGGTCTTTTTAATATGGGTCGTTCATCGCATACTTTTCATTATTTCTAATATCGATACCACGAAAAACTATTTTTATACAACGTTCTGAAAATACAATACCGATTCTCTAATCGAATATCGTATTAAGCAAGAACAACATTAATTATTTCTCGCTGATGCTAAATAAAATCGTTACATCTTTTTTTTAAAAACAAAATTCGACGATTTTATACGCGGAGAGAATTAACATTTTTTTTCGTTCAAAATTCTTTTTTAAACTTTTCGTTCAAAACAAGCTTTTTTACAAAACTTTTCCAAAAATCATTCCGAGTATTCGATATCGATTTCATAATCGAATATCGGATACGACGAATATCGAAAGCATAAATCAAGTATGAATTAATTCATATTTATACGCGATCTATCGAAATTAACAATTTCTCGAAAAACAGAACCGGGACAGCAGACCATGCGAGTCGCGCCACCCCAAGGCGACTCGCATGGCGGCCTGAATCCGAGGCCCTTTTTTCTGTGTCTTCCTCGATTTTTTCTTAAACATCGCTTTTTCTACAAAACGATTTTTCCTAAAAACTTTTTTATCCATTCTGACTATTCGATATCGATTTCATAATCGAATATCGAATACGGCGAATATCGAAAATATTAATCGGGCATAAATTAATCCATATTTGTACGCGATTTATATAAATTAACGATTTTCGACAAAATAACAAAAACCGGACAGCCCGCCACGCGAGCCGCGCGCCGGTCAGGAGACTCGCGCGGTGGCCTGTTCCGCCGAGTCTCTTTTTTCGTTTCTTCGCTTTTCTATTTTTATTTTCTTCGAGTCTTATATAAAAAGCGACTTTCGCGACATATTTCGATAAATACTTTTTCTTTGACCTCGGTCAACACGTGCTAATCCATCACGTGACATAAGTCATTTCAAAAATCATGCATATTATTTATTTACATCGTTATTCGATTTATTTATTGTTACTAACTCGTTTTCTCGTGTTTGTAGCAATTTATTTTCATACTTTGTTTTATCGTTTTATTAGACTAAAACGAATTTCACATGCTAAAATAACTTTGACGTTATTAGTTTAATATGCATTAAATGACTTAGCAACCCATTTATTTATTTTTCTCACATGTCTTAGGAAAATAATCTCTGCATATCATTCAAGCGTCGAACTAACGCGTGTACGTAAAAACGAACGATATCTTAGTAAAAGCCGCTAAGTGCGGGCGGGGTTGGGTGTTCTCAATGAACTTCCCAACACGTACCCTCACCCCTTACTCAGAACCATGGTTTCCGGATGTCCGAATCCATTGGTAACGAGAGTCATTCAATACACGGTATCCGATAATGTCGGTATCGGTATCGTAATGCAAAGGGACGAACCCGATAAGCTCTGACATCGGAAATGGGCCATGTTTTAAATATGGCCCACTACGACATAGAGTGGGTTCTAATGGTTCCGAATAACCACAAAATTCGGTGGCGACTCCTACTTCGATTTAAAATTCAATTCGATCCATCTCATATGGAGATTCATTCGCCTCCCCAAACCCGCGCATGGCCGCGTCGGGGTGGACCTATGTCATGTCCACACACGCATTAGACGAGTTGAAAGAAGTTGAGCTGAAACGTGCCAAGTTGTCAGAAGCAGAAGTGAGGCAAAAGATGGAAGATAGGGATAGAGCAAGGAAGAATAAAGAGTATGAGAAGTCTGATGAAATCATGAAAGAGTTGGCTGCATTAGGAATTGCTCTCATGGACAGCCCTCAAGGGACATCATGGAGACATGTTCTTCCTAGCTGTAAAGATTGTGAGAAAATATGCTTTATTCAATGAGAATACATGAGTATAAATACATGAGAAGGCCTTGTAAGGCAAGCAACATATCTACTAGAATCTAGCTAACTTAGGAAATAATGAGCTAGGAAATAATACAACTAAGGTATAATACAGATTAAGGAAAATATAACAAGTCCTAACTAAGGAAAATATTACAGAGAATATTACACAGAATATAGAAGATATCAAGTATCTTTAACACGCTCCCGCAAGATGGACAATCCGATGGATAGACCAATCTTGAACAAAATAGGATACAAATGAGACCGGGAAAGCGGTTTAGTAAGAGCGTCGGCGAGCTGATCATTTGCCGAAATATGTTGAACTCGTAGAAGACCTTTAGAGACCTGTTCTCGAAAATGAAAGGAAATAGCAACATGTTTCATACGAGAATGAAAAACCGGATTTGCTGCATAGTGAGTCGCACTTAAATTATCACAATAGACTACTAGCGGACTTGAAATCGGAACACGAAGCTCAGACAAAAGGGACCGAATCCATATTAGTTCAGCTGTAGTGTCTGCTACAGCCCGATATTCAGCTTTGGTGGAAGAACGAGATAAGGATTTCTGCTTACGAGAAACCCATGAAATAGGGTTACGACCAAGATAGACCAAATAACCCGTAGTGGAGATGTAGTCACCTTTATCGTCTGCATGATCTGCGTCGCTAAAAGCATGTAAAGTAAGAGGTGAGTCACGAGTTAGATGAATACCAACATCTAATGTACCTGAAAGATAACGAAGAAGACGTTTGAGCGCAGTCCAATGACACTCCTGAGGTACCTGCATAAATTGAGCAAGCTTATTGACACTAAAGGCAATGTCGGGACGAGTGAGGGAGAGGTATTGGAGGGAGCCAAGAATGGCACGATAATCCGTTGGGTTTTGAATAGGTTGCCCGGTTGAGGCTAAGAGCGGAGGATAGGCGACGAGAGGGGTGGGGGCGGGTTTGGCATTGATCATGTCGTGTTTCGTTAGTAGGTCGGAGATGTATTTGGTTTGGGTTAACTTAAGACCAGTTTTAGTGGGTGTAAGTTCAACTCCTAGGAAGTACGATGGAAAACCAAGATCCTTGGGAGAAAAGCGGGACGAGAAGGAAGTGAGGAATGAGGTGAGCGAGGGAGAAGATGGAGCTGCAATTATAATATCATCAACATAGACAAATAAATATATCGTAGTTAGATGAAAAGTATAAATAAAAAGAGATGGATCCGAAAGAGAATGACGAAACCCATATGACGTGAGGTAATTTTTGAGTTCAGTATACCAAGCTCGAGGAGCTTGTTTAAGACCATATATAGCTTTAGAAAGTTTACAAACATGATTAGGAAAGGAAGAATTAATAAATTCAGGTGGCTGTGACATATAAACTGTCTCAGAGAGCGTACCTTGTAGGAAAGCATTATTGATGTCGAGCTGCTTCAGGGACCAACCTCGGGCAAGAGCAAGAGATAGTATTAGGCGAACTGTAGCGGGTTTAACAACCGGACTAAAAGTTTTCGAGTAATCAATACCAGGACGTTGGTGAAATCCCTTGGCAACTAGACGTGCTTTAAACTTATCAATGGTGTTGTCGGGTTTATACTTGACACGATAGACCCATTTACAACCTATGACATTCTGAGACTTGTGAGGAGGGACTAAGGACCAGGTGTTATTGGCAAGAAGGGCACGATGTTCAGCATCCATGGCCTCCCGCCAGTGAGGTTGTGAGAGAGCATACTTGGTGGTGAGGGGAAGAGTGGTGGGCAGAGCAAGGGACGAGGTATGAAGATATTTCGGGTTAGGCTTGCGAATACCCGATTTCGATCGGGTATTGACGTGGGAGGTCGCGGTAGGCGCGGGAAGAGGGGGAGGGGGGAGGGTGCGGTATCGGGGAGGGGGGGTTCGGGGAGGGAGGGTTCGGAGAAGGGGTGTTCGGGGAGGGTGTGGGATGGATAAAGGGTATAGCTAGATCACACCATGAGGTTGGGTCAATGGGTGGGTCTAGGGTTGCCGAGGATAGCCTAGGGTAAGGAATGTCGGTCTCAACAAACTTAACATGCCTAGATGTGTAAATCTTATTTTTTGAGATATCATAACAATGATATGCACTTTGAGTGGAGGAGTATCCTATAAAAATACATGGAGTAGATTTAGGATCATGTTTGTGATGGGTGTATGGACGAAGCCAAGGATAACATAAACAACCAAAATTTCTTAATTTGAGGTAATTGGGTTCTTTAAGAAAGAGGTTGTTATAGGGAGAAGTATTATTAAGTGTGGGTGTAGGCATGCGGTTGATAAGGTAGACCGCGGTGACAAAAGCAAAGGACCAAAAGGTAGAGGGTAAAGATGCGTGAGAGAGAAGTGCCATACCGGTTTCAACGATGTGACGGTGACGACGCTCGGCATAGCCGTTGTGTTCAGGTGTGTGAGGTGGAGAGGTGAGGTGTGTGATGCCATTCGAGGTGATGGAGGGAGTTAATTTTCGATATTCTCCACCGTTGTCGGAAAAAATTTGAATAATAGGTCGATTAAAGAATTTTTCGACAAGAGCTTTAAAACAATTAAAAACAGTGATAGTGTCGGATTTATTTTTGAGGGGATACAACCAAGTGTATTTAGTGTAGTGGTCGACAAAAATAACATAATACTTATAATTGTCTATTGAGTAAATAGGTGATGTCCAAACATCAGAGAATAGAAGCTTTAAAGGAGCGCTAGACGTAATACTAGAAACAGAAAACGGTAGCTTGTGACTTTTATTTATGTCACAAGCGTTACAATTACTAAACGACTCTATTGAAATAGGGAGTTTAAGACTCTTATTAATTAGACCTAATATAGTAGCGGAGGGGTGACCTAACTTGTGATGCCAAGACTCGGTGTTGGTGAAGTGAAGGTGGTGTGCCGTGGGACTAGGTGACAAGGGACGCCAAACATACAAACCCGCTTCAAGTTGCCCTTGGAGGAGTGCCTTGCCCGTCGATTGATCCTGAAGAATACAAGACGTAGATGAGAAAATAGCAATGGAATTATTGTCACGACAAAATTGAGAAATAGAAAGAATATTTTTGGAGATTTTAGGAACATGTAAAACAGATGAAAATAAAAGAGAGGGAGAAGAGTAAGTAAAGGAACCAATATGTGATATAGGTAGAGAGGTGCCATCACCAAGGAGTAGGTCATCGTTTCCATCGTACGGAGAGTGAAGGGCAAGGTTATTTAAGTCATGGGTTATGTGGTGAGAGGCTCCACTATCAAGTAGCCAATCGGTGGAGGTGGTGGAGCCAAGGGTCATAGTGTTAGCGCGGGGTTGATTGCGGCGAGTTTGTGGAGGAGGAGGGGGGCGTTCGGGCACGGTTATGGTAGGGTAGAGTTGCCTAAATATTGGGCATTGTTTGAGGTAGTGGGCTTGTGCGTGGCACCATTGGCACTTGCCTTTGAAGGGTGGTGCACCGGTGGATGAGTCGGGAGAGGTGTTTGTCGGTGGGGTAGGTAGGAGCGGCGGATTGGATGTGCGGGGTGGGCGGTTGTTTTGGTTTCGGTATGCTAGATGGGCCGATGTTGGGAGATTGGTCAGGGATGGGTTGGTTTTGATACCTAGGTCAAATTGGATTAGTTTTTCGTGAAGGGCATCGAAGGAAATAGGTGTGTCCCGTGCCTTGATAGCGTCAATGAGCCAACGATAGGTACCATAATGGAGGCCATTGATAACTTTTGCAATGACATCTTCTTCATCCATCTTCTTTCCAAGGTGTTGGAGTTCATCAACACAAGACTTGATTGATTGCATATACTTCGTGGCAGAAGAAGTGCCCTTTGAGATCGAATCAAGGCGATCTTTGATTGATAGGATGTGACCACGGGAAGGGTTAGCATAGGTGGTGGACAAATACTTCCATATCTCACAAGAGGTTGTGAGATTGTTGAGGAGAGGGGTTATTGTAGATGAGATAGTTCCCCTAAGAGCTCCACTGAGAAGGCGATCTTGACGTACCCAGGCTGAATAGGCCGGGTTAGTGATGGTTGCCTTGTCCTCATTGGTAGTAGTTTTCTCAGGACAAGGGTGTGTTCCATCAACGAATTTGTATAGGTCGAAGCCGAAAAGTAGGTCATCAACCTGTCTACACCATGAATGATATGTTGATGGTGTAAGTTCAATACACTTGGTGAGATTGATGACGACAAGAGGGACGGTTGGTTCGGCCGGATTGGCGAGAACATTGGAGTTGCTTGTCATGATTTTTTTGCCGTGTGGTTTTAGGGTTTTGTGTAGGTTTTTTTTTTTTTTTTTTTGTGATCGGTATGCTCTGATACCATGTAAAGATAGTGAGAAAAGATGTTTTATTCAATGAGAATACATGAGTATAAATACATGAGAAGGCCTTGTAAGGCAAGCAACATATCTACTAGAATCTAGCTAACTTAGGAAATAATGAGCTAGGAAATAATACAACTAAGGTATAATACAGATTAAGAAAAATATAACAAGTCCTAACTAAGGAAAATATTACAGAGAATATTACACAGAATATAGAAGATATCAAGTACTCCCTCCCCTTCTATATGATCTTCCACTTTGATTTTGGGAAGAAACCAATGAGGAGAAATTATGTGAAGGAAAATGAATGGGAAGAAAAGAAAGTGGGGTCACAAACAATAAGAACCACAAGATGTATACTAAAAAAGAAAGTGGAACATCTTATTGAATTTTCCTAAAGAGGAAATGTGGAACATCTTAGTGAAGGGGAGGGAGTATATCTTTAACACTAGCTCATTGCAACAGGAACCCGCTATTGTTGCAACTTGATGCCATCACCATCATACATTCATATTCTAGGTTTAAGTTTTGTGTATTCATGATAATCTTGTACGGGGTGAGGTCATACATCTTGTACTGTTCGAGTGTAATTGTGTTGGTCGAATTCGAGTATTAAATTTCAGATTTTTTGTCAAACGAAGTGTGCACTTAGTCATATTTAATTCCATTTTAACCACCAGATTAAGACATCTTGAGTTTGTACTAATCAGTAATACGCTTCCCCAATGAACTAACACACTCTCGTTACCGAAGATGTCTTAGCCTGGTGGTTAAGGCCAGGTACTCTGGGACAATAGGTCTCAGGTTCGAATCCTCCATCCCCTATATTGTAATGCGACTAAGTGCGTTCTTCGTTGGACCAAAAAAAAAAGAACTAATACACTCTCGTGTCATTCATTTGTTTACCTTTTACTGTATATTCTTTGTGAGGGATACGTTAATTAAAAGATAAACAAATGAATTAAACGGGAGCAAATAACAATTACTGTACAGTATAATCATTACTGGTGTAATGTTCACACATGCAATGTTCATTTTTTCAGCTCTCGAAACCCCATATCCGATCAAACAAAAAAAGGACTGATTTTCAACTTGTAAATTTGTACATATCATAAGCTACATGAAAAGAAGGGGTAAGCTCAAGTGGTAAAGACTCCCTTACTCCGATCGAGAGATTTAGGGTTCAATTTTCACCTGTGTGATGAATCAAATATCACCTACATGGATAAACACTTTACTTATCAATCATAGTCCGTGTGTTCAACATGATGTCGGATATAGATATGGATACGTTGATTGATCGGAATATTCATGGACCAACTATTCATTTTCATCAATTCAATTTTTTAAATAGATCCAACTTTTTCTCCTTACAAAAAAGAGTTCACGTAAAGAATTAAATAAATGAGAGGGTAATACATTTTGGATATACAAAACAAAATAATCTATCACAAAAATATCTACATATTTTTCCAAGCGAAAGAAAGATCGGCCACAAAACCCACATCAGCAAAACCAATCATCAAAAAAATTGTCATATTCACATGCCGCTAGTCTCCCGTCACTTTGTTATAATGGGTCAAATATTGTTCATTTGTATAGAAAAGACAAAACATTGGTGAGATATTATTGTTCTTTTTATTTTTATAAATGAATAATATTTGACCCGTTAAATTAAAGTAACGGATAATTCAGTCCCAAATTTGTTATTCTCATATTATCAAATATAACATAACTCCTCACTCGGATTCGTTGACTAACCCAAAGCAATCCTCGTCAGTGATTATTATGCTTTATACTACTAATAGAATTTCTCTAGGTAATAAGGAACTTTTCCCTCAAGTATACAACTAACACAAGTATATTAGTAGTTAATTACTACCATTTAAAAAGTCCAACTCCTATATACTCGTCGATCACTTTTGTGTTATTAATAATTACAAAAACAAAATCGGGCTAGTAATTCAACAATGTGCAGGCCATCATCAGACCATTCAGCAACAACATCTCAAACCACCCCCACACACCTAATTACGACCCTCAATAAAATGGAGATGCTTGAAATAATTCCGGTCACTTACACAAGTCTACGGGACTTAATGATGGCCGCGCGCCTTGAAGTTGCGCCCCGGTGTATGAACCGTAAAGCCAGCGATCAGGATATATCCATCAGAAACCCGTTGGTGAAGCAGGCCGCATTGGCCTACTTATCGCCCAGGTCAACGCCCCTGGATGATAACCCTCGTTGGTTTGGGGGTTGTACCTCTTGTGTTGACTTTCTCAGCGCCCTTGTGTTGGGCCGTGTCAAGAAAGTTTTTGATGGCGTTTTTGGTTCTAGTGGAGAAAGTCAGGTCTCGGCTCTGAGTCTCCATAATAATGGTAAGTGAGGATTGATTTGATGCGGCATGTTTTGAGAAAATAAGGTAATGTCGATGCTGACGAGCTGAGCTTTGAATCGAGGGGCAGTACGTTTCTACGCGAGGTAAGTGTGAAGCTAGGGCTAGGATAGTGAAGAATTCAATATCCCCCTCCGACCAAGCTAAGGATACATATTATACCCACAAATTTGTACATACTACGACCTTTTCTTTTCTTTTGTTTGGTTTGTTTGAGGTTTGTGAAGGTAATTAAGGTTAGAAAATTTTGTAAATAGCATTGCGTTCTCTACCATTCAATTGCCTCATTGTTCATTCTTCATTTGTTGTATGAAGTGTCTGCAAATTCTTAATAAGATGATCAACATATATATACTGCTCCAAAATCCTGACAAATGTGTTACTTATTCCGTTTTATTAACGAGCTTGAGTACTCCTATTTTAGTGTTGCACCTAGGATATGCATTGCTCCTCCGTCTTGTTCATTTGTTTATATTTGAGTAAGATACTCTTCACAATAAATATTAAAAACAAACAAATGAACGAGGCGGATGAAGTATTAGATAATTTCTTATTGATTGTGAAGTTAAGGAGCTCATAATCACATTGAGATGGGGATGAGGCGAGCTCTAAGCATGAGTAGTCGACTCAGCTCGTAAAAAGATAATCTTAATTACAATCTACTTTAGGGGGTGTTTTGGTTGAGGGTTTAGGAGTGGATTGGAATGGATTTACTCCATTCCAATGTTTGGTTGAACCTTTTTGGAATGGAGTTGGAACTCAAGGGGTTGTAAATTCACTCCAGTCCCTTGGAATCACAATCTCTCCCCTCACCTCATGATTCCAACTTCATACCTATATTCACACATTACAACCCAATTACAATTAATTAAAGGATCGAGCCAAACAACCATTAATAAATATGAGTTCTAATTCCATCCCTCCCATCTATTAGAATCCAATCCATTTCATTCCATTTGTTTGAACCAAGCAGCCCCCTAATTTATTCATTACGTACTTAAACTAGTTAGCTCGTATCTAAAACGACCTGACCCGACCCGTTTCTTATCGTACGAAAATTTTAATTACTGCATAACAACATAAAAATAATACCCCCTCCGTCCCTAAAAGACTGTCTCATTTCTCTACTACATGTGAGGAGTATTTTAATGGAACGTGACAATTTTAGTGGGACGGAGGGAGCAAGAGGAAGGATTGTTTTCTAGCTAACTTAGCTTAGCTTCATAATATTAGACACGATGATCATGCATACAAATTGAAGGGGGAAATACTTTTCAAAGCTTGGCTGTACTGTACGTGTGAAAAGGAGTTCCTATCGCTTTAGAAG
The DNA here is from genome assembly GCA_958450325.1 of Agrostemma githago. Lineage (NCBI taxonomy): Eukaryota > Viridiplantae > Streptophyta > Magnoliopsida > Caryophyllales > Caryophyllaceae > Agrostemma > Agrostemma githago. Next base: position 55,711,665 of record OY288249.1, on the reverse strand, counting down.
AAGTCACCAAGTCAAGATCATATATATAGCTTGCATCAATATATTATTACCGGTAGTATAATGACATTAAGAAAATGATGAATATTCAATCATATATACTCCCGGCCTAAATTAAAGGGTAGTGTACTACAAAATATATACAGTATAATTAACCATATTTAAAAAAAAGAAAAAAAATAAACCACGTAATTCTCCTGGCTTTAGAATGAGAGATATGTGTTATGACTGTTATCACGGTATTAGTAGAAGTAGGGATAAAGAAGCGTTAGATCTTATCTGAAACCAAGAACAGAAGCTGTGTCGCGACAAGAACGTCACTGTCCTAAAGTTGATTTATGCCCCGTCTGCTGCACACGGCCTCAATGGCACTCAACTCCCAGGATTCCACAACTATACCGTAACTTCAGTGTAGGTGAAGAACGGTTGAATACAGCCAAGAACGTTTGCCAAATAACTTACCCGGAACAGGAAGATATGAATTCTGAGAGTGTATGAAAGTATGTGTGTTTTCTGTGTGACCGAAGAGAAAGGAAGGGGCAGTATATATAATAGAGCAAGGGCAAGAGTTCAATGCACAACATTAAATGCACACTGGAAACTTGCAGCAATCAGCATAGTAATCAGCCTCGGAAATGCACACAATCAGCCTTGGAAATGACAGAGTTTGAAAGGAAAGAAAAAAGGTGCTTCTGGAATAACAGTAATCCGACCACTAAAAATCACCCGCAAGTGGTGCGCCGCAAGCGCTCTACCAAAGCCCAAACCCCGACCCGTCTCGGCTCGGCGCGCACGCGTGTGTGGTGTACGTAATCCTCTCTTGTACACAACTAGTAGAGCATTTTAGTGAGGCATATATAAACACAATGTAGAAGCAATAAATGTTCCATGTGGGATAGTTAATTCCACTAAATGTGCTTCTTTTGAAGCATTAACTCTAACAATCCCCCACATGATTCAAAAGAAGAAGGAAAAAAAAGGAGAAGTTATTGGCAAACGGAGTTTTAGTGTTTAGATGTTCAGTGTCTTGTGGACTTTAACTGACACCCAGTGCGTACAAAAACCTAGAACCATCATTTAGAGGTGGATCGAAGCCTTTAACCTCCTAACGATATTGGTAATAGGTTAGTTGTGCACTTACCGTACTCAAATCATGGCTAGTATTCGCACCATCCATGAACTTATCATGAACGCCAACTGTATATCATAAGTATTTTACTTGGACTTCCCAAGTGCTCTCCAAATGAATCCTGGTACTTCATGAATGCCTCTAGAGATCCTAAAGCCTAAGGATCTCTTGGGGTTTAGAGCAATAACCCCCACATTCACTTAGGTAAATTCATCAGGTTTGACTGTCACAAACCATCCATTTAGGACTATGAATTTATTAAGAGCAGAGGCTCAACCTTACAACACAAGACAGTAAAACTCGAAATAAAACGTATGTCACGCAAAACAGTTACAAAAAGAAATGGTTGTGACATTATGACTCGAGTTCACTGTGACTTCGTTTGACCGCATTTGACCTTAGCTGAGCTAAGTTGGGTATCAATCACAGTTTACTCCTTTACAGGCTTTAAACCCATTTTTCGTGCTGTCTCCAGCACCATCTTTCTACCAAGGCCTTTGGTGAAAGGATCCGCTATGTTCCTCTCGGATCTTACAAAGTCAATTGAGATTACATTTTCTCTGATCAGATTCCTCACTATTCCATGCCTTAGGCGTATGTGTCTCCTTTTCCCATTGTATGTTTGACTGTGAGCTACCCCAATTGCAGCTTGATTGTCACAATGCATGGAGACTGATGGAGTCGGCTTCCCCCACAATGGAATGTCAGCTAGCAGACTCCTAAGCCACTCTACTTCATGTCCTGCCAATTCTAGAGCAATAAATTCAGATTCCATTGTCGATTTGGCAATGCAAGTTTGTTTAGACGATTTCCATGAAATAGCGCCACTAGCAAGTGTAAACACATAACCACTAGTAGATAAGATATCAGGAGAATCGGCTATCCAATTAGCATCAGTATAACCTTCTAGGACAACAGGTGTTCTCTCATAATGTAAACCCAATCCATAGTACCCCTCAAGTATCTCAACAAACGAATAAGGGCCGTCCAATGGTCTTGTCCGGGGTTATGAGTGTATCTACTAAGTCTGCTTACTGCGTAGGCAATATCGGGTCTAGTATAATTCATTAGGTACATGACACTACCTATAATCTTGGCATATTCCTCTTGTCCCACACTGTTCCCGGGGTTTTTAGCCATATCTATACTAGAGTCATAGGGTGAGGACAGAGGTGAACTATCAAATTGATTGAACTTTCTCAGAATTTTTTCCGTGTAGTGAGCCTGACTCAAACATAATCATGTTTTAGTTCTAGTGATTTTCACCCCAAGTATAACATCGGCCTCCCCTAAGTCTTTCATGTCAAAACATGAATTTAGAAAATTTTTGGTAGCATTTACCACATGCATGTTTGTTCCAAATATGAGCATATCATCCACATACAAACATATTATCACACAACCAGAGTCATCATATTTAGAATACACACATGCATCAGAATCGTTTACCGTGAAACCATTGGATATGATAGTTTTGTCAAATTTGTCATACCATTGCTTTGGTGCCTGTTTCAGACCATACAAGGACCTGATGAGCTTGCATACCTTGTTTTCCTGACCAGGAGCCAGAAAACCTTCTGGTTGTTTCATGTAATTCTCTTCATCAAGGTCGCCATTCAGAAAAGCAGTCTTTACATCCATCTGATGAATGACTAAATCATGTATGGATGCAAGTGCAATTAAAGCCCTAATGGTAGACACTTTAGTAACAGGTGAGTAAGTATCAAAGAAATCCAAACCTTTCGTTTGACGATTACCACATACAACAAGTCTGGCTTTAAATTTATCAACTGAGTCATCGGGTTTGAGTTTCTTTTTAAACACCCACTTATTACTTAGGGGTTTACAACCCCTAGGTAAATCTGTTAACACCCAAGTGTTATTACTCATAATAGACTCTATTTCACTATTAATGGCTTGAAGCCAAAAAGTGGAATCAATGGAACTCATAGTCTCTTTATAAGTTCTAGGATCTGTTTCGAGCATAAAAACATTTACAACATACTCATCAACTAAACTCGTTTCGGCAAGGAAAGCGGTCACGAAATCTGGACCAAAACTGGTTTCGGTCCTGGATCGTTTGCTCCTTCGAGGTTCCTCGGGAACTATCGCAGGAGTAGAAGGACGCGTTGTAACAACAGAAGCCAAAGAGTTAGTTTTCATAGGAAAAATATGCTCAAAAATTTTTGCATCTCTAGATTCCTTTATGGCCCCAAAACCGGACGAATCTTTAAGAATAAAGCAGTAAGCGACACTATTCATGGCTTTCCCGATGAAAATACCGTCTACGGTCTTTGGTCCGATTTTGCTTCTTTGAAACGTTGGAATCCCAATCTTTGCCAGACACCCCCACACTTTAAGGTATTTGAGATTGGGCTTGTATCCTTTCCACAGCTCATAAGGAGTCTTACCTGTTTTCTTATGAGGTACACGGTTCAGAACACGACATGCATAAAGAACTGCTTCACCCCACATATTAGAAGGCATTCCAGAACTCAACAACATTGCATTCATCATATTCTTAAGTGATCGGTTTTTGTGTTCGGCAACACCGTTTTGTTGAGGTGAATAGGGGGCAGTCCTTTCATGTATAATCTCATGGGTCTTACAATAGTCACTAAGTGGATTACCGTCGTATTCACCTCCCTGGTCTGATCTTACTCGTTTTATTTTCAGGTCTAATTGATTTTCAACCTCGGCTTTAAACTCTATGAACTTATCTTCAACCTCATCTTTGGTTGTTAATAAATAGACCCTAGTGTAGCAAGAAAAATCATTCACAAAAGTGATATAGTAATGTTTCCCACCCCTACTTGTGGTGTTCTTAAAGTCAGCTAAGTCCGAGTGAATTAGCTCAAGAAGCGTAGTAGAACGTTCCACACATTTATTAAAGGGTGTTTTAGCATGTTTAGCTTCGACACATATTTCACACTTATCAAAATTTGTGTCGCTAAAGTCAGGAATAAGGTCATGCTTTTTCATGTTCTTAATGGAAGTCACATTCACATGTCCTAGTCTAGCATGCCACAAAGAAACAGACTCGGCAATATAAATAGAAGCGGACAAAATCTTATTAATAATTTCTATGTCTAGTACAAATAGTCCACCATTACAAAAGCCTTTACCAACAAAATTTCCATTTCTAGTAAGAACAAGTTTATCAGATTCGAAAGCTAATTTGATACCTGCTTTGTTTAGTAAAGCCCCAGAAATAAGATTTCTTCGAATATCAGGAACATGTAGCACGTTATTAAGTTCAAGAGTCTTACCGGAGGTGAGCTTCAAAGTGACTTTCCCTTTACCAAGTACTTTCACGGTGCTAGAGTTCCCCATAAATACGCATTCCCCACTCGGTACTTGAGAGTAATCCGTGAAGACATCCCGACTGGAGCAAATGTGCCTAGTAGCTCTGGTATCAACCACCCATTCGGAAAAATTGCTTACTAAATTAACTTCTGACACAACAGCAGCAATAATATCGTCATCTTGTTCAGTAAGATTAACATGGGATTTATTGGGGTTCCTTTTACCAGCAGGAGAAAAGCCTTCGGGACAAAATCTAGCTGAGTGACCCGGTTTACCACATGTGAAACAATTTCCCTTGAATTCCCGTTTACCTTCTCCTTTAGAATCCCCTTTGTCATCCCGTTAGAAGGTATTCTGGTTTCTAGTCCCATGAACCTGATGAGACGAATTATTACCCCGTTTTTTACTCTTGTAATGATTCTTAGACTCGGTCAGGTTGGCCATGGAAGAGGAGTGTTCGACTTGCTTACCTAAAGTCTGTATACGGTTTTGTTCCTCAATTTTTATATGAGACACTAGTTCTAAAAGAGTAAAATCCTTTTGTTTGTGTTTCATACTACGAACATAATTTTCCCAAGAAACCGGAAGTTTATCTAATAAACAATTAGCCTGAAAAACCTCACAAATTTTCATACCTTCCGCCATTACCTCTGCACATAGATTCTCATACTCATGAACTTGATCTAAAATGGGTTTCTCATCGACTATCTTGAAGTTTAACCAACGACTGCAAGCATACTTTTTCGTTCCATAATCATCAGAACCATACTTGGTTTTGAGACCATCCCAAATTTCAGTAGCCTTCTTAAACTTACTGTAAATCAAGTACAAAAAAGAAGTCATATAATGCAATAACATCCCCCTACAAGTAACATTATCCGTTTCAAAATCTTTACCCGACTTTTCTGGAGCCTCAGATTTAGTAAGAGTATAAATGACCCCCAATTGAGTTAGAAAAAATTCCATTTTATCTGACCACATCCGATAATTTTTTCCATCAAAAAGTTTTAATCTAGACATGTCGGGTATGAATGGGTTATGAACAATAGCAGTAGGAACGGAAGTGAAAACAGGAGGAGGAGGAGAAGAAGGAACAACATTAACAAGACTACCAACCATGATGAAAAACGAAATTTAAATCAACTTTAGATTGTTATCACGGTATTAGTAGAAGTAGGGATAAAGAAGGGTTAGATCTTATCTGAAACCAAGAACAGAAGCTGTGTCGCGACAAGAACGTCACTGTCCTAAAGTTGATTTATGCCCCGTCTGCTACACACGGCCTCAATGGCACTCAACTCCCAGGATTCCACAACTATACCGTAACTTCAGTGTAGGTGAAGAACGGTTGAATACAGCCAAGAACGTTTGCCAAATAACTTACCCGGAACAGGAAGATATGAATTCTGAGAGTGTATGAAAGTATGTGTGTTTTCTGTGTGACCGAAGAGAAAGGAAGGGGCAGTATATATAATAGAGCAAGGGCAAGAGTTCAATGCACAACATTAAATGCACACTGGAAACTTGCAGCAATCAGCATAGTAATCAGCCTCGGAAATGCACACAATCAGCCTTGGAAATGACAGAGTTTGAAAGGAAAGAAAAAAGGTGCTTCTGGAATAACAGTAATCCGACCACTAAAAATCACCCGCAAGTGGTGCGCCGCAAGCGCTCTACCAAAGCCCAAACCCCGACCCGTCTCGGCTCGGCGCGCACGCGTGTGTGGTGTACGTAATCCTCTCTTGTACACAACTAGTAGAGCATTTTAGTGAGGCATATATAAACACAATGTAGAAGCAATAAATGTTCCATGTGGGATAGTTAATTCCACTAAATGTGCTTCTTTTGAAGCATTAACTCTAACAATCCCCCACATGATTCAAAAGAAGAAGGAAAAAAAAGGAGAAGTTATTGGCAAACGGAGTTTTAGTGTTTAGATGTTCAGTGTCTTGTGGACTTTAACTGACACCCAGTGCGTACAAAAACCTAGAACCATCATTTAGAGGTGGATCGAAGCCTTTAACCTCCTAACGATATTGGTAATAGGTTAGTTGTGCACTTACCGTACTCAAATCATGGCTAGTATTCGCACCATCCATGAACTCATCATGAACGCCAACTGTATATCATAAGTATTTTACTTGGACTTCCCAAGTGCTCTCCAAATGAATCCTGGTACTTCATGAATGCCTCTAGAGATCCTAAAGCCTAAGGATCTCTTGGGGTTTAGAGCAATAACCCCCACATTCACTTAGGTAAATTCATCAGGTTTGACTGTCACAAACCATCCATTTAGGACTATGAATTTATTAAGAGCAGAGGCTCAACCTTACAACACAAGACAGTAAAACTCGAAATAAAACGTATGTCACGCAAAACAGTTACAAAAAGAAATGGTTGTGACATTATGACTCGAGTTCACTGTGACTTCGTTTGACCGCATTTGACCTTAGCTGAGCTAAGTTGGGTATCAATCACAGTTTACTCCTTTATAGGCTTTAAACCCATTTTTCGTGCTGTCTCCAGCACCATCTTTCTACCAAGGCCTTTGGTGAAAGGATCCGCTATGTTCCTCTCGGATCTTACAAAGTCAATTGAGATTACATTTTCTCTGATCAGATTCCTCACTATTCCATGCCTTAGGCGTATGTGTCTCCTTTTCCCATTGTATGTTTGACTGTGAGCTACCCCAATTGCAGCTTGATTGTCACAATGCATGGAGACTGATGGAGTCGGCTTCCCCCACAATGGAATGTCAGCTAGCAGACTCCTAAGCCACTCTACTTCATGTCCTGCCAATTCTAGAGCAATAAATTCAGATTCCATTGTCGATTTGGCAATGCAAGTTTGTTTAGACGATTTCCATGAAATAGCGCCACTAGCAAGTGTAAACACATAACCACTAGTAGATAAGATATCAGGAGAATCGGCTATCCAATTAGCATCAGTATAACCTTCTAGGACAACAGGTGTTCTCTCATAATGTAAACCCAATCCATAGTACCCCTCAAGTATCTCAACAAACGAATAAGGGCCGTCCAATGGTCTTGTCCGGGGTTATGAGTGTATCTACTAAGTCTGCTTACTGCGTAGGCAATATCGGGTCTAGTATAATTCATTAGGTACATGACACTACCTATAATCTTGGCATATTCCTCTTGTCCCACACTGTTCCCGGGGTTTTTAGCCATATCTATACTAGAGTCATAGGGTGAGGACAGAGGTGAACTATCAAATTGATTGAACTTTCTCAGAATTTTTTCCGTGTAGTGAGCCTGACTCAAACATAATCATGTTTTAGTTCTAGTGATTTTCACCCCAAGTATAACATCGGCCTCCCCTAAGTCTTTCATGTCAAAACATGAATTTAGAAAATTTTTGGTAGCATTTACCACATGCATGTTTGTTCCAAATATGAGCATATCATCCACATACAAACATATTATCACACAACCAGAGTCATCATATTTAGAATACACACATGCATCAGAATCGTTTACCGTGAAACCATTGGATATGATAGTTTTGTCAAATTTGTCATACCATTGCTTTGGTGCCTGTTTCAGACCATACAAGGACCTGATGAGCTTGCATACCTTGTTTTCCTGACCAGGAGCCAGAAAACCTTCTGGTTGTTTCATGTAATTCTCTTCATCAAGGTCGCCATTCAGAAAAGCAGTCTTTACATCCATCTGATGAATGACTAAATCATGTATGGATGCAAGTGCAATTAAAGCCCTAATGGTAGACACTTTAGTAACAGGTGAGTAAGTATCAAAGAAATCCAAACCTTTCGTTTGACGATTACCACATACAACAAGTCTGGCTTTAAATTTATCAACTGAGTCATCGGGTTTGAGTTTCTTTTTAAACACCCACTTATTACTTAGGGGTTTACAACCCCTAGGTAAATCTGTTAACACCCAAGTGTTATTACTCATAATAGACTCTATTTCACTATTAATGGCTTGAAGCCAAAAAGTGGAATCAATGGAACTCATAGTCTCTTTATAAGTTCTAGGATCTGTTTCGAGCATAAAAACATTTACAACATACTCATCAACTAAACTCGTTTCGGCAAGGAAAGCGGTCACGAAATCTGGACCAAAACTGGTTTCGGTCCTGGATCGTTTGCTCCTTCGAGGTTCCTCGGGAACTATCGCAGGAGTAGAAGGACGCGTTGTAACAACAGAAGCCAAAGAGTTAGTTTTCATAGGAAAAATATGCTCAAAAATTTTTGCATCTCTAGATTCCTTTATGGCCCCAAAACCGGACGAATCTTTAAGAATAAAGCAGTAAGCGACACTATTCATGGCTTTCCCGATGAAAATACCGTCTACGGTCTTTGGTCCGATTTTGCTTCTTTGAAACGTTGGAATCCCAATCTTTGCCAGACACCCCCACACTTTAAGGTATTTGAGATTGGGCTTGTATCCTTTCCACAGCTCATAAGGAGTCTTACCTGTTTTCTTATGAGGTACACGGTTCAGAACACGACATGCATAAAGAACTGCTTCACCCCACATATTAGAAGGCATTCCAGAACTCAACAACATTGCATTCATCATATTCTTAAGTGATCGGTTTTTGTGTTCGGCAACACCGTTTTGTTGAGGTGAATAGGGGGCAGTCCTTTCATGTATAATCTCATGGGTCTTACAATAGTCACTAAGTGGATTACCGTCGTATTCACCTCCCTGGTCTGATCTTACTCGTTTTATTTTCAGGTCTAATTGATTTTCAACCTCGGCTTTAAACTCTATGAACTTATCTTCAACCTCATCTTTGGTTGTTAATAAATAGACCCTAGTGTAGCAAGAAAAATCATTCACAAAAGTGATATAGTAATGTTTCCCACCCCTACTTGTGGTGTTCTTAAAGTCAGCTAAGTCCGAGTGAATTAGCTCAAGAAGCGTAGTAGAACGTTCCACACATTTATTAAAGGGTGTTTTAGCATGTTTAGCTTCGACACATATTTCACACTTATCAAAATTTGTGTCGCTAAAGTCAGGAATAAGGTCATGCTTTTTCATGTTCTTAATGGAAGTCACATTCACATGTCCTAGTCTAGCATGCCACAAAGAAACAGACTCAGCAATATAAATAGAAGCGGACAAAATCTTATTAATAATTTCTATGTCTAGTACAAATAGTCCACCATTACAAAAGCCTTTACCAACAAAATTTCCATTTCTAGTAAGAACAAGTTTATCAGATTCGAAAGCTAATTTGATACCTGCTTTGTTTAGTAAAGCCCCAGAAATAAGATTTCTTCGAATATCAGGAACATGTAGCACGTTATTAAGTTCAAGAGTCTTACCGGAGGTGAGCTTCAAAGTGACTTTCCCTTTACCAAGTACTTTCACGGTGCTAGAGTTCCCCATAAATACGCATTCCCCACTCGGTACTTGAGAGTAATCCGTGAAGACATCCCGACTGGAGCAAATGTGCCTAGTAGCTCTGGTATCAACCACCCATTCGGAAAAATTGCTTACTAAATTAACTTCTGACACAACAGCAGCAATAATATCGTCATCTTGTTCAGTAAGATTAACATGGGATTTATTGGGGTTCCTTTTACCAGCAGGAGAAAAGCCTTCGGGACAAAATCCAGCTGAGTGACCCGGTTTACCACATGTGAAACAATTTCCCTTGAATTCCCGTTTACCTTCTCCTTTAGAATCCCCTTTGTCATCCCGTTAGAAGGTATTCTGGTTTCTAGTCCCATGAACCTGATGAGACGAATTATTACCCCGTTTTTTACTCTTGTAATGATTCTTAGACTCGGTCAGGTTGGCCATGGAAGAGGAGTGTTCGACTTGCTTACCTAAAGTCTGTATACGGTTTTGTTCCTCAATTTTTATATGAGACACTAGTTCTAAAAGAGTAAAATCCTTTTGTTTGTGTTTCATACTACGAACATAATTTCCCCAAGAAACCGGAAGTTTATCTAATAAACAATTAGCCTGAAAAACCTCACAAATTTTCATACCTTCCGCCATTACCTCTGCACATAGATTCTCATACTCATGAACTTGATCTAAAATGGGTTTCTCATCGACTATCTTGAAGTTTAACCAACGACTGCAAGCATACTTTTTCGTTCCATAATCATCAGAACCATACTTGGTTTTGAGACCATCCCAAATTTCAGTAGCCTTCTTAAACTTACTGTAAATCAAGTACAAAAAAGAAGTCATATAATGCAATAACATCCCCCTACAAGTAACATTATCCGTTTCAAAATCTTTACCCGACTTTTCTGGAGCCTCAGATTTAGTAAGAGTATAAATGACCCCCAATTGAGTTAGAAAAAATTCCATTTTATCTGACCACATCCGATAATTTTTTCCATCAAAAAGTTTTAATCTAGACATGTCGGGTATGAATGGGTTATGAACAATAGCAGTAGGAACGGAAGTGAAAACAGGAGGAGGAGGAGAAGAAGGAACAACATTAACAAGACTACCAACCATGATGAAAAACGAAATTTAAATCAACTTTAGATTGTTATCACGGTATTAGTAGAAGTAGGGATAAAGAAGGGTTAGATCTTATCTGAAACCAAGAACAGAAGCTGTGTCGCGACAAGAACGTCACTGTCCTAAAGTTGATTTATGCCCCGTCTGCTACACACGGCCTCAATGGCACTCAACTCCCAGGATTCCACAACTATACCGTAACTTCAGTGTAGGTGAAGAACGGTTGAATACAGCCAAGAACGTTTGCCAAATAACTTACCCGGAACAGGAAGATATGAATTCTGAGAGTGTATGAAAGTATGTGTGTTTTCTGTGTGACCGAAGAGAAAGGAAGGGGCAGTATATATAATAGAGCAAGGGCAAGAGTTCAATGCACAACATTAAATGCACACTGGAAACTTGCAGCAATCAGCATAGTAATCAGCCTCGGAAATGCACACAATCAGCCTTGGAAATGACAGAGTTTGAAAGGAAAGAAAAAAGGTGCTTCTGGAATAACAGTAATCCGACCACTAAAAATCACCCGCAAGTGGTGCGCCGCAAGCGCTCTACCAAAGCCCAAACCCCGACCCGTCTCGGCTCGGCGCGCACGCGTGTGTGGTGTACGTAATCCTCTCTTGTACACAACTAGTAGAGCATTTTAGTGAGGCATATATAAACACAATGTAGAAGCAATAAATGTTCCATGTGGGATAGTTAATTCCACTAAATGTGCTTCTTTTGAAGCATTAACTCTAACAATCCCCCACATGATTCAAAAGAAGAAGGAAAAAAAAGGAGAAGTTATTGGCAAACGGAGTTTTAGTGTTTAGATGTTCAGTGTCTTGTGGACTTTAACTGACACCCAGTGCGTACAAAAACCTAGAACCATCATTTAGAGGTGGATCGAAGCCTTTAACCTCCTAACGATATTGGTAATAGGTTAGTTGTGCACTTACCGTACTCAAATCATGGCTAGTATTCGCACCATCCATGAACTCATCATGAACGCCAACTGTATATCATAAGTATTTTACTTGGACTTCCCAAGTGCTCTCCAAATGAATCCTGGTACTTCATGAATGCCTCTAGAGATCCTAAAGCCTAAGGATCTCTTGGGGTTTAGAGCAATAACCCCCACATTCACTTAGGTAAATTCATCAGGTTTGACTGTCACAAACCATCCATTTAGGACTATGAATTTATTAAGAGCAGAGGCTCAACCTTACAACACAAGACAGTAAAACTCGAAATAAAACGTATGTCACGCAAAACAGTTACAAAAAGAAATGGTTGTGACATTATGACTCGAGTTCACTGTGACTTCGTTTGACCGCATTTGACCTTAGCTGAGCTAAGTTGGGTATCAATCACAGTTTACTCCTTTACAGGCTTTAAACCCATTTTTCGTGCTGTCTCCAGCACCATCTTTCTACCAAGGCCTTTGGTGAAAGGATCCGCTATGTTCCTCTCGGATCTTACAAAGTCAATTGAGATTACATTTTCTCTGATCAGATTCCTCACTATTCCATGCCTTAGGCGTATGTGTCTCCTTTTCCCATTGTATGTTTGACTGTGAGCTACCCCAATTGCAGCTTGATTGTCACAATGCATGGAGACTGATGGAGTCGGCTTCCCCCACAATGGAATGTCAGCTAGCAGACTCCTAAGCCACTCTACTTCATGTCCTGCCAATTCTAGAGCAATAAATTCAGATTCCATTGTCGATTTGGCAATGCAAGTTTGTTTAGACGATTTCCATGAAATAGCGCCACTAGCAAGTGTAAACACATAACCACTAGTAGATAAGATATCAGGAGAATCGGCTATCCAATTAGCATCAGTATAACCTTCTAGGACAACAGGTGTTCTCTCATAATGTAAACCCAATCCATAGTACCCCTCAAGTATCTCAACAAACGAATAAGGGCCGTCCAATGGTCTTGTCCGGGGTTATGAGTGTATCTACTAAGTCTGCTTACTGCGTAGGCAATATCGGGTCTAGTATAATTCATTAGGTACATGACACTACCTATAATCTTGGCATATTCCTCTTGTCCCACACTGTTCCCGGGGTTTTTAGCCATATCTATACTAGAGTCATAGGGTGAGGACAGAGGTGAACTATCAAATTGATTGAACTTTCTCAGAATTTTTTCCGTGTAGTGAGCCTGACTCAAACATAATCATGTTTTAGTTCTAGTGATTTTCACCCCAAGTATAACATCGGCCTCCCCTAAGTCTTTCATGTCAAAACATGAATTTAGAAAATTTTTGGTAGCATTTACCACATGCATGTTTGTTCCAAATATGAGCATATCATCCACATACAAACATATTATCACACAACCAGAGTCATCATATTTAGAATACACACATGCATCAGAATCGTTTACCGTGAAACCATTGGATATGATAGTTTTGTCAAATTTGTCATACCATTGCTTTGGTGCCTGTTTCAGACCATACAAGGACCTGATGAGCTTGCATACCTTGTTTTCCTGACCAGGAGCCAGAAAACCTTCTGGTTGTTTCATGTAATTCTCTTCATCAAGGTCGCCATTCAGAAAAGCAGTCTTTACATCCATCTGATGAATGACTAAATCATGTATGGATGCAAGTGCAATTAAAGCCCTAATGGTAGACACTTTAGTAACAGGTGAGTAAGTATCAAAGAAATCCAAACCTTTCGTTTGACGATTACCACATACAACAAGTCTGGCTTTAAATTTATCAACTGAGTCATCGGGTTTGAGTTTCTTTTTAAACACCCACTTATTACTTAGGGGTTTACAACCCCTAGGTAAATCTGTTAACACCCAAGTGTTATTACTCATAATAGACTCTATTTCACTATTAATGGCTTGAAGCCAAAAAGTGGAATCAATGGAACTCATAGTCTCTTTATAAGTTCTAGGATCTGTTTCGAGCATAAAAACATTTACAACATACTCATCAACTAAACTCGTTTCGGCAAGGAAAGCGGTCACGAAATCTGGACCAAAACTGGTTTCGGTCCTGGATCGTTTGCTCCTTCGAGGTTCCTCGGGAACTATCGCAGGAGTAGAAGGACGCGTTGTAACAACAGAAGCCAAAGAGTTAGTTTTCATAGGAAAAATATGCTCAAAAATTTTTGCATCTCTAGATTCCTTTATGGCCCCAAAACCGGACGAATCTTTAAGAATAAAGCAGTAAGCGACACTATTCATGGCTTTCCCGATGAAAATACCGTCTACGGTCTTTGGTCCGATTTTGCTTCTTTGAAACGTTGGAATCCCAATCTTTGCCAGACACCCCCACACTTTAAGGTATTTGAGATTGGGCTTGTATCCTTTCCACAGCTCATAAGGAGTCTTACCTGTTTTCTTATGAGGTACACGGTTCAGAACACGACATGCATAAAGAACTGCTTCACCCCACATATTAGAAGGCATTCCAGAACTCAACAACATTGCATTCATCATATTCTTAAGTGATCGGTTTTTGTGTTCGGCAACACCGTTTTGTTGAGGTGAATAGGGGGCAGTCCTTTCATGTATAATCTCATGGGTCTTACAATAGTCACTAAGTGGATTACCGTCGTATTCACCTCCCTGGTCTGATCTTACTCGTTTTATTTTCAGGTCTAATTGATTTTCAACCTCGGCTTTAAACTCTATGAACTTATCTTCAACCTCATCTTTGGTTGTTAATAAATAGACCCTAGTGTAGCAAGAAAAATCATTCACAAAAGTGATATAGTAATGTTTCCCACCCCTACTTGTGGTGTTCTTAAAGTCAGCTAAGTCCGAGTGAATTAGCTCAAGAAGCGTAGTAGAACGTTCCACACATTTATTAAAGGGTGTTTTAGCATGTTTAGCTTCGACACATATTTCACACTTATCAAAATTTGTGTCGCTAAAGTCAGGAATAAGGTCATGCTTTTTCATGTTCTTAATGGAAGTCACATTCACATGTCCTAGTCTAGCATGCCACAAAGAAACAGACTCAGCAATATAAATAGAAGCGGACAAAATCTTATTAATAATTTCTATGTCTAGTACAAATAGTCCACCATTACAAAAGCCTTTACCAACAAAATTTCCATTTCTAGTAAGAACAAGTTTATCAGATTCGAAAGCTAATTTGATACCTGCTTTGTTTAGTAAAGCCCCAGAAATAAGATTTCTTCGAATATCAGGAACATGTAGCACGTTATTAAGTTCAAGAGTCTTACCGGAGGTGAGCTTCAAAGTGACTTTCCCTTTACCAAGTACTTTCACGGTGCTAGAGTTCCCCATAAATACGCATTCCCCACTCGGTACTTGAGAGTAATCCGTGAAGACATCCCGACTGGAGCAAATGTGCCTAGTAGCTCTGGTATCAACCACCCATTCGGAAAAATTGCTTACTAAATTAACTTCTGACACAACAGCAGCAATAATATCGTCATCTTGTTCAGTAAGATTAACATGGGATTTATTGGGGTTCCTTTTACCAGCAGGAGAAAAGCCTTCGGGACAAAATCTAGCTGAGTGACCCGGTTTACCACATGTGAAACAATTTCCCTTGAATTCCCGTTTACCTTCTCCTTTAGAATCCCCTTTGTCATCCCGTTAGAAGGTATTCTGGTTTCTAGTCCCATGAACCTGATGAGACGAATTATTACCCCGTTTTTGACTCTTGTAATGATTCTTAGACTCGGTCAGGTTGGCCATGGAAGAGGAGTGTTCGACTTGCTTACCTAAAGTCTGTATACGGTTTTGTTCCTCAATTTTTATATGAGACACTAGTTCTAAAAGAGTAAAATCCTTTTGTTTGTGTTTCATACTACGAACATAATTTTCCCAAGAAACCGGAAGTTTATCTAATAAACAATTAGCCTGAAAAACCTCACAAATTTTCATACCTTCCGCCATTACCTCTGCACATAGATTCTCATACTCATGAACTTGATCTAAAATGGGTTTCTCATCGACTATCTTGAAGTTTAACCAACGACTGCAAGCATACTTTTTCGTTCCATAATCATCAGAACCATACTTGGTTTTGAGACCATCCCAAATTTCAGTAGCCTTCTTAAACTTACTGTAAATCAAGTACAAAAAAGAAGTCATATAATGCAATAACATCCCCCTACAAGTAACATTATCCGTTTCAAAATCTTTACCCGACTTTTCTGGAGCCTCAGATTTAGTAAGAGTATAAATGACCCCCAATTGAGTTAGAAAAAATTCCATTTTATCTGACCACATCCGATAATTTTTTCCATCAAAAAGTTTTAATCTAGACATGTCGGGTATGAATGGGTTATGAACAATAGCAGTAGGAACGGAAGTGAAAACAGGAGGAGGAGGAGAAGAAGGAACAACATTAACAAGACTACCAACCATGATGAAAAACGAAATTTAAATCAACTTTAGATTGTTATCACGGTATTAGTAGAAGTAGGGATAAAGAAGGGTTAGATCTTATCTGAAACCAAGAACAGAAGCTGTGTCGCGACAAGAACGTCACTGTCCTAAAGTTGATTTATGCCCCGTCTGCTACACACGGCCTCAATGGCACTCAACTCCCAGGATTCCACAACTATACCGTAACTTCAGTGTAGGTGAAGAACGGTTGAATACAGCCAAGAACGTTTGCCAAATAACTTACCCGGAACAGGAAGATATGAATTCTGAGAGTGTATGAAAGTATGTGTGTTTTCTGTGTGACCGAAGAGAAAGGAAGGGGCAGTATATATAATAGAGCAAGGGCAAGAGTTCAATGCACAACATTAAATGCACACTGGAAACTTGCAGCAATCAGCATAGTAATCAGCCTCGGAAATGCACACAATCAGCCTTGGAAATGACAGAGTTTGAAAGGAAAGAAAAAAGGTGCTTCTGGAATAACAGTAATCCGACCACTAAAAATCACCCGCAAGTGGTGCGCTGCAAGCGCTCTACCAAAGCCCAAACCCCGACCCGTCTCGGCTCGGCGCGCACGCGTGTGTGGTGTACGTAATCCTCTCTTGTACACAACTAGTAGAGCATTTTAGTGAGGCATATATAAACACAATGTAGAAGCAATAAATGTTCCATGTGGGATAGTTAATTCCACTAAATGTGCTTCTTTTGAAGCATTAACTCTAACAATCCCCCACATGATTCAAAAGAAGAAGGAAAAAAAAGGAGAAGTTATTGGCAAACGGAGTTTTAGTGTTTAGATGTTCAGTGTCTTGTGGACTTTAACTGACACCCAGTGCGTACAAAAACCTAGAACCATCATTTAGAGGTGGATCGAAGCCTTTAACCTCCTAACGATATTGGTAATAGGTTAGTTGTGCACTTACCGTACTCAAATCATGGCTAGTATTCGCACCATCCATGAACTCATCATGAACGCCAACTGTATATCATAAGTATTTTACTTGGACTTCCCAAGTGCTCTCCAAATGAATCCTGGTACTTCATGAATGCCTCTAGAGATCCTAAAGCCTAAGGATCTCTTGGGGTTTAGAGCAATAACCCCCACATTCACTTAGGTAAATTCATCAGGTTTGACTGTCACAAACCATCCATTTAGGACTATGAATTTATTAAGAGCAGAGGCTCAACCTTACAACACAAGACAGTAAAACTCGAAATAAAACGTATGTCACGCAAAACAGTTACAAAAAGAAATGGTTGTGACATTATGACTCGAGTTCACTGTGACTTCGTTTGACCGCATTTGACCTTAGCTGAGCTAAGTTGGGTATCAATCACAGTTTACTCCTTTACAGGCTTTAAACCCATTTTTCGTGCTGTCTCCAGCACCATCTTTCTACCAAGGCCTTTGGTGAAAGGATCCGCTATGTTCCTCTCGGATCTTACAAAGTCAATTGAGATTACATTTTCTCTGATCAGATTCCTCACTATTCCATGCCTTAGGCGTATGTGTCTCCTTTTCCCATTGTATGTTTGACTGTGAGCTACCCCAATTGCAGCTTGATTGTCACAATGCATGGAGACTGATGGAGTCGGCTTCCCCCACAATGGAATGTCAGCTAGCAGACTCCTAAGCCACTCTACTTCCTGTCCTGCCAATTCTAGAGCAATAAATTCATATTCCATTGTCGATTTGGCAATGCAAGTTTGTTTAGACGATTTCCATGAAATAGCGCCACTAGCAAGTGTAAACACATAACCACTAGTAGATAAGATATCAGGAGAATCGGCTATCCAATTAGCATCAGTATAACCTTCTAGGACAACAGGTGTTCTCTCATAATGTAAACCCAATCCATAGTACCCCTCAAGTATCTCAACAAACGAATAAGGGTCGTCCAATGGTCTTGTCCGGGGTTATGAGTGTACCTACTAAGTCTGCTTACTGCGTAGGCAATATCGGGTCTAGTATAATTCATTAGGTACATGACACTACCTATAATCTTGGCATATTCCTCTTGTCCCACACTGTTCCCGGGGTTTTTAGCCATATCTATACTAGAGTCATAGGGTGAGGACAGAGGTGAACTATCAAATTGATTGAACTTTCTCAGAATTTTTTCCGTGTAGTGAGCCTGACTCAAACATAATCATGTTTTAGTTCTACTGATTTTCACCCCAAGTATAACATCGGCCTCCCGTAAGTCTTTCATGTCAAAACATGAATTTAGAAAATTTTTGGTAGCATTTACCACATGCATGTTTGTTCCAAATATGAGCATATCATCCACATACAAACATATTATCACACAACCAGAGTCATCATATTTAGAATACACACATGCATCAGAATCGTTTACCGTGAAACCATTGGATATGATAGTTTTGTCAAATTTGTCATACCATTGCTTTGGTGCCTGTTTCAGACCATACAAGGACCTGATGAGCTTGCATACCTTGTTTTCCTGACCAGGAGCCAGAAAACCTTCTGGTTGTTTCATGTAATTCTCTTCATCAAGGTCGCCATTCAGAAAAGCAGTCTTTACATCCATCTGATGAATGACTAAATCATGTATGGATGCAAGTGCAATTAAAGCCCTAATGGTAGACACTTTAGTAACAGGTGAGTAAGTATCAAAGAAATCCAAACCTTTCGTTTGACGATTACCACATACAACAAGTCTGGCTTTAAATTTATCAACTGAGTCATCGGGTTTGAGTTTCTTTTTAAACACCCACTTATTACTTAGGGGTTTACAACCCCTAGGTAAATCTGTTAACACCCAAGTGTTATTACTCATAATAGACTCTATTTCACTATTAATGGCTTGAAGCCAAAAAGTGGAATCAATGGAACTCATAGTCTCTTTATAAGTTCTAGGATCTGTTTCGAGCATAAAAACATTTACAACATACTCATCAACTAAACTCGTTTCGGCAAGGAAAGCGGTCACGAAATCTGGACCAAAACTGGTTTCGGTCCTGGATCGTTTGCTCCTTCGAGGTTCCTCGGGAACTATCGCAGGAGTAGAAGGACGCGTTGTAACAACAGAAGCCAAAGAGTTAGTTTTCATAGGAAAAATATGCTCAAAAAATTTTGCATCTCTAGATTCCTTTATGGCCCCAAAACCGGACGAATCTTTAAGAATAAAGCAGTAAGCGACACTATTCATGGCTTTCCCGATGAAAATACCGTCTACGGTCTTTGGTCCGATTTTGCTTCTTTGAAACGTTGGAATCCCAATCTTTGCCAGACACCCCCACACTTTAAGGTATTTGAGATTGGGCTTGTATCCTTTCCACAGCTCATAAGGAGTCTTACCTGTTTTCTTATGAGGTACACGGTTCAGAACACGACATGCATAAAGAACTGCTTCACCCCACATATTAGAAGGCATTCCAGAACTCAACAACATTGCATTCATCATATTCTTAAGTGATCGGTTTTTGTGTTCGGCAACACCGTTTTGTTGAGGTGAATAGGGGGCAGTCCTTTCATGTATAATCTCATGGGTCTTACAATAGTCACTAAGTGGATTACCGTCGTATTCACCTCCCTGGTCTGATCTTACTCGTTTTATTTTCAGGTCTAATTGATTTTCAACCTCGGCTTTAAACTCTATGAACTTATCTTCAACCTCATCTTTGGTTGTTAATAAATAGACCCTAGTGTAGCAAGAAAAATCATTCACAAAAGTGATATAGTAATGTTTCCCACCCCTACTTGTGGTGTTCTTAAAGTCAGCTAAGTCCGAGTGAATTAGCTCAAGAAGCGTAGTAGAACGTTCCACACATTTATTAAAGGGTGTTTTAGCATGTTTAGCTTCGACACATATTTCACACTTATCAAAATTTGTGTCGCTAAAGTCAGGAATAAGGTCATGCTTTTTCATGTTCTTAATGGAAGTCACATTCACATGTCCTAGTCTAGCATGCCACAAAGAAACAGACTCGGCAATATAAATAGAAGCGGACAAAATCTTATTAATAATTTCTATGTCTAGTACAAATAGTCCACCATTACAAAAGCCTTTACCAACAAAATTTCCATTTCTAGTAAGAACAAGTTTATCAGATTCGAAAGCTAATTTGATACCTGCTTTGTTTAGTAAAGCCCCAGAAATAAGATTTCTTCGAATATCAGGAACATGTAGCACGTTATTAAGTTCAAGAGTCTTACCGGAGGTGAGCTTCAAAGTGACTTTCCCTTTACCAAGTACTTTCACGGTGCTAGAGTTCCCCATAAATACGCATTCCCCACTCGGTACTTGAGAGTAATCCGTGAAGACATCCCGACTGGAGCAAATGTGCCTAGTAGCTCTGGTATCAACCACCCATTCGGAAAAATTGCTTACTAAATTAACTTCTGACACAACAGCAGCAATAATATCGTCATCTTGTTCAGTAAGATTAACATGGGATTTATTGGGGTTCCTTTTACCAGCAGGAGAAAAGCCTTCGGGACAAAATCTAGCTGAGTGACCCGGTTTACCACATGTGAAACAATTTCCCTTGAATTCCCGTTTACCTTCTCCTTTAGAATCCCCTTTGTCATCCCATTAGAAGGTATTCTGGTTTCTAGTCCCATGAACCTGATGAGACGAATTATTACCCCGTTTTTGACTCTTGTAATGATTCTTAGACTCGGTCAGGTTGGCCATGGAAGAGGAGTGTTCGACTTGCTTACCTAAAGTCTGTATACGGTTTTGTTCCTCAATTTTTATATGAGACACTAGTTCTAAAAGAGTAAAATCCTTTTGTTTGTGTTTCATACTACGAACATAATTTTCCCAAGAAACCGGAAGTTTATCTAATAAACAATTAGCCTGAAAAACCTCACAAATTTTCATACCTTCCGCCATTACCTCTGCACATAGATTCTCATACTCATGAACTTGATCTAAAATGGGTTTCTCATCGACTATCTTGAAGTTTAACCAACGACTGCAAGCATACTTTTTCGTTCCATAATCATCAGAACCATACTTGGTTTTGAGACCATCCCAAATTTCAGTAGCCTTCTTAAACTTACTGTAAATCAAGTACAAAAAAGAAGTCATATAATGCAATAACATCCCCCTACAAGTAACATTATCCGTTTCAAAATCTTTACCCGACTTTTCTGGAGCCTCAGATTTAGTAAGAGTATAAATGACCCCCAATTGAGTTAGAAAAAATTCCATTTTATCTGACCACATCCGATAATTTTTTCCATCAAAAAGTTTTAATCTAGACATGTCGGGTATGAATGGGTTATGAACAATAGCAGTAGGAACGGAAGTGAAAACAGGAGGAGGAGGAGAAGAAGGAACAACATTAACAAGACTACCAACCATGATGAAAAACGAAATTTAAATCAACTTTAGATTGTTATCACGGTATTAGTAGAAGTAGGGATAAAGAAGGGTTAGATCTTATCTGAAACCAAGAACAGAAGCTGTGTCGCGACAAGAACGTCACTGTCCTAAAGTTGATTTATGCCCCGTCTGCTACACACGGCCTCAATGGCACTCAACTCCCAGGATTCCACAACTATACCGTAACTTCAGTGTAGGTGAAGAACGGTTGAATACAGCCAAGAACGTTTGCCAAATAACTTACCCGGAACAGGAAGATATGAATTCTGAGAGTGTATGAAAGTATGTGTGTTTTTTGTGTGACCGAAGAGAAAGGAAGGGGCAGTATATATAATAGAGCAAGGGCAAGAGTTCAATGCACAACATTAAATGCACACTGGAAACTTGCAGCAATCAGCATAGTAATCAGCCTCGGAAATGCACACAATCAGCCTTGGAAATGACAGAGTTTGAAAGGAAAGAAAGCCCAAAGCCCGGCTTGTGCTCGTGCTCGTGCTCGACTCGGCGCGTGCGCGCGTGTGTGGTGTACGTAGTCCTCTCTTGTACACAACTAGTAGAGCATTTTAGTGAGGCATATATAAACATAATGTAGAAGCAATAAATGTTCCATGTGGGATAGTTAATTCCACTAAATGTGCTTCTTTTGAAGCATTAACTCTAACAATATGAAGGTTAGTTTTTGGTGGCTCTTTTGTTGACTTCATTTGAATTTTATCGGCCCCATGAATCCATCGTTACTCATACAATGCTTAACATGCATGAAAGCATATGTTTGTATTGGATAAATATTAGGATTTTTTGTCAGAAAGCACCTAACATGTAGACTTTCTGCAAAAAAGACACATAGTTTTATTTTTTCTCCAAAAGCACTTTAAATTTACATTTCGTTGAAAGGCATCAAACCTCAATTTCCGTTAAAAAACCGTTAATATTGACGGTGCTCTTCTTTTAATCATTTTCCTTCATCTCTTAATCAACCATTCTCCCTTAATCAGATCAACCTCTCTTTCTTAATCAAACTCAATCAACCATTTTCCTTAATTCAACCCTCATTATTTAATCAAACCCTCGTTCCTAGCTACTCTTCATTTGCATACATCTCAATCAATCTTCATTATTTAAGTCAAAACCACCAAATTTTCCCTCAATCGATAAGTTTTCAATCATAACTTTTCATTTAAGTAAATTAATCATTAAGTCATCAACAACAAATTAAATTTTTGAATTCAATTTCTATTTTTATGTTATTTACCCTTAATTTCGGGTATAATTTTGGGGTAGGTGTGTTAGAGGTTATTAGACAAATTTTTGAGCTATTACAAACTAAGAACACTAATTTTTGTGTTTAAATTTGTGATTTATGAGTAACCATTTGCTATTTTTTTTGTCAATTAATTTTTGGTTTTAATTAGTAACCATTTGTATTTTATTCTTTATGTGTATCATATATAAGACAAGTACTTAAAGATGACATGTTAATTGAGAATATGCAAAAGTGAAGAAAAAAATGTGTGGTTCAATTAAGGGGAGAATAAAAGGGATTTTGGATGAAAATTAAGTTTTTTTGGAAGGGAAAATGGAATATTGTGGCCTTGTGAGAAATAAAGATGATGAGAAAGGGAGATAATAAAGGTCAAGTAAGAAAGAGGGTAAGATTAGAAGTAGAGGTGATCAAACAGCCCAGGCCCATAAGCCCAACCCGGTCCAGCCCTATATTTAAGAGGGCTTGGGCTACGATTTTAGGCCCATAAAAGCCCAAAGCCCGGCCCCAAAGGCCCATGCTAAAAATTGGGCTGGATATGGGCTGTGTTTAAGGCCTTAAGGCCCGGCCCTAAGGCCCATCCGAGATTCATATTATATTATTATAATTTATTGGAATATGGTAAGGAGAAGTCAAATCGCTACTTTACTTGTTAGTTTTTCAAATAACTTGTTAATACTTGTTACTCTATTAATTTGTATGGTACCAAGAGTAATAGACGAGAAATCAAATTGCTCCTTTATCAGTGGACACACGTTAATAAGCTAATTAAAGCAACATTAACATAGATATCGTCTAAGTATGGTAAATAAAACATAATATTTCAATTTATCATGATAATATCCATGTAAATGTTGCTTTAATTAGCTCATTAACGTGTGCCCAATGGGCACACGTTAGAAAAACCGATTATAAATTTGTATGTTTGGTAAAAAAACTAACAATATGCCTATGCAAATAACATGGCCCAAAAAGCTCATTTGGTCCAGAGGCCCATTAAAAGCCCTCTAGGGCTGGGTATGGGCTCCTTAAGAAGGCCAATCAAATGGGCCGGCCCAGCCCAGCCCATGTGCTTGGACTGTTTTTTAACTTCAAGCCCAGCCCAAGGGTTGAGGAAAGAAGATTAAAGGATGAGAACCGTCTATATTGACGGTTTTTTTTACGGAAATTGGTGTTTTGTGCCTTTTAACAAAGAAATGTAAATTTAAGGTGCTTTTGGACAAAAAGAACTATAGGTGCCTTATTTGCAAAAGGCAGAAATGTTAGGTGCCTTTTGACAAAAAACGCTAAATATTACTCCGTATAAGGTTAGTACCGGAAATTAGGGGCGAGTCCAAGTACATCCATGTGTAGCACGTGCTACACCATAAAAAAATGCCACCGGGTGGCGCCGAATCTCAGCGCCACCCTAATTAATAAATAAATAAACAAACTGAAATGCTTTTTTTAGATTTTGCGCCAAACATAAAAGGGTACATATGTAATTTATTATTTATTATAATTTATTCAATTAAGATAATGTTTAAAATAAATTACTCCAAACATAAAAAAGTACTAATGTAGACACCCGCATTTTGACTGCCAGGTGTCTATGGCAGTTTCCCAAAAAACACCCGATGATGATCGGACGCTAACATGCTTCTACGCGCTCGGATACGGGCTCAAATCCATTAATCGTTGGCTAACACACTTACGGAGTACAAATATCACAAAATCAACCTCAAATCCAGGCCCAGCGGGCCGTTTCCAATCAAATAAGGCTAATTTGGGCCGAAACCGACGCCGGAATTAAAACCGACTTTTCACGATTGGGTCAATCCTGGTCAAAGTCGTTTCCGAGACACACAAAACAACCCCTCAAACATCAAAAGCCCAATTCAAATTCAATCTCATCAAATATCCATGGTCAAGGTCCAAGTTAGTGACCCGCGCGACCCAGCTGGGCCACTCGATCGAGTGCCTCACCCACTCGATCGAGTGGGCCCTTATTCAAGCCCGACGGCTGACGCACAAGCCTACTCGACCGAGTCAGCTGCCTACTCGGTCGAGTAACCCTAAACCGGAACCCTAGCTTTTCCTATATAAGCAATCCTTTGCACACACTTCAAAACACCTTTTCAGAACTTTTACCACCTCAAATCCAACCCTAGCACACCCTAGGAAAACCCTAAACTAGCTTTAGGATTCATCAAAACCCGAGCCACCATAACTCGATCTCCATAAACCTCGAAGACTCCCGTGTTATAGCCACGTTTACGAGCCTTAATCCGAGACAAGAACATGTAGGTTGAGGGTGTCAAAACCCCGTTTCTCTCCTTCTCTTCCTTTTTCTCGCGTCGTGTCTACTTCATATGGGTCGTTTTTTATTTATTCCGTTTTTTTGGTATTATCGCATCATTAATATCGATAGTATAATACTAGTATCGATGCACTAAAATACCTATCAATTTGTGTCGAGTATGAGTGATATTGGAATAAGGAAATCCGAATATACAAGTGTACTGCACACGAGTTGACGGTCGCTTGTTCCGATATCCCGATTACTCGATTATTGAGATAGGTCAACTTCAACAATAGTTTTCATATCATTATACCATTATTGTTATTGTTCGCATATCTCATCGATTTCTCAAAAGCAAACATTGTATTTCTATAAGGGTCGAAACCCGTTGACACGGACCCGACATCACAATCCCTAGGGATTTATTCCGATGTCGGAGAAGTCGAGGGAATCAAGTTTTTTTATGTATTCAATTAAAGCGTCGATTTTGGATTCGATACCAATTTCATAATTGGATATCGAGTCTAATAATCAAGTCATACGAATTAATTAACGCGATTTATTGATATCACGATAATTAATTTGAAGCGACTAAAATTAATTTATTTATTCTCTATTTCACTCTAATATTCCATATCGATTCAAATAATCGAGTGTGGAATTAAACGAATATTCAAAAGTTAGAGTCGGGTATAAATTCAACAATATTTATACTCGGTTCAACAAAATTTGCGATTTATAAAAAAACCAAGTCGTGTGTAAATTGTGCCATATTTACGCCCGATACGGCCAAATCGTCAAATTCTCAAAAATCAAAAGCAATTTCGAAATCAATTTTCAATTTGCAAACGAATTACAATTCGTACAGGGGGCGTTCGACCGAGTGCCTAACCCACTCGGTCGAGTGGCACCTCAAAACCGAATCAGAATGTCTGTCACGACACCCACTCGATCGAGTCTCACAGTGACTCGGTCGAGTGGCCGCGTACTCGACCGAGTTGGTCCATAACTCGGCCGAGTACGGTCTGTACCACGAAACAGAAACATCTTTTCAGGGCCCACTCGATCGAGTCTATCGACTACTCGATCGAGTGGCCTCATAACGACCAAAACATGGGTCGCACATCTTCTTTCCTCAAAACTCGATAGTATTTTACGACTTAGGTCAACATGTGCTTAATCAATCACGTGTGTACTATCTCTTCAAACCATGCATCGTCTTGTACATCATTTAATTCAATTCAATTCATTATTGGCACAAACCGTTATTATTCGTTATATCATTGCATCGTTACTAACGCGTTTGCTTGTTTCTCTTGTCAATTTAATTCTTGTTCGTTTATTGTACTAAATGAACCCACATGCTAAATTCCACTTTGACGTAGAATTAATTGCATTAAAATTGACTTAGAAACCCTTTTCAAATTCAATTCACATGTTTAGGGAAAATACTCTTTGCATATCGTTTCCCCGTTTAACTAGCACGCGTATTGTAAGTCACTCGAATTCTTAGTAGAGGCCGCTAATGTGCGGGCGGGGTTGGGTGTCCTTTGTGGGCTTCCCAACACGTACCCTCACCCCTTACTCAGAACCTCGGTTTCCGGATGCCCGAAACCGTTGGCGCACGAGAGTCATTCAATACACAATATCCGATAATGTCGGTATTGGTATCAAATGCAAAGGGACTAGCCCAATAAACTCTGACATCGGAAATGGGCCGTATTTTGTATACGGACCACTACGACATAGAACGGGCTCGAATGGTTCTGAATAACCACAAAATTCGGTGGCGACTCCACTTCGACCTAAATTTCAATTCGATCCGTTTCATATGGAGATTCATTCGCCTACCCAAACCCGCGCGTGGCCGCGTCGGGGTGGACCTATGTCATGTCCACAACTAACATTTATCTTCTAAAATCTTACGTAAATTTAGTCTTCCTGCCTTCCTGGTTACGGGTTTGGTTTCTTCACCATTAACTTTTTTTAACATTAAAACACTTTTTAAACTCGGCTTTAATTTTTTAAAATATAAACATTATAATTAAAGAATATAATAATAATACTATAAAATAAATATAAATATTAAAAATATTTTTTTGACTTAAAAAGTGGTAAATTAAAAATATTTTTTTGACTTAAAAAGCGGTAAAATATTAGGCATTCAGAACTAAAACTGATTCGTATTCCAACCCTAACCCGACACGATTCATATAATGACCCGCTCGAGCCATTTGACGGGTCTAGTTACGAGTACAAGTCTTAAAACTATCAAATTTCTACCTGACCCGTAAATCCGACCGGGTTATTTTAGGACACGAACACGAAATGAGCCGTTAATTTAGAGGTGAAACCCGACTCAAACGGGTCGATCTGTTGATATGATGACGTGTTGTCGATTTCTATATTATGGTCAATAATTTCCGGGACCTCAATTTGCCTGTGTGACAAAATAATTTAATTTTTTGAGAACTTCCAATTCAAGCTCGTAATATATTAATAGTAGTTCCTAAGTGAAAATTGAAATTAGTAACGGTAAGTAACAACTACAGTAAATAAATTGTTTGAATTACTTAAATAGTTAAATACGATAAAATTAATTTGTTTCGACAAAATTATGAATTGAATATTTCACAATTTATTCTTGACATACGAAGAGGTGTCTAACGATAAGAGTTAGCCCGTAGAGACGTAGAGCTATAGAATCGATTCGGTCAGAGCCCAACTTGAGTTCGCTCAACGATCTCAAGAGATCGTTAAATTTAAACCGATCCTGCTCTCAAAAATGCTGGGCTTGGGAAGATCGTTTGACTCGTTTTTAGCTTTTTATGTTTGTACGTACTTTCAATAACAATAAAACAGTACGATAAAAATGTTGGTTTATACTATTACTAGTACAGACCCCGTGCAATGCACGGTATTTATATTATATTTATCTTATAGAATATTTCTTTTAAAATTTAAAATAAAAAATTTATTATTTTATTTTTACTATTTATCGACGGTATAATTTAGAAATAGGAAAATATTTTTTAAATCGCAAAACTAATCAAAATATTTGAGTAATGTCTTGAAATGCACGGAGTATTAAATAACGTGTAATTAATGAAAATATTGTTTATACTCCCTCGTTTCATTGAAAACTTTCACTTTTATTTCCTTTTTCGTAAATTTCTTCGCTTTCTTTTTTGGTATAACTCTTCACTCTTACCTAGGTGACCCACACCTACTCTACACCCTCTCTACTTTTGAATATTTTATTATTATTCTTAAAAAATGTGTCATTTTTTAGGTGGAAGCTTTCATTAAAACAGAGGGAGTATTTTTTATATACTCGGTTTATATCATCTCAAATCTCGAGATACCCACTTCTCTCTTTAACATACCATAAAATACATAAATATTTATCAAAAATTGTATAATAATGTACTTTTTTAATGGTTAGCACGCCGTGATACGTTCTCTTTGTGTAAAAAACTATTCAGATTTTCATTAGAAAATTTAAAAATAAATTAAAAATGGACCGTCTCAGATGTAAGACTTATACTATGTAATTTGTGAAACTTTTTTTATATGGATTTTAATAGTATATTTCGTATTTTGTAGTCTCCCCTACCAAAATAATCATTCTGTATGATAATTATAATCCTCACACTTGAATAAATGAGAAGATCTTAGTGGTATCAAGTGAGTATATACTCCTTCCGTCCCGATGAATTGCTTTTGGCACAAAGAGGAAAAGGTTCAATGATGCAGTGACATGTGAAGCCAAATTCATGAAGAGGTCAAATTACACACACATATAAAACATTCCTAAAATAGAAAGGCAAAGAATTTATTTAGACGCCCCAATATGGAATAGACAAAGAATTCATTGGGACGGGGAGAGTATATCTTTGTAAAAGTTAAAGTAAATAGCCCATTTCAAAAATAAATTTTTTAGATAACTGATTTTTTTCTCAAGGTTAATGACATCATATCTTAAAATTTATCTACTGTAATTATTTTCATAAAAAGAAGTTTTTTTGTCAATTTCTTTAACATTAATGAAAATGAATGGTTTGCGAATTTATTAGTGAAATGTTCTTTTACTTCTCAATTTAAATTAGTCTATTTTTGAGGAAAATGTTAGTAACTGTTATTATCTTAGAGTAGTATATAGAGGATTTGTAGGAGCAATCAAAATATATATTCCATTTTTATATAGTTACTAAATTTTATATCGATATTAAGAATATGATTTTCGAATATGATCAGAAAGATATACAATAATAATCATAATCATAACTATTTTATATTCTATGTAAAATATTGTACGGGATAGTGCAATCTCCTATTAACAAAAATAATGCAACTACTTGGTTAATACGGAATACGATATGTTTATACTTTTAAAAAAAAATTTGATCATACATTTCATATTAAATATTGTATGTGATATCTTCCATTTAAAACATGTGATTTTCGTAATCAATGTAATCAATCGAATTTCCTTAATTACATACTTTCTTTAATTACATACTTTCTGTGGTGTATAGTTTTATGTGTGATGTAGTGATATTTGAATCAGTAAGATGTTAGAGTGTAGTTGGAGAGGAGAAGGGTGACGCACATGAGGTCGAGGGTTTGATTTGCACCTAGCTCATTTGGTCTATTTTTTTTTATTTTTGTTGTGGATAGCTTTAGGCGAGAAAATATATGAGTTGAGTTATTTGGTTAGTGAAAAGGGGGATTAAAAGAGACAATGTTTAATTGTTTGGGTAAACAATTTTTATATTGTCTGCATATTTTTTTACATATGAACAGAAGAGTGAGCGTAAGAAAAAAATACTAAATATTTTAAAGAAAAAAAACAAGTGAGAGATATTAAAACGTTAAAATAAAATTAAAAATAGTTTGTGTGATTTGAACCCAAGCACAACCAATACACGTACAAACTACACAACTCCTAATTAAAGACCACTATACCAACTATATTTATCTATTTATATTTGTAAAAAATTTATATATATTAGAAACGGATTTTATTATATACATGCCTAACTAATCCCTACAATTAAGCTAGATTTTTTTTATATTCCTTCTATACGTATCATAAATAGTTAGTTATTTTTTGACTTTTTTTTAAAAATTATGCATAATATAACTTATTTTGTAAGTGGAGTTCCAAATTTACCCCTTACTATTAACTCATTTTAAATTTAAATTTTAAAGAAGATAAATAAAATAATTCTAGTAAAATACTAAAATATTCTCGGTGATGCACAGATTCGGTGCCACCCGGTGGCGCCATCTCATTTTTATTTTTTTATTCAATTGAAGCATTAATTAAGGTATTAATTACAAAACTATATCTTCAATATATCAAATATCTTCCTAAACGTACTATTCCATATCTTCATAAATTATTTACTCCCCTAATTAACCCCCCAATCAATTTCAGTCTCTTTCTTAATTACCATACTATACTAATTAATACCCTAAATTAATCTCACAATCTCTCTCCCTTCCTTAATTTCAATTTGTACGTTACTACTACTACTCCCTTAGTCTCTCTTTTTCCTAAATCATACCAAACATTTACAATTTTTCAATCAATTCCAAAAAACAATTCTTAACTTTCTCCAATCCCTTTATTCTTGGCTAAGATGATTTTCTATTTAATTATAGTCGATCAATTGCTATAACATTCATCAAAAATAAATTGCGGAATAGCATGGGCGATGAATGGTTGAATGATTGTTTAATTAATTTTGTAGAACGTAATGTATTTTTGAAAGTAACAATCGACGAAATTGTAAAAGAATTCATGAATATGATAACTCGTCGAATAATGTAAGCTAACGTTGTCGTAAAATTGTGTTGTACTACAAATTTTGTGCAAAGTAATTTTTGATCATATCGTCGCCTTTCATGTTGTGCTACACAAAAACTAAATCCTGGACTCGCTCCTGTCGGAAATGAGTACTATTACAGTAACGAAAGTAGGACAAGATTATTGTATTTATTTATAAAGACAAAATAAGATGATAAATAAATAAATAAATAAATAAATACAAATAAGTTGATATAAAATACGTAATATTGAGATATATAGCTTATCTGGATAAAAGACGGTTGTGGCATGACAAGTCACTGTCCTAAAGTCGAATTTGCCCCGTACTCTACACACGGCGGTTTTCCATGACAATCGACCCCCAGGAGTACGTAACTCTCGAAAGCAAGAGAGATATAGAGTGAAAATGTAGATAGAAGAAGAGATGTGTGATTGTTGTGTGTACCTTTGAGTTTTGGGTATTGGTATATATAGTGGTGAATTAAGCATAGTAAATCACGATTTCAACGTAGAAATGATGTATGTCGGAGACTACACAATCAATTACGGGAGACCACATGAGTCAAGAATGAAAAACGCACAAATAGTTTGGAAATATGTTCCAAGACTAATTCCTAGTATTTGCTTCTTTTGAAGCATCAAGTCCAACAGTTTCATCATTTACACAGAGGAAAATACTATAGTATTATACCACCGGATATCTAATGAATTTGAGAGATTTTATTCTTAAATGTTAAACAGAGGTTCCATTTGATAAAAATAAAATTTTGAGATGAAAAGATGTTCACTTGTCAAATACTCAATGAAACCAATAAATACAATAACTATACTCCTAATATATAAGAAACTAGATGGATGCCCGTGCGTTGCACAATTACTAAATAATTATTGATAATGTGTAAATTTTAATGTATGTTGGTGTAGACACCCGCATTTTGCCTGCTAGTGTCTATGGCAGTTGCCGACAAAACACCCGATGATGATCGGACGTAAACATGACTTAATACCACTAGTAGAATTAATGCTATTGGAACCTATCAAAAGGAACCGGTTGTAAGAACAAGAGATTCCTTAGATGACCAAAAAAATAATAGGCACCTGTTGTAAATTGAACCGGTTCCAAAGACCTTATCAATGGAACCGGTTGTTCACTAAAAGAGGTGCCAAAGGTAGTGTCTAAAATTTTTAGACCACATTAAAATACTTTGGCACCTTTTGTAGGTTCAACTGGTTCCAAAGACCTTACCAATGAAACCAGTTGTTAACTAAAAAGAGGTACCAAATGTACATGTTAAAATTTCTGAATATTATTAAAAACTTTTCCATCAACGGAACCTATTTTCCTAACAAATGGTTCCAAAGACTTCTAAATTACAAATCATAAAACACAAAATCCTAAGTTCTCTTCCTTGAAATTTGACCCAATTAACTTAGAAATTGAAAACAGAAAATGATAGAACCCTAAGTTACTTAGAAATTGAAAACACAACACAAAGAACCCAGAAAACATGAAGAACCCAGAAAACATGAAGAACATGAAGAACCCAGAAAACATGAAGAACCCTAATCGGACGAACACGAGTAAGAAGACGAAGACGAAGATCAGACGCACCGATCAGAGGAAGAAGAAGACACGAAGGAGAAGACGGTCGACGAACCCTACCCGCGAAGAATCCAGACGAAACGAAAAACCCAAACACGACGAACCCTAATCGGACGACACGAAGAAGAAGACGAAGACAAAGACCCACAGATCAGAAGAAGAAGAAGAAGAAGACACGAAGCGGAGTCACGACGAACCCTAGACACGAAGGTACCCTAAACTTTTTTTTCTAATTCACAATTACTCTGCTTTTTAATTGCATTTTTGCTTCTTCTGTTTACTCTACTATGGAGTTCTCGCCAATTATCTGCCATTGATTTTCTCCGCCCTTTTTCCGGTAATTTTCTCTATTTTTTCTGTTTTTTTTTTTTGCGATTTTTGTGCTTCGATTGATTGTTTTTTACTGTTGAAATGGATTGAGTTAGTGAGTTTAGCTTGAAAATGATACGAAATGTTCGCTGTGAATATCACGTTTTTTTTACTGTGCTACGAAATGTTCGTTGAGTTAGTGAGTTTAGCTCGTTTTTTTACTGTGACTTTATGCTCAATTTTGTTCCCTTCTGTTGAGAGATGAATATCGCTCACTCTTCTTCTGTAATTATATGATTTGATTTGATCATATAGTTACTATAAACTGTAAATGTGGTTAGTGAGTACAATATGAATGTGTATATAATCGGATGGTTTCGTCATGTAATCTTTTCTCAGTATCTCTATATTTTGAAAAAAGCGCCCAACTTTGATTTCCCCATTCAAAAACCCTCCCCCTCGTGACTCACTCGTCGGCCGTCGTAGCATTCGCCACCTCTACTCCGCCACCGACCACAGGTTGATAAACCCTACTTTTTTCTAATTGCTTTTGGTAGAAATTGATTCCGTGGTGTAGTAGTAGTAGTGAAATGCTTTGGTTCGTTACGAGTTGGAAAAGTAAAGGCAAAGGAATGAGACCCAATATCGAGGGAAAATGGATCACAAATGTGGATTCTTATCATCTGATGTGATATTACCTTACCTGTAAAACTTGCAAGAATGTAGCTTACTTGATGGTTTTAATTAATCAATCTATTGTTGTTTTGTTTTATTTCTTCTACTAGGTCAATTACCGAATTAGAATCCATAATTTAGGATTGAAAGAGAGTTTTAAGTACAAGCACAAGAGACTTAGAACTAGTAGTATAAGTTATGACAAAGTAATTCCCATTTTTTATGTCAAGTATTGTTGTCGGCAGGTTTAGTTATTCAGTGAGTAGGCGGAAAAGGAGTCCTCTAAAACACGAAAACCTAATCGGATCAAAAGTTGGACAGAATTGGGATGGGGATGGAGCAAACAGCAATCTATCCGGAGAATGAGGCGTTAGTACAACACATGAAGAATTGGTGGAAGGAAATGGTGGACAAAAATGGCCAAAAATGCTCTTCAGACTTGGAGTCCAATGTCAACAAGGCTTTCACCAATGTCTGTCGCCATAAATCCCCAATCACTACCTCTAAACACTTTCTGGCTATCAAGTACGTCCTCTCTTTTTCCTTTTCCTTTGTCCCCCTCAAAGTTGACGTACTGGTACTACTTACCAATCTTGTACACTCATCATTGCCGAAACTTTGAGAGATAATTATTTTTAAATGAAAATTTCATCTAATATAAGTAGCTCGGTTGGCTAATACTCGTATGAGAGTGAACCATTTATGTCGTGTTATGTCGGAAAATTAATTTTTTTTGGTGATTCTTAGAATAATAATATATGAACCGCCACTTACATTTAAATTTATTTAGTATTTATATCGAATAAAAAGGTTACCGATGTTTACGTATCGTCCCCAATTTATCAAAATAAATGAAGTTAATCCTTCACATATTAAATAGATATAATTTTTAAGAAATAAATAGATCAAATATTTAGTTTCGTCACTATGGGCCCATTCTTTTTGGTTGAAATTGACTCGTTTGAACTAAATTGAACTGAACTTAATGAGTCTGAACTAAAGTGAAGTGAATTGAATTGAACTAAAGAATTTGTAAGAATTTGTGCCACCGGTGAACTTGTTACTTTGTAAGTCTCAGTGAGCAACAACTGGTGGAACATCATGAGGTCTCTTTTCTCCTCCCTCCTCTGATTTTGTCTACATCATTTTCATTCTCCTCATGCCAACTTTTCATTTATCTCTCGTCCCGCCTGAAAATATTAACTACAATATAGTATTGGAGTATCGGATATGACTGTGGTGCTAGATTTTCAATGTTAAAATTAAGTTTGTCTACAGATGAATAGATGAGCATTGATGTGATTTGTCTTTATACATTTGGTGGTCCGATATGATTCCATTTTAGTTGTTTTATTCTATTGCATGGTGCCCTAGTTCATCTGTTGGAATGAGATTTTTTTTATTGCATGGAGTATGAAAGTAGATGCTTCAATCTGTGAGATTATTTGAATTTTGTGTCTTTTCGAATTGAATTTTTTGAGTTAAGTATCTAATTACGCTGTATTATAGGAATATATGCCCGACGGCTTGGAAAGTGAGTACAAGTCCAT
This sequence comes from Agrostemma githago, assembly GCA_958450325.1. Lineage (NCBI taxonomy): Eukaryota > Viridiplantae > Streptophyta > Magnoliopsida > Caryophyllales > Caryophyllaceae > Agrostemma > Agrostemma githago. The sequence goes on along the minus strand of OY288249.1, from coordinate 55,676,507 downwards.
TGACTAATACTTCGTGTCATACTTTAGGAGATATTCAAAAGGAATTTTCTTAGCTTGTTATTTTTGACAGAGTAGGACGAAATGTTGTTGCTGGCATGACTGGAGGCTTGGCACATCTGCTAGATGAAGATAATACTCTCATTCGAAAGGTCAGTTCACTCTTTGAAGTATTTACATGATTTGATATCGAGATGTATAAGTGGCCCAGCAGAAAAGTTAGTTCTTGCTGAAACCATTGAAGTATTTACATCATTCCTACTGTTTGTACAACCCTGGTTTTAGGGCTTGTAAGCATATACTACATGTTGAAACCTTTTCAGATCAGAAATTAATGAAATAGAATATTTGATGCAATTTTCATAATGGGTCATCCAAAAACTTCTCCCTGATGAACTATAACGCAGATAGTCTGCCTCTCCCTCGTTTAAATTCCTGGTTTCTTATTTAAAAATCTTGAACATCCTTTTCAACTTTTCGCCATATGTTCTGATTTCTATAAGATGAAGAACCGACGAATAGAATCAAGAAGACACGAAGAACTGATGACGAACAAAACCAACGAAGAAACCTATAATTCGCTTTAAGGTAAGCTATTACTTCTATTTTGAAGCATAATCTTCTGCAAATCATTTAGAACATTTTTTATCCCTAATTACTTAAACCTTAATTCGATTTTAATGTTGGATTCTTTTTTCTTACCATCTTTCAGAGGTGTAAGCAATTTCTGTTTGCAATAGCACCTGTTTCAGAAGGATGAATTCCCTATCATTACTTGAAATGAGCTTCATTTGTACTCCTTTGAGTCTTAATTTGTGTGCTTTAAATTCTAAAAAGTATACCATATTATTCAAATGATTGCTTACGTTTTCTTGTTATCACTAGACTCTATATTAAGGTTGATAAAGTTTTGCAAAGTATTGAAGATGAAGCTGACTGGATCTACAAAGATGGGCGTGGATTGCTCGTTGACGGTATATAACCAAGAATATTAAGAAGATTGCAGTATGCATGATATGTAGGATGCTGATACAGTGTAATTTCAGTTTTATGTTAATAAAAATATTGTATTTTTAATTTTGTAGCTATCTTTTAATCAATTAATGTACAAGTATGTATATATATTGTTGACGGGCATTGATTATATTTTATATGCTATTGGTGTGGATTTGAATATTAATTTTTTTTAAAAAAAAATTAATAATTTTGGAACCGGTTGTGATTTAGGGCAGGTTCCAATAGTATACCCTTTGGAACCGGTTCTGAGTTATAGCAGGTTCCAATGAGACACCTTTAGAATCGATTGTGAATTACAACAGGTTCCAATGGTATACTTATGGAACCGGTTGTGAATTACAATAGGTTCCAGTGGTACACCTTTGAAACCGGTTGTGAAATACAACAGGTTTCAATGGTATACCTATGGAACCGGTTGTGATTACAAGAGGTTCCAATCCTATACCATTTGGAACCGGTTTTTCTAACAACCGGTTCCAAAGTTATCTTTTGGAACCTTCCTACAACCGGTTCCAAAGTTTCGGACCAAAGGAATCTGTGGCAGTAGAACCTATGAGTAAAGGTTCCAAAGGGTAGTTTACAATCAGTTCCAAAGGGTTGTTTTCTACTAGTGTATACGCTCGAATACAGACTCAAAATCAATAATATCCGACGTGGGCATTTAGCGGAGTACAAATTAAATCTCTCAAAACCGACCTCAAATCCAAGCCCAGTGGGTCGTTTCCAATAAAATGAGACTAATTTGGGCCAAAACCGACACCAAAAATAAAACCGTCTTTTCACGACCCAAAACCCGGTCCGAGTCAGAAATCGACCTTTGCGAACCTTCTAGAAGCAGGCGCCCATGCAACAAATTCAAATTTCAAAAAAGTTAACCAATCCCTATAAACACTCACCCGCCTGACCCACTCGATCGAGTGAGGTCGACCTCACTCGATCGAGTGAGGTCGACAGCACTCGATCGAGTGAGGTCGACATCACTCGATCGAGTGCAACTGTGAAAATCGAGCAGGCCCTTCTTTTCAGGACACTTGATCGAGTGCACTAGGCCACTCGATCGAGTGACCTTAGGTTGAGGGGCATTTTCTATAAATACCCCTCTCATGCTCTTCACAAATTCAGATTTTGGCAACCCTAATCACCCTACATTTTCAACCTAGGCAACCCTACACTACATACTACACACTACTCTTCATAAAAAACAATCCTAAGCAAAAAAACTGAGCTTTAATCTCTTGAAAAACCGATATAAACCATCTCTACACATACAAACACCATAACTCCGCTTACATCCTCGATACTCCCGCGCTCACGCCGCTATTACGAGTCCATTTCCGAGGCCGATTAAGCATGTAGGTTGAGGGTGTCACCAACCCATTTTCTTCCTTTTCTCTTCTCCTCCTTCTCGTTACACACACACACACACACATATATATATATATATTATATTATACTATATACTGTTATTATCCTTACTATACTAACTCTAACATTTTAATTTTATGTTCGCTAACAATTATTTTGTTGTTACTAACTTTTATTTACGTATTTTAACACTAACACTTTATTTATCATTACATTTTAATTTCCGTTCCTTTTATCGTCATTAATAACTAATACAACGTATATATATAACAATAAAAATTTCGGATCAAACTCGTTTAACTACGGTTTCCGTCTCAAGTCCCGTGTAACCCCTTTACAAGTCGTAACAGAGGTGGCGCTAAACACTTAAGGGTATAACGTGATCGCGGTAAGACGTAGCTATACGCGTTCGATGCCATTTTCGAAATTAGTGCAGAACCCGTTGACGCAAAAATCGAACACCACATAGTCCGTAAGGATTAGTATCGGTGTCGTGACGCGGAGGGAGACAATTTCGTTCTAATCAAGTTTTAATCGACCTTATAACGCTTTTTTACAAAATTCCGATGACGGCCTTATAATTGTATAACGCACGATTATAGGCACCGTAAACCGAGTTGAGTTCAAATAATACAATGTTTTTACGTAACTCGGTTGATCATCGATTTCGAATTAATAAAATACGAAACATTCACCATTTCCGAAGCGAGTTGTAACTCGTACAGGGGGCACTCGACCGAGTGCCATGGGCCACTCGATTGAGTAGTACCCCAAAATATGGGCAGTGAGCCTTTTAGAAGTTCACTCGATCGAGTCATGACTCGATCGAGTAGACTCCTTTATTAAAAAAACGAGAGCTTCCCACATCTTCCGAGCCTCGTCGATTTCTTTTACGACTTTGGTCGTCATGTGTAAAGGCTATCACGTGTCTCCTTTTTCTAAAATCACGCATCCTTTCATCATTCAATCCATTTGCATCATCGTTATCCATATTTTTAATTTTTATCTTGGCTCGTTATTTTTTCCGAATTGTTTTATTGTATTCATTTACGAGTTTTATTTATTTTCGGTGTTTATCGTTTTATAAATGAACCTCGCATGCTAAACAACTCCGACGATAATTTAGATGCATTAAATGACGTAGTCCACACGTAATTCACATGCTTAGTTAAAATGTTGTTTGCATAACATTTCATCGTCAAACTAACGCGCGTACACAAAAATTGAACGGTATCTTAGTAGAGGCCGCTAAGAGCGGGCGGGGTTGGGTGTCCTTCGTGGGCTTCCTAACACGTACTCTCACCCCTTACTCAGAACCACGGTTTTCAGATGTCCGAAACCGTTGGCACACAAGAGTCATTCGATGCATGATATCCGATAACTCGGCGTTGGTATCGTAATGCAAAGGGACAAACTCATAAGCTCTAGCACTAAAAGCGGGCCGTGCTTTGTGCACGAAACGCTTAAATGTAGAGTGAGTTCGAACGGGTCCGAATTCCCATAAAATTTGGTGACGACTCCTATTTCGATTTAAATTTTAATCCGTGATCAATCTTACCACGAGATTCATTCGCCTACCCAAACCCGTGCGTGGCCGCGTTGGGGTGGACCTATGTCATGTCCACAATTTGGTGACTTCGTTGGGGATACCTGATGTACCACTAGTCATCGGGGTTCCTAGGGTGAGACTCGAAAAGAAATCGTTCGATTAATAATGTACGCGTATTAGTTTAATGATTCATGCATAACCCAAATTTTTTCCGGGCCGATTACTTGTGACCGACGTCCCACTATACCGCGATGCATTCCTAAATGGGTGCACTAAAAACTTCTATGGACGAACTCGTATGGGTTTTGCGGCATCTTCTAAGACCAATTCGGCTTTGGAAGTCCGTCCTGATTTACGAGAAAGTCGTGGTTGTTGGTATAGACCCGATTTTGACCAACCGAGGCTTAGTGTAAAGCATACATAGCGTCGTTATATTGCTTGCGTGACAATGTGCTACTCGGTTTCGTGTCATTTCTTTTCAAAAACCATAATTTCAAAAATGCATCTTTTCAAAAATATCCAATTTTCAAAAATTCGGGATGCCACCGAAATTTAGACTTAAGATTTGACTCACAATAGCATATTTTTCTAGCCGGCGTGCTACCTATTTATTTTCGACTTTCGAATTTCCGATCCTATTTTTTGATTTTCGAACCTTTTTTTTAAAAAAAAAAAAATCGTCTCGATTTCCAAGTCTTCGGGACGCCTTTTTTCGATCTTCAAATTTTCGGAAATTCATCTATTCTTTATTCAAATTTCAAAATTTAAACATTCAACTTTCCAAAAATCTTTCTTATTATAGGACCTACCGTTATCCGTGTGTCGGGTCTTTTCATAGTATGTCGAAGGTTTGTAGCGTCGAAACTCCGTCAATCTTACATCACGGGTTTCCTCCCTTTTCCGAGTCCACCTTGTCCTAAAGGCATGACCAACCCGTGTAGGGCATACCCCTACAACGGAAGGTCCGTCTAGACACTCGAGTCAAAAGTCTGGGAAAAAATCTCACGTGGACCTTCTTTTGAACGGGACTCGGCCCACAAAGCCGAATCCTAAGGAAGTCATACCACCCACGAGTCATCCGTCTAGGTGTCTTTCTCGAGTCTTTTTCTTTCTCACTTGGCCTTTTTTCTCGCTCGAGATGTACTATTTTGATTCCAAGATCTGGGTTCGGTTTCTGATTACGCGGTATTCTTACAGACAAGCCACCGTCAACCAGACACAGAAACAAGATGAAGGCAGCTTTGAACAATTTGAGGGCCTCAATGGATACCATGGTCGCCAAACGGACCAACATTGAAACTTAACTAACAGCAATGAGGGCTGACCAAACGGCTGTCGCTGCTCGTGTGACTGCAATGGAGCAAGGGAAGCGCGGTCCGCCGACTAGAGGAACAAGTTCACTTAGCTGGGAGTAACAATATCCATCGGGAAAATAGCCGTGAATACGCCCCGGTGAATGACAAGCTATCCGCGAACATGAATCTCACGGGCTTACCGATGTTTAAGAGAACCGAAGACCCGTTAACACATGTGCGGGCCTTCAAGGAATTCATGGCCATCAAGGGGGTAGATTCTGCAATGTTCAAGAATCTCTTTGCTGCATCCCTTGAGAAACACCCACGGGGCTGGTACTATAGGCTAGACCCAAAAAAATACTCTACTTGGGATGATGTGGCTACGGAATTTGCTCGAAACTATGCTGATAATACCGAGATCCAAACCACGATGCGGTCTTTGGAGATTATGGCCCAAGAGCCTAAAGAAGGCTTTACCAAATATCTTCAACGCTGGAGGGCCGGAAGCCTGAAACTAATCGACAAGTCCAGTGAGAAAACTTTAGTGGAGGCTTTTGTCAAGAATCTCCTCCCCTCCTACTGGGTTCATCTCCGGTACGCTGTTATACCCAATTTCACCACCCTTACTGAAATGGGTATAATGATTGAAGACGATCTGAGGCTAGAGGGCCTTACTAAGGCCTCTGGCAAAGGATACCAAGGGGATTCCTCTTCCACCACTAAGCCCCAAGCTGCAACCCGCAACATTTTCGACGCGGTCAATCTACTAGATGCCCCGTCCAAGAAGAACACCCCACCTCGGGTATTCACTGATATAGTTACCACCTATACTTATGCCTTACAAAGGTTATCCTCTAAAGGTCAAATCCAACCGATAGGCCCAACTCCCGAAGTTCCGATCGAGCGACGTTCCAAGAACTACAATGCCCAAGCTAATTGCCAATACCACCGAGGCAATGGGCACGATACTGAAAAATGTTGGAAGCTAAAGCATTTGATCCAGGACTTGATTGAGAGCGGTAAGATCCCGCTACCGGAGGATAAGCCAAGTAACAAGGAGAATCCTTTCAGCTCCCATGCCATCTTTACCGGGGAGGTGATTGATTGCTCCCATCTTATCTCTCCATTTATTCCGCAAGTAAACGAGATATGGTTCGATGATGAGGACGATGTCTACCTCGCTAAAGAGGAAGCTTTCCCCATTACCCCTGAGGAGATTCGAAAGACTAAATCCCGAGTCTTAGCCAGTAACCACCTTGGTCGTCCTTATCAAGCCACTAGCTCTAGGGATACCCCTATTCCGACAGCCGTCACTGAGCCACTCAGGACGGAAGTCACCCCTGAGGAGCCGACCGCTGAAATGGCTCTCGTGAAGCAACTAAAGAAGACCCGAGTTGACCTCACCATATGGCAACTCCTAGTTAGCTCACAAGAACATCGAGAAGCACTCACTAAGGCTCTCAATTAAATTAAGATCGACTCTCTGGTTACCCCTGCTGAAATGGTAGCCACGGTCCTGCCCCACTAGAAGGGCAAAACTAAGGAAGGAGGCCCACTGATCACTTTCTCTGAAGCCGACCTGCCACCGTTCGGGGCCTCTCATAATTTGGCTTTGTACATCACGGTGATCTGTCGAGGGAAATATCTCCCGATGACCCTAATTGATGATGGGTCCGCTGTGAATGTCCTTCTCTTGAGGACCGCCAAAGCCCTTGGTATTACCGAGGCCGATTATGTTCTGACTGTTCAGACCATCCAGGCTTTTGATGGGAGCCCAAAGTCGGTAGCTGAGGCAATAAAACTGACTGTTATAACGGGCCCAATAGAAAAGGAACTGGAATTTCAAATGATCGATGTCACCTCTTCCTTCAACCTGCTCCTAGGGAGGCCATGGATCCACGCGGTCAAAGCGGTATCCTCCACTCTCCACCGAAAGATCAAGTTGCCCCTGCACGATAATGTTATTACCTTAGAGGCGACCCCAATGACCGTGGCTAGCTGTAACGCCACGGGCCGCACGGACCTCTGGGGATTCGATTTCGTGGGAATGATTGAGGAGGAGTACCTTTTCAGGCCCTACTTCACAACTAGCATCGACACGATGCTACAAAACCTAGGGTACTTTCCAGGGGCTACCTCCCGAACAAATCTTCCATCCGGGAAGATTATCAAGGTCCTTAAAGACAAAGACTCTCACTTCGGCCTTGGTTATGCCACCACTCCGGGCAACGTTGTCCGAGCAGGAATTGAAAAGACATGCAACATCATTAAGGGTATCCATTTGAGCCCTTACAAGTTACAGCCCACGGTTGACTGACTACTTTGTCACGCCGGTATTTGGGGCTATTCAGGTTGGTCTGTACCAATCTAATGTTGTGCACCCCAGGACCCAATTGGCCCGGGACTGCAACTATATTCCGGATGATGTGTTCAATCTCATCCAGTCCGATGTTGCCAACAATGCTGAGCCCGCACTGGGGCTACTTTTCGGGGAAGACACTGTAGCCCCGACTCCGACCTGGTCAACCTGATTCTTCGCAGCAACAAGTTTGACCCAATGAAGCGGATCTGATCAGATGTTGGCTCCGAGACGGGGAACAGGGCTTGGAGGAAGACTGTCAGTCTACTTGAAGGATCTACAAGCTGGTCACTGGAGAAGGAGACATGCCTGAGTCTGAGTCTGAGTCTGAGTTGGAGTCTGAGTCAGAGTCTGAGGTCGAGTCTAGGAGGTCCGGTGCTAGAGTCACTCCTGTAACTCCACTCCCTTTAGTTACTCCTGCTGCTGGTGCTTCAGGGTCTGTTCCGAGCGCCTTACCTATCTCGCCACTGACCAATGATCAGATGGCTGCTCTTTTGGAGCTGTTTTAAAAGTTTTCAATCAATAATAACAACCGTTCTGCTTACGACTTGTCTCTTTTTAATTTTGGTTTCAAAAATATTTTGTTCAATGACATTGAGAAACCCGACGAACAGGTAGCCTTACCTCCACATCTAATCGAGCAACTAGAGCAAAGTGAATCCCGGAATCCGGTAATCGAGGAGACCGAGTCCATTAATGTGGGAACGACCATAGAGCCCCAGATACTTAAGATAGGGTTATCCTTAGATCCCGAGGAAAGACAACAATTCTCGAACCTCCTCCAAGAATTCAAAGATGTCTACGCATGGTCCTACAAGGACATGCCGAGGATAGACAGGGAAATAGCCGAGCACCACATACCGATTAAAGACGGGTGCAAGCCGGTTAAGCAAAAGCTCCGCCGAATGAGGCCCGACTGGTCTCTCAAGGTAAAAGAAGAAGTTGATAAGCAGTTCAAAGTCGGCTTCTGACGGCTCCCCAAATCGGATCGGTCGTTTAGCGAAGGATGGGGGGTCAGACAATATTTGTAGACTCGTAATAACACAAAAACTACTAGAGTAATCATGGTAAGTCGAGGTTGGTCCACAGGGAACGAAACGTAGTATCGAGTTAAAAGCGGCGTGTTTGGAATCTAGATAGGGGTGGTTTCTAAGGGTCGAGACTACACTAGAGGAATAACGATGGAGGTAGCTAGAGGTAATCAATCTAGGAAAAGGTGTTAGGGGGAAGTTGAGATTAGGACAATGGAGTCTAAGAAGGTCGGAATCGGTTTTTTGTCACAACATTGATAAAGGGAGAATGCCTCCTTTCGGTTTCTTCACCCAACCCACCTAAAACCCGCTTTCGCGGCGAAGAAGGGTAAGTCTCAAATTTACGGTAATTTCTACCCTGAGTTTCCTCATATTGATAGAAATGAGTCAAGTTCGGTCTAGTTGGCCGGACTAAAACAACAATGACACAACAACCACAAACAAGATCAATCAACAAGCAAGCAACCCACCAACATCCCTTAATTCAAATAATCCAAGTCCTCATCCCTAAACCCCCAACAAGAAATCTACTCACTAATCATGATGGAAGACAACATAACATCAATAGAAGAGAAGTTGACTAAAACATGCATAATAACTAGATCTACAGAAATTAAGGAAACTATGATAACTAGAGAATAATCTAGAACAACATAAATGAAATCTATAGATTAGGGAGTGGAAGAGAAATGTACCAACTATGAAGATCTACAATAAATAAGAAGATTCCAGAAATAAAGATTGAATCTTTGATGAAGTAAATGAAGAACTTGTCACAAATCCTTCAATAATCCCCTCAAATCTTCAAATAAAACTTTGAATAATCTTCTACAAACTTGAGATGTAGAGAATTGTTGATAAAAAGCTAAGAAAATCTACTACTAAATTACTATGTAAACTACTAGAAATATGGAAGATTTACTAAGGTTACTATAGAATTGTTTACTAATGGATGCCTTTCACTTCTTCCCTCCTTAGCTTAATGGAGAGGTAATAAACAACTAACTAGGGTAGTTGTATATATAGTAATGTCTTAATGGGTTGTTAACCTAAAGCCCAAATCCAACTTTTTGCTCCATTAGTGAGACAATCACCCTTTAATCTTCATGAGGTGGAACTCCGCCCCGTCGTGCACAGACCAATACCGTCGGGTGAAATTTCACTCGGTTGTTTCACCCGGTGAACTTTTTCCAGTTTCACGATTTTGGACACTTTCACCATCGGGCGAAATTTCGCCTGGTGGAGAAGCTCGAAAAATCTTCGGGGAGACACTTTTACCGTCGGGTGAAATTTCGTCCGATGGTACTTCATCGGGTGAAATTTCACCCGGTCATATTTCTGGCCTCTTTTCTTGTCTCATTCTTCGTCGATTGATTGGATGACTTTGAACTTTAAGTTGTGTGCTTTGCTCTTTGGACGTTGTTCCCTTCTCTTGTGCTCATGGAAGCTCGATCGTGATTTCGGTGCCAAATCGTATCAAAATTGATAGAAAAACTACCAAAAGCACGTAAAACGCACAAGAGGGACGCTAATGCGAAAAGTACTCAAAATATGGCGATAATTGCACTTTAAACTCACAAAATGAGGGAAAAACGGGTCTAAATGGGAAGAAAAACAGTCTAAATTTAGCACACAACAACTTCATATAGGTGTCCGAGTATCCGGAATGGGTTGCGAACATCGTACCGGTTCCTAAAAAGGAAGAGGAGGGTAAGGTGCGTGTCTAAGTAGATTTTCGGAATCTTATCAAGGCAAGTCCGAAAGATGATTTTCCGTTACCACACATCGACATATTAGTGGATAACATGGTTGATCATGCCCTTCTATCATTTATGGACGGGTATGCCGGGTACAATCAGATCAAGATGGCGGAAGAAGATATGAGTAAGACCACCTTCACTACACCTTGGGGTACTTACTGCTATACCGTCATGCCATTCGGTCTCATTAACGCCGGGGCCACATACCAACGGACCACTACGACTTTATTACATGACATGATGTATAAAGAAGTAGAAGTTTATGTGGACGACATGATCGTCGAATCCAAAGACCTGGATGGTCACATCACCACCCTAAGAAAATTCTTCACCCGATTGCGCAAATACAACATGAGGCTAAACTCTCAAAAGTGCAGTTTCGGGGTAACATCAGGCAAATTACTGGGTCATACCGTTAGCCAACGTGGTATCGAGGTCGACCCAGCTAAAATCAAAGCCATTACCGAGATGCAACCTCCTAAAACCGAAAAAGAAATAAGGAGATTTCTCGGGAAAGTCCAGTATATCAGCCGGTTCATTTCCAAACTGACCATAGTGTGTGAACCGATTTTCAATAAACTGAAAGTAGGGGAACGGATACTGTGGGATGACAAGTGCCAAGCTGCTTTCGACAAGATCAAGGAAATCTTGTCTGCCCCGCCAGTCTTAATGCCACCTCAACCCGGCTTGCCTTTGTCGTTATACCTAACAACGACCGAGACAGCCATGGGGGCTATGCTGACTCAGACAGTTGACTCTGAAGAACGAGCTATTTATTACATCAGCAAAAAGTTTTTAGAGTATGAATGCAAATATACCATGCTAAAAAAGACGTGCTTAGCTCTAGTTTGGGCCACTAAGAAGCTCCGGCATTATATGCTCAGCTACGAGGTTCAGGTATTATCCAAAATGGATCCAATCAAGTACCTCTTCGAAAAGCCCATTCTCAATGGTAGAATTTCTAGATGGACTCTAATGCTGGCCAAGTTCGACCTAAAGTTCGTACCGTTAAAGGTTATTAAGAGCCGAGTAGTAGCTGAATTACTTGCCGATAGTCCTGTATCGGAAGAAGGACACACCGACACTTGGTCCTTCCCAGCTGAAGATATTTTCCATACCGATACAGAAACATGGGATCTATACTTTGACAGGGCATCCAATTTCCGAGGGTTCGGAGTCGGGATTCTTTTAATCTCACCAAAAGGGGAGCATACCCCCGTATCCATCAAACTGGACTTCGATGTTACTAATAATGCAGTCGAGTACGAAACATGTATCCACGGGCTACAAGCCGCCGCCGATTTGGGGGTCACAAACCTCCGGGTACAAGGCGATTCATCCATAGTCATTAATCAAGCACTTAAAAAATGGAAAACTCGGAGGTTTAATAATAAGTTTCCTTTATTAATTACTTAAAAAAAACTTGATAAACTTGGGAAATTACAAATGCAAAAATTTAAAAATTCAGAAAAATTCAAAAAAAAGCACACGACACTCTAAAATAAATAGTACTCGTAATAATATTCAAATAATGAAAACTAAGGACTCGACATTCAGGGCATCTTGCCCTTTTCCTTGCCCTTGGCCTCTTTGGCCGTCCACTGGCGACGACGTGGAGGCGAGCGCTCCCGAATCACCACGGGAACCTCCTTAGCCCGGACTCGTTTCTTTGAACTCGAGTCCTCGATCACCTCAATTGGCCCAAGACGGGCTCTCACAGGTTCAGGTAGCCGGTCACAGGGGCTTAGTCGGTCTCTGGCCGCTAGTCTTGGCCCAAGTCGTCTCTCCAAGTCGGTCTGGGGGCTTACCCGCCCTCGCATGCCGCTAGCACCGACATCCTTAGCTCGAGTCTTAGTTTGTGACTTAAGACCCGATTCCAATCGGACTAGAGTAGCAGGAGTCTCTCCTTCGTCGAAGAAACCCCTGTTGTCTTTCACCGTCTCCCGACGAACCAATTTGAAGGCCGTCGACCTTCAAAGCTTTGCGAGCCTCCTCCGACTCCTCGAAAGTTCATTTTCGATATGACTCTGAAACCCAAGCGGATTGACAGGGGTTGGGAATGGTCCACATGGGATGAGTTAACCACCTTTGTAGCCACGTGTCACATATAGCGTCCGTCAATTGGAGCGAAACGCTAATAATAGCCTCAGTCTCTGGGATTCGCTGAGACGAACCGAACTGCCTCAGGATGCGGTCCGGATAAATATGAACAGTCTAGTCAAGCGACATGACCACCAGGTAGCGTGCTTGGTCCCTCTTGGCCAATCCCGTAAGTTTCGAAAGAAACCACCAGGCGACGGACCACCTCATCAAGGGACCACCATGAAATATCAGCTCCTCATCCCAATAAGCTCGGTTTACATAATGAGTCGAGCTTATTCGCCGCCTTCTCGAACTAATCTGGGTGCTACGGTAGTTGGGAATACTCATAGGAGACTCTATGATCGATAGACGTTCAGATAGCCAGATTTGATAAAAAAAGGGAATATACAAATTTTTGTGAGGAAGGGGTGGTTCGCTAGAGGCCACTCGATCGAGTACTGCATCTGACTCGATCAAGTAGCCCCTCTGAAAGCAGTGATGAACTCATTTTGTATATATATTTAACCCCAACTTTTCCTTTATTTTGATTCATTTTCTGTGTCCTAGGAGTCGTTTTTCTAGCTTTTTATCCTTCTTTGTTATGCCGGGTATTTTGTCTACGTTTTGTAGGAAACAAGACAAATGAAGGCGATTGAGCTATATTTTGGGCAATGACGAAAGTTGAGCCATGAAATCTACAAGAAATAAGTGATAAAAGTTAGAGGATACTAAGTGAATACTTGAGGAAGGACATGAAGTGAAGAAACAATAAGAAACGACAAAGAAATAAGTTGGAAAGCTCAAACAAATGCAAATCGAGAAGAAAGAACGATCGCGAAAACAAGGGTCAAATTCAAACGTAAATATCTTGCGTTCTACAACTCCGATTGAGCTGCATTTTGTGGCGTTGGAAATCTCTTTTTCTTAGCTTTCCAACGGTATATTACACGTTCAAATCCGATAAGTAACAAAGACACAACAAGCATTTCAAGTTCGTCGTGCAGTGCAGAGAAACCCGAACCGGTCGGGACGAACCCAAACCGGTCGGGACAACCTTGAACCGGTCGGTTCAGACCCGAACCGATCGATTTGAAGCTGTTTCGCGGGATTTTCAGTGTTTAGATTTCGTAACTTACCATAACTCTTATTCTACGTAATATTGTTAGCTGGTTAGTTTTTCCTTATTATTTAGGAAATAAAGGAGAAGATGTTAGACTTCTTATTATTATATATACCCTCCTTGGGGTTAGATTTATTAACACTTTCATATTCATTAGTTTAGTTTAGGCTTTTTATTAGCATTAGAATTCTTCTGGTTTGTAATCATACTTTTAGATCGTTAATCTTTCAGTTCTACGTAATTGGTATTTTTATCTTTTATCTTAGTTTCATACTAGTATAGCACCCGCGTAAATACACGGTAAATTTAGTTTGTTAATATCTATAATTACCAATTGCATGATTTTTGAGATAAGAGGTTTATGTAGATGGTCACAATTAGATTTTTATTATGTACGGAGTATCATTCAAAATAAGGTTGAGTTTGAAATATACTCTGTATTATTTTAATGGCTATTTTTTTAATAAAGAGTATCATGTATTGCTAAAGGTAGGTGTCGATCATTCGACGAAAGTATTTTTAGAAGGTCGTATATTTATAACGTTGGATATCAAATAAAGTTGTGATGACCATCCATTATTCCATCGAGAAGTTTTGAATGAAGAACACATTTATTTTTCGTTGGGTCTCGTATAAGATATACATTTCACATTGGGTCTCACATGAGCTATATGAGATTTACATATTTTTTCCATTGTTTAGGTGACCCATGGTTTAAGTGGTCCATTATATAGTAGCTAGTGATAGTATTAGGCGGAAAAATGGATGGAGGAGAGGGCGACACATCATCATTTTTCTAGTTCCCTATATTCTTTTAGGGGGCGTTTGGTTTGGGGTCTACAGGAAAGGGAAAGGGAAACAATCTTTACCATTCCCTTTGTTCTTGTTTGTTTCATCACTTTTTTCATTCCCTTTCCCTCTTTCATTCCTCCCCATTACCCCTAACCCTTCTATCTCCATTACCCTCACCCCCTAGGGTTTGGATTTTGATTACCCATTACCTACCCTCACCATCATCACCACCAAACCCGTTAATTTTTGACTCGACCCACTTGACCATTTATTTTAGGGTCAAGACTCATATTTTTTGACTCATTGCCCATTTGACCCGATCTTGAGATGACTCATTTGAGACTTGACCCGTTAATTTATTCTATTTAAAATAATGATTAAAAAGTTATTAACAATAACATGATAAATTATAAAAATAATTAAAAAATAAAATTTATATTACTTTTGTTATCATTTAGCAATAAAATAATTATAAAATATTATAATTTTTTTTACAATTTTTAAATTTTAAATACGGTGTAGTTAATATAATAGCAGCATACTCAATAGAAAAAAAATCCAACTTTTTAATTGGTAAAAAGAAAGGCGTCGGAAATTATTTTTTAACCACAACCCGAATCATGACCCATATAACTTAGTTATGGGTCATATCCGACCTGTAGTTGTTTTGACTTAACTCGTATCCATATCCGACCTGTAGTTGTTTCTGATTCCCTTACCTTTTGTAAACAAACAACAAGTAACATCAAAGGGTAACCATTTCCTTTCCTTTCCATACCCTTTGTTGATTCCATTCCCTTTCCTCCTCACCAACCAAACGCCCCCTTAGTATATAGGGGATTGTCTTTTATTATGCTTAATTTCTGCTAGTAGATCCATAATCAAAATTTTTTTTGATTGTAGCTAATTTATTTATCTAGGGTTGAATGGGATCTGTGTTAATTGAATTGGGAATGTTGGTTTAATTTATTGTTTGATTGATCACTCATATGTTATTGCCTTACTACTTGTTTTATATCGTTGTTCGATTAGTTTGAGACGTTGAACTAGTTGAATATTTAGAAACCCGAACCTAAGATCGAAAGCCTGGTAAGGGTAGACTTACAAGTAAGTGGGTAGGATAATCTGGTAAGTTACGAGAGCCCGTCAGAATCTATCCTAAGGTTGACATAAGATCCGAAAGGCCGTGTCTTTGCTCTAAATAACTGTGATTGATTGATTGAATGATTAATTAACTTTACCCAATTTAATTACATAGTGAACCGTAAGACCCTAGATCCTTTTAATATTGTTAGAACCTTGTTATTTTAAATAATCGCATTAGTTTAGATCAAACTCAATTAAAATTGGAATTTAAATAGTTTAGAATCGATTATTAGATAATTAGCGATTTTCATCCGTCTCTCTGTGGATTCGACCCTTACTTACTGCTAACTACCTGTTAGTTGTTCGTTAGGATTATTTTGATTAAGGTGATACGACTTTAGCCTTATCAAGCAGGCAGACGCTCTTCAAGAAGGTCACTCGATCGAGTGACTCACGTACATTAGAATTTTCGCGTAAAAAAAACGTGAGATGTATACCTGCAGAAGACGGACGCTCCCCGTCAGTTGACGGTCCGGGTCAAATCTCCTGGCATCGAGACCCATAATGATTTCCCCCGTCGCTAGCCAAGTTGGGCTATGACTAGTCTTCATCTGGTCAACCACACTGATCAGCTTAATCTGACCAAAGCACGAGTCAGCCTCCATCTTTCCTAAAAAATGTAACGGCGCAGCATGCAAAAGGCTAAAGCCGTACGCCTATGCGCAGCAGTAATCCTCACGTCCTGGATGTTCATAAATTTGTCAGCCAGGTCGAAAAGGGAAATGGAATTTCCCCATACCATACAATCTGTCTCAGCATGACATAAACCTAGGAAGTCCCTCAACCTCCTCCTTGGATCAGGGTAAAACGGAGGAATAGCAAGACGAACGTTAGGGCACCATCCGCCCACGGCTGCAATCTTCTTGGGGAGAGGGCACACTTCCCCTCGTGGAAACGCAAAAACGTGATGGGTAGTATCCCAAAACGTTAGACAGGCATCCAGAAAGTGTGAGTCGACCCTGAGACGTTGAAGTGGGAATAAAGCAGCAATTCCCATCTAGGTCAGTTGAACTTTTTCCTCGTCCCGAAAGTATTGGGACCAAGCCAGAAGCATCGCAGTCAGATTCTCGATACCCATAGCAAATATTTGAGTCTTTTTAAAAGTCTAAAAGATTTCGAGAAGAGAAGAGAGGTGTTTGATTTGGGATGCAAAAAAGTTGAAGCAAGAGTCCTATATTTATAATAGGAAACACTAACAGTATCCCCAACTGTCATGCCTCCTCAGCAGACATGGGCCATGCACGCGCAGGCCTGATCCTAGGTTTCAGATTAAACCCGAGATAGGAATTAAGTCGTCCCGAGCATTCCTAGAGATTTCAAAAAATTTCAATATTTTCGAAAAATCAATATTTTATTCCCCCAGCGTGAGTCGATGTTTCACCTATGTGTTACATGCAAGTTGTTATGTGTCAGCATACAGGTACACCCAAGACTTCAGAAGCAAGTTTCCACGCAGCTCATTTACTCCCAACAGAGCTATCATCATCAGGACATGTATGACCCTCTACTTATGGCCGGCGAGCCCTTCACGTGAGTCTAATGGACTATAAACGACCCGACCGGACAGCCACCAGGTCGTAATCCTCGATTGGCCTGGTAGCTACTTTGACTTTCGCCTTGTCCAAGCCTCAGTCAGAGTGGGGGCTCTATAGACACCCGCATTTTGCCTGCTAGTGTCTATGGCAGTTCCCGACAAAACACCCGATAATGATCGGACGTAAACGTGACTTAATACGCTCAAATACGGACTCTAAATCAATAATATTCGACGTGGGCATTTAGCGGAGTACAAATCTCTCAAAACCGACCTCAAATCTAGGCCCAGTGGATCGTTTCCAATAAAATGAGACTAATTTGGGCCAAAAATGACACAAAAAATAAAACCGTCTTTTCACGACCCAAGACCGGTCCGAGTCAGAAATCGACCTTTGCGAACCTTCTAGAAGCAGGCGCCCATGCAACAAATTCAAATTTCAAAAATGTCAACCAATCCCTACAAACACTCACCCGCCTGACCCACTCGATCGAGTGCAGCTGTGAAAATCGAGTAGACCCTTCTTTTCAGGACACTCGATCGAGTGCACTAGAGCCACTCGATCGAGTGACCCTAGGTCGAGGGGCCTTTTCTATAAATACCCCCCTCATGCTCTTCACAAATTCAGATTTTGGCAACCCTAATCACCCTACATTTTCAACCTAGGCAACCCTACACTACATACTACACACTACTCTTCATAAATAACAATCCTAAGGAAAAAACCGAGCTTTAATCTCTCGAAAAACCGATATAAACCATCTCTACACATACACACACCATAACTCCGTTTACATCCTCGATACTCCCACGCTCACGCCGCTATTACGAGTCCATTTCCGAGGCCGATTAAGTATGTAGGTTGAGGGTGTCACCAACCCATTTTCTTCCTTTTCTCTTCTCCTCCATACACACACACACACACACACACACACACACACACACACACACACACACACACACACACACACACACACACACACACACACACACACATACATACATACATATATATATATTATACAATATATTATTATTATCCTTACTATAATAACTCTAACATTTTAATTTTATGTTCGCTAACATTTATTTTGTTGTTACTAACTTTTATTTACGTATTTTAACACTAACACTTTATTTATCATTACATTTTAATTTCCGTTCCTTTTATCGTCATTTATAACTAATACAACGTATATATATAACAATAAAATTTTCGGATCAAACTCGTTTAACTACGGTTTCCGTCTCAAGTCCGTTTAACCCCTTTACAAGTCGTAACAGAGGTGGCGCCCTTTCGAGGAGCGCCGCCCTAAACACTTAAGGGTATAACGTGATCGCGGTAACACGTAGTTAGACGCATTCGATGCCATTTTCGAAATTTGTGCGGAACCCGTTGACGCGAAAATCAAACACCACATAGTCCGTAAGGATTAGTATCGGTGTCGTGACGCGGAGGGAGAGAATTTTGTTCTAATCAAGTTTTAATCGACTTTATAACGCTTTTTTACAAAATTCCGATGACGGCGTTATAATTGTATAACGCACGATTATAGGCACCGTAAACCGAGTTGAGTTCAAATAATACAATGTTTTTACGTAACTCAGTTGATCATCGATTTCGAATTAATAAAGTACGAAACTGTCACCTTTTTCGAAGCGAGCTGTAACTCGTACAGGTGGCACTCGACCGAGTGTCATGGGCCACTCGATCGAGTAGCACCCCGAAATATGGGCAGTGAGCCTTTTAGAAGTTCACTCGATCGAGTCTTTGCCATGATTCGATCGAGTGGACTCCTTTATTCAAAAAACGAGAGCTTCCCACATCATCCGAGCCTCGTCGATTTTTTTTACGAATTTGGTTGTCACGTGTAAAGGCCATCACGTGTCTCCTTTTTCTAAAATCTCGCATCATTTCATCATTCAATCCATTTGCATCATCGTTATCCATATTGTTCATTTTTATCTTGGCTCGTTATTTTGTCCGGATTGTATTTCCGCCCGTGTATATTGTATTCATTTACGAGTTTTATTAATTTTCGATGTTTATCGTTTTATAAATGAACCTCGCATGCTAAACAACTCCGACGATAATTTAGATGCATTAAATGACGTAGTCTTGTGGACATGACATAGGTCCACCCCGACGCGGCCACCCGCGGGTTTGGGGAGGCGAATGAATCTCCATGAGATGGTCAAATGGAAATTTAAATCGAAGTCGGAGTCGCCACCGAATTTTATGGTTATTCCGAACCGTTCGAGCCCACTCTATGTCGTAGTGGGCCGTGTACAAAATACGGCCAATTTCCGATGTCAGAGTTTATTGGGCTCGTCCCTTTGCATATCGATACAGATGCCGACTTGAGCGGTTAATCGTATATTGAATGACTCTCGTTGCCAATGGTTTCGGACATCCGGAAACCACGGTTCTGAGTAAGGGGTGAGGGTACGTGTTGGGAAGTTCACTAAGAACACCCAACCCCGCCCGCACATTAGCGGCCTCTACTAGGATATCGAATGACGTTTTAATGCGCGCGTTAGTAATACGATGAATGATATGCAAACATTGTTTTCCTAAGCATGTGAGGAATTGAATGGGTTGCTAAGTCAGTTTAATGCATGAAAAATTTAACGTCAAAGTTGAATTTAGCATGTGAGATTCGTTTTAGTATAATAAAACAAACGAAATAAAAAAGATGAATTTGCTACAAAGGATGAACAAACGAGTTAGTATCGATTTGTAAAATAATATAGCAAAAAATAAATATGCGAGATCGAGAAAAATATTAATCGAAATCTGAAAAATATTGTTGAAAAGACGCTGTTTTGTATAAAAAACGATACTCGAAAAATAATAAAAAAAGAACGAAAAAAGGACGCGGCAAGCAGCCGGCCGCGCGGCTCGCCCGGGACGCCGGCGGGTCACGTGGCTGCCTGTTTCGGCGTCGGTTTTCGAAAACTCGATGTTTTTATTAAATCGCGTATGAATATTGCATGATTCGTACTCGACTTAATATTTTCGATATTCGTTATATTCGATAGTTGACTACGAAATCAATATCAAATACTCGGAATAGTTTTAGAAAGGATGTAAATTTTAGAAATCGTTTCGAAGAATAAATAATAAAACGAACGAAAAAGTTGAAAAAGGGAGCTCGGATCTCAGACTCGTACGCGAGTCGCCTGTGTGGGGCGCGACTCGCGTGCGGGTCTGTCCCGTTTTTGCTTGTTATTCGAAAATTGTTATTTTTGACAAATCGCGTACAAAATATGAATTAATTTGTATTCGATTTATGTTTTCGATATTCGTCATACCCGACATTCGATTACAAAATCGATATCGAATATTCGGAATGAATAAAAAAAAGTTTTGTAAAATAATTTGTTTTGAATGAAAAGTAAAAGAAAAGGTTTTTGAATAAAAAAAAGATGTAACGATTTTTTGATATCGTCGAGATCTAAATATAATTCTTTTCGATACAATATTCGATTATAGAAAAATCGATATCGTATGTTTAAGAATATTCGCTATGAAAATAGTTTTTCGTTAATAACGATATTAGAAAAAAAAAAAAAGGAAAACGACTCTTGACCCATAAAAAAAATGGACGAAGAGAAGGAAGGAGAAGAAAGGAGAAACCGGGTTTAGTACACCCTCAACCTACATGCTTTTGTTGACTCGGATCGGGGCTCGTCGGAATGTGGCTAGGCACGGGAGCGTCGAGTGATGTTTGGTTCGGCTAGGGGGTTCGGTTTGGACGAGATGGGTGAAGGGTGTCGGGTATCGGACCGGTTTCCTTCGGGTTTGTAATATCGGTTTCTCGATGCTAAGAAATTATGTATGTGGGAATGACAGAAAGTTGATGTGTATGTTGCTAATAATTGGTGTCGATAATTGATGAATGTGTGGGATTGTATGAATTAATTGTGTGTTGATAATTGATGTCTAAAAGTGTTGGATGGGAGGTCCTAATTATAGAGGTTCCCGACCTTGACTTAGGAGAGATGTGTTTGAACTAGAATTACCGCTTGGGTAAGAAGCTGAGGAGAACGATAATTCCGTTTTCTTGTGAGGGAAGAAAAGGAGTCTCGGCTGGTTCATGCTACTCGGCCGAGTGTTTTACACTCGGTTGGGTGTTTGAATCGGTTTTCGGATAGGATTCCTACTTGAGATCGAATTCTACCCTTAAACGAACTTGTTTATTATTTTGTATAGCTGATTTTTTTGTAGAGTTTGGGTAGGAAATGGACACGTGAGATGCCACGGTCAGTCCACAAGTCTCGGGAAAATCTTTGACCGGGTTTTGACTCGGTCGCTAAAAGACGGTTTTACCCCTGGTGTCGGATTCGACCCAAATTAGTGCTATTTGACTCGAAACAACCCACTGGGCTTGAATTTGAGGTTGGTTTTGCGAAATTTGTACTCCTTAAAAAGCCTAAGCCAAATATCCATGATTTCGAGCCCATTTCCGAGTACGTTAAAGCATGTTAGCGTCCGATCATCATCGGGTGTTTGTCGGAAACTGCTATAGACACCTGGCGGTCAAAATGTGGGTGTCTATAGAGCCCGCACTCTGACTGAGGCTTGGACAAGGCGAAAGTCAGAGTAGCTACCACGCCAATCAAAGATTAAGACCTGGCAGACTTCCGGCCGGGTCGTTTAAAGTCCATTAGACCTGCGTGAAGGGCCCGCCGGCCAGAGACTAGAAATGTACCTGAGTTGATGAAGATAACTCCTTGGGCGATTGAACTCGTCGTATAAGACTTTAGGTGTGCCTATATATGGGCTCATCTTGTTAAATGCCGCTGGGGAGTTATGTGAATTGCGCTGTCGTGATTTGTACCTGTATAAGTTACATAAAATTTTGCATGCAACACGTAGGCGAAACAAATATGACTCGCGTTGGGGAATAAAAATGATTTTTGCCGCATTTTGAAATCGAAGTCCTGAAAGCAACTCACGTGCTAGGAGATAGGTTTCCAAAATTGAAAGAGGTGAAGGAGAAATTTGCAGTTTAAATAGACTGAAATTTGACCTTGTCGAAAAGGATTTTTTTTTCAAATGGCTAAGATTTTGCAAATGAGAATTTGAAAAGAGAGGCCTACCGGCTGACTCGAATTTGGACGCGACAGGACGAGTTGACAGACACGACTGGGACTCTCTAAGGGTTGGACCGTGACTTGGTAAGGAGGTGGGCCACCTAAGATGACGAGACTCTTAAGTTGCACTATTCCGTAGCCTAGGCGAGTGACAACACGGTCGAATCCTCGGAATAGGAAGGATGTGATATGGGGGGATTGCAATAGTCTGTAATGAGACTGTTTTTGCAGGACTTAGCAGTGGAATGCTGTAGACTAGTGCTCTTTTGAATCCTTTTTGATTTTAAGGTACATTTCCAAAGTGGGTATTGCCTCGAGTCCTGACAGATTCTTGTCTTCGACTGAGCCGAGTACTAGGACACACTATAGAAAGGAGGCTAGATTTTGAAAGCATTTGGATTATGTGAGTCGATGGAGAACTTCTGCCTAGGAGAAGCCCCCAGAATGACAAGGCTGACTGTCGAGAACATGACAGTGTCGTGACCGGAATGATGGTGCTTTTTTGAATGTGTGTCAATGTGGGTGGTTGTGCCTCTGTTGAAAGGCTGCCTACGTATTCACGTGTGGTGAAATCAAACCATGCCGTAGTTCAGTGGATTATGGTGCCTAGTTTATTAGGGCTTTGTGTGTAACTAGCCATAGCGATGGTGTAGGCTAGGTGCATTCCCAGTGATGTCTTGATCAAAGGGCTAGAATGGTTAGGATATTGATCCTGTGACTGTGAGCGTTCTCCGGGATAGCCCCCAAAGGTGGTGTGCACTATTTGGGCATGTTCTATGCCGACCGCAGTTTGAGCTCCCGTGTTTGGGGTTGGTAACTGGTTTGAATGAGAAGAATTGGGATAGGATTTTAACGAGTTCTGCTCTCGGGGACTTTAACGAGTTCTGCTCTCGGGGATTTTAACGAGTTCTGCTCTCGGGGATTTGAACGAGTTTTGCTCTCGGGGATTTTAACGAGTTTTGCTCTCGGGGGATTTGACGAGTTTTTCTCTCGCGGGATTTGACGAGTTTTGCTCTCGGGGGATTTGACGAGTTTTGCTCTCGGGTTTGCGTATGGTGATTGTGAATTCTGTTATGTAAAGGGGAAGTCGAGTAAAATGGCTCGAACTTTGATCGGGATAGGTTTTGATAATGCGAGATCTGATTTTCATGTCTGGCCCTAATGGTTAGGGGTATCCTTATGGAGCTTGAATCCTCAAAATTCCGGGATGTCTCTGGCCTGGGTCTCGGGAAGGTCTTGAGGGTTGTAATGTGGGAAGGCTAAATGTGGTGTTAGCTGACCAACTTGATTGTTTCTTCCCTATTTGATGGTATGAGTATTGATAATTGACCGTACCCTGGTCATGGGGCTTCCACTTGAATTGACCGTTGATCATAGTCATGGGTTTTTGGGAGTTCCTTTTTGATCATGGCCAGCACTTTTGTTTTGGGCCTTTTGCTTTTTTTCTTTTTTTCTTGGACTTTTGTTTTTTTTTTGTCCAGTTTTTTTGTTTTGTTTTGTTTGGTTTGGTTGGTCAGACTAACACCTAAGGTAGGGATGGTTAGTCTTATTGGAGGGGTGTTTATTGTGGGAAATGGGCTTGCCTCCTGTCTTTAACCCAAACTAGGAGATTACCTAGATTTGTCATAGGATTCGATACCGCTCCTGCTAAGGGTAGTTATGTGGCTTTCTATACCAGACATGGAACAGGTAAAGGAAAACACGGGTCTTATTTCCTGCAGTCATTATAGATGTGCCTATAATAGTCACGTGCGTGTGCTCACAGTGTATGATGGTGTTCATCATGTTCTCGGAAACACATAAGGAAAGTATATATGAGAAAGAATATTGAAAGCTGATTTTATTGAATTTTGAAAAAGAGGACAGAATACAATTGACTCTTACTCTGACTTTCAAGTTGAAATAAATAGTATATCCTAGACTCGGACTCAGACTTGGACTTAAATCAAATCCGGATTCTTGGATGCATAAGAAGTAGATTGGATGCTTTGGTCATCGGGCCCTGTATAGTCCATGAGGGGCTTTGGAAGTGACAAAGTTTCCAAAACGGGAGTTTTCCCGGCATCGAGGAAGTCTTGAATGAGGTGTTTCAGTTTCCAGCACTGTTCTGTATCGTGTCCCCTCCCTCTGTGGAATTTGCAGTAATGCTCGGCGTTCCATGCTTTGGAGCGTTTTTCCAAAGGTGGGTCGGTTGTTGGGCCTATAGGTAGTATTAGGCTCTTCGGAACCAACCTCTGGAAAGCGACGGTGTAGGACATATCCAAGTGGGTAAATGTCCTTTCCTTTGACTGATTCTTGATTTTTGGAGAGGTGACTTGAGGGTTACCTCCCTCGGCCTTGCCATCTTGAGGATACCGGACAGTTTCGTAAGAGTGTTCACCCTTTAAATGGCTCAGTTGGGTGATAGGTTGTCTTACCCGCTCTAGTTGTGCTAGACGGGCTTGGGTTCTTATAAGGTCCTCTTCGATGATGGTTACCCTGGAACTTAGGTTATCTAGGGCAGTATTGATTTTCGAGAAGATATTGTTAATGGAGCAAGATAGCATAAGCATACTCCCCTGGATATCCCCTTTCTCGACGGCGCGAGATTTGTTATGGTTTGATAGTATCTCGTTCATAGGGTCCCTGATCGGAAGAAACGACAGGTGTTAGAACTCGCCTAAACTCGGTTTTGCGCAAATGCAAGAGAGAGAGTCAAACTAGGTGCGGCCCGGGGGCGGGAATGACTAAGATTCTATGACCGGGCTACTTAAACGTTAATCCAGACAAAATAACGACTGTGACCTAGACTCGACCACGAGACTCGAGCTGTACAAGGATAAGTCCGAAATGGGGCGACCGTATTTGACCGTGCCGTGTGCTTGGACCAACCGTGGTGACCTAATCCTAGGTGACCCGAGTATTCGTAGCGTGGGTACGACTCGAAGAAGGCATCATAAGGACGCCGGTGTAGGATGAACGTAGGGTACTCTCTAGGGTAACCGTGGTTGACTGCTCGGGTGGAGGACAACCCCCTGAGTAAGGCTAGAGACTCAGATGGTGTGACATCTAAGTGACTCGAAAGTGGGATATGTGAGACAACATGTGTAAGACATGACCCTTAGAGCAACCGTGATTGATCGCTCTGCTGAAGGGTAGCCCCCGAGTGGGGAAAAGCCTGAAAAGGAAATGACTCGGATAGGACACCTAGACGGGTGACTCGTGAAAGGTGGGTCTCCCTTAGGATCCAGCTGTGTGGGCTGGGCCCTGTTTGAAAGGAGGTTTACGTGAGACATTCCCCAGACTTTGGACTCGATAATTGTGTAGACGGGCCAACCTTCGTAGGAGTATGTCCTACGTAGGTGGGCTTTGCCTTAGTCAAATAAGGCGGACTGGGATAGGGAGGAAACTCGTGATATAAGATCGACGGAGTTTCGGCGCTAAAGACTTTGACGACTTATGACACGACCCGACACTGCTAAATACGGGAAGTCCTAAGAAGAGGAAGGTTTTGAAAAAGAGATTCTTTTGGAAAATCCGAGAAGTCTCGGTGGATGGCCCAATTTTTTCGAAAAAACGGAAAAGTGCATCGGGCCATAATTTTGAAAGTTCGAAAAAAAAAATCGAGTTTTGAAATGGGCAGAATACCGGCTGGAAAATAGGCTACTTTGAGTCAAATCGTAAATCCTAATTTCGGTAGCATTCCGGGGTTTTGAAAAGTTGAATATTTGGAATTTTGAAACTTGAGTATCGAGAAAAGGAATTTCCGACAATTCGAAAATTGAAGATGAGATCCCGAAGATTTGAAAATCGAAAACGGCATCTCGAAGATTTGAAAATTGAAAATGGTATCTCGAAGATTTTAAAAATCGAAACTGGTATCTCGAAAATTTTAAAATCGAAATTGAATTTTGAAAATTCGAAAATCGAATGGTGGATCGGAAATTCGAATTTTGAAATGGGCAGCATGCCGGCTAGAAAATAAGCGTGTTTTGAGTCAAATCTTAAGTCTAAATTTCGGCAGCTTTTCGATTTTAAAAATTTGAATATTTTCGAAAAGATGCATTTTTGAAATTTTGGAATTTTGAATATCGAAGATGAATTTCCGAAAATTTGAAATTTGAAAACAGGATCCCGACTTTTAAAATCGACGAAAATGTCATCGGGCTTGAATTTTTTTGAAAAGACAGAAATTTTGAAATGGATTTTTGAAAGCCCGAAGAGAAGTTCGGGGAATGGCCCGGTTTTGTTCGAAAGAAAAAAAAACGAAAATCAAACCGGGCGACGGTTTTGCAAGTTCGAAAATAGTTTCGAGTTTTAAATTGGGCATAATACCGGCTAGAAAAAGGGCTATTTTGAGTAAAATCGTAAATCCTAAATTCGGTATTTGACCCGGGTTTTGAAATTGGATATTTTGAAAAAGGATGCAAAATTTTGAAAATGACGTTTTTTTGAAAAAGGTGTGGATCAAGTAGCACGTAGTCATGGAAACAGTATAATGACACCATGTATGCTCTTAAGCTAAGTCTCGGTCAGTCTATAAGGGTCTATACCAGTGTACATAGCCTATCGAGAATCGGGGCGGACTCCCTAACTCGAGTTGAGATTAGGACATGCCGTAAAACCCATACGAATCGGCTAATGGACACCTTTGACATAACCAATTTGGACTATATCAATGGTATAGTGGGACGTCGGTCACCAGTACCGGCCCGGGAAAAATGGGGTTATGCATGAACCGTAAAACTAAAACGCGCATTGTACTAGTCAAACGATTTCTATTCGAGTCTCACCCTGAGGATACCGAAGGTTATTAACTCATCAGAAAATCCCCAGCGGAGTCGCCAAATTGTGGACATGACATAGGTCCACCCCGACGCGGCACGCGCGGGTTTGGGGAGGCGAATGAATCTCCATGAGATGGTCAAATGGAAATTTAAATCGAAGTCGGAGTCGCCACCGAATTTTATGGTTATTCCGAACCGTTCGAGCCCACTCTATGTCATAGTGGGCCGTGTACAAAATACGGCCCATTTCCGATGTCAGAGTTTATTGGGCTCGTCCCTTTGCATATCGATACAGATGCCGACTTGAGCGGTTAATCGTATATTGAATGACTCTCGTTGCCAATGGTTTCGGACATCCGGAAACCACGGTTCTGAGTAAGGGGTGAGGGTACGTGTTGGGAAGTTCACTAAGAACACCCAACCCCGCCCGCACATTAGCGGCCTCTACTAGGATATCGAATGACGTTTTAATGCGCGCGTTAGTAATATGATGAATGATATGCAAACATTGTTTTCCTAAGCATGTGAGGAATTGAATGGGTTGCTAAGTCAGTTTAATGCATGAAAAATTTAACGTCAAAGTTGAATTTAGCATGTGAGATTCGTTTTAGTATAATAAAACAAACGAAATAAAAAAGATGAATTTGCTACAAAGGATTAACAAACGAGTTAGTATCGATTTGTAAAATAATATAGCAAAAAATAAATATGCGAGATCGAGAAAAATATTAATCGAAATCTGAAAAATATTGTTGAAAAGACGCTGTTTTGTATAAAAAACGATACTCGAAAAATAATAAAAAAAGAACGAAAAAAGGACGCGGCAAGCAGCCGGCCGCGCGGCTCGCCCGGGACGCCGGCGGGTCACGTGGCTGCCTGTTTCGGCGTCGATTTTCGAAAACTCGATGTTTTTATTAAATCGCGTATGAATATTGCATGATTCGTACTCGACTTAATATTTTCGATATTCGTTATATTCGATAGTTGACTACGAAATCAATATCAAATACTCGAAATAGTTTTAGAAAGGATGTAAATTTTAGAAATCGTTTCGAAGAATAAATAATAAAACGAACGAAAAAGTTGAAAAAGGGAGCTCGGATCTCAGACTCGTACGCGAGTCGCCTGTGAGGGGAGCGACTTGCGTGCGGGTCTGTCCCGTTTTTGCTTGTTATTCGAAAATTGTTATTTTTGACAAATCGCGTACAAAATATGAATTAATTTGTATTCGATTTATGTTTTCGATATTCGTCATACCCGACATTCGATTACGAAATCGATATCGAATATTCGGAATGAATAAAAAAAGTTTTGTAAAATAATTTGTCTTAAACGAAAAGTAAAAGAAAAGGTTTTTGAATGAAAAAAAGATGTAACGATTTTTTGATATCGTCGAGATCTAAATATAATTCTTTTCGATACAATATTCGATTATAGAAAAATCGATATCGTATGTTTAAGAATATTCGCTATGAAAATAGTTTTTCGTTAATAACGATATTAGAAAAAAAAAAGGAAAACGACTCTTGACCCATAAAAAAAACGGACGAAGAGAAGGAAGGAGAAGAAAGGAGAAACCGGGTTTAGTACACCCTCAACCTACATGCTTTTGTTGACTCGGATCGGGGCTCGTCGGAATGTGGCTAGGAACGGGAGCGTCGAGTGATGTTTGGTTCGGCTAGGGGGTTCGGTTTGGACGAGATGGGTGAAGGGTGTCGGGTATCGGACCGGTTTCCTTCGGGTTTGTAATATCGGTTTCTCGATGCTAAGAAATTATGTATGTGGGAATGACAGAAAGTTGATGTGTATGTTGCTAATAATTGGTGTCGATAATTAATGAATGTGTGGGATTGTATGAATTAATTGTGTGTTGATAATTGATGTCTAAAAGTGTTGGATGGGAGGTCCTGTTTATAGGGGTTCCCGACCTTGACTTAGGAGAGATGTGTTTGAACTAGAATTACCGCTTGGGTAAGAAGCTGAGGAGAACGAGAATTCCGTTTTCTTGTGAGGGAAGAAAAGGAGTCTCGGCTGGTTCATGCTACTCGGCCGAGTGTTTTACACTCGGTTGGGTGTTTGAATCGGTTTTCGGATAGGATTCCTACTTGAGATCGAATTCTACCCTTAAACGAACTTGTTTATTATTTTGTATAGCTGATTTTTTTGTAGAGTTTGGGTAAGAAATGGACACGTGAGATGCCACGGTCAGTCCACAAGTCTCGGGAAAATCTTTGACCGGGTTTTGACTCGGTCGCTAAAAGACGGTTTTACCCCTGGTGTCGGATTCGACCCAAATTAGTGCTATTTGACTCGAAACAACCCACTGGGCTTGAATTTGAGGTTGGTTTTGCGAAATTTGTACTCCTTAAAAAGCCTAAGCCAAATATCCATGATTTCGAGCCCATTTCCGAGTACGTTAAAGCATGTTAGCGTCCGATCATCATCGGGTGTTTGTCGGAAACTGCTATAGACACCTGGCGGTCAAAATGTGGGTGTCTACAAGTCCACACGTAATTCACATGCTTAGTCAAAATGTTGTTTGCATAACATTTCATCATCAAACTAACGCGCGTACACAAAAATCGAACGGTATCTTAGTAGAGGCCGCTAAGAGCGGGCGGGGTTGGGTGTCTTTCGTGGGCTTCCCAACATGTACCCTCACCCCTTACTTAGAACCATGGTTTCCGGATGTCCGAAACCGTTGGCACACGAGAGTCATTCGATGCACGATATCCGATAACTCGGCGTCGGTATCGTAATGCAAAGGAACGAACTCATAAGCTCTAGCACTAAAAGCGGGCCGTGATTTGTGCACAAAACGCCTAAGTGTAGAGTGAGTTCGAACGGGTCCGAATTCCCATAAAATTCGGTGGCGACTCCTATTTCGATTTAAATTTCAACCTGTGATCAATCGTACCACGAGATTCGTTCCCCTACCCAAACCCGCGCGTGGCCGCGTCGGAGTGGACCTATGTCATGTTCACAGTTGGAGTATTAATTTGGTTGTGTATGCAAATGATATTGTGTTAATTAAATTAACTATTTGAAATTTTACACGGTGTACCGATAACGTTACTAAATCTTATAATACTTCCCTTTATAATTATTAATTGTGACGAAGTGGTTAGGATTACTTCAAATAATTGTCATTTTGAAGAATTAACATTACTTATCAATGTTTATCTTACGGGGAAGATCCTGAGCGAAATCAAGAAGTGAGACGGGCTAAGAAAATTATGATTAATTTTTTAAATTTAATCATTATAATTAAAGAGTAATGTTATTTAAATAAATAAAATTTAATATCAATAATAATTTTTTTACTTAAAAAGCAGTAAAAAAAATTAGGCGTTCGAAATTATTTATGTACTCCCTCCGTTTATATCCAAACTATATATATTTCTTTTTAGTCCATTCAAATCTACTTGTCACATTTCCCTTTTGGTCAATTATTATTACACTTTTACTTTTATCTCTCTTTTATCTTTTATTATATAAAGCTGCAACATTTAAAGACACCATATTGCGCCACCTAGGATTGTGACGAGGATGATGAGGTGGATCATACGTGGCATCCAATGTGGCAACTTAAAAACCTTCATATTCAGCATTTAACTGCCCAAATATTTACGGTTACTAATTGTTTTTAAAAAAAATGTCACTTTTGTCAAATAAGAGAAGTTACAGCAAGAAACAGTCAAATAAAAAACCACCTAACTCCCATAGTCCCATGAGTCCCATCTTTTTAACTCCTCACTCCACGATATAATAGTAATAAAAAATACCTCCTATTATCTTTTCTTTCTCTCCCCATCTCATAGGACACCGATCACCATGGATCCAAAATATTGACTCCTGTCATCTCCTCTTCTTTCTCCATCTTAGTCAATAAAAAAAATTCGGCCCCATGGTGACTACATATCTGTGATTTCGGTAGGGGTTTTCGTTATTTTGATGATTGATTAGGGTTTGGGGATGAGACTTGAGAGAGTAATCCATGGCGGAACCAAGATTTCTAATTACAAAGTAGTCGTATTGTTCTATTAGCAGCAACATCACAGATTCACAATACTCTCATTGTGGTCTCTCTACCAACATGGTGTCGTTACTTTGACTACAAGCTTGAATACTCCATGGCTATCAGTGGGAAGGTATCCTTTTCTTCATCTTCTTTATTATTATATGCATTATCAATTTACCCCATTTCTTTCTTGCTTTATTTATTTTTGTTGATTTTGTCAAGAATTTGAGTGATTTATTGATGGATTTTGTTTTGTTTGGTGAATTACGGAGAAAGTTTGATCCTTTGGGTTTTTTAAAAAAAATATCATGCATTATTAATTTGTTATCAATGTTCAATCATATAGTCAGTATTAATTTGGGTTTTTAATTGAACTGAGATTGATCTTCAGTTTTTTATTAAAATAAATGGCAAGTGATAGACATACACTCATTGTATGAGTTGTACTATACACCATCAATGTAAGCATGTCACTTGTTCACTCAAAAGAATCTATTTTTTGCAAGATTTTTCATTAATTCATCCTCCCACCTCCCACCTCCCACCTCCCACCTAACTCTTACCTACTTTCTCACATGATTTTTTTTTTTGTTTTTTTGTTTGTTTATTTAATAACTTCAATTTTAATACTTCATATTTTTATACGCGTATTTTTATATCCTATATTATACGTGTATTTTTATACGGTGTTGTATTCTAAATGTATCTATACGTTAGTGTTATGGTGACGTATTTTATATCCAAATATATTTTGTTACGTATTATTACACTGTATTTTATACGTATGTTATAGTTACGTATTTATATAGTCTTAATATACTCCCTCCGTTACAACCATTTGTATATGTTTGCTTTATGCACGTACGTCGATACTCGTTTTCTTTTATCTATATCTTTAGCTACGTGTTACTAAAAATTATAAAAAAAAATTGATATTCATAATGTATTTTATTAGACGATTTAAACAAAATCTCACATGACTATCTTTTATCTTATATATTAGAAGTTATATTGAAGATTCTCATCACTTATAAATAGTGTTAAAAAGCCAAATGTATACAATTCGTTGGAACAAAGAGAGTATTAATTTATTTATACTTTTTGTTTATGTACACCCCAATACATATTTGTAGTGTATTTATACGGTATTTATATTTTATTTATACATTTTTATTTATACTCTATTACGTTTAGTAAACTTTATTTGTGCTTTATTTTTATTTTAAATTTTTTATAGAAAAATAAAATTTAAGATGTTTTAAAAACAATATTTTCGGAAGGCATTTTTTAGTAGTGTAACTATATTAGGTGTATTCTGGATGTATACGGGTTAAAAGTATTTGTTCTTTAATTTTAATTTTCTTAAATTTTTTAATTTTGTGAATTCTTAAATTTACATTTTTTTTACTTGGGCCGTAGCCAGAGATAGTTTGTGAAATGTAACTGAAGTGCAAATTATTTCAGTAATATATTGTTGCTCAGTTGGTTCTTGGGTTGGTTACTCCTAGGAGTGTTCACCGGTCCGGAACCGGACCGGACCGGTTCCGGACCGACCCGGTTTGGACCGCAGACCGGCGGAGGGGAGAAGGAGAGACGGGCGACCGGACCTGGGGTGGGTAAAACTGGACCGGACCGACCCGGCTAGACCGGTCCAAAAACTGGACCGACCCGCATAGACCGGCAGAGCTGTTCTGTGTGGGCTGTTTTGTAGCTTTGTCCGTGGGCTTGTACTTATTTTATGGCTTTGGGCTATTAATTGTACAACTTCCAAGTTGCAAGACTTACGACTAAAACTAATCTACATGACTACAATATATAAACGCGTCGGAATAAGTAAATATCAAGTAATATATCGTCTTGAAAAAAGTAATATAGCGTCTTAAACCAAATAATCAATAAAAAGTCCAAATCCTAACAATGACTTAGGCCCTGTTCTTTTCGGCTGAAACAGGGCTGAGCTGAGCTGAGCTGGTCTGATAGAAGCTGAGCTGGACTGATAGAAGCTGAGCTGAGCTGAGCTGAATTAAAAGAAGCTGAAACTAATAACTACTTGCATAAATTATCTAATAATATTTTAAAAAATGAAAAAAAAAATATAAAAATTATAGCACTAAATAATAATAATAATAATAATAATAATAATTAATTATAATAATAATAATAACAATAATTAATTAATTAATTAATAATAATAGTAATGATAATAACAACATCAACATAGTACTCACTCCAATTCATTTGATTTCTACTTCTGTTTTTTTAGTATTTGGCAATAGAAAATATTATGTATATATCTTTGATTATGTAATATACAAAATTTTCAATTTTGATATTCTTAAATCTTAATACAATACAAATAATACATATTCTAAACACTAAAAAATAGTGTTATGACTTATGAGTTACGCATTCGTATATGCAGCTATAAACTCGTGGAAAAAATGTAACAAAGTTATAAAATTACCTATGTGGGTATGCAGGATGCGGCTATGAATTTTTCGGTGTGAATTTTGAAGCCTGTGAATATTACTCTGTATTTGTGATTGTGAACCGAGAAGATGGCAGATGCAAAAAGAGGATATTAACGTAATAACTTGTTTATGTAATGTTAATCAATCAAGAATTCAAGATGAGTAAATATATGAGTAATGATATATTTGATTCCTTAATGTTAGGGAGTAGTTTACTAGTTTATGAGATTGTTTTTTATCATTCAAATTATGGTAGTTGATTTATAATTAAAAATCTGAAATATTTCATAGCAAAATCTTTCCAAATCTCACCTTATTTTCCTGGTTTTAGTATCTTGATTCAAAATTTGCAAAGATTCTTGAGTAGCCGATTTGTAGTCGGTCTATGTCAAGTAGTACCGAGTCACCCGCGGGTCTGGACCGGTTAAGACCGGTGACCGGAGACCCCAATTCTTCAACCCGGCGATCGGACCTGAGGGTTGCCGGTCCGGTCCAGTCTGCCCCTCACCGGTCCGGACAGGTTCGGTTCACCGGTCCGGGTAGTGCACTGAACCGCCCTAGTTACTCCTATAAAACTCCAATGTTCGAGCCCTGATGATGACAACTTTCCATTATTTTTAGCTCCTGGTTGTTTTAGCTAGAATTAATTTTGTTGGTTGGTCTCACAAGAAATTTTAAAAAAAAAATTTTACTAATGAGATTTAAATTGCTTTTTAATGAATTTCGGGGAGATTGTATATCGTCAGTAAATTTACACAACTACACAATTTTTACTACGTACGTAATATTTATTCACATAGTTATATAACATGACTACATATTTTATTATTTTCTCCGTAAAAAAAAATTGCCTCGCACGATTGACCCGTTCACAGTAAATCAACAAAAACATTGTCTACTGTAACATACAAACTAAAACGTAGAAACAAATTCATATAAAAAATTACACAAAAGAAATATTCCGCAACACAACATTTTAAAACATTAAATATAAAATACGTAAACATTTAAATTGCTTTTGTTTCTGCGTTTTATTTCTCTTTTGTTGGTTCGAACCCCCTAATTACGTATCAAATTATTGGGACGGTCTCACGAGAATTTTTTAAATTTTTTTTTACTAATGACATTTAAATTGCTTTTAAATGAATTTTGGGGAGATTGTATATCGTCAGTAAATTTACACGACTACACAATTTTTACTACGTGCGTAATATTTATTCACGTAGTTATATAACATGGCTACATATTTTATTATTTTCTCCGTAAAAAAAAATTGCCTCGCACGATTGACCCGTTCACAGTAAATCAACAAAAATATTGTCTACCGTAACATACAAACTAAAACGTAGAAACAAATTCATATAAAAAATTACACAAAAGAAATATTCTACAACACAACATTTTAAAACATACAAATATAAAATACGTAAACATAAGGTACAAGTATAAAGCGTACATGTACAAAGAATACAAATACAGAGATTAGAAATATACGAGCAGAGTATACGTACATATATGGTAAAAGTAAAAAAATACGAAATACTAAAAAAACTGAAAAGAAAAAAAATTAATAATTACTCAACATAACTTATACAATAAATCAATGCATTTAATAACGAGTATTTAATGAGGGAATCTACAAAATTTAGATGAAAAAAAAAAATTCTAAAATGGACACGTGGCAACTTGTAACTGGTGGTGTACACACCCCCTCATACACTCATTGTATGTGTAACCTTTTTGAAAAAAAATACATTGAAGATTGGTCTCAGTTGAAGCATAACTTTCACTTACTTATTGGTGCCTAACTTTGTTGCATAACTTTCACTTTGTTTATTCATCTCTGTACAGTAAGTTTTTCATTTGGATCTCAAACAATCAACAAAAACAAAAATTAAAAAACAACCCAAATTAATGAAGGGAATCTACTAACTCCATTAATTTCCCCTTTTTGTTATGAGATCATTTCAGTATTGTGTCTTATGAATTGCAATATTAATGAAATGAGTATTTTAAGATATTATTCAGTAATTTAATATTTTTAATAAAATTACTGAATAGTTAGGAGTAAAATATTATTAATACTCCTAAATAATTTACTTATAACTTAATTCATATTATAACTTATATAGTGAGCAATAAAGGATTGAATATAATGTAATGAAATGAGCAACTAGATTTGTTAATTTATTCATCTTTGAATAGAATTATTATTAAATTATTTCATGAATGGGCAAATGTTCATTTGCTTGGTCATTGAAATTATGTTCATTATTGCTCATTTCAATAATTTGTTCATGAAATTAAATTTATTCAAATTATTTGTAACAAAATAATTCAGCTTTGCTAATTTGTTCAAATTTGAAATAAAATTATTCAATTTGAACAATGCTCATTTAAACATTTAAGGATATAATATATCTTTATAATTGAATAATCCTCTATTTATTTTATTAATTAAAAGAATAACAACTTACTAAAAAGTTCCCTCCAAAATGTATCATGCGTAATATAAAAATAAATAATGATACTTCAAGTAATAAATAAAACAAATTAATTAAATTTCATATAAGACAAAAAAACTCAAAATAATTTGAATAAAGTTACAATAAGAAAATCATTAAAGTAAAAACAAATATAGTCACTTCATTTTTCTAAATAATATTTTTACTTTTCAAGATTAATCTCTCTTCAATGTTTAAAAAAACATAGAATCAGTAGTGTAATTTTTTGAAAAAAAAATGCTATTAAACAATTTAAGATTATGTTACTCACATGAGTAATTAATTCTTAATATTAATTTACATTCCCTTTCCCGCCTACTTTTGCATGGGCTATTGGTTGGGCTTATCTTCATTGGATCATATAATTGTTAAGGAGGTTGGGCTGATCCATAGATCAATCTAAATTATCAATCTAACGTGATCCATATAGTAACGATCTTATTACTCAATCTCAACCTTGTTAATTTATGTAATTTAAGTTGATTGACGTCATTGATATAATTAAATTACATCAAGAAATAATTATGATCCATATATCAAGTAATGATTATAATAATTATGTGATGAATATATCAATCTACATTATTTTTCATACTCCCTCTTATTACGAGTATTCCTCACACTTACCTTTTTGAGTTTAGTTTGGTTTTCTTATCATTTATTTTTTTGGATGTACTTTTGACAATTAATATTAGTATTATTAATTAATATTAGTAAAATGTCGATGGTAATCTTACGAAATTTGTAGTTTCTTTCACTATATCAATTGATTTTGTAGTTTTTTTGTTTTGTATTCATGATAATTGGTGTCGTTATGGATGCTAATTTTAATGGGCGGTGTCATTTGAATTTAATAAGCAAGTATTGTATTATTGTTGTACATTAGGCAACTTCTTCCCAAATTAATATTTTAATCCATAAAATATTGTGGTGACGACGCATCATCGTTTTTCGGTGAGGATGAATATGAATGCTTTATTTGACATTACTTTTACTAAATTAGAAAAGGGTAAAAACCTTTTTATACACCATCAGTAGCTCAAGAGATATGTAATCTTTTTTCAATCGTTGTTGAAGTTTTTCTTTTTTCATTTAACACAATTCGTCCTCTTAAATTGGCACCAAATACTTCTTTGTTTAACTTACTTAACGAAATTTCTTTGCTTCTGATTGCATTTACGTATTTTCAATGTTTTTTTTTGTAGTTTAGTATACATGACTTCTAATGGTGGTATTTAAACAATTCATCTTTGTTTGTGTAACCATGTTCTAGGCGGTTATGAATAGTTGTTAAAGTGGGTGGTTAAGCTTAGTGGGGGGATATTTTATAAGCTTAATGGGGAGTTAAGGGTAGTGCTTGAGAAAATTGTGATTTTTTTAGACACACATTTTATTTGCTTAAGATAGATAAGATTAATTGAGTTAATTTATATCTTTCTTTTTAACCATAGTTAATATCTTCCTCTAATAGGTAATATAAAATTACTCAAATATTTGTGAGGCCGCCACGTCAGCTTTAAAATGTGAGAATTAATATGGTGCCTTTAAAAGACATTACTTTATTAAAGTAGGGATTATATTATTATTATATATTATGGACTATTATATAATTACTCCTATTATATGGAAATTGATTATTGTCATAGTTTGCCGTGATATAAGGAAATTTGTGATTATGCAAAGAAATAATTTATAAGAAGAAATATTTTAAGGCAACTAATCACCAATTAATTTATACTCCCTTCATTCAAATCCACTCGTCTCATTTCCTTTTGCACATTTGCCGAGACCCGTTTTATACTAGCGATATCTTTCATTTTACATTAGCAAAAAATTATAAAAATTTGATATTCTTAATGTGCTCATAAAGACGAATTAAACAAAATCCCACATGACTATATTCTCACTTGTAGATTGTCGAGAATATCGAAGATTCCCCTCAAGTGTGAATAGTGTCAAAAAGTGAAATGAGACAAGTGGATTTGAATGGAGGAAGTATAATTCTCATTATACATATTAGTAGCTTTTATGATTAATCACAATAATGAAAATTACAAATCACCAATTAATTCATATTTAATTTATATAATTCTCATTATACATATTATGGAGTAGTTTTTATGATTAATCACAAAAATTACAAAATATAAATAAAAAATCATAAATATTTATTTTAGAATACACATTAAAGAAACAATAATATAATACACATTTATGTTGTATTAGTTAAGATCCTATTTTAGTTTGATTTCAATTTATTTTCTCAAATCAAAATATAAAAGCGAAAAAATGAGAAGATAATGAATTGCTAAATCAGAATTTATTTCGTAAGAATAATCAACTAAAAATGAAATTTCCACATATACCGTACTTGGCACGGGGTCTATAGTAATATAGCTTTATATCGTAATTGGAGTTCTCTAAAATGAATTGTTAAATCAACATTTATTTCATACTCTCTCTGAGTTCCTATTATTGTCCCAAAAGGTTTTGGGTGAAAAATAAGAAAAGAGAAATGGGTGGTTGAAAAAAGGAGAAAGAGAGAGAAATGTGAGAGTAATTGTGAACCACACATTGATAGCCCTAAAAAGGAAAGTGTGACAAAAATCAAACTCAGTCCAAAAAGGAAAGTGGGACAATAATAGGAAATCGGAGGGAGTATAAACAATCACCTAAAAATTAAACTTCTATATGTACCGTGCTGGGCACAGGGTCTATACTAGTTGAAGATTAAAGAATTTCTGATGATTTTTATGCAATTATATAAGCCCACTTGTTGGGGTTTTTTTCAAAAAAAAAAAGTCACAAAAACTTGCTTGTTTAGCAGGCCCGTCAGATGGCCCCGTTCACCCGGTTCTTGGAACCGGGGCCCAGTCCATTAGGGGGCCTCAGTAGCTGTAAAGCCATTAATATATGTTATGGACATTGAAGAGTAATTGTAGTGTAGTTAGTGCTAAGTTCAATTAAAGGCTTAGGTTGACGAGACGACGGGGGTTCGAGTCCTTTTTGTGGCATTATTTTAAAATTTTGTTTTAATTTTCTTCCCTTCTTTTCTAAGCTTATTTACCAATGTTATCTCTCTTTCTATTTTTGCTTCTTTTGAGTCTTTAATTAATAATATGTTTTGCATTTTTTTTAAATATAAAAAATATGAATATAAGACCTTTAACATAAGTTTCCATTTTAATTATAATTTGTGGATTATTTATTAATTTGCTATAATCGTTTTTTTAATCGTGTAGCAAATACTCTATCATATTTATACCACAGTCTGAAAAAGAAAAAGTTATTTTATAAAATATATTGGTAGCTATAATTGCAATATCAATTGGTTGCAACATGTAAATCTTAAATATTTAGAATTTTAGATAACTACTCATTCACCTATTGTAGACAGGTATTACGGAATACTACCTTGTAATATCCATGGATGATGGCCCTTAATTATATTTAAAAATTCGAAAACAAATTTCAATCCGTCTATTATTTCTTCCATCTCATTGAGTATGTTATTTGTGAGAAACATTATATCAAAGGTAATAAATAAATGATTGAGATGGAAGTGCGTGGTATAATATCAAATTTCGAAATAACCTAAAAATATATGAGTTGGTGTTTGGTAAGGGACTATGGGGACTCCGAAAAATATTTGACACCGGACCTCTAAAAATCATTTGACGACCCTGTTGTTTAGCAAACAATTTTCCTTTTTTATTCAAACATGTTTTGGATAATTACTTGTTCGATCTCAATAGGTATTGAGTTCGTTTTCCGTTGATGAGTTACAGGTATAATTCCTCAAATATCCATTGTTTCGTGTGAGTAAGCCAGTTATTTTGGTTCGTTTACAAAACCACACAAAACAAATATCTTTACAAAAATAGCTTCGGCAAATATTCGTATCAACGGGTACCCAATCCCTACACCCGCCCCTCCCCAGTGACATCTTTAGTTGGCAAAAGCTGACCCGACCAGTCAGACAAATCTGACCCACCCGATACGATAGAACCTGTAAATTTAACGACCCAAAATCGACACAACCCGACTCGCTTGTGACCCATTAACCGATATAACCCAAAGACTTGCGAACCGAACCCGAAACGATTTAAACTCGACTCAATAAAATTGACGATCAGACAATTATTAAGCCTAAAGATTGATTTAAATGAAAGTGATTTAGGTATTGTATTTTTTATTTGAACGAGAAGAATAATTCAATAATAGACGCCAAACGACAAGTACAAGGAATACCTATAATCGCAATCAAATCTAATAAAAACGAAAGAAAGCAACTTCTCTTATAAACTAAGGATCTCAAGACATAATCTGACAATTCGACGTGACCTCATATCGCTATCTTCTTGCAGCTTTTGTTGAGGGGATCCTTCGTTTGATTCAGAACTAGAGATAACTTACTTTCTATTGGTCTCAAAGATCGTTGGCAAATTACTTGTAGACATTGAATAAACGTGCGACGAACCATCAACAAACTACCCTTGTCAATAAGAATAAAACTAAGCCCTACAACAACGTAAAGGACTAAAACCTTGAAATAAAGGATGAAACTCCCATAAAAAGAGAGAATTTTATTGAATAAGATATTGATTTCCATATTAAAAAGTGAAAATTAGCTAATTTTTGGGGCTTACCATCGATTAATTATCGATGGAAGCCACAAATGAAATATGGAGGCTAGAATTTTTCATGGGAGGAGGGTTTTTTTTTGTTGTAGGTATTGTATAGCTTGATACATTTGACATAATAACAAATTAATTAAACCAAATAATGATCAATAAGTAAACTTATTTGAAAAATATTGAATTAATAAGATGTATTAACTAGACTCGATAATGGCCCGACCCATTTTAACACGACCTAAACCCAACCAGAATGGCCCGATTGCCACTTCTATATCAACCCTCTCAGATTAGATTTCAACCTCTTGAGTTTGGTTATATATAATTTGGAACATTGGACTTCCTTTGATGGTCTTCCACTCTTCCCCAATAATCTCTACCTAGCTGAGCAAAATCAGTGGAATTAGACCACATATTAAAATATTTAAGATATTCATTCGAACTAAATTAAAGTTGTCTATGTTGATGAACTATACTATATGGTCCTCACTGATAATTTTAGGGTCCTTCTTTTTCCTAACGAGACTTTACTCAATTCTAACGAAACTTTACCGATTTGTCCTTGTCATTTCTCTTCCACATCCTCAATAGTTAGGTTAGTTTTCTCTCAAATAAACTCAAATTTACAACCACCCTGGATTTTCAACC
Organism: Agrostemma githago; assembly: GCA_958450325.1. Taxonomy (NCBI): domain Eukaryota; kingdom Viridiplantae; phylum Streptophyta; class Magnoliopsida; order Caryophyllales; family Caryophyllaceae; genus Agrostemma; species Agrostemma githago. The sequence continues at coordinate 55,635,313 of OY288249.1, read as the reverse complement.
ACCATTTCCCCCCTCGCCGACCACCAGGCGCATCCCTTCCCCGACCGCCGACCACTGATCCGACAAATTGGGAGTAAAGGACCCGGGATAAACACTACGCTTAATAGGAATGAAGCAACAAAGATGATTACGGAAGAATAACTAAATTTAGTGTGGGAAAAGCTTGAATAATGAATATTAATGGCTTATAATTATTGATGGACATTTGATGGATGTCCATTAATCGTTGATAATAACTACAAGCAAGATTTTGGATTTATCTAAATTAATGGACATTTGATTAATGCACTTTTCAGGATGTGAACTACCATAAATCATGATGATCGTGAACCGCTTTATACCTTAGATAACATCGCTTGTGTACATGATGCTCATTGGGTTTGCAATAGGCTTGTCCATTCAGCGATTAATATTCATTATTGTAGATACCCATATTTTACTGCCAGGTGTCTATAGCAGTTTCCGACAAACACCCAATGATGATCGGACGCAAACGTGCTTTAACGTACTCGGAAATGGGCTCGAAATCATGGATATTTAGCTTGGGCTTTTTACGGAGTACAAATGTCACAAAACCAACCTCTAAACCAGACCCAGCGGGTCATTTCGAGTCAAATAAGACTAATTTAGGTCGAATTCGACACCAGGGGCAAAACCATCTTTTAGCGACCGAGTCAAACCCGGTCAAAGATATTTTCTTGAGACACGTGAGTCACCCGTGTCACCTCACGCGGCTAATTCGAGCTCAAACTCCACAAAAAATTAGTTACACAAATATTAAACAATTCCGTTAAAGGTAGAATTCGATCTCAAGTAGGAATTCTATCCGAACATTAAATCAAACACTCGACCGAGCTTAGGACACTCGCCCGAGTAGCCTATTTTCAGCCGAGCTCCCCTTCGGGATTCCTTTTCTTCCTCTCCAAGGAACGGAATCCTCGCTCCTCTCGACTTCTTATATTTCCTATCTCGAATGGTATTTCTTAGCACCCAAGCAAGACTACCTTTCCTAGCTTCAATCGAGGACCAATCCTATAAATAGGACCCTCTAACAACACAATAATCATCGATCATCGACACAAAAAAACACACATCAATCACAATTCACAACAATTGAATCCCCGACATTCTACATCCATACACAATCTGACACACTTAGCATCGAAAAACCGATAATACGTCCAAAAACCGAAGGAACCGGCCCCCTATACCCGTCACCCTTCACGTCCGAACCAAGCCACCCTAACTCACCGACATTAACCCGACGCTCCCGTGCCTTATCCACATTCCGACGAGCCCCGATCCGAGTTAACCAAAGCATGTAGGTTGAGGGTGTAAAATCAAACCCGACTTCTCCTTTCTCTCTTTCTCTCTTCCTCGACTTTTCTCGTCTTTTCCTTCTTTTCGTCGTCGGTCGATTTTTATTATGGGTCGTTCGTCGCATCTCTATTATTTCTAATATCGATATTACAAAAACTATTTTCATATAACGAATATTCTTAAAAATATGATACCAATTCTCTAATCGAATATCGTATTAAAAGAATTACATTAATCTCGTTGATGCTAAAAATCGTTACTTTATTACAAAATACAACGATTCTAACGCGGAGAGAACTAACATTCTTTTTCGTTTTGTTCAAATTCTTTTCAAAACAACTTTATAAAACCTTTTCTAAAAATCATTCCGAATATTCGATATCGATTTCATAATCGAATATCAAATACGACGAATATCGAGAGCATAGATCGAGTATAAATTAATTCATATTTATACGTGATCTAGCGAAATTAACGATTTCTCGAAAAACCCGAACCGGGAGAGCAGTCCACGCGAGTCGCGCCCCCTCCCAGGCGACTCGCACGGAAGCCTGGATCCGCGGCCCTCTTCTTCGCTTTTCTCAATTTTTCTCACATCATCTTTTCTACAAAACGATTTCTTAAAACCTTTTTCATCTTTTTCCAAAATTATTCCGAATATTCGATATCGATTTCATAATTAAATATCGAATACGACGAATGCCGAGAATATTAAGTCGGGTGCAAATTGTGCAATATTTGTACGCGATTTAATAAAATCATCGATTTCCGAAAAAATCGAATTCGAAACAGGCCGGGGCGCGAGTCGTGCGCACCCCAGGCGAGTCGCACGGTCGGCTGGAAACGCGACCCGTTTTCTTCGTTTTTATTATTTTTCGAACATAGTTTTTTGGACGAAACATCGTCTTTTTAGCGATATTTCAGATCTCGATATATTTCTACATTATTCATCGCATTCATATTGTCATTCAATTTATTCAATCGTTACTAACTTGTTTGTTCATCTTTTTAGCAACTTCTTCTTTTCGTTTGTTTTATTATACCAAAACGAACCTCACATGCTAAAATACAACTTCGACGTTAAATTTTAGTTGCATTAAATCGACTTAGCAACCCGTTCAATTCTCATATGTTTAGGGAAAATAATCTTTGCATATCATTTTCCCGTTCAACTAGCACGCGTATTAAAACATCAAACGATATCCTAGTAGAGGCCGCTAATGTACGGGCGGGGTTGGGTGTCCTTCGTGGGCTTCCCAGCACGTACCCTCATCCCTTACTCAGAACCTCGGTTTCCGTATGTCCGAAACCATTGGCAACGAGAGTCATTCAATACACGATATCCGATAATGTCGGTATCGGTATCAAACGCAAAGGGACGAACCCAATAAACTCTGACATCGGAAATGTGCCGTATTTTGTACACGGCCCACTATGACATAGAGTGGGTTCGAACGGGCCTGAATTCCCACAAAGTTCGGTGGCGACTCCAACTTCGATTTAAATTTCAATTAGATCCATTCTCATATGAAGATTCATTCGCTTCCCCAAACCCGCGCGTGGCCTCGTCGAGGTGGACCTATGTCATGTCCACAATTTGGCGACTCCGCTGGGGATTAACTGATGCGTGACTTACCATCGGCATCCTCAGGGTGAGACTCGAATAGAAATCGTTTGACTAGTACAATACGCGTTTTAGTTTTACGGTTCATGCATAACCCCATATTTTCCCGGGCCGGTACTGGGGACCGACGTCCCACTATACCATTGATGTAGTCCAAATTGGATATGTCAAAAGGTGTGCATAGCAGATTCGTATGGGTTTTACGGCATGTTCTAAGCTCAATTCGACTTAGGAAGTTCGCCCCGATTCTCGAATAGGCTATGTACAATGATATAGACCCTTATAGACTGACCGAGACTTAGCTTAAGAGCATACATGGTGTCATTATACTGTTTCCATGACTACGTGCTACTTGATCCACATCTTTTTCAAAAAACCGTCATTTTCAAAATTTGCATCTTTTTTCAAAATATCCAATTTCAAAAACCTGGGCATATACCGAATTTAGGATTAACGATTTTACTCAAAATAGCCCTTTTTCTAGCCGGTATTATGCCCAATTTAAAACTCGAAATTATTTTTGAAACTTTCAAAACCTTCCCCCGGTCCGCCTTTCCGTTTTCTTTCTCGAAAAAGAGCCGGTTCTCCCCGAATTTTTCGGGCTTTTCAAAAAAAAATCATATTTCAAAACTTCCTCTTCTTAGGACTTCCCGTATTTAGCAGTGTCGGGTCGTGTCATAAGTCGTTGAAGTCTCTAGCGTCGAAACTCTGTCGATCTAACATCACGAGTTTCCTCCCTATCCCCGTCCGCCTTATTTTACTAAGGCAAGGCCCACCTGCATAGGACATACTCCTACAAAGGTTGGCCCATTTACACAATCGAGTCTAAAGTCTGGGAATGTCTCACGTGAACCTTCCTTCGAACGGGGCCCAGCCCACATAGCTTGATCCTAAGGAAGACCCACCTTTTCACAAGTCACCCGTCTAGGTGTCTTTTTCGAGTCATTACCGTCTTAGTCTTCTTCCTTTTCCCTTGCTCGGATGTACATTTTTAGGATTCGGGTTAAGTTGCTGATTACGCGGTGTTCTTACAGACATGCCACCCTTCACTCGAACCATGACGAAAGAAGCCATTGATGAGTTGACAGCTTCGTTGACCAAAATCCAAGACCAATTGAGACAAATGAGGGAAGACCAGATTGCCATCGTCACTCGGGTAAGTGCCGTGGAACAAGGAACCCCCAATGCTTCGATCGAGGATGACGGACCTTTGGCCGCATTGGCCGGCGCGGTCCAAAAGCTGCGAGAACAGGTCCACTCGACCACCAGAAACACCATCCTCACGAAAAATGCCTGTACCTATTCGCCCTTGACCGATGAACTGCCCGCTAACCTCAACTTAACGGGCTTACCAATGTTTGACGGGACTGAAGATCCGGTACTCCATATCCGAGCCTTCAAGGATTTTATGGCTGTTAAGGGGGTCAAATCGACCATGTTCAAGCACCTCTTTGCTTCCTCTCTGGAAAAGCATCCGAAGGCCTGGTACTACAGGCTTGATCCCAAGAAATACAAAACTTGGGATGATGTCGCAATGGAATTCGCGCGAAACTACGCGGATAATGCTGAGATCCAGACTACCATGCGTACTCTGGAGGTTATGGCCCAAGAGCCTAAGGAGGGTTTCACCAAATACCTTCAAAGGTGGAGGGCTGAAAGTGTAAAGCTGGTGGACAAGCCCAGCGAAAAGGTGCTAGTGGAGGCCTTTGTCAAAAACCTCTTCCCCGCTTACCGGATCCATCTCCGGTACGCCATCATACCCGATTTCGCCACTTTGACCGAGATGGGTACAAGAATCGAAGACGATCTAAGGTTAGAGAGCCTTACTAAGGCCTCTGCCAAGGGGTATCAAGGAGCCAGGTCATCCTCCAGCAAGCCCGCAACTACAATTGCGGCTCGAAGCATCTTTGACGAGGTTAACTCATTAGACACCTCGACTAAAATGAATACTCCAAATCGGGTATCCACTGACATAGGAACCACCTATGCTAATGCCTTACAAAGGCTGTCTTCAAAAGGCCTAATCCAACCGATAGGCCCAATCCCGGAAGTTCCCGTTGAAAAGCGATCCAAAAGCTACAATATTCAAGCCTATTTACACTATCACCAAGGCAACGGGCACGACACTGAGAAATGCTGGAAGTTGAAGCATCTCATTCAGGATCTGATCGAAAGTGGGAAGATACCACTACCCAGTGATAAACCGAGTAACAAAAATAATCCTCTTGCTACTCACGCCATTTTTACTGGAGAAGTAGTCGACTGCTCTCATCTCATTTCCCCTTTCATTTCCCAAATCAACGGGATATGGAATGACGATGAAGATGATGTTTATTTGGCTAAGGGGGAAGCTGTCCCCGTCACTATCAAAGAAATCCAGAAGGCTAAAGCCAGAGCCCTGGACGGCACACAGACCATCACGGCCAGTCTCCCCACTCCAGGAACCGTCACCGAACTTTCCAGGACGGAACTCACTCCCGAGGAACCAAACGCTAACACGGCCCTAGTCGGACAACTAAAGAGGGTTCGAACTGATCTTACTATATGGCAGCTGTTGGTTAGTTCTCAGGAGCATCGTGCAGCACTTACTAAGGCTCTCGATGAAATCAAGGTTGACTCATCGGTTACCCCCACCGAGATGGTAGCCACTATCTTGCCACACCTCAAAGGCAAGTCCAAAGGAGAATGCCCACTTATCACTTTCTCCGAGTCCGACCTTCCACCGTTTGGGGCCACCCATAACTTGGCCCTATATATCACGGTGATCTGCCGGAATAAATATCTCCCAATGACCCTAATTGATGATGGGTCCATAGTAAACGTCTTTCCCTTAAGGACAGCTAAGGCCCTCGGCATTACCGAGGCTGACTACCTTCCAACTGCACAAACTATCCAGGCTTTCTATGGAAGCCCAAAATCAGTTGCTGGGGCCGTTAAGCTAAGGATCATAACGGACCCGATCGAGAAGGAGTTAGAATTTCAAGTGATTGATGTCACTTCATCTTTCAATCTGTTACTCGGGAGACCATGGATTCACGCGGTCAAAGCTGTGTCTTCCACCCTTCACATGAAAGTCAAACTACCTTTACAAGATAGGATCGTTACTCTCAAAGCTACCCCCATAACCGTGTCAAGCTGCAACACGACAGGCCAGGCTGACCCACGAGGTTTCAACTTCGTGGGAATGATTGAAGAAGAATACCTTTTTCGGCCTTATTTCACCACTAGCATCGACACGATGCTACAAAATCTGGGTTACCTACCGGGGGCTACCTCGAGACCCGGCCTCCCAGCCGGTAAGATCATCGAGGTCTTAACCAATGAAGAGTCAAGATTCGGCTTAGGTTATGCTATAACCCCGGAAAACGTGGTTCAGGCCAGTATTCAGAAGGCCATCGACATCTTCAAGGGTACCTACTTGGGCCCTTACAGTCCAAGACTGACTGATTACTTCGTCACTCCAGTGTTCGGAGCTGTGCAAGAGGGCCTCTATCAGCCCACCATCTCATATCCCGAGACCAAATTGGTTCGGGAATGCAATTTCATCCCAGATGACATCCTTGCCCTTATCCAGGCCGAATCAAAGGAGGGCTCAAATAATACTGAGCCCGTCCTGAGGCTCCTATTCGGGGAAGACAAGGTCATCCCGACCCCTAAACAGGAGCTCGTCAACTTGATTCTCCGCAGCAGCAGGTTCGATCCGACTAAGCTGATCTCCGAAGTGGGTGCTGACACCAGGAAGAGAGCTTGGAGGAAGACAGCTAAGTGGACCGACAGTCAGGGTCGAGTCTACAAGCTAACTACTGGTGAAGAAGATATGCATGGTGCTGAGTCCGAGCCCGAGTCTGAGTCAGAGTCAGAGTCGGAGTCTGAATCTAAGTCTAGAGGGTCCAGTACTAGGATCGAGTGTGTAACCCCTCTCCCTTCTTTAGTCACACCACCGGGAGCCCCGGAGTCTGTCCCGAGGGCTCTCCATATCCCGCCTCTGACCAACGATCAGATGGCAGCTCTCTTCGAGCTCTTTTCAAAATTCACTATCAATAAGAACGATAACCGTTCTGCTTACGACTTGTCTTATTTTCAAAACGTTTTCAAAAATCTTACTTGCAATGACATTGAGAAACCCGACGAACAGGTACCACTGCCTCCGCATCTAATTGAGCAACTCGAACAAAGGGAGTCCCGAAATCCGGTAATCGAAGAAACCGATTCCATCAACGTAGGAACCCCTTTAGAACCTCAGATGCTTAAGTTGGGCCTATCTTTAGATCCGGAGGAGAAACAACAATTCATAGATCTTCTCCAGGAATTTAAGGACGTCTTCGCATGGTCCTACAAGGACATGCCAGGGATAGACCGGGAGATAGCTGAACACCGAATACCCATCAAAGATGGGCACAAGCCGGTAAAACAAAAACTCCGAAGGATGAGGCCCAAATGGTCTCTCAAAGTCAAGGAAGAAGTCGACAAACAATTCAAAGCGGGCTTTATTCAAGTGTCTGAATATCCAGACTGGGTTGCAAACATAGTACCAGTACCCAAAAAAGACGGCAAAGTCCGAGTATGTGTAGACTTCCGGGACCTTAATAAGGCAAGCCCAAAAGACGATTTTCCGTTGCCACATATCGATATACTGGTGGATAACACGGCCGACCATACCATTCTATTATTCATGGACGGGTATGCCGGATACAATCAGATCAAAATGGCGGAAGAAGACATGAGTAAGACCACTTTCATTACACCTTGGGGTACTTACTGCTATACCGTGATGCCATTTGGGCTTATCAATGTCGGTGCCACTTATCAACGGACCGCCACCACTTTATTGCATGACATGATGCATAGGGAAGTAGAGGTCTACGTGGACGACATGATCGTCAAATCCAAATATGGAAACGGGCACATCGCGGCCCTAAGAAAGTTCTTTACCCGATTACGCAAATACAATATGAGGTTAAACCCTCAAAAATGCAGTTTCGGGGTAACATCAGGCAAGCTACTGGGCCACATTGTCAGCCAGCGTGGCATCGAAGTTGACCCAGCAAAGATCAAGGCCATTACCGAGATGCAACCACCCAAAACTGAAAAGGAGATAAGGGGGTTTCTCGGGAAAGTCCAATGTATCAGCCGTTTCATTTCAAAGCTAACCATGGTATGTGAGCCCATTTTCAAGAAACTGAAGATAGGAGAACAGACACTATGGGACGAGAAATGTCAAATGGCCTTCGATAAAATCAAGGAGATTCTATCCTCTCCACCGCTGTTAATACCACGTCAGCATGGTTTCCCTTTGTCGTTGTACCTAACAACGACCGAGATGGCCACGGGCGCTATGCTAGCCCAAACGGTCGATTCAGAAGAACGGGCTATTTACTACATCAGTAAAAAGTTTTTAGAATACGAATGCAAGTACACAATGCTCGAAAAGACATGCTTAGCTTTGGTTTGGGCCACTAAAAAGCTCCGACACTACATGCTTAGTCACGAGGTACATGTGCTATCCAAAATAGATCCAATCAAGTACCTATTCGAGAAGCCCATCCTCAACGGCCGTATATCCAGATAGACTTTAATGCTAGCTGAGTTCGACCTCAAGTTCGTACCTTTAAAAGCCATCAAAGGCCGGGTAGTCGCGGAATTCCTCGCCGATAGTCCGGTATCCGAGAAAGAACACACCGATACTTGGGCCTTCCCAGATGAAGATATATTCCATACTGACACCGAAACATGGGATTTATATTTTGATGTGGCGTCCAACTTCCGAGGATTTGGGGTCGGTATTTTACTAATCTCACCACAAGGGGAACACACCCCGTTATCCATCAAGCTAGATTTTGACGTGACTAACAACGCAGCGGAGTATGAGGCATGCATTCACGGACTGCAAGCCGCCGCTGATTTAGGAGTAACCAACCTCCGGGTCCACGGTGACTCATCTTTAGTCATAAATCAAGCCCTACAAAAATGGAAGACTCGGAACGCAAATCTCGTGGCTTACCAAGCACGAGTAAGGGTTCTCGAAAAAAAAATCCAAAAGGTAGAATACATCTATCTACCTCGGGAAGAAAACCAGTTTGCAGATGCTCTTTCAAAATTAGCATCTTTACTGAATATCCCAGCACATCTAACCAGCATGCCTATCTGCGTCGAAAGGCGATCTGAGCCAGCATATATTCACGCTATTCAAGATATTAAAATAACTGATCCATAACCTTGGTATCAGGCTATTCTAACCTACTTAACGTCAGGAGAATATCCTCCGGGAGCTGAAAAACGGGCCAAGAAAGCCCTGCAAAGATGGGCCACCCAGTTCGTCCGCACAGACGATGGACAGTTATATAAGAAGACAGCATAGGGGGCTTTACTCCTATGCATTAACAAAACTCGAGCCGAAAGAGTCATGGCTGAGGTACATGATGGTGAAAATGGCCCGCATATGAATGCCCATATGCTAGCCCGAAAAATCACGAGACTCGGGTATTATTGGAATAGCATGGAAACTGACTGTCAGTTGTATGTCAAACACTGCCATAACTGTCAGATTTTGCCAATATACAGCATATGCCGTCATCCCTATTATATACTATGACATCACCATGGCCATTCTCGACATGGGAAATTGATATAATTGGGAAAGTGAACCCTTCTGGGACAGGGGGTCATTGTTTCATTTTAGTAGCTATCGACTATTTCACCAAATGGGTCGAAGCCGAATCATACCGAATCTTGAATGCCAAACATGTGGCTAAGTTGATCCAAAACAAAATTATATGTCGATACGGGATTCCGCACGAGTTCATCAGTGATCACGAGACCCACTTTCAAGCTGAAACTGCCACTTTGCTGGAAAAATACAAGATTCAATGGCGTACATCTTCACCTTACCGTCCCCAAACGAATGGAGCGGTAGAGGCAGCTAATAAAACGATTGTCACCATACTTAAAAAGATGGCTGAGAATTACCGGGACTGGCCCGACAAGATACCCTTCGCCTTATGGGGGTATCAGACATCAATTCAAACTGCAACCGGAGCAACTCCATACTATCTGACATATGGATTGGAAGCAGTCCAGCCAGTCGAGCTAGAAGTACCATCCCTCAGAATTCTACTCGAGAGTCAGGTACCTGAAGTAGATTGGGTCCAAGCCCGATATGACTCGCTATTCCTCTTGGACGAACGGCGATCTCGGGCCCTGAATAATATTCAGATATATCAGAAAAGGATCCAACGGGCTTTTAACAAAAGGGTTAGGCCCAGGAATATCAAAGAGGGCGATCTAGTCCTAAAATCCGTGCGAGCTTTGCTACCAGTTGACCCAAGGGGAAAATTCAAACCCAATTGGGCTGGGCCATATCTAGTGAAGAAAATTCTTTCAGGAGGAGCAGCAATGCTAACAGACTTGGACGGGAACGAGTTCGTCAACCCAACCAACTTGGACCAGTTGAAGCGTTACTACCCTTAAACCCTACCTCAATGTCATTTGCAAAAATTTATAAAAATTTGTCTTTTTATAAGTTTTTCAAAATTTTAAGAAAGTCAATAAGTTAGGATTACTTATCCTACCGTCGCACATCTCGAATTAATAATCTTGATGTATTTCAAAAAATTGCAAAAATATTTCTGAACTACGGAAGGTTTGATTCCATTAATTATGGATACGTAGGCAACCCCTCAAAAGGGTACAACCACTGCAATAACGAAAAGACGGGAACGATATTCACTAATATGTCTTTTATTATATCACAAAAAAAAAAAACAAAATCACACCACAAAAATAGTAGTAATACTTAAATAATAAATTTAGAAGACTACTCGTACATTTTTCCTTTCCCCTTATCTTTCGGGTCACGCAGAGCCCGAGGCCGACGGGGCGGGGGCGAACGTTCCCTAATCACAAGCGGAACTTCTTTTGCTCGAACCCACTTCTTCGATTTTGGGTCTTCTGCCGGTCCAAGCCGAGCCCGGACGGCTCGGGAAGTCTGTCTCGAGGACCAAGTTGATCCTTGACCGCCAGTCTTGGGCCAAGTCTCTTTTCTATATCCGTCTGGGGGCTCACTTTCCCCCGTGCACCTTTAGTACTGGACCCTTCAGTTTGAGTCCTAGATTTCCCTTTCCTACTTGTCGGAGTAGCATCTTCGTCAAAGAAGCTTCTGTTATCTTTAGCATGTTCCCGATGCAACAGGTCAAAAGCCTCGTCAGTCTTCAAAGCAGCCCGGGCTTTAGCTGAATCAGCCTTTGTCCATTTTACATAAGAATCGGATACCCAGATCGAATGAGGATTCTTAGGAACGAACCAATTAGCTCGTGTATACCACCTTTGCATCCAGGTGTCTCACATTATGTCCGTCAACTGAGTAGATTCACTCACGATTAGGGATGGCAACGGATCCGGGATCCGATCCGGATCCGCAAGATCCGGTCCGCACGGATCGGATATGGATCCTAAATTTTGAGATCCGTTGGATATGGATCCGGATCCGGATCCGCTATCTTTAAACGGATCCGGATCTGGATCTTAATAAATAAATCCGGAACCGGATCCGCAAATCCGTTTTATTAAAAAATTAACAATAATAAAAAATTTAGAACTTTAATTTGTGTTTTTTTTAGTTATTTCTAAGACTTTTTTTTAGTTTATTAATCTTTGATTATGAATTTTATATTCAATTTTATTTGTAAAATTATGAAAATTAATATGGTCGTAAATACATATTAATTAAAAAATTTGTAGAATTTAAGTAAGAAATTGGATCCGCGGATCCAATCCGGATCCGGATCTGGATCTACATTTTTGAGATCCGTCGGATCCGGACCGGATCCAGATCCGCTACTAGGAGTGCGGATCCGGATCTGGATCCATGCGGATCCGGTCCGGATCCGGTCCGTTGCCATCCCTACTCACGATTGCCTCGATTTCCGGAATTCTTTGGGCCCGACCATATTGCCTAAGTATGCGATCGGGAAAGAGGTGAATTGTTTGTCTAAAAGATAGGATTACCTGATATCGAGCTCTATCTCGCGACTCTAAGCTAGTCCGGACATAAATAGGCCACCATGGGACGGTCCAGCGGATCAATGGGCCTTCATGGAAGGACAGCACTTCATCCCAGTATTTTTGGGTGTTGAGGCGAGAAAAGGCAATAGTCCGTTTCCTCGTCATCACTTGTTTGGGTTGATACTGGCTCACATCTAGGGGAGGGTCCAAGATCGATAGCCGCTCGAACTGCCACAACTGAAAAACCCGCGAAAAATTAAAATGGCGAAAAATTGTCAAAAATCGCGTAAAAAAAACGTGAAAACCGAGAAAATCGAGGAAAAACCGGAAAATCAGAAAAACCGGAAAGTTGCGAGAAATCGAAAAATTAAAACATCGACATACCTGTAAAAGACGGGTACTCCCAGTCAACCGGGTTGACGGATCCCTTTTGCGATTATCCAAACCTTGGATAATCTCTCCTGTAATCAGCCAAGCCGGACTGTGCTCCGTCTCCATTAAGTCAGCCACGGTGAAAAGTCTAACATGGCCCATGCAAGATAATAAATCCATATGGTCTTCGAAGGCGTAACCGTGGAGCATACAGAAAGTAAAGGCCCTACGGCTATGGATCGGCCTGACCCGGACGTCATCTGGGTTCATAAATTTTTCAGCCAAATCAATTAAGGAAACGGTATCTCTTTCCAGCATCCGGGATACCTCCATAGGAGAAAGTCCTAAAAATTCCCGTAACTTTCTCCTCGGGTCATGAACCGAAAACGGGATAGCAGGGCGAAGTATGGGGTTCCACCCTCCTACAGCAGCAATTTCCTCAGGGATAGGACATATTTCGCCTCGAGGAAAGCCAAAAACATGATAAATATCGTCCCAGTAGGACAAGCAAGCATCCAAAAAGTGACGGCCTACTTGCATCTGACGGATCGTGAATAACTGGGTAACACCATTCTGATTCAGAATGACTTTATCTGCGTCTCTGAAAAATCGGGACCATTCTTGCAGCATTCCAATTAATCGGTCGATTCCCATAATTGGATTTCTAAAAAGAAGAATAAATTTCTCAAGGCTTGTTTTTCTTTAAGGAATTGTGGGAATTGTGAAAAATTATGAAGCAGGGAAAGGGTATTTATAGCATAAAACTCAATTCTCCTCCTCACTTTAGGATTCCCAATCCTAGAGGATTTAGCGTGCAGTCCTTATCCTAGGATCTAGCTAAGTCATCCCGAGCATTCCTACTCCTTTTCAGAGTCAATTTTTTTTTCTAAATTTTCAAAGACTTTTTTTCAAACTCAAATATTCCAAACCTTTCTCAAAATTTTTATTCTCCAGTGCGAGTCATTTTCCTACAAATGTTACATGCAAAACTTTGCAACTTTGCATAAATCATGTACAGTACAACTCAAGCAGGACCATTCACATAACTCCCCAGCGACATTTCACAAGATGAGCCCATATATAGGCGCACCTAAGTCTTATACGACGAGTCCAAATTCCCCACGGAGTTATCATCATATATAGGAGCCCATTTCTAGTCTGTGGCCGGCGGGCCCTTCACGCAGAGTCTAATGGACTTTAAACGACCCGATCGGAAGTCTGTCAGGTCTTAATCCTTGATTGGCCTGGTAGATACTCTGACTTTCGCCCTGTCCAAGCCTCAGTCAGAGTGGGGGCTCTGTAGACACCCACATTTTACTGCCAGGTGTCTATAACAGTTTCCGACAAACACCCAATGATGATCGGACGCAAACGTGCTTTAACGTACTCGGAAATGGGCTTGAAATCATGGATATTTAGCTTGGGCTTTTTACGGAGTACAAATTTCACAAAACCAACCTCTAAACCAGGCCCAGCGGGTCATTTCGAGTCAAATAAGACTAATTTGGGTCGAATCCGACACCAGGGGCAAAACCGTCTTTTAGCGACCGAGTCAAACCCGGTCAAAGATATATTTTTTTGAGACACGTGAGTCATCCGTGTCACTTCACGTGGCTGATTCGAGCTCAAACTCCACAAAAAATCAGTTACACAAATATTAAACAATTCCGTTAAAGGTAGAATTCGATCTCAAGTAGGAATTCTATCCGAACATTAAATCAAACACTCGACCGAGCTTAGGACACTCGGCCGAGTGTAGACACCCGCATTTTGACTGCCAGGTGTCTATAGCAGTTTCCAAAAAACACCCGATGATGATCGGACGCTAACATGTTTCTACGCGCTCGGATATGAGCTCAAATCCATTAGTCGTTGGCTTAAGCACTTACGGAGTACAAATCTCACAAAACTGGCCTCAAAATCAGGCCCAGCGGACCGTTTCGAGTCAAACAAGACTAATTTGGGCCAAAACCGACACCGGAAATAAAACCGACTTTTAGCGATTGGGTCAACCCTGGTCAAAGTCGTTTCCGAGACACATCAAAGCAGTCACTCAAATACAAAAAGTCCAACTCAAGAAGCAAAACCAACAGTCCACCTTCAGACGGGCCATCAGGTCAAGTCCGTCAGGGCACACAAAACCCTAGACACCAAAGTACATGGGCAATGCCTATATAAGAAACCCCATGCACACACAATTACACATCTTTTACACATCAAATTCAACCCTAATTCAACTTTTTTACAACCCTAATAAACATCAAACTTAAACCCTAATTTCAACCCTAATCAAACCCTAAACCTAGCTTTAGGAATTCAAAACCCCAAACCACCACAACTTAGCCTACATACTCGATACTCCCGTGCAAGCCGCCACTACGAGTCCCGTCCGAGCGTAAGAAACATGTAGGTTGAGGGTGCAAAAACCCCTTTTCTTCTCCCTTCTCGTCTTCCTCGCGTCTTTTCTCGTTATTGTCGTTTTTTTTATTATTTTATTCGCGTCATAATACCGTTAATATCGTTAGTATCAAAAGACATTAAAATACTCGTAGATTTGTGTCGAGTGCGAAGGATGTCGGAATAAGGAAACCCGAATATACAAGTGTACTGCACACAGCGTTGTCGGTCGCTTATCCTGACACCCTAGAACTTGATTATTGAAACAAGTCAACTTCAATAATAATTTTTATTTCCGTTCGCGTAGATTTCGTTCAATTGCATATTTCGTCAAATACAAAATTATCGAGCATCTTTTAATAAGGGTCAAAACCCGTTGATGCGGATCCGCCATCAAACAATTCGCAAGAATTAGTTATGATGTCGGGATGCGGAGGTAATCAAGGCGAGTTTTTTTTTTAAGGTGTCGATCTATTAGATTCGATACCAATTCCATAATTGGATGTCGAATCTAATGATTTAGTCAAATAAATTAATTAACACGATTTTCGTTGATGCTTATATAGATGTCCTCTAATTCAATTGAATTAATTACGACATTAATAAACGCGGAGAAAATTTATATCGTGCTAGTTAATTTAAAACGACTTATATTATTTTCTTCAAGTTTTCGCTCTAGCATTTCATACCGATTCAAGAATCGGATATGGATATGACGAGCATCGTTCAAAATTAAAATCGAGTATAAATTATTCCGAGTATTTAATATCGATTTCATAATCGAATATTGAATACGACGAATATCAAAAATATTAAGTCGAGTGCAAATTACGCAATATTTGTACGCGATTATATAAAATCATCAATTTTTCGAAGAAAACAGTTTTGCTCTTTTTTATTATTATTCTTCGAACATCATTTTTTTAGACAAAACATTTTTTTAGATCTCGATATTTTTTTTTCCTTGACCTCGGTCAACCAGTGTTAATCCATCACGTGACCTACTATTCTTTTCAAAACCATGCATCATACTACATAATTCGCAAAACGTTATTATCGTTATACCGTTACTAACAAGTTTGTTATTTTTTGTCAATTTATTTTTGTTTATTTTATTGTACTAAAATGAACTCACATGCTAAATTTAACTTCGACGTTAGAATTAGTTGCATTAAATTGACATAGAAACCCTTTCAATTTCTCGCATGCTTAGGGAAAACAATGTTTGCATAACATTTTCCCGTTCAACTAACGCGCGTATTAGAAAGTCTTTCGATATCCTAGTAGAGGCCGCTAATGTGCGGGCGGGGTTGGGTGTCCTTTGTGGGCTTCCCAACACGTACCCTCACCCCTTACTCAGAACCTCGGTTTCCGGATGCCCGAAACCGTTGGCGCACGAGAGTCATTCAATACACGATATCCGATAATGTCGGTATCGGTATCAAATGCAAAGGGACGAGCCCAATAAACTCTGACATCGGAAATGGGCTGTATTTTGTACACGGCCCATTACGACATAGAGTGGGTTCGAACGGGCCCGAACTCCCACAAAGTTCGGTGGCGACTCCACTTCGATTTAAATTTCCATTCGATCCGTTTCATATGGAGATTCATTCGCCTCCCCAAACCCGCGCGTGGCCGCGTTGGGGTGGACCTATGTCATGTCCACAATTTGGCGACTCCGTTGGGGATTAACTGATGCGTGACTTACCATAGGCATCCTCAGGGTGAGACTCGAATAGAAATCGTTTGACTAGTACAATACGCGTCTTAGTTTTACGGTTCATGCATAACCCATATTTTCTCGGGCCGGTACTCGCGACGACGTCCCACTATACCGTTGATGTACTCCAATATGGATATATCAAAAGGTGTCCATAGTCGATTCGAGTGGGTTTCGCGGCATGTTCTAAGCTCAACTCGACTTAGAAAATCTGTCCCGATCAACGTCTAGACTATGTACACTGGTATAGACCCTCTTTAGACTGACCGAGACTTAGTGTAGAGCATACATGGCGTCGTTATAATGCTTGTGTGACTACGTGCTATTTGGTTTCTGTGTCGTTTCAAAAACCGTCAACTTTTTCAAAAATGCATCTTTTCAAAAATATTCAACTTTCAAAAACTCGGAAAGCTGCCGAAATTTAGGACTTATGATTTGACTCAAAACAAGCCCATTTTTCTAGCCGGCATGCCGCCCATTTCAAAATTCAAACTTCCGATCCACCATTCGATTTTCGAATTTTCAAAAATTCAATTTCAATTTTCAAATCTTCGAGATGCCGTTTTCGATTTTCAAATCTTCGGGATCTTATCTTCAATTTTCAAATCGTTGGAAATTCCTTTTTTCCGACACTCAAATTTTCAATTTTCAAGATATACAATTTCAAAACCCGGGACGTATACCGAATTTAGGACTTATGATTTTACCCAAAACATCCTATTTTTAGCCGGTATTCTGCCCATTTCAAAACTCGAAAATATTTTCGAACTTTCAAATTTGAGGCCCGATACACTTTCCGATTTTCTCGAAAAGTCGGGCCTTTCCCCGAGTTTTCTCGGGTTTTCCAAAATAATCCATTTTCAAAACCTTCCTCTTCTTAGGACTTCCCGTATTTAGCAGTGTCGGGTCGTGTCTTAAGTCGTCGAAACTCCGTCGGATCCGGACCGGATCCAGATCCGCTACTAGGAGTGCGGATCCGGATCTGGATCCATGCGGATCCGGTCCGGATCCGGTCCGTTGCCATCCCTACTCACGATTGCCTCGATTTCCGGAATTCTTTGGGCCCGACCATATTGCCTAAGTATGCGATCGGGAAAGAGGTGAATTGTTTGTCTAAAAGATAGGATTACCTGATATCGAGCTCTATCTCGCGACTCTAAGCTAGTCCGGACATAAATAGGCCACCATGGGACGGTCCAGCGGATCAATGGGCCTTCATGGAAGGACAGCACTTCATCCCAGTATTTTTGGGTGTTGAGGCGAGAAAAGGCAATAGTCCGTTTCCTCGTCATCACTTGTTTGGGTTGATACTGGCTCACATCTAGGGGAGAGTCCAAGATCGATAGCCGCTCGAACTGCCACAACTGAAAAACCCGCGAAAAATTAAAATGGCGAAAAATTGTCAAAAATCGCGTAAAAAAAACGTGAAAACCGAGAAAATCGAGGAAAAACCGGAAAATCAGAAAAACCGGAAAGTTGCGAGAAATCGAAAAATTAAAAAATCGACATACCTGTAAAAGACGGGTACTCCCAGTCAACCGGGTTGACGGATCCCTTTTGCGATTATCCAAACCTTGGATAATCTCTCCTGTAATCAGCCAAGCCGGACTGTGCTCCGTCTCCATTAAGTCAGCCACGGTGAAAAGTCTAACATGGCCCATGCAAGATAATAAATCCATATGGTCTTCGAAGGCGTAACCGTGGAGCATACAGAAAGTAAAGGCCCTACGGCTATGGATCGGCCTGACCCGGACGTCATCTGGGTTCATAAATTTTTCAGCCAAATCAATTAAGGAAACGGTATCTCTTTCCAGCATCCGGGATACCTCCATAGGAGAAAGTCCTAAAAATTCCCGTAACTTTCTCCTCGGGTCATGAACCGAAAACGGGATAGCAGGGCGAAGTATGGGGTTCCACCCTCCTACAGCAGCAATTTCCTCAGGGATAGGACATATTTCGCCTCGAGGAAAGCCAAAAACATGATAAATATCGTCCCAGTAGGACAAGCAAGCATCCAAAAAGTGACGGCCTACTTGCATCTGACGGATCGTGAATAACTGGGTAACACCATTCTGATTCAGAATGACTTTATCTGCGTCTCTGAAAAATCGGGACCATTCTTGCAGCATTCCAATTAATCGGTCGATTCCCATAATTGGATTTCTAAAAAGAAGAATAAATTTCTCAAGGCTTGTTTTTCTTTAAGGAATTGTGGGAATTGTGAAAAATTATGAAGCAGGGAAAGGGTATTTATAGCATAAAACTCAATTCTCCTCCTCACTTTAGGATTCCCAATCCTAGAGGATTTAGCGTGCAGTCCTTATCCTAGGATCTAGCTAAGTCATCCCGAGCATTCCTACTCCTTTTCAGAGTCAATTTTTTTTTCTAAATTTTCAAAGACTTTTTTTCAAACTCAAATATTCCAAACCTTTCTCAAAATTTTTATTCTCCAGTGCGAGTCATTTTCCTACAAATGTTACATGCAAAACTTTGCAACTTTGCATAAATCATGTACAGTACAACTCAAGCAGGACCATTCACATAACTCCCCAGCGACATTTCACAAGATGAGCCCATATATAGGCGCACCTAAGTCTTATACGACGAGTCCAAATTCCCCACGGAGTTATCATCATATATAGGAGCCCATTTCTAGTCTGTGGCCGGCGGGCCCTTCACGCAGAGTCTAATGGACTTTAAACGACCCGATCGGAAGTCTGTCAGGTCTTAATCCTTGATTGGCCTGGTAGATACTCTGACTTTCGCCCTGTCCAAGCCTCAGTCAGAGTGGGGGCTCTGTAGACACCCACATTTTACTGCCAGGTGTCTATAACAGTTTCCGACAAACACCCAATGATGATCGGACGCAAACGTGCTTTAACGTACTCGGAAATGGGCTTGAAATCATGGATATTTAGCTTGGGCTTTTTACGGAGTACAAATTTCACAAAACCAACCTCTAAACCAGGCCCAGCGGGTCATTTCGAGTCAAATAAGACTAATTTGGGTCGAATCCGACACCAGGGGCAAAACCGTCTTTTAGCGACCGAGTCAAACCCGGTCAAAGATATATTTTTTTGAGACACGTGAGTCATCCGTGTCACTTCACGTGGCTGATTCGAGCTCAAACTCCACAAAAAATCAGTTACACAAATATTAAACAATTCCGTTAAAGGTAGAATTCGATCTCAAGTAGGAATTCTATCCGAACATTAAATCAAACACTCGACCGAGCTTAGGACACTCGGCCGAGTGTAGACACCCG
This sequence comes from Agrostemma githago, assembly GCA_958450325.1. Classification (NCBI taxonomy): domain Eukaryota; kingdom Viridiplantae; phylum Streptophyta; class Magnoliopsida; order Caryophyllales; family Caryophyllaceae; genus Agrostemma; species Agrostemma githago. The sequence continues at coordinate 55,615,612 of OY288249.1, read as the reverse complement.
CATTTTGACTGCCAGGTGTCTATAGCAGTTTCCAAAAAACACCCGATGATGATCGGACGCTAACATGTTTCTACGCGCTCGGATATGAGCTCAAATCCATTAGTCGTTGGCTTAAGCACTTACGGAGTACAAATCTCACAAAACTGGCCTCAAAATCAGGCCCAGCGGACCGTTTCGAGTCAAACAAGACTAATTTGGGCCAAAACCGACACCGGAAATAAAACCGACTTTTAGCGATTGGGTCAACCCTGGTCAAAGTCGTTTCCGAGACACATCAAAGCAGTCACTCAAATACAAAAAGTCCAACTCAAGAAGCAAAACCAACAGTCCACCTTCAGACGGGCCATCAGGTCAAGTCCGTCAGGGCACACAAAACCCTAGACACCAAAGTACATGGGCAATGCCTATATAAGAAACCCCATGCACACACAATTACACATCTTTTACACATCAAATTCAACCCTAATTCAACTTTTTTACAACCCTAATAAACATCAAACTTAAACCCTAATTTCAACCCTAATCAAACCCTAAACCTAGCTTTAGGAATTCAAAACCCCAAACCACCACAACTTAGCCTACATACTCGATACTCCCGTGCAAGCCGCCACTACGAGTCCCGTCCGAGCGTAAGAAACATGTAGGTTGAGGGTGCAAAAACCCCCTTTTCTTCTCCCTTCTCGTCTTCCTCGCGTCTTTTCTCGTTATTGTCGTTTTTTTTATTATTTTATTCGCGTCATAATACCGTTAATATCGTTAGTATCAAAAGACATTAAAATACTCGTAGATTTGTGTCGAGTGCGAAGGATGTCGGAATAAGGAAACCCGAATATACAAGTGTACTGCACACAGCGTTGTCGGTCGCTTATCCTGACACCCTAGAACTTGATTATTGAAACAAGTCAACTTCAATAATAATTTTTATTTCCGTTCGCGTAGATTTCGTTCAATTGCATATTTCGTCAAATACAAAATTATCGAGCATCTTTTAATAAGGGTCAAAACCCGTTGATGCGGATCCGCCATCAAACAATTCGCAAGAATTAGTTATGATGTCGGGATGCGGAGGTAATCAAGGCGAGTTTTTTTTTTAAGGTGTCGATCTATTAGATTCGATACCAATTCCATAATTGGATGTCGAATCTAATGATTTAGTCAAATAAATTAATTAACACGATTTTCGTTGATGCTTATATAGATGTCCTCTAATTCAATTGAATTAATTACGACATTAATAAACGCGGAGAAAATTTATATCGTGCTAGTTAATTTAAAACGACTTATATTATTTTCTTCAAGTTTTCGCTCTAGCATTTCATACCGATTCAAGAATCGGATATGGATATGACGAGCATCGTTCAAAATTAAAATCGAGTATAAATTATTCCGAGTATTTAATATCGATTTCATAATCGAATATTGAATACGACGAATATCAAAAATATTAAGTCGAGTGCAAATTACGCAATATTTGTACGCGATTATATAAAATCATCAATTTTTCGAAGAAAACAGTTTTGCTCTTTTTTATTATTATTCTTCGAACATCATTTTTTTAGACAAAACATTTTTTTAGATCTCGATATTTTTTTTTCCTTGACCTCGGTCAACCAGTGTTAATCCATCACGTGACCTACTATTCTTTTCAAAACCATGCATCATACTACATAATTCGCAAAACGTTATTATCGTTATACCGTTACTAACAAGTTTGTTATTTTTTGTCAATTTATTTTTGTTTATTTTATTGTACTAAAATGAACTCACATGCTAAATTTAACTTCGACGTTAGAATTAGTTGCATTAAATTGACATAGAAACCCTTTCAATTTCTCGCATGCTTAGGGAAAACAATGTTTGCATAACATTTTCCCGTTCAACTAACGCGCGTATTAGAAAGTCTTTCGATATCCTAGTAGAGGCCGCTAATGTGCGGGCGGGGTTGGGTGTCCTTTGTGGGCTTCCCAACACGTACCCTCACCCCTTACTCAGAACCTCGGTTTCCGGATGCCCGAAACCGTTGGCGCACGAGAGTCATTCAATACACGATATCCGATAATGTCGGTATCGGTATCAAATGCAAAGGGACGAGCCCAATAAACTCTGACATCGGAAATGGGCTGTATTTTGTACACGGCCCATTACGACATAGAGTGGGTTCGAACGGGCCCGAACTCCCACAAAGTTCGGTGGCGACTCCACTTCGATTTAAATTTCCATTCGATCCGTTTCATATGGAGATTCATTCGCCTCCCCAAACCCGCGCGTGGCCGCGTTGGGGTGGACCTATGTCATGTCCACAATTTGGCGACTCCGTTGGGGATTAACTGATGCGTGACTTACCATAGGCATCCTCAGGGTGAGACTCGAATAGAAATCGTTTGACTAGTACAATACGCGTCTTAGTTTTACGGTTCATGCATAACCCATATTTTCTCGGGCCGGTACTCGCGACGACGTCCCACTATACCGTTGATGTACTCCAATATGGATATATCAAAAGGTGTCCATAGTCGATTCGAGTGGGTTTCGCGGCATGTTCTAAGCTCAACTCGACTTAGAAAATCTGTCCCGATCAACGTCTAGACTATGTACACTGGTATAGACCCTCTTTAGACTGACCGAGACTTAGTGTAGAGCATACATGGCGTCGTTATAATGCTTGTGTGACTACGTGCTATTTGGTTTCTGTGTCGTTTCAAAAACCGTCAACTTTTTCAAAAATGCATCTTTTCAAAAATATTCAACTTTCAAAAACTCGGAAAGCTGCCGAAATTTAGGACTTATGATTTGACTCAAAACAAGCCCATTTTTCTAGCCGGCATGCCGCCCATTTCAAAATTCAAACTTCCGATCCACCATTCGATTTTCGAATTTTCAAAAATTCAATTTCAATTTTCAAATCTTCGAGATGCCGTTTTCGATTTTCAAATCTTCGGGATCTTATCTTCAATTTTCAAATCGTTGGAAATTCCTTTTTTCCGACACTCAAATTTTCAATTTTCAAGATATACAATTTCAAAACCCGGGACGTATACCGAATTTAGGACTTATGATTTTACCCAAAACATCCTATTTTTAGCCGGTATTCTGCCCATTTCAAAACTCGAAAATATTTTCGAACTTTCAAATTTGAGGCCCGATACACTTTCCGATTTTCTCGAAAAGTCGGGCCTTTCCCCGAGTTTTCTCGGGTTTTCCAAAATAATCCATTTTCAAAACCTTCCTCTTCTTAGGACTTCCCGTATTTAGCAGTGTCGGGTCGTGTCTTAAGTCGTCGAAACTCCGCCGATCCTACATCGCGAGTTTCTTCCCCATCCCAGTCCGCCTTATTAGACTAAGGCCCGGCCCACCTACGTAGGACATACCCCTACAAAGGAGGGCCCGTCTACACAAGCGAGTCCAAAGTCAGAGAAATATCTCACGTGGACCTTCCTTCGAACAGGACTCGGCCCACATAGTCGAATCCTAAGGAAGGCCCACCTTTCACAAGTCACCCGTCTAGGTGTCTTTTCTGAGTCAACCTTTTACAAGGCATAGCCCTATGACAAAAGGTTTGTGGTCCTTACGTCTAAGGGTCACTCGTCCAACACTCGAGTATTAACAAAATCTTCAATCCCACTCGGGGGCTACCCTTTAGCAGGGCGATCAATCACGGTTGCCCTAAGGGTCATGTCTTACACGTGTCTCACGTAACCCACTTTCGAGTCACTTAAGATGCCACGCCATCTAAGTCCTTAGTCTCACATTGGGGGCTATTCTCCGACGGAGTGATTAATCATAGTCACTCCGAGAATCGTACTCTACACATTTGTCTTAGGGGAGTCTAACCCGAGTCAAACCGGAGTCGTCTCTCCTCCCGCGCTATTTCCTATGCCTTGGTGAATTTGAGTTCCGAAGCAACTTTACTGATTACGCGGTATTCTTACAGACAGGCCACCGCAAACCAGACATCAAAAGATGCAAGGAACTTTGGACGAACTGAAGGCCGCGCTGGCCAAGATGGAAACTCAATTGACTACCATCCAGACTGACCAAGCGACCTTGGCCACCCGTCTAAGTGCCGTGGAGAAAGGGACTCCTCCTCATGGATCTGAGCCCACTAGGCCCATAGCTGAACTAGTCAACTTCAATAATAATTTTTATTTCCTTTCGCGTAGATTTCGTTCAATCGCATATTTCGTCAAATACAAAATTATCGAGCATCTTTTAATAAGGGTCGAAACCCGTTGATGCGGATCCGCCATCAAACAATTCGCAAGAATTAATTATGATGTCGGGATGCGGAGGGAATCAAGGCGAGTTTTTTTTTATGGTGTCGATCTATTAGATTCGATACCAATTCCATAATTGGATGTCGAATCTAATGATTTAGTCAAATAAATTAATTAACACGATTTTCGTTGATGCTTATATAGATGTCCTCTAACTCAATTGAATTAATTACGACATTAATAAACGCGGAGAAAATTTATATCGTGCTAGTTAATTTAAAACGACTTATATTATTTTCTTCAAGTTTTCGCTCTAGCATTTCATACCGATTCAATAATCGGATATGGATATGACGAGCATTGATCAAAATTAAAATTGAGTATAAATTATTCCAAGTATTTAGTATCGATTTCATAATCGAATATTGAATACGACGAATATCAAAAATATTAAGTCGAGTGCAAATTACGCAATATTTGTACGCGATTTAATAAAATCATCAATTTTCCGAAGAAAACAATTTCGCTCTTTTTTATTATTATTCTTCGAACATCATTTTTTTAGACAAAACATTTTTTTTAGATCTCGATATATTTTTTTCCTTGACCTCGGTCAACAAGTGTTAATCCATCACGTGACATACTATTCTTTTCAAAACCATGCATCATACTACATTATTCGCAAACCCTTATTATCGTTATACCGTTACTAACAAGTTTGTTATTTTTTTGTCAATTTATTTTTGTTTATTTTATTGTACTAAAATGAACTCACATGCTAAATTTAACTTCGACGTTAGAACTAGTTGCATTAAATTGACATAGAAACCCTTTCAATTTCTCGCATGCTTAGGGAAAACAATGTTTGCATAACATTTTCCCGTTCAACTAACGCGCGTATTAGAAAGTCTTTCAATATCCTAGTAGAGGCCGCTAATGTGCGGGCGGGATTGGGTGTCCTTTGTGGGCTTCCCAACACGTACCCTCACCCCTTACTCAGAACCTCGGTTTCCGGATGCCCGAAACTGTTGGCGCACGAGAGTCATTCAATACACGATATCTGATAATGTCGGTATCGGTATCAAATGCAAAGAGACGAGCCCAATAAACTCTGACATCGAAAATGGGCCGTATTTTGTACACGGCCCACTACGACATAGAGTGGGTTCGAACGGGCTCGAACTCCCACAAAGTTCGGTGGCGACTCCACTTCGATTTAAATTTCCATTCGATCCGTTTCGTATGGAGATTCATTCGCCTCCCCAAACCCGTGCGCGGCCGCGTTGGGGTGGACCTATGTCATGTCCACACCGAGTGGCCTATTTTCAGCCGAGCTCCCCTTCCCAACCGGGATTCCTTTTCTTCCTCTCCAAGGAACGGAATCCTCGCACCTCTCGACTTCTTATATTTCCTATCTCGAACAGTATTTCTTAGCACCCAAGCAAGACTACCTTTCCTAGCTTCAATCGAGGACCAATCTTATAAATAGGACCCGCTCACAACACAATAATCATCGATCATCGACACAAAAAAACACACACATCAATCACAATTCACAACAATTGAATCCCCGACATTCTACATCCATACACAATCTGACACACTTAGCATCGAAAAACCGATAATACGTCCAAAAACCGAAGGAACCGATCCCCCTATACCCGTCACCCTTCACGTCCGAACCAAGCCACCCTAACTCACCGACATTAACCCAAAGCTCCTGTGCCTTAGCCACGTTCCGACGAGCCCCGATCCGAGTTAACCAAAGCATGTAGGTTAAGGGTGTAAAATCAAACCCGACTTCTCCTTTCTCTCTTTCTCTCTTCCTCGACTTTTCTCGTCTTTTCCTTCTTTTCGTCGTCGATCGATTTTTATTATGGGTCGTTCGTCGCATCTCTATTATTTCTAATATCGATATTACAAAAACTATTTTCATATAACGAATATTCTTAAGAATATGATACCGATTCTCTAATCGAATATCGTATTAAAAGAATTACATTAATCTCGTTGATGCTAAAAATCGTTACTTTATTACAAAATACAACGATTCTAACGCGGAGAGAACTAACATTCTTTTTCGTTTCGTTCAAATTCTTTTCAAAACAACTTTATAAAACCTTTTCTAAAAATCATTCCGAATATTCGATATCGATTTCATAATCGAATATCGAATACGACGAATATCGAGAGCATAGATCGAGTATAAATTAATTCATATTTATACGCGATCTAGCGAAATTAACGATTTCTCGAAAAACCCGAACCGGGACAGCAGTCCACGCGAGTCGCGCCCCCTCCCAGCGACTCGCGCGAAAGCCTGGATCCGCGGCCCTCTTCTTCGCATTTTTCAATTTTTCTCACATCGTCTTTTCTACAAAACGATTTCTTAAAACCTTTTTCATCTTTTTCCAAAATTATTCCGAATATTCGATATCGATTTCATAATCGAATATCGAATACGACGAATGTCGAGAATATTAAGTCGGGTGCAAATTGTGCAATATTTGTACGCGATTTAATAAAATCATCGATTTCCAAAAAAATTGACTTCGAAACAGGCCGGGGCGCGAGTCGCGCGCACCCCAGGCAAGTCGCACGGTCGGCTGGAAACGCGACCCGTTTTCTTCGTTTTTATTATTTTTCGAACATAGTTTTTTGGACGAAACAGCATCTTTTTAGCGATATTTCAGATCTCGATATATTTCTACATTATTCATCGCATTCATATTTTCATTCAATTTATTCAATCGTTACTAACTCGTTTGTTCATCTTTTTAGCAACTTCTTCTTTTCGTTTGTTTTATTATACTAAAACGAACCTCACATGCTAAAATACAACTTCGACGTTAAATTTTAGTTGCATTAAATCGACTTAGCAACCCGTTCAATTCTCATATGTTTAGGGAAAATAATCTTTGCATATCATTTTCCCGTTCAACTAGCACGCATATTAAAACATCAAACGATATCCTAGTAGAGGCCGCTAATGTGCGGGCGGGGTTAGGTGTCCTTCGTGGGATTCCCAACACGTACCCTCACCCCTTACTCAGAACCTCGGTTTCCGGATGTCCGAAACCATTGGCAACGAGAGTCATTCAATACACGATATCCGATAACGTCGGTATCGATATCAAATGCAAAGGGACGAACCCAATAAACTTTGACATCGGAAATGGGCCGTAATTTGTACATGGCCCACTACGACATAGAGTGGGTTCGAACGGGCCCGAACTCCCACAAAGTTCGGTGGCGACTCCAATTTCGATTTAAATTTCAATTCGATCCATTCTCATATGGAGATTCATTCGCCTCCCCAAACCCGCGTGTGGCCGCGTCGGGTTGGACCTATGTCATGTCCATAATTATGTTTGTCATTATTAAAGCTTTTCCCATCAATTCTGGAAAATTAGTGATCCCGTCTACTGTAGACTGTAGTTGAATAACCCTTGATTGGAAGGGGCACCGATGGTCATCTGTAGGGCCGTAGGGGTGGGTAGGGGGACGCCTAAAGGTGTGATTGTCGGTGCATTATTTTTTCTTTTTTGGAACAATTAGTGGGGTGAAGGAGAATGGAAGAAATGAAAAGGGTAAAGTTGAAAAAATTAAAGTAAATTCGTTTGGATTGAGTAAAGCATGGTTAGGAAAAAGTAATTTCGTAATTTTACTCAATTCGTGCAGGCCCATCAAATGGTTACAAGTGGTCCTGTTCCAATGTTTAAGATGAGGTCTCGATTAAAAAGAAAGTCCTATTAAAAATAGGTAATTACTCTTCGCAGTACGAATTTTACTCGACGCAGTACTTTTTACACATAAATTTTCATTCTATGCACTTTTCTAGAAAGATGTAATTTTATATTTTTCTCAAATCTCTCTCACCATAACCCTAGATCGAATTCATTCAATTTACTCTCTAATTAGAACTCTAGAACATTCAATTCATCAATTTATTCTATTATGGATGCAATTTTAATTGAAGAACAGAGAACGGTTAGTTATCATTGAATACAAAATTAGGGTTTTTTTGAAACATTTAATAAACCCAATTTTCTCTATTCATTTTTCACATATTACTCAAAAATAGTGATTTTCTTCGATTTATGTGATTATATGGGTATAATTTATCAAAGATATAACTTTTTTCTTGAACAATGTAATTTTCTGTAGTTGATAAGATTTGCATCATTATACACTTAATTAATCAAATTAGAACTTTTATTTAACATCAAGTTTATTGTAATTTATATGATGAGCATAATTGCAACTTTTCGTAAAATATAGCATAATCTTGATGAAATTTATAGTGTTAGCATATTTATACTTCATCAAAGATTAATACTTGTGTTAAAATATGTAAATTTGATGTAATTTACTCCATATATGATGAGTATGATTATATTTCATCAAAGATTAGGTCTTTTGGTAACTTAGGTAATTTTAATGCAATTTATTTGATTTACATGATTATAGTTCATCAAAGATTAGACTTTTTCTTAGATATATAATTTGCTTATTTGTATGATTATCATGATTATATTTCATCAAAGATTTTTTTTTTTACAATATGTAGTTTCACAAGCATCGGAAAATATAAAAGTACTGCATCAACAAACTAAAAAGAAACGTACTACGTCAACAAAGTAAAAAAAAAATTAATTATGTCTATCAACAATTGAAAAACTATTTTGCGTCAAATTAAAGTTTCAAAAAAAATATGTATTGCGTGGTAAAATAAATGTATTATTGGGTTAACAACGTAAAAAAAATATGTGTTGCACCAAAGATTAAAACAATATGTACTGCGTCAAATTTAAAAGAAATGTACTGCGTAAAAGTAAAATGGATATTCCATATGATGGGGAGGAGAAAAGCAAAATGAATGAAAAAGAAAATGATGGTTTGAGGCGGGAAGGGAAATGAGAGGGATAAATTTTGAAAAGTGGTACTGCGTCGAGTAAAATCCGTACTGCGAAGAGCAACACCTAAAAATAATGTATCGTATTCTTGTGTTTTAATTAAGTTCAAATAAACAACTTAAATACACTCCGTTCAAGTATTTATTTATTTATTTTTAAATATTTAGTGTAGACTTTTTCTCGATGCAGGTAAATTACTACACTAATCACATTTAAGATTAAATGTATAAAATACAAGTAATGAACACGATGTTTTCAAGTACTAAATGGTACTACTTTCTTTCATATAATAAGTCATTTTATGATTAAACTTTTTCACGTTCTTTAACCATTTCTCATGGTTCCACATTTTTCAAAAACACTAATCACCACGAAAAAAATGATAAGTCAAGCCGTATGATTGGTAAAAAAAATTATGTTTCCAAATATAATTAACTGTAGTACATAATTAACAAGATACCACATTTGTTTGTTTAAAAAGAGATAGAATTCATTAGTACTCCGTGAATTGTGATAGACTAAAAATAAAAGGAACCCAAAAGGATAGCACAAGGGTTCGATCCCAAGTCACTCTGTAAGAAGGGCCAACTTCTTTCCACTGGATCAGGAGTACTAATATTTGTATTAAGAGCATCAGCAATAGGGGTTCGTTTAGTGGGTTTGTAAGAATGAACGGAGTGCAGGTTCGTGTTGTTGTGGGCTGCTGTTCGTCTGTGCGAGGTTTGCAAAAACAAACTTGTTTGTTGGCTGTCAAGTGGGACACACCACACTTTGTACACCTTTTATTTCTATGCATATGCTTGGTACACACCATCACAAATTCACAATACAAAATCCTTTATTTACTTATCCAAATCCCATTTCATCTTAATTTACTTCATCTTATTTACTCATTACATTATTTTTACATTATTTGTGTTTATTACCTTTATAATATTATTCATTTTATATTATTTTGTTCACTTTACTTCATTTATATCTTATGAATTTGTCTAATGTCTAATAAATATAACTTTCACCCAGTATGAACTATTTCCGACCCAACAAGACAAATAAATATTTTATTAAAATACATTACTACTAAACCATCGAATTAGACACTAATACGAAATACAACTTAATTAAACATTACTAATTAAAAGAACTTGCACATAATAATACTAAACCATGAAATAAAACGTTACATAAAACAACAACTTAATTAAACATTACTAATTAATACAATTTACACTAACTAATACTAAACATGAAATAAGACGTTAAACAAGACAACACCTTAATTAAACAATATTCTGCGGAACAAGTTACACTTAATAAGAGTTATCGTCGTCAGATGAAGTATCATCGTTAGAGGAGAAATTAAAGCGGTCAGCTGGTTGTCCAGTTGCCTGGCATGGTCAGTACACGCGGGGTGATCATGGAGTGCCCACCATTATGCTCGAAGCTGTTGCGTCTCAAGATTTGTGGGTATGGCATGTTTTTTTTTGGAGTGGCTGGATCGAACAATGATATCAACGTTTTTCGTCAATCGCCATTGTTTAATGATGTGGTTGATGGATTTGCTCCGCAAGTTCATTTCTCGGTTAATGGAACTGAATACTCGAAAAGATATTATTTAGTTGATGGTATATACCCGGAGTGGGCAACCTTCGTAAAGAGTTTCCCAAATCCAATGGACCCTAAAAGACAGTTATTCAAGAAATTACAGGAATCGGCTAGAAAAGATATGAAACGTGCTTTTGGTGTTCTTCAAGCGCGATGGGTGATTATACGCCACGCGGTTCGTTTTTGGGATAGAAGAAATTTGAAAGATATCATGTACGCATGTATTATACTACATAACATGATTGTTGAAGATGAAGAAACACAGATAACTAATTGGGAAAGTGATGTCGAAGCAGATTCCGTACAAGTGAATGGAGGGTTGTTGAGTGATTTTCAAGCGTCTCTTCATAGGCGTGCCAGGCTTCGTGACCGTGAAGTTCACAACAATTTGAAAGCGGACTTGGTTGAGCATATTTGGCAACGATTTGGAGGAGATATCGAAATATAAATAAATGTATTATTATAGTTGTTGGTGGGAAGTGTTAATTTATTTTTTTAGATTGTTAAAAAAATATGGATTTCAACAAATTATGAGTAAAAAACGTTTTGTTGTTAATTTAAAAATGTAATGTTAATTTATTAAAAAAAATAGTATGATGTTAATTAAAAAATGAAATGTTTTGGTAGAAATTAATAAGTAGTGTGAGTGGATTGTGTGTGGGACCCATTTATAAAGTGATGTGGCAGTGATGTGGCGGAGAATGAACTTGGATGGACGTCTATTATTGCTAATGCTCTAAGGTTCTTTTCCTTTATGGGCCCCGGTTCTTAGAACTGGGTGAACACCCTAATCAACAGGCCTGAATTCGTGTGTGTATACTCCCTTAAGTTCAAATCGCAAACCTAAGACAAGTTTATCCAATTTAATAGAAAAAATAAAATCGTTTCATTGTGATATGGGTCAAAAATTTGAGAATAACTCGTCTCATGATCTTGCCACCAATCAAACACGGTCTGGTCTTTCGATTTTCATGCCCCAACACATCCTCTCAAAACGGGAAATTGGAACGCATGATCCGTCACCTAAAGCCCTAAACGAAATAATGCTAGCCCTCCTCTACCAGGCCTCTGTCCCACCCGTCTAGTGGGTTGAAGCACTTCGTGCTACAACTCTCCTACACAATATCCTACCTACCACTACTCTTCAAAACCGCACTTCCATTCACCTCCGCTAGCTCTCTATCTCATCAAACACCCATCGTATGACCATCTCCGGCCATGTCTTCGGGTGTGCTTGTTATCCTAATCTCTCACCCACACGTCCTCACAAATTAGCTCCTCGCTCCGTTAAATAATGTGTGGTTTTGGACTATCCACCTAATCATAGGTGAGGAATACAAAGAGTCCAAGGCTGTACAAGACTATTTGTTTTGATAATAAACTTACAGGTAGTCCCTAATAATGCAATAATGTTGATAGCGTGTGGCTGTGCTAAACATATAATAAGTGGATGATGATTTGTCATTAAGTTGGCGTAGATTATTCTTTCTTGGAGTTTCGAACAGTACATTACGTTCCATAGGCTCCGTATGCGCTGTATGTTTGCATAGCAGGCCAGGTGTAACAATGCTTTTGCATCAACCTCAACTTCCATTAAGCGCACTAAGCTACTATTGCAATATATACACTCCGTAGTAGATCATCGTAATGTTTACTATTATATTCCAGACGAGAATCGAACTTCGGAGTACATTATACAGTACTATGTAAAAAGCGTTGTCACGTATATAGATGCATGTATAAATTCAAATGAGTGACGGAGACCCATGTACGAAAATTATATATAGTTTAGCTTACGCCTTACACACAAAAAAAGGACCTCTAATTATTCCCATTAATTTTTTGTTACTATTTTTTCCCAAGTAAATCAGGGCTTCAAGTCTTATATACGGATTACTCCATATTATTTAGATTTTATGGAGAGAACGGTCCTCAGGGATACTATGAAGAGCGGGTCTCCAGAATCTAGACTTATGATGCTCTTGCTGCGCCTCTCTAACTCTCCTCCTCCGCAAAAGTTCATTCATCCGCGTTTCCATTGATGTCAATTGCAACGATGATGATGATGATGATGGTAACAACAACCTCGACGAGGACGACCGTGGGGGTTCATTATTATTATTATTATGGTTCCTTAAATCATCAATGCTTTCTAACATTTGCTCCAAATCTTGCTTCTTAACCAAAATCTTCACTTTCAACGACCTACCCCTACCATTTTGGGTGGTCGTAATACGTGAACTACTTATAATCTCTCCATTTTGAACAAGACTTTGAACAACACTTTTGTTCTTGATAACTCTTGTTGTTTTGTTGTACACATCGTTATTATTGCCCTTGGCTGACTGAAATTCTCTTCTTGGAGAAGCTTTGAACAACTCTTCCAAAGTTACTGCCATTATGATCGATCAATTTCTCTGCTAATCTTTCTGGTGTTATGGACCTTTTGCTTAAGATTACACCCCACTAATATATAAAAGGTTCAACTTTTGTATGGGTACGTAATTAATTAATTATACGTGAAATTTTTGTTGTACTAATCAAATATCAACTATGATGAAGATAAAGGAGTTGAATTATATATATACGGAGTATAATATATATATAGACGTATAGAATGATTTGATTTGAGGTAAGCAAAGAATTAGAACAAAAATAATTGAGTATCGGTGATATATTTATACGAGTTATATTGATTAAATATTCTTTAATTAGTACATCAATAATACGATTAACATTCCTATTAGCTTATGGGTAGAAAGGATACAACTTCGTAGAAACTAGAAAGTATGTGTGGCCCTAATTTAGGTTAATTAATTGTATATTTAACTGAAAAGACTGAAATGCACTTTGGATACCTTTATATATTTAAAGTCAACAAGGGAGAATAATGTCTTCTGGCCTGAATAACGTACAGTCAGTCGTCGTACACCGATAACTGCGTCATTTCATGCAATCTGGAGCTTGTTTCCACCAGGAATGAATGTTTTGTCAGACCGCGTATTATGTACTGTATGTTGAAGATGATACAGAGAAAGAGTATGTAGTGCTTAATTTCTTATGACCTTTTTATTAAGTTACCTCAGTTATTATGTCGGTAACCCAGTAGTCTTCCAATTCGGGGGTCTGACAGGTCCCAAATCCCGTTACCCGTCCGAACATTACATCTCCGAAATGTCACCCACAATTATTAAAAATTGATATCTATTCGTCAATTTACTAAGGAATTGAAAATAATGTTTTTGTCTGGTTTGATCCGGTTGTTTTTCGGTGAAGAATTTTCTGATTGAAATTACGATATTGAGGAGTGACAGTCTAGGTTACACGGACACTCCTCCAAACCGTCGTGTCGTGTCGGACACCGACACACGTCGGACACACAACAGTACGTCTCGGACACCTGAAAAACTGTGTCCGGTGTTTTAATTTATTTAGAGACGTGTCGGACACGTTTCATGTTATTGTGAGACGTGTCGGCCACGATTCATACTATTTGGAGACTCATCGGACACACTTAGCGTTGATTATGAATTTGTGGAATTTAATAAAACAACAATATTATATGTTTACAGGGGTTACTTGATATTATAAACGTTTTACTTAAGACTAATTAATTAATTAATTATTATATTACAGTAGTATAACTGTTTGATCTTTTTAAGATTTGATTTTAACTTTGAGTTTATAAGACTTTAACTTTTGTTTTGTTATTTTACGATAATTGCGATAGTTTAAGTAACCAAACCTATATTTTAGGTATAAAAATCTTCAAATTTTCTTTGTTAAAATATGTATATTGATTTTTTTTTCTGTCGTGTCCGTGTCCTATAAATTTTCGAACGCCGTATCCCGTGTCCGATACGTCTCTGTGTCCGTGTCTGTGCAACCTAAGTGACAGTCGTTCCGGTTAGGGATGACAATGGGTACTGGGTAGAGTCCTATAAGACTAGGACCCGACCCGTTGTTGCGTACGCTGGACCCATACCCGACCCGAACCCGTCAAGATCTAAAATGTTTGGCCGTGTACTTGACCAATGGGTATTTTTAGACCCGTGGGGCCTATATTTATAATGTAAAAGTACTTTTTGTACAAAAAATGTCACTAATTGCGATAAAAATTTACAACCTAACCTTCAAAACAAAACAAATCAACATGTGAAAACTTACAAATTACTAAAAATCGTTAAATGTTTGATATTTGCTTGCTACATTTCTTTTCGTTTTTTTAAATTATTAAGGGTCTAGGATGGGGTATGGGTAGACCTGTCGAACAGGTCGGGCGGTCGGGTTTCGGGTTCGGGTAAAATATGGGTCGGGTGTATTTCGGGGTTGAAAAATATGGATTTTATACGGGTCGAGTTTATACGAGTTTCGGGTCAAATACGGGTTATTAACGCACTTTGAAAACATTGATTTTCTTTTACTTTTTTATCATAAATACAAATTTATTTTTAACTAATTTTGATGCTCGTGCGATGCACGGGTGTAACAATGACATCACTAAATCAACCTTAATACTTTCTTTTATAATTATTGACTGCGATAGAATGATTACGATTATTTCAAATAATTGTCATTTTAGAGGATTAACATGTATTTTATATGAAAAGTAGCAGACGCGGGTTATGATGCTACACTTAGACGGTTAGACCTGTCAAATTCGACTCGACCCATAAATCCGACCATAATTTAATACATACTATTTTTTACTTTAAAAGCCATAACAAAATTAGGCGTTCAAAACTATTTATGGCCATGACCCGTATACCCCATCGGGCGACCGGTGACATGTCTAGTGTACACTGTACACATTAATTAGCTACACGGCTAAAACAAACGGTGCTCATCATAATACCTGGTCACTGTCAGCAATTTTAATGTTTGTGACAACTCATTTGGAACATTGAGTCTATCTGTATCTTTTGTTCTCTAAGCATTTGACTTTCGCATTGAATATATTTGTATGTATGTCATCATCTCGCTCTATATTTGACCTGACCCACCTGCCACGTTTTTAGAGGCATGAGCCAATTTTTTTTACTCGCAACCCGTTTAACCCGAATCCTAAATGACCCGATTTTGGATCTTGATCTAGCCCGACCTGTTCAATTCGTTGGAAAGAAGATACCACAAAACTTTAGTCTAAAAGCCAATTTCTAGTCATCTATTTCTATGCCTGGATTTTGCTAAAACTTAAATTTTAACATACAAAGTAGTACTCTCATTGCCTGTAAAAGAGTCGCTCTTTTCTTTTTAGGTTGTCTCTCTAAAAAACACTTTTTGCTTTATTCTTATTTTGTCTGATTATTTTTGTGGTTAACATAGGTTCTAACCTCACTTATTTTCCATCTTTCATTTTCCACCACACATTTCTATAAACCTTAATTTTCACTAAGAAGGTGGGGTGACTGATGGGCCGTGTTTAGTCGTATTTATTATGACGATTTTGGTGAATTTTGTTGAGTTAAATCGTGTGTCTTGTATCGCATTTGTGTCATTTTGGTATGAATGTATTATAAGCTACTTTGAGGATTCTAATCATTGGACCGTCGATTTGGGCCAAGAGCGAATGAAGCATGAAGGAAAAGAAAGCCCACTTGAAGACCCGGAACGATAGAATCGAAGGATCGCGCGGAACAGCAGCAGTTCTCCAGGCGAGTCGCCTCGAAGCCACGCGAGTCGCGCGACATCCATGCGGGTCGCCCGGATGCCTGAAACTTCTTATGCGTCTCGTCTTATTTCGTGATACTTAGCTACGTTTTTTTAGACTTTGGTTTTAATTAGGAAACTTTATTATTACTAGGATGTTTTTATTATTTTATTATTATTAGGAGACTATTATTAGGTTAAGCTTAGTTTTGGGAGTTTCATTATTCACATCGCATCTAATTTCACGTAACATTGAGAAGAAAAGAAGGACCTTTGAAGAACACTATTTTTCATCTCAAGTATGTGTAACTAATCTACTCTACTTAGATTCGAGCCTTTGAAACGCTCAAGAAACGTTTGTGAGTTTGAATGTTTTGATTGTTAACCTTGATTATTATGAATTGCTTCGTTATTAATTTCATGAATGTTGTTGTTAATTATATTGCAAGGCGTACAACTAGTACTTGATTTCATTGTTCTATTGTTAGTATCGTTAATTGAGTAGGATTTACTGATTAACTTTACATTAGTAACAACTAGGAATTAATATTGAATGGGATACATTGATATTAGTACTTAGAAGCGATTCATATAAATATCGAAGGCGCGACTGGATTGTACGTGCTATTTATTCTCTATCGAATTCTCAGATCTGTATTGCTTCCGTCTAATTGAACCTAGAACTGGATTGTTTAGGTTGTTTTACGGTTAGAGTTAATTAAGAACGGGATTCGTTTTAGTTAACTATTCATAAGAGGATTGAAATTTTATGTTCACGATAGAGTAGTCAAGGTTATTAATTGAAACCGTCTTACGATGATCAATCGCTATTGAGTGTGGAATTGTGCTTGTGTCTAAGTTCCTTTTTCATCATTTGATACCTTAATTTATTATATTTTTACTTTAGTTTGTTAGATAATTAATCATAAACCCCCCCTGGTTACTACGATCTCTAATTGTATTAGAGATTGATTTCGTCTACACTTAGTTAGCATAATTTCATTATTCTGATTCCCTTGGGTTCGACCCTTATTTCTACTATACTACGTTTTAGTATCAAGATTTAAGTGTTTATAAATATTAATTTGAGGCATACGACTTTAGCCTGTCAGTGACCCTTTTAGTGACGGAGGGAGCATTAGTTATGCGACGAAGTGATTATTATTATTTCAAACCATCGTCATTTCAAATATTTGACACCGCTTATCAATGTTTATCTTAAGGGGACGACACCGAGGAAAATTAAGAAGTGACACAAGTTAAGAAAATTTTGATTATTTTTTAAATATAAAAATTATAGTTTAAAGAAAATAATACTAATAGTATTAAAATAAATAAAAATTTAATATCTTTTTTTTTACTTAAAAAGCGGTAAAAAAATTAGGCGTTCGAAACTATTTATGTCCCGTATTCTGACTATAACTCGATACGGGAGTAGTATTTGACCCGACGCACTCGACAGTTCTAGTGTCTACATTAGTTACCTGTGTGAAACAAATAACACTCATCAAAATACCAGGTCTTGCGCCCGTGAGCAATATTATTATTAATATGTCCGTGAGACCATGACAACTCATCTGCGAACATTGAGTTTATCTATGTCTTTTACTCGCTAACCATTTCACTCTTGTTCCGGTCACGGAAACAATTAACCCGACTCTGGATCCGGGTCGTGTAATCGGAATGTTGATGAGTAGTGGATCGTTTGACTTCCTTCAATCTCTCCTTTCTCCTTCTCCTATGATCGGACCTTCCTGGCGGAGCTGGCCTGCTCCCTGCACAATGAACGCACAGGGCCCCGGAGGTCGTCCGAGGGAACCCTCTCTGATGCCTAAGTTAGTCCGTGAAATGCCTTGATGAACCTAGCTCGTGAGGAACTAGGTGGTGTTTTTAGGAGTGAGAGTCTAGAGAGAGAAAATCCAACCCCCTCTAAGTGGGAAATGGGTGGGTATTTATACCTTCCCACAAGAGAGAGAAGTGGAGAGGGAAAAGAGCGGGAGAATGGGTGGATGGCGAGGTGACACGTGGACCTGTTTCATCCACTCATTCTCTTTTACCTTTGGCAGAATGGCGGAGGGGCCCCTGGTAACCCCTACCCTGCTCGGGGGAGAGGTCGCCTGGGGGCAGGCGAGTAGGGGGCGTCTGCAGGCCCTTCCCAGCTGGCCGCCTTACCCTGTGGGGCGACCTTCTTTGAAGCTACGTTCCCTGGGGTAATCCGGGTATCTTACTTCGACGGCCTGTTGGGCAGGCTCCTCAATTCCCCGGGTCGGGTCTCTACGGTGCCTGCTGGGCGGGCGACCCGGTGCAGGCTTCCGACCCTTGGCAGGGGGAAGCAAGGCTTCCCCTTGGCAGGTGGACTCTTGACGGTGGTGAGTTGACTTGTGGCTTTACCACTGCATTTAATGCGTTCGCGTATTCCCGAGGGGGAGTCTCTTCTGTATTGGGCATGCCAAGAGTTTAATTGCCTTTTGGGTCATGATTGCTTTTTGCACCAAATGGATTTTTGGGCAGCGTGCTGGTGTGCTGATTGGTCGTGCCCCTTGTCAGAGTGGTTGAGGCGCCATTTAATGTCTTGGCCTCCTTTCTTGTATAAATTGCATTTTCTTTGCCATTTTCACGACCCATCTCCAACCTTCTTTTCTTCTCTTTTCTAAGAAAATGTCGTGGATCACCAAAGTACTCTATTGCCAAGGGACTCGCGTGGTGACCCGTCGCTTTAGGGGCCGTTGGAAGCTAAGGTATTCTAGGGCGTCCTTTCTCATCCTGCGCCGTAGCCGGCGACCCTGCGCTCGACTTCATAGGAAGCTTAGGAGGAGGACTCTTTCCAGGGCGGGCAAGCGCTCTCAGAGGGCTTCTCCAGCCGCCCCAAAGTACAGGCGCTGCCTTCAGGGAGGGGGTTGTTTCGACATGGGGTGCCATGAATGTTTTCCATGGCTACACCCTGAGCAGTTTGATCCCAACCACTCAGAGTTGGCTTCTTCTTCTGAGTCGGGCCCTTCTTCTCCTTTGAGGAAGAAAGTGGGCTGCGGCTCCTGTGATGACACTTAAACAGTCCCTTATGGTAGGGACTGGGATGTTAGTAGCCGGGATTCCGGTGATAGTGGCGGCCGTGGTTATTCCTCCGGTCGGGACGGCGATGATGACTCTGCAGACCCCTTCAAGAATTCCAACGACTGGGACTGGGGATCCGATGTAGGGGGGTGCCACAGCCCTGGGGACTACTCCCCAGGTTTTGATGACGATTAGGCCTGCCCGCGGGGCGCAGGCGTGGTGAGCCAGAAACAGGGGCTCTTTTTGTACTTTTTGCTTGTTCTGGATGTAACTTGCCCGTTTTCCGGGTTTTCTTTGACTTAATGAAAGAAAATTGAGGCAATTTGTTTATGTGTGGCATTTTTACTATTTGTTTATTATTTATTGTTTAAATGGAGGGAGGACGTCACAGGGTGATCGATCCTCTGACATCCTTTGGTCTTTTCAAGGCTACCCTTGGGAAGCTACAAGGGGCTGACTTTTGAGGGTATGACACGTGGACAGTAGTCTTTGGGCGGATTTTCGAGGGTTGGCGACTCTTTGTCTGCCTTCCCTCTTATAAATGCAATCTGTCACTCATGCTTCTTCTTTTCCTTTTTCAAACTTTCTTTCTTTTTCCAAACTTCCTTTCTTTCCCTCTGCAAATCTTTCGGTGCGATAATTCGAGCCATTCTTCGTACCCCCGTTTCTCCGGGAGATTTCTCTTTCAAGCTTTCATCCCATCGGCGGCCGACCTTAGGTTAGACTTTTAACTTCCAGTTCTTGCTCCTTTTCTTTTCGATTTCTTGTTTTTCATTCCTCTTAGAGTTGCTATGTCTAGAACTCGCGAACGTATCCTACCTTTTACCGACCCATTGAGGAGGGAGGAACGGGAAAAGGGTAGGGAGGATCTTGCCTCCTCCTCTAGGGAGGTTGGCCTTGGGCAGTCGAGGAGGAGAACTCGGAGGGTAGTGGGGGTGGCAACTCTCCTGAACCTGCCCCCTACGACGTCGTCGACTCGGACGACGAGGCGCTGGAGATCGACCCCTCCAGGACCTCCGGTCCCCTTATTCCCCGGGAAAGGGGTAGGGTCTATTATTTAGACAAGGCCAAGTATCACGTTCCCCTGGGAACTTACCCCGACCCCAAAAACCGGGATTTGATTCTTGCGAAGAATGCTGCCGGCGCGATTGAGCGGTTCTACAATTTTGGGGATGGGTACACAATTGTCGTCCCTGGTGAAAAAGACACCGTATGCAGTCCTCCCGACGGGTGCATAGCGGTTTTTCACAAGTGTTTGGAGTTCGGCCTTCGTTTCCCCCTTCATCCTTCCCTGGAAGAGATTTTCAGGCGGATGAACGTGACCATTGCCCAGCTGACAGCCATGGCTGTCAGGTCATTAATTTCATACGTTTGGACCTGCCTGTTCCATCGTGCCGAGCCCTCTATTGATGCTTTGAGGTTTATGGTCGGCCTGCAAATGGTTTCTTCTGGGAGTGAAGGTTCTCCTGGATATTGGTCTCTTCTGAGACAGAAAGGGCATACTCTGGTGTGGCCAGCTATGGACAGCCTGAGAGATTGGAAGAACAATTTTTTCTATGTGCACAGCGCCCACGGGTGGAAGATTCCTCGCCATTTCAGGAACCACGTTCACACCAGGCTAGAGACCCACGAGGAATATCACCCTGGCATGGGGGGGAAAGCCTTGGAGGTGAAGTTGAGCAGGAAAGATAAGGATCTGGTAGACTATTTTGCTGCCCATACCGATAAATATGGGGTGTATGGCCCCTCATTATGGCTCCCCCATGCGGAGCTTATTGCTACTTACAGGTACCTAACCCGGGTGGGCATGAATCCGGGCCTAGACGAAGGTAGTTCAGGAGTGCTGATGATTTTTCCTTACCCACCTTTTTCTTTTTAAATGGCCTTTCTAACCGTTCGCCTGTTCGCTTTGCAGATCTTGCTACCTTCCTTTGGAAGAAAGGGGAGGTGAGGCGTTTGGGTTTGACCGAGACTCTTACCGTTGTCCAAAGCCGTCCTTCCCTTCCTCCTGACTTCAAGAAGGGCGAGAAGAACCTGATGAAGCATCTGAAAGGCCTGTCGTTTAGCAGGCCAAGGCTCCCTGCTCCCCCTAGATCAACGCCTGCGAAAACATCGGTCTCTGAAGCCACTCCTTCTCCGGTTGCAAAAAAGGCGATTGCTTCTGAGGTTACCCCTTCCCCTGCTGGCAAGCAGGGAGGTTCTTCTGCAGGGGTTCAGATTCCCCCGGGGCCGCTGGCCGCTGGCTCTGAAGAGACTGGAGAAAGTACTCCTAGGGGGCTGATCAGGAAAAGGAGCAGGGAAACTCCACATGCTGATCACGTGGTAGATTTGGAGGCTGATACGCCTGGCCCAAAACGCTTTGCTCAGGGAGTTCCTGGTACCCTTTTTTCTGAGGAGAATACAGAATTCCATTATACTGCCGGCGATAGCCAGGACGTCTCTGCCTTACTTTCTGACTCCGGGGCGGTTTTGGCGGATCACCTTCTTAAGACTGTCCACTCTGCTACCCACCAAGTGACTCAATACATTCAGCGCACCGCCAGAGTTATTCAGGCCTCTGTGGAGCTGGCGACCCTTAGTCGTTTAAGTGACGAGGAGCTGGCCAATTCTAACCGCCTGACTACAGTCGAAAGGGATGTTGCTCTTGTAGCAGGTTTAAAGGATCAGCTGACAAAAAAGGAGAATGAGCTGGAGGAGGCCAGGGGTCAGGTGATTCACTGGAAGTCTCAAAGCGAGAGAGCATTCAGGGAAGTGTCCCGCCTAGAGGAGGAGTCGAAGAGAGCTAAGCAGGCCTTTGCAGAGCTGGAGCAGGCCAAAAAAGCTTTAGCGGAGTTGGACCACGCCAAAAAAACGCTGCTGACCTAGGGGAGCGCCTTTCCAAGGCGAATTCGGATCTTCAGGCGGCTCTTGGTGACTTGGCGACGAAGACTGAGGAGTGGCAGAAGGAGAGGGATGAGATAATTCAGGAGGTGGAAACTGCAGTGTCAGCAGGCTTCGTGAATGGCGCCAACTCTTGCTTGGGGGTGGTTATGGAGGCTGTCAGGGAGATGTTCCCTGGCTTTGATGAAGAAGCTTTTCGGGCTCTATATGCCGCCAAGGATGGGGCCCAGATGCGCAGGTTGGCTGAAGGGGCTGCTACCTCTGGCCCTGAAGCTCCCCCTGCTTAATATGGAGGGCAGTCATCCTCAGAGGGCTCTTGTTCGTCCCCTGCTGCGCTTATGCTGACGTTTTAACTTCTTATCTTTTTGCGCGCCGAGCCCTTTTGTGGCCGGCTGCCGTGTTCATTGTAATTATCTTCTTAAAAAAAACCTTTACCCTGTGTATCCCTGCTACTTTATTTCCTTTTATAAGGATTCTTCCGTTTGTTTTCATCTGTTTTGTTTGGCTTTCTGTAGAAGTTTTTAAGGTACGGCCTGCCCCCTGCCTGCCCAGAGGTAAGCAGGGTGCTCTTTGCGCTTTTTGTACAAGGTTGGGGAGCCTGCCCCCAGTCCTTGTTGATTCGGCCTGTCCCTGGCTTTTGTTCAAAGTCCAGGGGGCCTGCCCCCTGCATGCCCAGAGGTAAGCAGGGAGGTTTTTTTGCGTTTTTTATACAAGGTTGGGGAGCCTGCCCCCAGTCCTTGTTGATTCGGCCTGTCCCTGGCTTTTGTTCAAAGTCCAGGGGGCCCGCCCCCTGCCTGCTCAGAGGTAAGCAGGGAGTTTTTTTGCGTTTTTTATACAAGGTTGGGGAGCCTGCCCCCAGTCCTTGTTGATTCGGCCTGTCCCTGGCTTTTGTTCAAAGTCCAGGGGGCCTGCCCCCTACCTGCCCAGAGGTAAGCAGGGAGGTTTTTTGCGTTTTTTATGCAAGGTTGGGGAGCCTGCCCCCAGTCCTTGTTGATTTGGCCTTTCCCTGGCTTTTGTTCAAAGTCCAGGAGGCCTGCCCCCTGCCTGCCCAGAGGCAAGCAAGGAGGCTTATAATTTTTGTTGGGGGGTCCATTTTCCTTAGTTTTGGCAACAGGGGGCCTCCCCTTATTGCCCCCTGCTCGTTTGTGTGAGAAAGCGCAAGTTTGAACAGGCAACGAGTATGAACCTGAAGCTTTTTCATTTCTTTATAAAAATTTTAACACAAGGGTGGTCGGAGCCGTCGACATTCTTTGACCGTTCTCCGCCAATTTCCAGGAAATAAAAACTATCTCTAGATTTGGCTAGACATAATACTTCTTCAGGGTGTCTGCATTCCAGTGAGCACTCAACTCTTGGCCTTCAAGATTGGCGATTTTATACGTGCCCGTCCCTAAGATTTGAGTTACTTGGTATGGACCTTCCCAGTTAGCACTTAGTTTGCCGTGCTCCCTCGATTTTCCCACAGCCTGTGTTTTTCTGAGAACTAGATCACCCATCTGAAAATTTCTCTGATGTACTCTCTTATTGTACGCCTTTCTCATTCGTTGCTGATAGGCGACGATATTGGCACTGGCCTCCTCCCTTACCTCACTGACCAGATCTAAAGCCTCAGCCATCGCTACTTCATTCTCAGTCTGGTCGTATTGTAGAGAGCGCAGGGAAGGGATCCTGGCCTCAATTGGTAGTAGAGCCTCTGCACCATATACCAGGCCGAACGGGGTCTGGCCTGTAGATTCCTTTCGGGTGGTCCGGATTGACCAGAGTATGCGGGGGAGTTCGTCGGCCCATCTGCCCTTGAGGTCATCTACCATCTTCTCAAGGTCATTTAAGATCTGTTTGTTGGCTGCTTCTGCCTGTCCGTTGGTTTGAGGGTGGCAGACGGCAGAGTAGGCAACTGCGACGCTATGGCCTTCCAGCCAGATTCTCAGGGGGTCATTATCGAATTGTCTTCCATGATCAAACACTAGCATTTTTGGTAAGCCGAATCTAGTGATGATATTTCGCCATATCACCTTCCTGACTGCAGGCTCGGTAATGATGGGCACTGCCTCAGCTTCCACCCACTTGGTGAAGTAGTCGATAGCCACAATCAAGAACTTTCTGCCCCCGGTGGCTACCGTGAAAGTTCTTAGTATGTCCATCCCCCACTGAGCGAAGGGGATGGGGGATAGGATTGGCCCTGAGTTCTTGGGCCGGAGCATGGATGGATGGGGCAAAAAGCTGACATTTCTTGCACTTTTGGGTCAGGCTTCAAGCGTCTGCTAGCATGGTAGGCCAGTAGTACCCTGCCCTGAGGGCCTTGTGGGCCAATGACCTTCCTCCGATGTGATGTCCACAGATTCCTGAGTGGATGTCTTCAAGGACTTCGGCAGCCTGGTCTGCTCCTAGGCATCTGAGCAGGGGGTAAGTGAAAGATTTCATGTAGAGCTCTTCGTCAATGATTATGAACCAGGCGACTTTGGCCTGAATTTTCCTCTTTTGTATGGAGTCAGTTGGTAAAACTCCGTATTTCTTGAACAGGATGATGGGGGTCCTCTAATCTCCAGGCCCTGCCTCCTTCACAACGCTGACGGTTGGGCAGGGGATGGTAGATTTTTCCTGGATGACGTCTACCCATACCGACCTCCTTATACCCTGTAGGCTGGAACTAGCCAGTTTTGACAGGGCGTCTGCCCGATTGTTCTGGGACCGAGGGATCTGTTTGACTTCATACGATTTTAGGCCTGACAATTCTCCTTTCACCATTTCCAGGTACGCGGCCATCGTTTGGTCCCTGGCCTCATACTCTCCATTGATTTGGTTGGCGATGAGCTGGGAGTCTGTTGTCAGGACAATCCGCTCTGCGCCTGCGGCTTTGGCTAGTTTGACGCCTGCGAGCACTGCTTCGTACTCAGCTTCATTGTTTGACGCGGGGAAGACAAATCTGAGTGCATGCTCAAAGTCAGTCCCCTCTGGGCTGGTCAATACAACTCCGGCCCCTGCTCCATTAGTCGTGGAGGACCCATCGGTGTATACTATCCACTCGCCGGCGGTTGGGCTATCCTCCTCAGAATGGGAACATTCTGCCAGAAAGTCGGCCAGGGCTTGGGCTTTGATGGCTGTTCTGGGTTGGTATTTTATCCCCAGTCCACTCAACTTAATAGCCCACTTTAGCAGCCTGCCTGAATTTTCAAATTTCTCCAGCACTTTCTCTAGGGGCCGGTCTGTCAGTACCACGACAGGGTGTGCGTCGAAGTACGGCCTCAATTTTCTGGTTGCTATGACAACCGCATAAGCTGCTTTTTCGACCATAGGATAATTTTTCTCCGCTGCCCCCAGGGCATGACTTACAAAATATATGGGTTGTTGAGCGCCTGCTTCTTCCCTCAAGATGACCGCGCTGACTGTCACATTGGTTACGACGATGTAGAGGAAGAGTTTTTCCCCTGCCACTGGCCTCGCTAGGGTGGGGAGCTTCTTTAGATGTTCCTTCAATTGCTCGAAGGCTTCCTTTTGCTCGTCCTCCCACTTGAATTGCTTGTTACCTTTCAATATTTTGAAGAATGGGGTTGACTTGTCTGCTGACCTGGCGATGAATCGTGCCAGGGCGGCCATGCGGCCTGTTAGACGTTGGATGTCCCTGATGGTCCTGGGTTCAAGGAGGTCCAGAACAGCCTGAACTTTCTCGGGGTTAGCGTCTATCCCTCGAGAGCTGACCAAGAAACCCAAGAATTTTCCAGAGCGAACCCCAAACGTGCACTTCTTTGGATTGAGCTTCATTTTGTAGGCGCGCAGGGAGGAGAAGGTCTCCCGCAGGTCTGCCAGGTGCTCATTGTCTCCTTTGCTCTTTACAATGGCGTCATCGACGTAGGCTTCTATGTTTCTGCCTCTTTGACCTTCGAACACCTTGTCGACCAGGCGTTGGTATGTGGCCCCTGCGTTTTTAAGTCCGAACGGCATCATCTTGTACATGTAGGTGCCTGAACTAGTGATGAATGCGCACTTCACCCTGTCCGGCTGCCATAAGTACACTTGATGATACCCTGAGAAGGCATCCAGGAAGCTCAACATAGTATATCCACTGGTGGCGTCTACCAGTTGGTCGATCCTGGGGAGTGGGTAGCAGTCTTTCGGGCAGGCTTTGTTCAGGTTTGTAAAGTCCACGCACATTCTCCATGCGCCTGATGATTTTTTGACCATGACTACATTTGCCAGCCACTCTGGGTAGTCACAAACCTCAATAAAATCTGCCTTCAGAAGTTTGTTAATCTCCTCCTTGATCGCCACGTCTTTTTCTGCGGACATATTCCGCTTTTTTTGCTTTACAGGGCGGGCGTCTGCGCTTACGTTCAGCCTGTGAACGATACACGCTTGATCGACCCCTGGCATTTCGTCCGCAGAGTAGGCGAATACATCCTTGTTTTCTTTCAATAGCTTGACCAGTTCAGCCTGGTAGGACTCCTCCAGATCAGCCCCTATAAGGACTTGCCTCCCTGGCTCTAGGTCCACCAACATGCTCTCACCCCCAGGTTCCAGGTGGTCTGACGCCTGATTGCCGGCTGGAATATCGCCCTGCCTGCTGGGGGAACTGTCAGCTTTCCTCTTTCCTTTTCTTTCACTCTCGTGAGCTTGCAGGGCTACGGAATAGCACTGCCTGGCCGACTCCTGGTCTCCGCGCACTTTTCCTTCTAGGCCAAATTCAGTAACATAGGCTATAGTGAGGGCCCTGATTGATATGGCCGCCTCAATTTCGTCCAGGGTGGCCCTGCCAATTAGGGCGTTGTAGGCAGACCTCGCATCCACTACAACGAATGTTGCCCTGACATTTCTGGCAGTATCCCCCTCCCCAAATGTTACAGGTAGGTCTATGACCCCCATGGGCAGTACGCCTGCTCCGCTGAACCCGTATAATGATCCGAGGGCAGGTCGTAGGTGCCTTTTTTCCAGCCCCATTTTCTCGAAAGCGTCTTTGTATAGCAGGTTCGTGTACGCACCGGTGTCTACCATGCACCTCCGAACAATGTGGTTGCTAATTTCCAAGGATAGCACCAAGGGATCGCTGTGTGGGTACACCACCCGCCCTGCATCCTCGGGGGTGATGCTCAGCGTCACTCCCTTCGGGCTTCCTGCTCTTTCAACATAGCAGATCTGGTTCCTTAGCTCACGAATTTGTCTTTTCTGGCCTCTTCGGCTGATCTGGCCCTCTGCATCCCCTGATATCACATGGATTACCAGGCGGTTCTGTACTGAGCCCTCGGGTTTTTCAGGCGCGTCTTTCTGAGATTTATTCTTGGCTGCGTAGTTGGCCAACCAGCCATTCCTGATCAATTTCTCGATTTCGTCCTTCAGGTGGCGACACTCCTCGGTGGTGTGGCCTACACAGTCGTGGAAGGTGCAGAATTTCTTGGGGTCCCCCTTCGGGCTTCGCGGTTTGTTCGGGCGATTCTATTTAGCGGTCTCCTTTTCCAGTTCGAAGATCTCTGCCCTGGATTTGTTGAGGGCTGTGTAACTGTCAAACCTGGGCTGGTAGACAGTGCGCTCTTTCTTGGGGGTATCCCCTTCCTCGGCTCTCTGCCTTCCGGGCTCATTCCTGCCACGTCCACCCTGCGGTCCCCCTGCTGCCTGGCGGGGCCTGCGGGGGTATCCGGCAGGCTATGGAACTCTTCCTACAATATAAACCCTTCAGCGATTTTTCTGGCTTTGGCCAGAGTTTCTGGCTGAGCTCTGATCAATTGGTTCTTCATCTCTCCAGGGAGTAATGAGTTGGTCAGTGCGTACGTCCCTGTCGCATCGTCTATCCCCTTGACCTGCTGGAAGGACAAATCAAATCTCTTCAGGTACTCACTTATAGACTCACCCTTCTTTTTCCAGAGAGTCATTAGGTCAAACCGAGTAAGACGGCGTCTTTTGTTTCCTGCATACTGGTTGAGGAAAGCCTCTGCCAGCTCTATGAAGAAACATATCGACTCTTGCGGCAAATCCCTGAACCAGCCCTGTGCCAGACCTACCAGGGTGGTTGGGAAGATTTTGCACCAGACCGCGTCATCAGCGTCGTACATGCCCATATGGCTCTCGTAAGCCGCCAAATGATCCTCGGGGTCAGTCGTGCCATTATCGAACTTAACAGAGGGCATTTTAATCTTTGGGATTGGATATGCCTGAATCTCAGGATGAAGCGGGGTCTTGGTTGGTCTGCCCACCATTCTCGACCTGCTCGTGCGCGAATAGTGACCGTGGTCATCCCTTCTGTCAGGGGTCGGTCTCCTACTTTCAGGGGAGCGGTATCTAGGTGGGCGCCTGCTTATTGCCTCGTCGTCTTTAGGAGGGGAATGATACCGTGAACGCTTCTTCTGAGCAGGCTCGAGGCTATCATCCTGACGATGCCTGGACCTCAGAGGCTGGCCGTTGTTAAGCCTGGATTGTAGACTCTGAGACAGGCCTGGCGTAGGCGGTACTTCCCCGACCGGTGTCAGCCTGAAGAACACATCTCCCTGTTTCTCCCCCAGGCGCTTGGACACCGGCTCCTTATGCCTCATTCGATTCCTCAGGTCTTGGGATAAACCTCTTCTTTCATGAGCGGCCGTGGATTCTGTGGTATGAATGGAGAACGACTCCTCCGGACCTGCAACCCCTTGTTGCGCAGGCGGCTTCTGACGGGTTTCTGTGATTTGCCTTTGCACCTGCGCATACGCCTGAGCCGTTTTCCTGGCCTTCCTCTGAGCATTTCTGACGGCGGTTGTGGACATGACATAGGTCCACCCCGACGCGGCCACGCGCGGGTTTGGGTAGGCGAATGAATCTCCATATGAAACGGATCGAATTGAAATTTAGGTCTATGTGGAGTCGCCACCGAATTTTGTGGTTATTCGGAACCATTCGAGCCCACTCTATGTCGTAGTGGTCCGTATACAAAATACGGCCCATTTCCGATGTCAGAGTTTATTGGGCTCGTCCCTTTGCATTTGATACCAATACCGACATTATCGGATATTGTGTATTGAATGGGTAAGGGGTGAGTAAGGGGTGAGGGTACGTGTTGGGAAGCCCACAAAGGACACCCAACCCCGCCCGCACATTAGCGGCCTCTACTAAGAATTCGAGTGACTTACAATACGCGCGCTAGTTAAACGGGAAAATGCTTATGCAAACATTGTTTTCCCTAAACATGTGAATTGAATGGAAAAGGGTTTCTAAGTCAATTTAATGCAACTAAAATTAACGTCCAAGTTGTATTTTAGCATGCGGGTTCATTTAGTATAATAAACGAATAATAATTAAATTGACAAAAGAAACAGAAAACGCGTTAGTAACGATATAGCGATATAACGAATAATAACGGTTTGCAAATATTGAATTGAATTGAAAAGATGCAAATATGAGGATGCATGATTTGAAAAGATAGTATACACGTGATTAATTATGCACATGTTGACCTAAGTCGTAAAATACTATCGAGTTTGAAAAATAGAATAATGTACGACTCGTGTTTGAGTCGTTATGAGGCCACTCGATCGAGTGGTCGATGGACTCGATCGAGTGGAACCAAAAAAAATGATTCTGTTTTGCGTCAAAGACCGTACTCGGTCGAGTTATTGACTAACTCGGTCGAGTACATGGCCACTCGATCGAGTCACTGTGAGACTCGATCGGGTGGTGGTCATATTTAGCATTCTGTCTCGATTTTAGGGTGTCACTCGATCGAGTGACTCAGGCACTCGGTCGAGTGGCACCTGTACGAACTTGGTTCGTTTGCTATTTAATTGTTGACTTTGAAATTGCTTTTGATTTTTGATAATCGGACATAAATATTGCACAATTTATGTTCGACTTGGTTTTTTTTTATAAATCGCGAATTTTGTTGAACCGAATATAAATATTGTTGAATTTATACCCGATTCTAAAATTGAATACTCATCATATCCCATATTCGATTATTGAATCGATATGGGATATTTAGAGTGAAAAATAAAAAGGATGGATTAATTTTAGTCGCTTTGAATTAATTATCGTGATATGAATAAATCACGTTAATTAATTCGTATGACTTGATTGTTAGATTCGATATCCAATTATGGAATTGGTATCGAATCTAAAATCGACGCTTTACTTGAATAAATAGGACTTGATTCCCTCGACTTCTCCGACATCGAAATAAATCCCTAAGGATTGTGATGTCGGGTCCGCGTCAACGGGTTTCGACCCTTATTGAAATACGATGTTGGTTTTTTTGAGAAATTGATGAGATATGCGAATAATAACAACGATACAAACGGTATGAAAAATATTGTTGAAATTGACCTATCTCAATAATCAAGTAACCGGGATATCGGAACGAGCGACCGTCAACGCTGTGTGCAGTACACTTGTATATTCGTGTTTCCTCATTCCGATATCACTTATACTCGACACAAATTGATAGGTATTTTAATGTTTTGATACTAGTATTATTGATATTAATGATGCGATAATAACGACAAAAATAAAAAAATAAAACGACCCATATGAAATTGACACGACGCGAGAAAAAGGAAGAGAAGGGAAGAAACGGGGTTTTGACACCCTCAACCTACATGTTCTTGTCTCGGTGCGGACTCGTAACCGTGGCTATAACACAAGAGTCTTCGAGGTTTATGGAGGTCGAGTTATGGTGGCTCGGATTGTTGATTCCTAAACTAGGTTTAGGGTTTTTTGCTAATGAATCGCTTAGGGTTTGCTTAGGGTTTGTAGAGGATGTAGTATGTGTGTATGAGGTTGCTCTAGGGTTTCGATAATTGTGTCAAAGTTGTTAAAAAAGGTTGCATGAGGGTTGCTTATATAGGAAAAGCTAGGGCTTCGGATTAGGGTTACTCGACCGAGTAGGTGGCTAACTCGGTCGAGTAGGCTTGTGCGTCAGCCGTCGGGCCTGAAAAAGGGCCCACTCGATCGAGTGGGTGAGGCACTCGATCGAGTGGCCCAGCTGGGTCGCGCGGGTCAGTCTTTTGGACCTTGACCATGGACATTTGATGAGTTTGAGTTTGAATTGGGCTTTTGATGTTTGAAGGGTTGTTTGGTATGTCTCGGAAACGACTTTGACCGGGATTGACCCAATCGTGACAAGTCGGTTTTAATTCCGGTGTCGGTTTTGGCCCAAATTAGTCTTGTTTGACTCGAAATGGTCCGCTGGGCCTGGATTTGAGGTTGGTTTTGTGATATTTGTACTCCGTAAGTGCGTTAGCCAACGATTAATGGATTTGAGCCCGTATCCGAGCGCATAGAAGCATGTTAGCGTCCGATCATCATCGGGTGTTTTTTGGGAAACTGCCATAGACACCTGGCAGTCAAAATGCGGGTGTCTACAGCGGTCCGCCTCGTACCCCCGGTTCCTTCTCCACTTTCAAAGTGGAGCAACCTGGGGGTCGTGGCGACCCTGCCTACCAGATTGTCCGGAGTGAACTCCTGACCCAACATTGCTGAGAAGAACGCCGCGGTTTGTACCATCTGGGCAGGGGTGAGGTTTAGAACTTGCCTCTCATGTGCCCCTTGCCCCGCCACGGCAACTACACCTTGACCCAGTGCTTCCTGAAGACTGGCTCGCCCTACGCCTGGAATGGTGGCGGCGGGGGTCGCTTCCGGCGGCATGCCATAACGGGGAGCATTGGGTGGATTTGCCACAGAGCTGGTGTCAAAAATATCAGGCATGTTCGATTGTAACTGGTTAATTTGTTAATTTCGTGCTTGTGAATGGTTGATTTTGTGGGTAATTTCGTGGGTACAACCTACGCTTCCCCACAGACGGCGCCAACTCTATTACATCTAATATATTTGCATGTATGCAACCATCTTGCTTTAAATTCAACCTAACCCGCAAACTCGTCCCACCCAATCTGTTGTTTTTTGGGTCATGAATCCAATTTTTTGACCCGGACATGGTCCGACCCGTTCAACTTATTGGAAAGAAGAGACTACAAAACCTAAAACACAATTCCAGTCAATCTATTTCTATGCCTAGATTTTGTTAAAACTCCAATTTTAACCTATTAGCAATTGGATATATACTCCCTCCATTTTTTGATTTGGCCCCATTTTCTTTTAGGGATTTTTTTTTTCTGAATTAGCCTCATTTCTTCATATGAAAATTTATTAATTAGTATTTTTCTCTCATCACATGCACCATATCAACAATTTCCTCTTACTTTTTCACTTTTTCTTAAAATGTACCAAACCCAAATGGGGTTAATCAGAAAAAATGGAGGGAGAAATTAATTATTACTCCGTATATATAATCTTTTTATTTGAATATAATTTTATGTCTAATCTTAACTTAAATCATCTAACATTTTTAGTAATTTACTCTCCGGTACATTTGCACGTAGAAGACAAAAGTTGTGTTCTCCCGTGTTAAATAGTACTCAACATTACTATAAGAAAAAACCTTACTCGACATGTCCAACTCGTTTTTAGGTCAAGAGGCAAGATCTCTAAATTTTGATCTATGACTCGATATTTTAATTAAAAATATAACTAATATTCAATTTAAATTTTTATCTTTTAATTATAAAAGAAATTTAAAAATTTATTGAAATATAAAGTCCGTGCGATGAATATTAGTTTAATTAATTGAAATATAACATCATAATTAAAGAGTAAAAATAACACGAACTACTATTAAAATAAGAGTTAAAAAATCGACATTCGAAACTATCTGTATTCTGACCATAACTCATTTCGGACCCATAATTAAACCGACTCGTATTCATTATTTTGACCCGACATGTTTAAAGTTATTTTAAAAAATTATGTACATTAAAAAAAATCAGTCTTATAAGGTTAGAAGTATGAATTCTACTTTCAATCAAAATTTATTATTTATACTATTACTAATAATAATCAATATGCTCAGTATAATGATAATCATCTTTACGTGTTACATAATCAATCAATTTTAAGCCCATGCATTATTGTTATTGTTATATACAGTATATAATATGACATATTACCCGTGTTGCGTATACTAATTATCGTAATGTAATTAGTAATTAGTAGACTTGTGTTGTTTATAAAAAGAATTCTACTTTCACTCAAAATACTTCTTAAGTAAGAGTTAAGAAGTCTACTTCTAACCTCGTATACTCAAAACCCGAAAATAAAATAATAATATAGCTAATATTGTTTGTAAAATGAAAAAAACTTCCTTTTTTCCTCGTATATAAAATAAAACCTCGTATATATATATATATATATATATATATATATATATATATATATATATATATATATATATATATATATATATATATATATATATATATATATATATATATATATATATATATATATATATATATATATATATAAGTGGGATCTTTTACCCACCTTAATATTTGGTACAATTTACCTTGTATTTACAGTCATTCAGATCTAATTAAATCAAGGGTGAAGATTAAAACTAAACTGAAAACACAACTCATATTCATCAACGTTCACCAAGCTCACAAAACCCTAAATCAAAACTTAAACTGAAAATCAAAACCTCACGAAGGTATCATCGACGCTCACCAAAATGCTCACAAAACGCACATCCAAGGTCAATTTTTTTTCAATTGAAATCACGAAATCCTCTCGCATCTCACGAGATACTCACGCTTCTCGCATCTGAAATCAGGTATTTCAATTTTTTGAGATCTTGGTATTCATCACCGCTTAACTTCGAAATCTGTTTTCAGTTTCTCAATTGATACAAGCTAATTACAAATTAGTAATTTGACAATTTCGTATTGTGTTTATAATTTTCTGTTTGTAAACACATATGTTTGTAATTTCCAAATTCGTATAACATCAGAAATATGCCAGTATACGTATTCTGATAATTGAATTTTTTTATTATTTCAACTATGATTTGTATAAACATATTTCTGTTTATGATTATTTCAATTATGATTAGACTCAAATCATTAATTTTGATAATTTTGATTATTCCATGTTTTTGATTATTTCGTGTAATTTTGATTTCTGTTTTTACATATTTTGATTATTTCAATTAAGATTTGAGTGAACGCATATTTCAATTACTTATATTGATTAGAAGATGAAAGTTTGTATATGATTTGAATATAAGACACATATTTGAATTATTCTATGTTCAAACTTGGTTATTGTATTGTTATGTGCATATTTATAATGCTCCTCAGACCTCAGGTGCGGCGTACAGTTGTATGTGACTTGCAGGTTTCAAGTTTTTGTGTGGATTATTTCTACACTATGTTAACGTGTTTTATAAACAGTTATTTTGTAGTGTTTTTACAGTTATTCTATCGTACATATGTGATTATCACATTTCAATTTTTGTACTTTCAACTAATCCCTCTTTTTTGTTTTTTTTGTCTTTCAGTGAGGTTTTGTTTTTGGTTGGGTGCGCCTTCAATGATATTCAAGATGTTTCAATCTACATAGTATTTATTTAGTTTTTTAATGCTTAATAAGGTTATTATATTTCAATTTGCATAGTTATTGTAAGATGTTTATCCAGTTATTCTAATCCACAAATATAGTTATTGTAAGGTGTTTATCCAGTTATTGTAATTCTTAAATAGTTATTGTAATAGGTGTTTGTCCAGTTATTGTAAGGTGTTTATCCAGTTATTTTATAATATTAATTTAGTTATTTTATATTGTACTTCGTTGTATTCATTTAGTTATTGTTTCAAATGCAATGTTTAGTTATTCTATTATATGATTGCAGTTATTATATAGTACACTAACAATTATTCTAACACGAGACATTGTTATCATATTTAATTTGATATTTCAATTATACGTAGGGAATGAGTAATCCTAATACGTTAAAGAATAATAGATTAGGTTATGAAATTGGAATTGATCGTAAAGAAATTGAATATAAAGACACTAAATTAAATAAATTGAAGAACGACTAAATTGAACGAAGAACGGAGATAATTAAATTGAACGAAGAACGAAAAAATTGAACAAAGATTTTTTTTTTAATTTGGATTATGAGGTTAGCAATTTTTAGTCAAAAGAATCTTATTAGAATATGTAACTGTTATGGAATTGAGTGATTTAATTAATGAAAAATCCTCAAATCTTAACCATTGATCCCATGAAATCCGATGGCCACAATTAGGAGGTAAATTGTACAAAAATTAACAAATGTACTGGATCCTGCCTCTCTCTATATATATATATAGAAAAGGGATCAAGAGAGCTTGGTGAAGAGTGGGAAGTTGGGAAGTTGTTTTTTTGGCCCTTGATCTTGGGTTGAATGAATGGCTTAGATGGATGATGGGTAAAAAAAAAAAAAGGAGACAACAAACTGACAAGCAGCAGTGGAGAGAGGGAAGCAACCCTCCCCTCAATCACACTTCGCAGCACTGGAGAGAGGGGAGCATTCTCTCCTCAATCAAACTCTCCCTTCTTCATTACTTCCCTCCTCTCCTTTTCAATTCATTTCCCTAATTCAAATCATCTCTCCCTAACAAAACTCCATCAAATAAGCTCCATTAATAACTCCGACCATACTCCGTCAACAACTCCGATCATACTCCGTTTTTAACACAACATGACGGATAATTATACCAAGGTATGTTTATGCATAAACTTTGATCATCTTCATTTTTTTAGCTTCTTCTTCATCCTCATCTTCATCTTCGATCATCTTCATCTTCTTCAAACTTCTTTTTATTTTTCATATCTTTTTTTTTTGGTATTTATAAAATTATTCATCTTCATTATCTAAAAAAAAGAACAACTTCATCTTTAAGATGAAGTTTGAAGATGAAGTTGTTCTTTTTTTGTGGGATGAATGGAGCTTGAAGATGAAGATGAAGATGAACAAGTCATTTAGTCCGTAATGTTTTTGCAGAATTGCAAAGTCACACTCATTATGCTGTACAGTCACACTCATTATTCTACAGCTGCGTGATTACAACATAATGAGTGTGACTATGCAACATACTGAGTGTGACTGTACAACTTAAAGTGTGTGACTATACAACTTAAATTGTGTGACTTTTTTCAGGTATTTTTTTATCTACAATCAAGTTTCCACGTTCGTCAAATCTCTACTTCCGAACCTCGATGATTTTCAGGTATTTGTTTTTATCTTTTTAGAGCATCTTTAAAATAATTAATCATCTTCATGCTCATGCTTGTTTTATTTTTCATTCCTTCTTTTTTTTGGTATTTATAATATTATTTATCTTCATTATTCACAAAAAAAAATGAAGGTTGAATATGGATGAAAGAAAGTTGAATATGTAATGAATGTTTAAATAATTTGCTCTGATTCGTATAGTCACACAGTTAAAGTTGTATAGTCACACTCATTATGCTGTACAATCATGCAGTTGTAGAGTCATTGTAGTCATATATTCAGTTGTGTTGTGTGATTTAGATTGATTGTGTGTTTTGTTGCAGCGAAATAGTTGGTAGAAAGAGGAATGTTGGTAAAAGGGGCGGTGGGAAGAAGAAGGTCGTGGAAGATACAACGACCGACAACGTAATTGGACAATGTATTGTTGCGCACGTACCGGAGACCATCGTTAAGCTCTTGTGTGTTTATGTGAGATAAAATATTTGCTTTAGGATGAACGTACTATGTGTAAATGATGTTTGGTGGGTTAGAATGTTTTTATGTTTAACGTACTATATGTAAAGGATGAACTTTGTCCAATGTAAATATATTTTCATCGCTATTTTCTGGTTTCATAATTAATCACGCGAGGTCTATAGCAAAATCATTTATCCTTCCACCTGTGTGACTATACAACATAATCTCTGTGACTATACAACTAAATTATACTCGTACGTACTTATTTATACTTCAATCATCATTAGCAAAGATGATTACATACACTAATCACTGCAAGAATTTGTGTGATTCTACAATACAATGACTCTACAACTGCATGATTGTACAGCATAATGAGTGTGACTATACAACTTTAACTATGTGACTATACAACATAAACTGTGTGATCCTACAACATAATGACTGTGATCCTACAACATAACGAGTATGACTATACAACTTCAACTGTGTGACTATACAACATAATCTCTTTGACTATACAACTGTGCGATAAAAAGAAACCCTATATTACACACTATCAATCTTGCAACGCACGCATTCATCTCTAACTTTAATGAAATGTGACCTTTCTCAACAGCGACTGTTGAGAAATATAACAATCATAAGTATAACAACCCTACAAAATACCAATAATAATAAATATAAAGAAACCATGCTCCAATGGTGTAAAATAACTAAACCCTCTACATCTCCATGCTCCAATGGTGTTGTTCCTTGAAGATTCGTATGTGCTCGAAAATGTCCAGTCAAAAATTTATGTTCAACATGCAGGAGGTAAGATGAGTACATACATATATATTTGGTATCTTGCATTTGGAATTCCATTTTTTTGTTTGGTTTGTTAATTTGAAAAGTTATACAGTTGTAATGTCACAACCACACTCTATATGAGTCACACAGTTATAACGTGGTAGTCACACTTAATATGATAGACAGTCACACGTTGTATTATGTTATAATGTGGTTGTGACAGTCACACTTAATATGATAGACAGTCACACTTAATATGATAGACAGTCACACTTAATATGTTATAACGTGGTAGTCTACAGCTTCAACTGTGTGACTATACAAATTATAACATTCATTATATCCATATTTATTCATTCATATTCAACCTTCATTTTAATCCATATTTAATCTTCATTTTTTTTGGATAATGAAGATGAATAATTTTATAAATACAAAAAAAAGTATGAAAAGTAAAACAAACATGAAGATGAAATGATTGTGAAGGTATTCTACAGCTGAGTGATTCTACAACATAAAGAGTGTGACTATACATCATAATGAGTGTGACTACACAACTGAATATGTGACTACAATGAGTGTACAGCTGCGTGATTCTACAACATAATGAGTGTGATTGTACAACTGAAAGTGTGTGGTCTTGCAATTCTGTAAGAACATTACGCACTAAATAACTTGTTCATCTTCATCTTCAACATTCATTCATCCCACAAAAAAAGAACAACTTCATCTTCAAATTTCATCTTAAAGATGAAGTTGTTCTTTTTTTTTTGTGGACAATAAAGATAAATAATTTTATAAATACAAAAAAAAAGATATGAAAAATAAAAAGAAGCATGAAGATGAAGATGAATATGAAGATGATGAAGAAAAAGAAGCATGAAGATGAAGATGAAGATGAATATGAATATGAAGATGATGAAGAAAAAGAAGCATGAAGCTAAGATAAAGATGAAGATGAAGATACCTTTGTATGATGATCGAAGTTACTGACGGAGTATGTTGGGTTAAAAACGCAATATGGTCGGAGTAGTTGACGGAGTATGGTCGGAGTTATTAATGGTGTGGTCGGAGTTATTAATGGTGATTATTTGTTGGGGTTTTGTTAGAGAGAGATGAATTGAGTTGAGAAATGAATTGAAAATGAGGGGATTGGGAAGTGTATGAGGGAAGTAATGTAGGGATTGATTTGGGTGAGGGGATGTTTCCCTCTCTCCACTGCTGCTATGTCAGTTCATTGTCTCCTTTTTTTTAATAATTGAACCCCATCCATATTAGGATGAATGGATGGAGGTGATCAACACTAAGCAACTCTCCAATAGTTGCTAACTCCCCTGATCCCCCCTATATATATTTATTATTAATTTTTTGTTAACGGGTCCACGAGTCGGGTCCGGGTCTGACACTTAGGACCCGGACCCGGAATATTTTTGAAGGACCCATACCCGACCCGTGCTCATAGGGTCCAAAAGAATTAGGACCCGTACCAGACCCATTAGGTTAAGACCCGCAGGGTCTGGGTAGGGTCCCGAACCCGTTGCCATACCTGGTCACAGTCAATTGTTCACATTTTTTTCTTTTGGGTGTACCAGTCAATTGTTCGTACTTTTTTTTTGATAAGTTTTACCCTCTATTTTTTTAATTTTTAATAAACAAACATTAGTTTTTCTCTTAATATCTTAAATTTTGTTTATAAAACAAATGTGAACTATCTATTGATACAGAGGGATCGGAGTAGCATATTAACTTATGTAATTGCTAAATCGAATACGAATTTCATCCAGTTGTACATAATTTCTCATTTACTTTCCTGTGTTTACCCTCCCCTCAAAAAAAGACCTACCATTTTCGGGTCGATGGGTCGCAGGACCAATACCCAAGTAATGTTGTCCTGCTGACGGACGGGGATTTGTCGTGAATCCCGATCGATCAAAGTAAAAACCAACTAATCCTAAACTTGGGTAGTCGAGGGTAAGTCGGGTCGAATCCACGGGGACGGTCTAACTAAATAAGGGTCTCGGTCTAGGTAAGGTATTAGTCAAGAAAAGATAAGTTTTTGGTCGGAAGAATGTTCTAAACTAGTGAGCTAAACAAGTCAAACAAACAAACAAATGAAATAAATACGATAAAAAGGACTAGGGTTAAGGTCAACGAGGTAGTCTCAAGGGAGTTATCGGAGTTCACAAACGGGTCGATTACGGTCGGTGATTGGGGAGATAAGGGGTCTCTCTCGAGTCTCTATCTACCCGGGACGGTCCTAATAACGGGCTCTCGCACTTATTACTAGGTCGACCCACCTCAAAGAAAGCTCGACGAAATACGATTCACCTATCGCGGCCAATACATGTAAATCATACAAAAGTCTCAATCAAAGGAGAACACCAACAATTAATCGACAAGATAATAAACCCACAACAAACTCCACAATCAAGACAAACCAAGCCTTCCCCGACCCTAGAAATTAACTACTCGAACATGATTAAAACTAAACTAAATGAACTACCCACTACTCTAATCATAATAATAAACAATAATAACTAATAAAGATACTAACTTTAAACTAATTAAACAATAAAATTAATTTAAAACTCATAAACATAAAAGAAGAACAATAAAGAAAAGAGAGAAGAAATTGTACCAAACTTGAGATGGAGAATTGTATAGATGAAAGTATTAATACCAAAGGATTAAACATTAATCCACTGATTACGCTATAATCTATGAATTAATCAAATTAAACTAAGAAATGGGAAAATGATGTGAGAGAACAAAACTCTCATGTTACTACTGCTACTACGGCTTGTGCTCCCCCCCCCCCCCCCCCCCCCCGCAATTCTGGGTTCATTCCCTTTATATACTCCTCACACTACCAGCTTACAATCAATAAAACGACACCCTCATTTCACACAAAACGCAGCCAATTAAATGAAGGGCAAATATGTCTTTTCCTCTTAATCCAGTTTCTTCAGAACTCGGTTTTCTTTAATCAATTGAATCCAACTTCGAACAAATGCCTGGATGCGATCAATGGTGGTGTTGCTGCTGTCCGTGGTGGTCGGTGATCGGTGGAGCTGGGCTGGAGCTTTGCCGGAGTCGAAATGCTCCGACTGTACAGCTGCGACGGAGCTGGTCACGGACGGTTGCAGGTGTGGTCAATTGGTCGGAGGAACAAGCCTCTCGTCGGAGCTGGGTGGTCGCGTCGACGGAGTTCTGAGAGAGTTTCGACGGTTCTGACCGGAGTTCGGCTGTGACAGTGGCCGATTCCGACGAGGATGGGCTGGACTGCCGGCGCTGCTTCTGGGTATGGAGGAGAGGAAACCGGTGGAGGAATGGAGGTGAATTGGGAGTTTTGTGTTAATGGTGGAGGAAGGTGGTATAGATGATGGAGGTTGATTGAAAATGAGTAATTGATCATGGTGATGGCTGAATGAATGATGATATGAATTGAAGTTGATATGGGTTAATAATTGATTTACTGTAATTGGGAGAGGAGGAGGGAAGTTTAATTTGAGTTGGTTAAAGGTCAAATTGACCTTGACTTGACTTCTCCTAAATTCCGATCCGTCTCAACCCGTTTTGCTTCTTGACTCGACTTTGACCCGTCTCTTCCCGCTAATCCTCGCTCCAAGTCCTTCAAAATAAAACCAACAAAAAGCAATACCCATATCTCGAAATATAACAATTATTACGATAATTACAATAAAGACGATAATTAACATTTAATATCGTATAATAACCTATAATGAGCTATAATATCAATTAAGCACACAAAATCGACACGAAGAAGTAAATAAATGTGGGTAAAATAATGACTAAAATATCGATTATCACCTGCGAAGCACGAAACTTATCACGCATAGCGTTATTCCAATTCTGGTCGATGATTCATGTATATGGAAGAGGTTTGGGTTGGGTTTAAAATTTCATCCATGGCACGGGTACGCATTGAGTGGGTTTAAAAAAGACCTAGCATTTGCTCAAGAAAAAACTTTACGACTATCTAACTTAATTCGGACATGTAACAAGTAATTTGAATTTTGTTAATTCTTTCTTTAATTTCTTATTAGTATTTGAATTGGAGAAAATTCTTTAAAAAAAAAATAGAATAAATTAACAATTACTCCCTCAAAAGCACACAAATTAAAATTTACTCCCTTTTATTATATTTTTTTAAATATTTAACACTCCAAAAAGTTGTCTCAGTTCAAAAATTGTGTGCATTTAATAAATCCGGCCAATTGACACTTGAACTTGACACTTAACAAAATCAAACATGGCAAGGCTCAGGTGACCAAGACGAGCATGCCACGACGTGGATGCGAGAGTTCTGATGGCTGATTTTTGTGGATGTGCAGAAGTCGTGGGTAGGCCAGGCTAGAGTTCACTAGAACAAGGGTTGGCATTTAGCAACGGGTCCTAGCCCTGCCTAGTCGCTCAGACCCTT
The DNA here is from genome assembly GCA_958450325.1 of Agrostemma githago. Taxonomy (NCBI): domain Eukaryota; kingdom Viridiplantae; phylum Streptophyta; class Magnoliopsida; order Caryophyllales; family Caryophyllaceae; genus Agrostemma; species Agrostemma githago. The sequence continues at coordinate 55,573,537 of OY288249.1, read as the reverse complement.
CGGGTCGATCTTACCCTAATGGTTTAGGTATAGGTCCTATTTGTTTTTACCATGTGGGTATAAGTCGGGTAGATTTCTCTTAAATATTTATGGGTCCGGGTCTCGGATGTGAGACTCATACCTAAACCTGTCAAAAACTGACTCGATCCGAAACCACCCGAAAAAAAATCCAAAAAAACTCGCGCGAAAATGACCGAGACCCAAAAAGTGACCCGATCCGATAATAATCCGAATATTTTGGGTCAAAACCCGCCCGGACCCGTTAGCCGCCCGAAAAAAGATAAATTAAAAAAAATATTGCTATTATACACTAAAGTTTCTCAAAAACAATAAGAAATATTTTTTTATTTTCAAAATTTTAAGAAAAAATATTTATATATATCTTTAAAATCATATTTTTATCACATGATTATTATAATGAGAAAAAAAAATCGAGTCAAACTTAATACTCTCTGCTAGTTTGAGTATTCCTCTCGCTTTTCTTTTTTAGCTTAGTTTGGTTTTGTTCTCACTTTCCTTTTTTGATATACTTTTAATCATTTTTTATTCTTCCTTCTGTTCTTTATTCTTTTCCTCCACACCTAGACCCAACACCTTTTCACTTTATACCTCACCTTTTACACTTCATAACCCAGGAATACTTTAACTAGGAGGGAGTACATGTTTATCCTCACTAATGTATCATATATTAAATGAGATGATTAAGAAAATTATCAATCAATCAATATATATATATATATATATATATATATATAGAGAGAGAGAGAGAGAGAAAAAGGATCTTTTACCACCTTATTGTTTTTGTACAATTTACCTTGTATTTACAGCCATTTAGATTCAATTAGATCAAGGGTGAAGATTAAACTTGGAACACAACTCACACAACGCTCACCAAGCTACAAAACCCTAAAGCTAAGCAAAACTGAAACAAAAATCAAAACCTCACCATACTCACGCAGTACCATCAACGCTCACCAAATCGCTCACAAAACTCACAATTTTGGTCAATTTTTTTCAATTGAAATCACGAAATCCTTTCGTATATCACGAAATACTCTCACATCTCGCATCTAAAATCAGGTATTTAATTTTTTTTTGTATCAATTTCAACCAGACTGTTGATTTTTTCTGAAACTTTTGATTTTCGAACTTTTGAAACTTTTGATTTTCTCTGAAACTTTTGATTTTTTCACTTTAATTTTCGAACCTATGAAATCAGGTAGTTAATTTAATTTTTTTTGTATCAATTTTGACTTCTGAAATCAGGTATTTAACGCAATACTGCTGAACGCAATACTGTTGAACGCAATCAGGTATGAAATCAAGTATTTAACGCAATTAGGTAATTTAACTGGGAATTGGGGATTGGGGTTTACATAATAATTGGGAATTGGGGATTTGTGATGAATTTCATCTGCTGCTGCTACTGTGATGAATTTAATTGATGAATTTAATTGGGGATTTGTGATGAATTTAATTGAGGTTTACATAATAATTGAGAATTGGGGATTTGTGATGAATTTCATCTGCTGCTGCTACTGTAACAAAAAAAAAGAATGCAATTGAATTAGAATTGTGATGAATTTAAGCTGTAAGATGAAAAGGGTACCTAATTTCACGTCCATTGCGTTTCTGCCAAAATTGTTCGTTCTAACTATTTCAATCAGTTATTGTTGTTAGTCGTGTTGCTACTGCCGTTCATTCTTCAATCACTATTGCGTTCAATAGTGGAAATTTCGAATTGAACTGAAATTTTGGAAAAAATCGAATTGAAAGTGGAATAATTATTTCGAGTTTTGAAACTAAAATTGAAACTTCATCCAACTACTCTGACAATTATTCTATAGTTCAACATCAATTACTCTATTGCACAATATCAATTACTCTATAGTATATTAACAATTATTCTAAACTAAACTAAATAATAACAAAATTGAAATTACTCTATTGCGTTCATATTGCCGTTATTGTACAGAACTGAAATTGTTGATTCCGTTCATTCTTTTCCTAATCGGAAAATTTAAATTTCGATTCTATTTCGTTCCAAATCAATTTTTTTCACTGCTGTTGAATTTCACTGACTGTCGGTTCAATCAAAATTGCTAATCAATTTTCTAATGATCGGCTGTTAAATTTCACTGACTGTCAGTACACTATAAAGTTCCTAATCAATTTTTTAATGATCTGTGTTTATATATATACAGTTCAATCGAAATTGCTGATTTCGATGTTTTCAATCTTAAATTTCACTTACTGTTCTCGGTTTTTTTCCTACCCCGGTTTCTGCCGCTCTGCTGCCTGTTGGTTCTGTTGCACTCTGCTGCCTGTTTGTTTTTTTTGCGTTTTGTTGCCTGTCCGGTTTTGTTGTCTTCGGTTTTTGTTGCAGCTATCCATTCGGTTTACTGCTGCTGTTGTATTGTTACTGCCGATTTTGGTCAATTTTTTACTGTGGCTGTCGCCTTTTATTTTGGTCCATTGCTGCCTCGATTTTATTTGCTTTCACAGCTGCCTCGTTTTCCTCTTTTTTTGTTGTTCGTTCAATTTTCAAGAAGTGAAATTTATGTCATCCAGTTATTCTAATCCCCAATTTCAATTACTGTAAGGTGCATATTCAGTTATTGTAAGTTCTTTAGTAAACTTCTTTTCTTTTCTTTGCTTATTTAGTTATTTTATAGTATTCAATTACTTATTCTAAGGCTTTAATCATGGTATTGTATTTCAATATGCATGTCTGAAGTTAAACCAAACTTCCATTGCTTAGTTCTCTTTGTACACTATAAAATTCAGTTATTGTAATGCTTAAATCAAGTTATTGTATTTCAATATGCATGCACATGACTTTAATTCGGCAAATTAAAACTAACTAAACCAATTGCATTTACATATTGTCTGTTAACTTTTTTTTGTCAATTATTCTAACACATAATCTTTTCTACAGACATGGCAAAAAATAAAGCAAAAAATGCCCGGAAACGTAAGTCAGGTGAAGATGGTGCAACAAAACAAAAACGCTCTAAGATAGATAATATAAAGATTGAGCCAAAGAAGGCTAACCAAGTTCAATTCATAACATTGTATGTTACTATTTTTGATGCTTTTCTTATCCTCATCGTATATTTTATCTTCATCGTATATTTTATCCTCATCGTATATTTTATCTTCACTTGTGCATTGTTCGATTCGTAGGGCCGATGACATAGATGTGCGATCTCGACCGAAGAGCTTGGTTGGACTGATATCAAAACTTGGGCCGAATAAGAGAAAAGCAGTAATTGATATTGGTTTTGGTGGTTTGCTCGAGTTGAGATTGACAAAACTACCATTGGACATCATCCCTTTATTTATCAGGCACTTTAATGCGGCCCCCACATGTTCAAGGCACAGGAGGTGAAGTTTGTGTTGTCGAAGCAAGATGTCCATGATATATTTGCATTGCCAATGGGGGATAGCGGGGTTGAAATTGTACCAACTGGACATAATACTTTGTCCTCCCAGGATACGATGAAAGGTGATTTCCTAAATTTCAATTCGATCCATTCTCATATGGAGATTCATTCGCCTACCCAAACCCGCGCGTGGTCGTGTCGGGGTGGACCTATGTCATGTCCACAGTTTTGTATGACCCCATCATGGAACGTATCCTGCTTGTGTTTCCTAGGAGTAAAACCACAAGCTTTCGCGTAAACATCGTAAAACTCGAACGCATGGGGTAAACTTCCAAGTACTTGCCCAATTCTGGGCTTGAATTCAGCTGGAACTTCTCTAACCCATTCCTCATTGCCATCTGTAGTGTAACTCAATGAAAGCGTTCCACTGTAGTTAATGTGCTCTTGTGCAGATGAAATTATATATTTGCCTGCCATTCAAAAATCGACAACATAAAATAAGTTTATTTGTCTAGATAACATAAATTTTCGTTATTACATAGTAACCTAGTAGTAACTATAACTGCAGGAGTTATATAATACAATTACAGTAAACTAGTATTTCGTAAATAATTATGTTAACTAACAAGTTATTATTTCATATTATAGTAGTCGAGTAGTTATTCTATGGTACGACAACAATTATTCTAAATTGTAACATTGATTATAGTTACGCAGTTTGTGTACAAGTATATTTGACGGTTATTCTATAGTTACGCAATTATTCTACTGTACAATAACAATTATTCTACAGTACAGTAACAATTATTCTAACAATAATGTAGTGCAAGTGATACAAGTGTAAGAATTTATCTGTCAAAACAGTAGGGACAAGTAAAACTACTGTTTTTGATACGTTATCATTATCTACACTATCGAAACAGTACTTATCCCATTAAACTGTTTCAGAATTCACTATTTCGTTAATTCACTATTTTGATGAAAGTTGGTTCGAGAAATTGCGGCAAACAATCGAATTGAAATTGGATTTTAAATACTGAATTAACGAAATAGTGATTTTAAATTTTATTTGAAATTGGATTTTAATTTTTGGATTGAAATTGGTTTTTAAATACTACTCCCTCCATCCCAGTGAATTGTTTGGCTATTTCATATTGGGGCGTCTCAATGAATTGCTTGCCTTTCTATTTTAGAAAAGCTTTTTATGTGTAATTTGACTATTTTCATGAGTTTTGTTCTACATGTCACTCACTCATTGGATCTCTTGCCCTTGATGCCAAAAGCAAAGGCAAACAATTCATTGGAACGGAGGGAGTAAAATTTAAACGACTGAAATTGAATTTTAAATTATGACAATTAAATTTCATCCAACTATTAGTTACTCTGACAATTATTCTATATTACAATAACAATTATTACACTGTACAGTAACAATTATTCTAAAGTACACTAACAATTATTCTAAGCTAAACTATACATTAAACGAAATTGAAGTAACTCCATCTCCACAATAGTACGTACAATAACGAAATTGAACAACAATATAGTACAACAATGCAATTGATTAAACTATACAATAACAACAATAAACCAAATTGTATAATTTCGAGCATTGAATTAACTATAATTTCGAGCGTCCAACTCAAAATTTTAAATTCGAGCGTTGAACTCAAAACATTAAACGAAACACATCATCAGGAAATCTAAGTACAAAAATTGAAACGATGTGAACGAAATAACAATTTTAGCATAATTTAATTTTGGAAAAAAAACAAATTGAAACGAGAATAACTGCGAATCGCACTGAAATTTTGGAAAAAAATATATTTCAAATCGGAATAATTTCTAAGTGAACTGAAACTTCGGAAAAATCGATTTCAAAATGAACTAATTTCGAATTGAACTGAAATTTTGGAAAAAATCGAATTGAAAGTGAAATAATTTTGAGCGTTGAAATAGAAACAAATAAGCGCTTAGATTGAAATTGGAATTTCAATTTCGAGCGTTGAAACTTAAATTGAAATTTCGTACAGATATTCTGACAAATATTCTATAGTACAACATCAATTACTCTATAGTGCAATAAAAATTATTCTATAGTACAATCAATATATATATATATATTTTAGGCTTTTTTCGAGCGATCTCATTGGTCCGTTCCATCAAACCTCAAATTAGGAAAGTATCATAAGTAAATAAAAAATCAATTAGAGAATCTTTTAATTGTTATAATATATATTTAATTTATTATATTAATATGAGGTTTACAATTCTAAGGTAAAAACTTTTAGATTTCATTTTTTAAAAACATTATCGTAAAATAAATTATAAAAATGAAATATTTAGATTCGTGGTAAAAAATGCTTTCATTAGAGTATAAATTTCATATTATTTGTTTCACGTTAGGTGATGAATCTATTATATAATATCACAGTTGTAAAACTATCCCACATCGATGAATTATAATATGATGATGAAATTCTATATTATAAATACGAGTAATCATTTGTTCTTTGATATCCACCAAAAGTCTTTTAAATCTCAAAAAGAGTTTTTTAGACTATAAACCTTAGTAATTATCTTACATGGAAAAATTATAATTTTATATTATAAATAAGAGTAATCATTCGGTGTTAAATATCGACCAACAAAAACTTTTAAATTATCCCACATCGAAAAATTATGATGGGGTGATGAAATTTTATATTATAAATAATAGTAATCATTCAGTTTTAAATATCGACAAAACAACTTTTGAGTCTTAAAAAAACTTTTAATATATAAGACCCCAAACTTAAAATCATCTCACATTGAAAAATTATAGTGAGGTGATGAAATTCTATACTTCGTAATATATCAAGAGTAATGTATGATGTATTTTTTTAAATTTTAAAAAGAGCTCTTAACACTATAAACTTAAATAAATTATCCCACATCGAAAAGTTATGATAAGTTGATGAATTCAATAAATAAGACTAATCATTCGTTCTTAAATATCAATAAAAAAAACATTTAAGTCTTAAAAAGTCTCTTAATAAGACTACAAACCTAAGTAAAATTAATCTCACATCAAAAAATTATAATAAGGTGATGAAACTTTATATTATAAACAAGAGTAATCATTCGGTTTTAAATATCGCCAAAAAAACTTTTGAGTATTAAAAAAACTTTTAATATATAAGACTACAAAATTAAAATCATCCCACATTGAAAAATTATAGTGATGTGATGAACTTTTATATTATAATCAAGAGTAATGTCAGAGTATCATGTATTTTTTTTCTTTTTAAAAAGAGCTCTTAAGACTATAAGGTTAAGTAATTATCTCACATCGAAAAATTATTACGAGGTGATGACTAATCATGTGTTCTTAAATATCAATCAAAAAAAACTTTTACGTCTTAAAAAATCTCTTAATAAGACTGCAAACTTAAGTAAAATAATCTCACATCGAAAAAGTATAATAGGGTGATGAAACTTTATATTATAAATAAGATAATTCTGGGCTCTTAGATATTAACCAAAAATCTAATGAGTCTTAAAAGTATATTAGACCATAAACTTAAGTAAAATTATCCCACATTCGAAAAATTATAAAGTTTCATGAAACAAAAATCTTTTGAGTTTTAAATTTTTTTTAAGACTATACACTTAAGTAAAAAATGATAACAAGGTGATGAAATTTTATATTGTAAATCAGACTAATAATAATTCTTCTTTAGACATCAAATAAACTTTAAGTGTTATGAATGTCTACTAAATAAGAATAATTATTGTTTTTAAATACCAACCAACAATATTTTGAGTTTAAAAAAAGTCTTAATAAGACTACAAACTTAATTATCCGACATCGAAACAAGTAAAATAAGGTACGGTGATGATTCTATATTATAAATAAGACTACAAATTTTAGTTAAATTGTCCCACATCGACGAATTATAATAAGGTGATGATGAATTTCTACATTATAAATAAGACTAATTATTTGTTAGACTATATACTTAAGTAAAGTATCGCACATCGAAAAATTATACTCCCTCTCTTTTGAGTTTTAAATTTTTTTTGAGATTATAATAAAACGATGGAATTCTATTATAAATAAAAGTAACAATTTCTCCAAATTATGATAAGATGAGGAAATTCTATATTATAAACAATTATCACATATCGAAAAATTATTATAAATAAAAGTAACAATTTCTCCAAATTATGATGAGATGAGAAAATTCTATATTATAAACAATTATCACATATCGAAAAATTATAATGAGATGATAGAATTCTACGTAACCAACAATCTTTTGAGACTTAAAAAACAGTTCCTAAGACTAAGACTAAGATTATATAGTTAAAGTTGGAATTCTATATATTATAAATAAGAGTAATTATTCCTCTATAAATAAAAGTTCTGAATTAGACTATATCTAAACTTAAAAAAACTTAAGTAAAATTATCCCACATCGAAAAATTATAATAAGGTGAATTTTTTTATTATATAAATAAGACTAATCATTCATCAAAAACATATACTCCAATATGATGATCAAACTCAATTATATAAATAAAAACTAATCGCCTATCCTTTAACTTAGATATAAAACAAATTCTTTTAAGTCTTAAAAATAGCTCTTAAAAAAATTATGATGAGGTGATGGAATTTTATATCATAAATGAGTAATCTTTCGGTTTTAAATATCAACCAACAATCTTTTGAGTTTTTATTATAATGATATAATATCACGTGATCATCTTATTTATTATAATGATATAGATTGATTAAGTTTCTTATTTAACGAATATACCTCATCAATGTAATTAAGCCCATTAACCCGTGCAACGCACGGGCTTTAATCTAGTAACAGTTATTTTAAACTATTCTATTTCAAATCGGAATAATTTCGGATTGAACTGATATTTCGGAGTAAATCAAATTCCAATTGGAATAATTTCAAATTGAACTGAAAGTTTGGAAAAATCGAATTGAAAGTGGAATAATTTCGAGCGTTGAAACTAAAATTGAAACTTCATCCAACTACTCTGACAATTATTCTATAGTTCAACATTAATTACTCTATTGCACAATAACAATTACTCTATAGTATATTAACAATTATTCTAAACTAAACTAAATAATAACGAAATTGAACAAAAATACAATAAAGAAATTGAACCAACTGTTCAATAATAACAGTAAAGGAAATTCTACAATAACAACAATATTTTGTTCAATTCTTCTTAAATTTGACTGAATTGAAACAACGATAATTGCATCCGCACTACATATATAAACGTATATAGATTGAAAATTAATTGTTGAACAAAACTTATATAACGTCAACTCAAAATAAAAAAAAGATAACGAAATAGAATGAAAAAAACGAAATACCTTACGTAGTTCAAAGACCAGAAATTGACGACACTGTCACAATTGGCTCAAATTGACGATACGTGGATGGAATTTCACGTATTGTGAAAGTTGGGTTGGCTAATTTTTTTTTTGTGATTTTGGGGAGATAAGCGTATACAGGATTTGAGAAATATTTGTGTATCAAGTGATGTGTAACTGTAAGTGAAGGTGGATCTTTTTTTTTCTTTAATATAGAAAGCATCCAATCTCAGCCATTCATCTCATCAAAATCAAAGGCCAAAAATGAAAGGTAAATTGTATGGGATTTGAGAAATGTATATAATGATAAATGCTCTATAGCCTCTATTAAACTCTAGTATACTAATTCTTTTTAATTTACAACCCAGGCCACTGCCCTTCTCCTTACTGCCATGCTTCCTTTTCTTGTCCTTCCTTCTCCTGATCCACCAATCTTCATCTTCGACCAATCGTTACCCCTTATTTTTTCTTATTTTGCAACTACACAGCAACACGATGACACAGGGGAAATAGTTTAAAGTGACTGATTTTATTTTGCCTTTTAATTTGGCTTTTTAAATTGTCGGGTATAAATCGTATATATTTTAAATTGTCGCGCATTGGACCCGTGACGAACCCGGACCCTACCCATACCCGTCGGGTCCGGGTAAGGGTCTAAAATATCTGGACCCTTAAGGGTCCGGGTCCAACTTTTAAAGTCCGGGTCCGGGTCCGGCTCTGATCGAACCCGACCTATACCCACCCCGTTGCCATCCCTAACTGTGACAGAGATAGCTATCATCACAATCCTAGATGGGGTTTTACGATTATGAGGTAAGAAGTCTAAAATCCTCCATTATTTCTGTGATAGGAGTTCATAGCCACTAAGCTACCTTACTATCTTACTTACCTAAGTAAAGCAACAAAGATCAGCAAAATTAGGCCCAAGTGGAAATCATGTTAACGTCATACTTAGGATAAAAATCTAAAACAGCCCAGTTCTACAATCGCAACTTTTAAGAACGAACTTCAATTTGTTATGCCTAATTGCTTCCTTATAGCATACTACCTTATTTAATTAGGCATGTTAATCCCTCCTCCGGACTTTACATTGTCTTTTCCACGCCTGACTTTCGAATTTACGGAAATCAGAAATTTTGTGAATTGTAAAATTAGAAATTTTTTGGTCCTTTCAATTTTCAAATCCCTTGTATATATTACTTTCTCCGTATTGAAATAATTGACGTTTTTATTTTACAAAGCGACCATGTAAATTAATTTTTTGTTTTTTGGGCTACACAAAATAATTGGACTAAGGCTAATTTTTGTTTTTTTACGTTAATTTCAATTCACTATACAATTAATATATCTAAATGTAGTCATGTCTATAATATAGACTATAATGCTATTGAAATACAAAAAGTGAACTCAAGTGTTCTTATTTCATTGATTTTTCTTTATCGTAGATTAAGATAATATTTTCGAACTTTAATACTTATAAAGCTATTAGTACATTTAATTACTGCTTATTTTATACTGTATTAAGTATTAATAAGCTCCCAAAGAGCCGTTGCACAAGATGAGCATGACAACTCTCCAATCCCACAAATCAATGCCAAACAATGATTCTTTCCCATGTTTAATATTGCACATATATTTTCACATAAATAGTCTATTCTTTGTCTTGTATAAATAGACAATTACTTTGTGTAATACAATAACTTTTAGGTGAATACAATAACATTATTATTATTCTCATATATCAAGTTTATAATATGGTATCAGAACAGTTAGTATTCTTCATCAAAAATCTTCTACATCTAACTTATTCATCTAATCTCTCTTCCTCTGTTTCTTTTTTTTTTCATGCCGAACTCAGATTCTGGCATCGTGGTTTACCCCACTCCGTCTTATAATATCGTTCATATAGAACAAACGGGTCACAGTATCACTCCAATTATTTTTGATGGTTCCAACTATGATGAATGGTCACGCTTGTTTCTTCTCGCCCTTCGCGCTAAGGGCAAACTTGGCTATGTCGATGGAACTATTGCACAACCATCGACTGATGATGATAAGATTGAGGCATGGCAAGCAACCAATGCCTTAGTCACCATGTGGATTTTCAACATTATCGCTGCCCCTTTGCGAAAACAGATCACAATTCGCCCGGAAGCCAAACTGGTTTGGCTTGATTTGAAGAATCGGTTTTCTCAGGTCAATGAAGCACATATTTATCAGCTTCAATCTGATCTTCATGCATGCCGCCAGGGTGCGTCAGAATCATTGGTGGATTATTATGGGCGTTTGACAGCGATTTGGGATGCACTTGCTGATCAGGATCCGCTCCCCAAGTGGTCGTGCAATCCCTGCCGATGTGATTGGGTTACTCTCCTCAATACTCGCAGGGACAAGTCGCGGTACGGGATTTCTTAATGGGTCTGGATGAACGTTTCGTTAATACACGCTCTCAAATCCTTGGTATTTCTCCTCTTCCCTCTTTAGATCTTATTTATAATCGTCTCTTACAAGATGAAGGTTGTAGACAAAGGTATGCGAAATTTATCGTCTCATAAAATTAATACTACACCTAATATTATGGCATTTGCGGCTCGTGCTTCAAACGGGTCTCGACAGTCTCATGGTGGGGGTCGTCGTAATCCGAATGAACCCTCCAAATATTATTGTGTTATTTGTAAGAAAACAGGGCACAGTATCCAATTTTGTTACCAGGTGACGGGTAATTATCCCGAGTCATGAGGTGATCGTCCCCGTCCTCGTGTTTCTCTTGAACCTGCTGTCCTGGCTGCCCTTTCTTTGACCGACTCTCGCGGTAAGGCCCAGTCTGATCGTGGCAAACACACGCCTTCTGCTCCGCCACCCAAAGCTCATATGGCGTCGGGTAAGTCACCCTCTGTATCTTCGCACCAATCTGCCACGGTTTCTCAACCCTCGCTTGCTCAGTTCGACAATATCGACCTCAACTCTTTGACACCGCAAGCCTTGGATGAACTGGGCCGTCTCTTACAACTCCGAAAATAAGATTCTGATACAGGTTGTCTCAATGGTAATACTTGAAGGAGTTATGTCCACTGTCCTACGGATTAACCCGCTTAAGTCTATGTATCCGATATGCCTTGCTAGAGGTCTATGTCGGGTTGACATGTAAATAGGTTACGTGTCTGGTAGTCTTAAGTGGGCCCATTGAGTCACACACAATGTGTACGGGATATTATTAATATATATCGATATATTAAATATATCGAGTCAGTAGTAATACGGACCCAGCTGCGTTGTCGGGTTATGGTAATTAGAGTTATACTAATAATCTAATTATGGTAATTAGAGTTATGGAAGTAACCTAATTCTACCTTCTCATCTCCTATATAAGGAGGTTCATACGATGAACCAATATATGGAATAAAGAGTATTGACTCATAATATATTCGTCTTATAAAGAGTTATAAGAGAGATATAGAGAGAAGTTGTGAGACGGTCTCATATTTCTTTATACTAGCATATACGTCGCAGTTCTATACCCGTGTGGATACCAAAGGAGGCATCACCTTTGGGGTGCTTTATTCTGTCAGTGGAGATTATTTATTCCATCCATGGAGATTATATATATTTCTGGGTTTATTATACTTCTTATTAATACGCTGTTCCGCTGCAAATAATGTATAATTGTTATCCCTCTTCTTTTGTCTTTTCGGTTAATACTCGTAACAGATCCTTGTGTTTAAGGGTTGTAACCCTACAGTGGTATCAGACCCTCTGTTACGTAGTATTAATCTAATAGACGTGAATCTATGTCTCATAATTTGTTATGAGGGATTCCACCGCGTATTAATTTGATTATATGTTTTCATCGTGCGAGAATTGTTCTCATGTTTCATCTATGGCGTGAGTAAATTGGATTAATAATGATTATGACGCAAAATTTTATTCTCTGCCGCAATTTCTGGTGTTAGTGGTTGATGATGTCAGCGTGACATAGTTTGCAAAGCTACATAAATCCATGTTCCTGCTTGGCATAATTTGCATGGATGATTATTGTAGACACCCACATTTTGACCGCCAGGTGTCTATAGTAGTTCCCGCCAAACACCCGATGATGATCGGACGCAAACGTGCTTTGATGGACTCGGATATGGGCTCGAAATCATGAACATTTGGCTTGGGCTTATTACGGAGTACAAATCTTACAAAACCAACCTCAAATCCAGGCCCAGTGGGTCGTTTCGAGTCAAATGAGACTAATTTGGGTCGATTCCGACACCAGGGGTAAAACCGTCTTTCAGCGACCGAGTCAAAACCCGGTCAAAAATATTCTCGAGACACACGAGTCAGCCGTGACACCTCACGTGGCTGATTCGGTCTCAAACACCACAAAAAATCAGCTTCGAAAATATTAAACAATTCCGTTAAAGGTAGAATTTGATCTCAAGTGGAATTCTATCCGAAAAACTAAAGCAATTACCGACCGAGTGTCTAACACTCGACCGAAATCAGCCGAACTAGCCGAGTCCTTTGCCTTCTTCACCAAGAAAGCGAGTTCTCGTTCCTTTCGAACTCTTACGTTTCCTATCCAAACCGGTGTTTCATGTTATCCAAGCAAGACACCTCTCCTAAACCTCTTCGCCTATAAATAGGACCCTCCATTCAAACACAAAACACACAGGAAATTTCACAAACTATTCTCACATTCCACCTCGTTGTACTAAGCAATTCCCGACGAATCCAACCCGACGAATCCAACCCGACAGAAACCGGCCAAAACCCGTCACGCTACACGACCAAAACCGACCCCCCTCTCGCATCACCTTACACGTCCAAACCGACACCTTAACTCATCCCGCATCATCTCGACGCTCCCAAGTTTAAACCACTGTCCGACGAGCTCCATACCGAGAAAACAAAGCATGTAGGTTGAGGGTGTAAATCAAACCCGACTCTTTCCCCTTTTCTCTTCCTTATCCACGTTTTTTTTCTTCTTTTTCGTCGTGTCGTCGGTCGTTTCGTATTTTAATATGGGTCGTTCATCGCATATTTTTTATTTCTAATAATCGATACTACAAAAACTATTTTTTATAACGTTCTTAAAATACGATATCGATTCTCTAATCGAATATCGTATCTAACAAGAACAAAATTAATTAATTCTTGTTGATGCTAATAAAATCGTTACATCTTTTTAAAACATCTTTTTCGTTCAAAATTCTTTTTTTTACTTTTCGTTCAAAACAAACTTTTTTCAAAACCTTTTCTAAAATCATTCCGACTATTCGATATCGATTTCATAATCGAATATCGAATACGACGAATATCGAAAATATGAATCGGGTATAAATTAATCCATATTTGTACGCGATTTATAAAAATTGACGGTTTTCGACAAATAATAAAAAGCGGACAGACCGCCACGCGAGTCGCGCGCCTGTCAGGCGACTCGCGCGGTGGCCTGTTTAGCCGGGTCCTTTTTTTTCGTTTCCTCGCTTTTCTATTTTTTTATTCTTTTCGAATCTTACATAAAAAGCGACTTTCGCGACATATTTCGATAAATATTTTTTTTTTCAACCTCGGTCAACACATGCTAATCCATCACGTGTCATAAGTCTTTTCCAAAATCATGCATATTATTTATTTACGTCTTATTCAAATTATTCAATCGTTACTAACTCGTTTTCTCGTGTTTGTAGCAATTTATTTATTTCTTTGTTTTATTAGACTAAAACGAACTTCACATGCTAAAATAACTTTGACGTTATTAGTTTAACATGCATTAAACAACTTAGCAACCCATTTATTTTTTTCTCTCACATGTCTAGGGAAAATAATCTTTGCATATCATTCAACCGTCGAACTAACGCGTGTACATAAAAAACGAACGATATCTTAGTAAAGGCCGCGAAGTGCGGGCGGGGTTGGGTGTTCTTAGTGAACTTCCCAACACGTACCCTCACCCCTTACTCAGAACCATGGTTTCCGGATGTCCGAATCCATTGGCAACGAGAGTCATTCAATACACGATATCCGATAATGTCGGTATCGGTATCGTAATGCGAAGGGACGAGCCCAATAAACTCTGACATCGGAAATGGGCCGTATTTTGTATACGGCCCACTACGACATAGAGTGGGCTCGAATGGTTCCGAATAACCACAAAATTCGGTGGCGACTCCTACTTCGATTTAAATTTCAATTTGACCATCTCATATGGAGATTCATTCGCCTCCCCAAACCCGCGCGTGGCCGCGTCGGGGTGGACCTATGTCATGTCCACAATTTGGCGACTCCGCTGGGGATCAACTGATGAGTCACTTACCATCGGCATCCTCAGGGTGAGACTCGAAAAGAAATTGTTAGAATAGTAATGTACACGTTTTAGTTCAATGGTTCATGCATAACCCAATTCTTTCCCGGGCCGGTTACTTGTGACCGACGTCCCACTATACCGCGGTGCATTCCTAAATGGGTGCACTAAAGACTTCGATGGCGGAACTCGCATGGGTTTTACGGCAGGTTCTAAGACCAACTCGGCTTAGGAAGACCGTCCTGATTTGCGAGAAAGCTATCGTCGTTGGTATAGACCCTATTCGACCGACCGAGACTTAGACTAAGAGCATAAATGGTGTCATTATACTATTTCCGTGACTACATGCTACTTGATCTTCTTTGGTCTTTTTCAAAAACCGTCATTTCAAAAATTGCATCTTTTCAAAACTATCCATTTTTCAAAGCCCGGAAAGCTACCGAATTTAGGACTTATGATTTTGACTCAAAATAGCCTATTTTTAGCCGGTATGCTGCCCAAACTTCATCAAAATTTCCGAAAATTCGGCCCGATAAGATTTTTTGGTTTTCAAAAAAAATCGGGCCATTCTATCCGACTTTGTTCGGTTTTCAAATCCAAATTTCTCTTTTCAAAACTTTCCTCTTCTTAGGACTTCCCGTATTTAGTAGTGTCGGGTCTTGTCATAAGTTGTTAGAATCTCTAGCGTCGAAACTTCGTCGATCTTACATCACGAGTTTCTACCCTATCCCAGTCCGCCTTATTTGTCAAGGCACGGCCCACCTGCGTAGGACAAACTCCTACAAAGGGAAGCCCATTTACACAATCGAGTCCAAAGTCTGGGGATTTCACACACGGATCTTTCTTCGAACGGGACTAGGCCCACTTTGCCAAAACCCAGGGAGAGTCCACCATCCACGAGTCACCCGTCTAGGAGTCGGTCTTCAGTCCCACTCGGGGGCTACCCTTTAGCGGGGCGATCAACCACGTTTGCTCTAAGGATCAGGTCTTACACGTGTTGGCTCACGTACCCCACTTTTGAGTCACTTAGATGTCGCACCATTTGAGTCCTATCAAAGTCTTTAGTCTCACTCGGGGGCTGTCCTCCACCCGAGCAGTCAACCACGGTCACCTTAAGGGGTACCCTACGTTCATCCTGCACCGGCGTCCTTATGATGCCTTCTTTCGGATTCACCCTTATGCAGCTCGAGTCCAATTCGCAGTCGTTACCTCGTCTAGATCAATGTTCGAGTATCCCGGTCCAAGAGTCTTTGTCGACCCGTCACCCCGGGTCGTGTCTAGTTTGACTCCCTCTCTTGCACTTGCGCAAAGCCGAGTTTAGGATCTTTTAACTTGTTTTATGCACAAATCACTAGTAACAATTGAATTATTATGTCATACGATGCATGAATTTTATTATTTGAGACTTGTGACTTGTGTGTTTAAAACTAATAGGTCGCCTTGTAAGTTGACCTGGTGGCATGGTTAGGACCCATATGCATTTAAACCCTCATACAAATATTAAGCATTGTCTTTCCAGAACTGACCACTACAACAATTTCATATCATTGGTTGAAGCGACTGCCTAAGCGGTGCTTTGCCGATGTGTGTGGACTGAGTAGGTGGGTAACGGTTACCCACAGGTTCAATTTGGTTTGCTTAACATTGCTATCAAGTTGGACTTGGGCTTTGAGACAAATAGTTGGTGTCATATGATGACTAAATCCGACGAACCAAGAATTACAAATTGATGTAATTGACCATGTTGTTGTCTACCTTTACTTTTGAAGCTTGAGCAGTGAGCCCAAGTTCACTTGAACGACAAAAGGTTTAGAATCATGGAATATTATGCGAACTTGAGGGTAGTTTTCATGATTTTATCTTAAAATTGTTTGAGATTATTAATATTAATTATCGTTTTACTTTGCATATAATTGTAGTTGTAATTTAGTCCCTTTATCACATTTATTAAAGATGAGTTTAAATTGTTCAGCCTTGTCAATTGGTATCTTGAGAATTGTTTTCAAAATTAGAGATATTGATTTTATTCTTGTGAAGGATAATTTCGACAAATTATAATCAGTGTCAATGTACAGTATGGACTGTATAATTAGAGTCATGGAGATGACTACTATAAGTACCAAAATCAATTGTTTCAATAAAGGAAACCGTTCTCATTAAGTGAGAAAATGTTAAAAATGATCCAATTAATCGATGGCATATGATGAATGATTATCTTGATAATCAGGAAAATTTGGATGCTTCTTTCTAAAGAATTAGGAATTGAAATCGTTTCAATTAGTCCTAAGTTTAGGTCATTTTATTATGAATAAACCGGTGACTTAAAAAGGTTTCTTACCTTTTAGCATGAGATTTTAAAAGACGATTGAACATTGTATCAAGAAGGCAAATAATACTAATGTTCTATGAGTTCATTAAGAAAATTGCTTGAGATAATGATTAATGAATCTAAGACGTTGGTTAAAGTAAGGGAAGGACAATCGTTGTCATACCTAAACTTGTTGCCAAATTTAGATTAGGTACGATTTTATTAATCATTAATGTAATGACAAATATAAGACATTGGTAGATAGTTTCTAGAAGTGTCTAGAAAATCTGCAAATCAATTGAAGTATGACTTCTGGTGTGTATGTTACTAGAGTAATTGTTACTTTCATTCTACTGTTTTGGTATAAGATATCAAATGCAACTATTACATTGTGGATGTGATGGCTCAAAGAGGGTAGAATAATGGTATATAAGTGAAGTGTTTTGTGATTGAAATGGACAAACGTTGTTGTTTCATATACAAAAGAAAAATCACTTAATTTTACAATAAAGCTGAATACTGGAATTGAATAATTGTTATTCTTGTACTAGTCATAAGCAAGAATATTGATTCTGTTTCATGTATGGGCATGAAAAGTTTTAATAAAAGTAGAACAATTGTTGCTCTATATTTTGCAAGAATATGAGGTACAATAAGGCTAACAAGATTGTTGAGCTCTACATTCCTAGCAGTGAATGCTTTTATTTGTAACATAATAACCAAAAGGTTCAAATCCCTCGATTCAAGTTTTACCTATTATGGCATTGTCCTTAATCCATGAGACAAGAAACATAAGAATAAGTTTCATAATGATGAAATTATAAACCTTATTGATAAGGATCAACTAAGGTAAATGGATCTTGTTTAAATGGATAAATGACATTAGAAGTAACTCCTATTAATTGTAGTGGGAGGTTACTTAGACTTGTTAGATCACACATATACAGATACATGTGAGTTTAACTAGTGATGTTGCAAAATGGGTAACACGTATGGTTTTGTTCATTTGATGAAATTGGAACTGAATGCTTTGAATTGTTCAAGGAAATTTAGATAAAAGTACAAGATCAACTTAATAAGTTGATACGAGTCGTTCGATATGATTGAAACAGGGAGGAATTGAACTAAAATATTGTGATCATCTTAGAAGTAGTGAAAAGTGTTTCAAACTACATCGAACATTTGATATGATTTGGTCTATGATGAGTTATGCAGATTTTATTAACTGTTTAGAAAGTTATGCACTATAAAAGTCTTTGTACAAATGTTGATGAGATTGTCCATGTAAGTCGGAGAATAGACACCATATGAGATATGGATTGAAAATGTTCTTAAAAGTCTTTTCTTAATTATCAAGTTAAGTTTAAAGAAAATTGTTTTCTAGAACTTAGAGTCAATTATGACATGTGTTTTATTAGAGGTATTATGTTAATTCTACAAACCATCCAAAGATCAAAACTGTTTTGTTGCATGGAGTGGTATGTTTCTTTTTAAAATATGTGATTTCTAATAGAAACAATGGAAGTAGAATCGACCTTGAATTGTTCAAAATTAACAGGAATTCTCTACAACTGTTGAAGAGAATATTGATGCATTCATGAAAAGTCATGATCATCTTAGCTGTAAAATATTACCCTACATAGGTTTGACCTATGATGAAACAATAATGGGCAAAGACTCCAAAAGTCACATAAAATCTAATAGATTCTATATACCATAACTACCAAGTATAGACTTCGGTTAAATGGGTCTTATAGTGAAGAGTAGTCTTGAATATAAAGACGATGTAGATTGATATAAGAGTATCAATGAAGCATAGTAGATAGTTAAGGATTGATCTCATAGTAATGACTATGGAAAATTCTTTTTACAACATTATGCTTAAGTCTATTAGGATTGATTTAACATTTTAAATGTCATCACTCATTATGATGAGTTTTGGACATATATATGTGAAATACATTTCTTGATAGGGATGCAATATGATGTGTGCGACACTTCGTATGAATTTCATATTATTAAAATTGTTAGACAAATGTGAATGTTCTAATTTGATTGGAGCATGGAGCAAGTATCTTCGTTCTCAATGTGGTAATTCAAATATGTTTGTTTTCCATTGAGACGAAGAAAGACAGTGTGTACAAGAGGCTAGTGAGAGTGCATTTATCGTTATGATTTGGTATGTAAGTGACATACTTCTCTAACTAAATGACATTTGATTGCTTTAGTCTATGAGACTTTGCAAGAAATGTTGTTATTATGTGCTCGTGTGACGAGTAGATACTAATCTGGTGAGTGTCACTAGAATGCTATCTAAGAATTGTTAATTTGCACTTAAGAAGCAAAAGGGGAATTGTTTAAGAGATGCGCACGATGTGATAAGCGAGTTATTGTAAACCAGTTACAACGAATTCATATTTTCAAATAGACAAAGATGACGTGAGATTGTAATCTCAGTAAATTTTGTTTTGGATACGAAGTTGTGTGTTGGAACGGTTCCAAAGGACAACTTTATGACTAATATTATAACTAAAGTTAATGTTCTATTACTTTTGAAGCAAATAGACGTTTGATTACGAATCAAACACACACTCAACTTTAAAGTTTATGAAGCAATTTGTTGCTTATGAAACTAATAGTTTGCCTTATTTGAGAGAAGGTAGACTGATCATATGCTTGTAAATAACTGATACAAATGTTGTATGTCCCGAAACCTCTTCTACATAAAGATCATACTAGTTATGATCGGTATAAGACGCATGGGTGAGTGGTCTTAATACTTTTAGAGGTGTTTGGTTTAGTGGGAGTTATTTCGATAATTGATATATGTATGACATATTGTCATTTGGTTAATGTAACCGAGTTGAGTCCCCAAATAATTTACATCGATGAAATAGATCACTAAGTACGTGACTTAGTCTTGGAACTCTATTTGGATGATGTAATTATTTTGTCTCTAGTCAGGGTATTGTGTTGGGACATTTGAATACCCTTAAATGACTGGTGTGTGAGTTGGTTGATGACTAAGTTCCTCGAGTCATAGGTATCGAGATACTAAACCAGGCACACGGGTGTATGTTAAGAACATGCATTAGACAGACCCACCGAATAGGATTTTACTAAGATTTCGCTTAGTGTCAGTAAAGTTCTTTGCAAGTTATGAACTTGTACGGTCTTTAGACCTGAGTCTTTGACTATTCTGTACATGTGATGTGTATGCTTTGATACTATTCTTCGTCAGTTGTGAAAGGGGGCTATGGATGGTTATTGGGCATGCATGGATCATGTGATAGGATGTGGTTAGACAAGAGGGGATTTGCTCTTCCTTTATTGAAAGGAATTTATTGTTTCTTGGCCACTCGAAGAGTGTGACTTGTACAAATGCGTGGCCGCGCTCAGATAGGATGATTGTCATCTATCTGCCCTTTTAACAAGTCAACTCAAAAATTCGAGTAAAAGATTGAGATATGTGAGGATGACACTTCTTCTTACCTCATTCTCAATTGGAGACAATAGTAGCAAAGAGACTTAACGCCGTTCTTGAGAGGACATGTACAAGTGGGAGACTGAAGGAGTTATGTCCACTGTCCTACGGATTAACCCGCTTAAGTCTATGTATCCGATATGCCTTGCTAGAGGTCGATGTCGGGTTGACATGTAAATAGGTTACGTGTCTGGTAGTCTTAAGTGGGCCCATTGGGTCACACATAATGTGTACGGGATATTATTAATATATATCGATATATTAAATATATCGGGTCACTAGTAATACGGACCCAACTGCGTTGTCGGGTTATGGTAATTAGAGTTATACTAATAATCTAATTATGGTAATTAGAGTTATGGAGGTAACCTAATTCTACCTTCTCATCTCCTATATAAGGAGGTTCATACGATGAACCACTATATGGAATAAAGAGTATTGACTCATAATATATTCGTCTTATAAAGAGTTATAAGAGAGATATAGAGAGAAGTTGTGAGACGGTCTCACATTCCTTTATACTAGCATATACGTCGCAGTTCTGTACCCGTGTGGATACCAAAGGAGGCATCACGTTTGGGGTGCTTTATTCTGTCCGTGGAGATTATTTATTCCGTCCATGGAGATTATATATATTTCTGGGTTTATTATACTTCTTATTAATACGCTGTTCCGCTGCAAATAAGGTATAATTGTTATCCCTCTTCTTTTGTCTTTTCGGTTAATACTCGTAACAGATCCTTGGGTTTAAGGGTTGTAACCCTACAATACTTCTCCTTTATATTGGATAATTGACACGGGGGCATCCCATCACATGTCGGGATGTCTCTCACATTTTTCACATTTGCGTAATATTACTCCTCTGTCTGTGGGACTGCCCAATGGGGACCTTACGATCGCTACTCAATGTGGTGACATTCACTTAGCACCTCGTCTTATTTTACGGGATGTTTTATATGCGGCTAATTTACATTGTCATTTGCTCTCTGTTTCTAGCCTTTTAATGGATAAATCTTTGACAATCCAATTTTCTCACAATATGTGTCTTATTTAGGACCGTATCTCGAAGACGGTGATTGGTGCGGGTGAACAATACGAGGGGCTTTACCATTTGAAAGGTGTCCGACATGATCGAGTTCACGCCCATATGACCGATAAAGGCAATTCCTTTAAACTTTGGCACCAAAGGTTGGGGCACCCTTCTTCAAACATTTCTCGTTTTTTACCATTTCTCAATAAGGACTCTCGTAGTTGTGATGCTTTTCATAGCAAACATTGTGATATTTGTTTACGTGCAAAACAAACTCGTGAACACTTTACTTTAAGTTCTACTCGTGCTAATTCTATTTTTGACCTCATCCATTGCGATTTTGGGGACCTTATTCTGAAAATGCTTCTTGTGATTCTAAATTTTTTCTAACCATTGTTGATGATTTTTCCGCTCTACTTGGGTTTATCTATTACGCTCCAAGATCGACACTAAACAAAAATTGCTCAATTTTTTGCTATGATAGAAAGACAATTTGAAAAGAAATTTAAAATATTAAGAACCGATAATGAAACGGAATTTCGGTCTCTTATTCCTTTTTTCAAAGAAAACGACATTTTATTTCAAACGTCTAATGTGGACACCCCACAACAAAACGGGCGCATAGAACGCAAACATCGCCATATTTTAAATGTCGCACGTGCCCTTCTCTTTCAAGCCAACTTACCCGTCTATTTTTGGGGAGAATGTGTCTTAAGAGCGGTCTATTTAATAAATCGTACTCCGACATCACTCTTACATGGCAAAACACCATATGAACTTCTTTTTCATAAACCACCTTCGTTTGAAAATCTCTGCATTTTTGGGTGTCTCGCTTATGCCAAAACTTTAAATCGTACACATGACAAATTTGCATCCGAAAGCCGAAAATGTATTTTTATTGGATATCCATTTCGGAAGAAAGGATGGCGACTTTACGACTTAGACACAAGGGCATTCTTTGAGTCTCGAGATGTTGTCTTTATCGAAACCGAATTTCCATATCAACAGCTCAACATTCATGACTCAACAAATGACCTTACCTCTTTTACTATGGATACACTATCCCCTGTTATCATTTCCTCTACACCACCATCTTCCACCTCGCCATCTACAACCCGGGCCTCTAACCAACCTGTCACGGACCAGCCTACCCCTGACCAACCTTCATTTGCCCAGCCTGGACCGAACTCGACCTCTGACCAGCCTGTCACGAGCCAGCCTCTCTCGGGCCAGGCCACCTCTACCCCGCCGCAGTCTGCACCGAGCTGTACCTCGCCCTCTGGTCAGACCATGCCTTCCCCGTCTCCCCTTGAGCCTCCCACTTCGACAACCAAGGGACGGGGGCATCGAACGAAAATACCCAACTCCAATCTCAAAGATTTTGTACTCTCTAATCCTCGCCCCTCGGTAAATTCATTCATCACCGCATCATCGTCTTCAGGTATCATGTATCCCATCTCTCATTATATTAATTATGCAAACATTTCTACTAACCATAAAGCATTCTTATCGGCCGTGACTAAACACCACGAGCCTACTTTTTATACAGATGCAGTGCAAGTACCCGAATGGCGAGAGGCTATGAGAAAGGAACTCGATGCTCTCGAGAAAAATGACAACTGGACTCTCGAAACTCTTCCTCCACACAAGAAAGCCATTGGTTCAAAGTGGGTCTACAAAATCAAATATAACGCTGATGGGTCCATTGAACGCTACAAAGCTTGCTTAGTTGTGATGGGGAATCGTCAAATAGAATGGGACGATTATAATGAAACATTTGCCCCTACAATTAAGTTGGTTACGGTTCGCACCTTACTTGCCATCGCCTCAGCTAAAAGTTGGGTCATTCATCAAATGGACGTTCATAACGCCTTTCTTCATGGTGATCTTCATGAAGAAGTCTATATGAAACCTCCACCGGGTTTCCTTCCCTCCACCAACGGGAAGGTTTGTCGCCTACGAAAATCTCTATATGGCCTTCAACAAGCACCTCGATGTTGGTATGCCAAGCTAGCTTCCGCCCTTCGCAATTATGGTTTCAAACAAAACCCTCTTGATCACTCTTTATTCTCTATCTCCGCCCCCAATACCGAGGTCCACATACTTGTCTACGTCGATGATTTGGTTATATGAGGGAACAATGCTCAATTCATCTCAAAATTCAAGGCATACTTGAACGAATGCTTTTACATGAAGGACCTTGGAGTCCTTAAATACTTTCTCGGGATCGAAATTGCAATAAACAATTCCGGCATATTTATTTCCCAACGCAAGTACGCGCTTGACATATTAACGGAAACGGGTCTCCTTGGTACAAAACCAGCCTCCATTACCATGGAACAAAATCATCATCTTGCTACCTCTAAGGCCGGTTTGCTCAAACATCCACAGCCTTACAGACGAATTGTCGGACGACTCGTTTATCTTACCATCACTCGACCCAAACTTACTTACTCGGTCCACACTCTTGCACAATTTATGCATGCTCCCACCACCGATCACTGGAACGCAGCTTTGACAGTAGTTCGGTATTTAAAGAACTCTCCAGGACAAGGCATTCTCCTTCGCTGCAACAGTGACTTACGTCTCAATGCTTATTGTGACGCAAATTATGCCGCGTGCCCCACCAGTCGTAGGTCACTTTCTGCCTATCTCGTATACCTAGGGTCATCACCAATTTCTTGGAAAACCAAGAAACAAGCTACCGTTTCACGTTCTTCATCGAAATCGGAATATAGAGCTATGGCGTTTACAGTTTGTGAACTAAAATGGCTTAAGGCCCTCCTTGAGACTCTCGGCGTTCCTCAAAATCACCCAATACCCCTTTGATGTGATAACAAGTCGGCACTCTACATTGCTCGTAACCCAGTCCTCCACGAGCGCACCAAACACATTTTAGTTGATTGTCATTTCATCCGCGACGAGATACTAAAGAATGTTATTGCTCCAAGCTACATACATACCAAAGCTCAACTTGCGGATATCTTAACAAAAGCCCTCGGCCGTGCTTCATTCGAAGACCTTCCATCCAAGTTGGGTGTGTCAACCATCCACGCTCCAACTTGCAGGGGGGTAATAAGCTCCCAAAGAGCCGTTGCACAAGATCAGCATGACAACTCTCCAATCCCACAAATCAAGGCCAAACAATGATTCTTTCCCATGTTTAATATTGCACATATATTTTCACATAAATAGTCTATTCTTTGTCTTGTATAAATAGGCAATTACTTTGTGTAATACAATAACTTTTAGGTGAATACAATAACATTATTATTATTCTCATATATCAAGTTTATAATAAGTATCTTATTTGAAATAAAAACATATACTCCGTAACTATATAGTACCAAATTTATTATTATTGGTAATTATAGATGTTTCATCTAATAAAAGTAGTACGAACAATAAACTTAAATTACCGCGTATTTACGCGGGTGTTATACTAGTTGGAAAATTACTAGGGTACATCCATACAGCTAGAGGGTACAAAACAACTATTCCTCAACGGCTATGTACAAAACATGGTACCTCTGTATTTTTTTGTTTTCTATGGTGTATCCCTTGTTTTAGTTAAAATAACTTGACTTGCGATAACTTATTGACACGGGTTCCAAAAATGACGATATTTTCTCTGAACTCATTGCCTTTACATATCTTCGATTGAGATTTTGTTTTTTGCAATTTCGAAACTTGTACTACGAGTTATGCTTGGTCAAACGCTTTTAACTGAATAAACTCTTACCGATCATAACTCTTTGTTCCGAGGTTCAAAAGTGATGATTTTTCTCCAAAGTGATCGTTTGTAAAAGATCTTCGGTTTCAAATTAAAATCGTCTCTTTTGGAATTCATAGTTAAGAGTTATCGTAATTCAAAGGTAGTTTGAACAAAATGAGGGGTACAACATAGAAAATGAAAAAACATAGGGGTACCAGGCCATGTAGAATATCCTACATTTTTTTAGTCCAACTTCCCAAATTTTGACATAGCAATAAATATCAAATAAAAATAATTTAAATATAACACAAATATATTTATATTTATTACTCCCTCCGTATCTATATATTCGTCCATTTTCAATATATTACTCCCCACATATATTAAACAAGTGGACGAACATTTAGCTACGGAGGGAGTATAAAATAAGGTTTCACAAAAAAAATATTGTCAAAAAAAATACTCACTCCGAGTTCCTATTTTTGTTCCACTTTCGTTTTTGAGCTGAGTTTGAAATTTGTCCCACTCTTCTTTTTAGGTCATCAATGTGTGATTCACATTTATTCTTCTATTTCTCTCTCTTCCTCCTTCTTTTGTGAGCCACTAATTTCCCCTTAATTTTCATCGCAAAAGGCAAAAGCAAATGAGACAATATTAGGAACTCAGAGGGAGTATAATATACAAATGGAGAAAAGTACGGTCAAAATGATGCCTCGTAAACCGTAAAAAGTCAAAGGGGTAGTTTGGAATGGATGGGAGGGAGTACTAGTTTTAAGGTAATAAATACGTACAGAGTGTACAAAACTGATATACCAGTAGGCAACTCTAATGTCATACACAGTCACTATAGGCACAACAAGGATGCAATGTTGCTGTTGGCACTAATACTATATAGCAGGTACATATTCTGAATGTAACGCACTACAACAATCACACATCACCAAGGAAAGTTATTATGACATTACACACAAGGGGGTTGCACTCAATTTGTGAGAAAGAGCTAGTTTGCAGAAGATTCTTTTGACAATGACTGACAGCTGCCCTGACATTACTATTCTAGTACTATTGACGGCATGCTACAACAGGCTCCAAAGAACACTCATGAGGGAATTATTAACCTTTACTCTTCACCTAATATTTTGTCTTTTTGTTCGAGCACGACTGTACTCTATATATGGATGCTTGTAATCACAGTAGTTTTTATGCTTTTTCAACACCTAAATTATGATGTATTCAGTCCTCCTTAGAACCTAGTACTTATCATCACAGTTCTCCTTGAGCAACCTATCTAATACAATGAAGAACAATTGCCAATTCTATACTTGTCCATTTACTTTTCATTATACATCCTGTTGTTCACTTAATCCATTGCATTCATATAATAAAAATCTACTTCTTGTTGGGCCCAAATCGTTAGTGAAGACATCAAGCCTTGAAGAAGTATGCGGCCAAGTCAACCATGTTAAAAAGGCACAGTTTAACCAACCTAGCAACTCAGCCTAGCAGCTTAGAAAGCTTGACAGGCAAGGTATGAAAGGAGCTCGAAACTCAAAATAGAATCAAGTAAAAAGCACGATCAACACATTTAATCGGTCAAGAGCCTTAAAAGCTTCAAATGGTTAATGCCATTATGATCATCTTAGTGACCCAAAGTCCTATAACGGAAAGGAGCCTTAAAAGCTTTCGAGGGTTTTTCCACACATATAATTCTCGTGTTCAATTCGTTATTTCTTTACTTTGCATTTCAATTTATGTAACTTGCTTAACGTTTACAACCTTGATACTAGATAACCCACTATACCTACAACCACGATCACCCTTTAGGTAATTTTTACCAAAACAGTTTGGCACCCACCGTGGCGCATCTTGTTTATCAAATCTCAAAAATAACAAAAATATTCTACAAACAAAATTTCGACACCTCCATCCAATCGTCCGGAAGGAAGCATTCCACCTCCTCAAACAGGCGCCACCTTATCTGCTTCTTCCCCTCAGCAAACTGGGTTACCTCCAGTAAACCCACCTGCTGTTAACATGACCCCTTAGCAAAATGAGAAGTTACGAAAAAATACTAGTGAGGGAGAGGCATGGAAAAAAAAGCTTAAGGGCATCAGTAACTCCTCAAGTAAATAGCTATAGAGGAATCCCCCAGGAAGAAACTAGAAGAAGCAAAATCCAAAGCTAGAACAAATGAAGCCTCTGGATCTCGTATTCAGACTATACCTTCCCTTGCCTCTATCATCAAGAACTTACAGTTTCAGCCCAGAAACAACCCCTAAGACTACACAAGAAAATCAAACTGAAAACCCACCTACTAATTCCACTGAAAATGTTATATCAGCTATGTTGGGAAAAATTCAAAAGCTTAATGAAAGATTTAACAAAGTACCCGGAATAGCCCCAGACAACCCAGAAAGCTTTGATAATGACAGTATAACTCTAATTGAAATTCCAAAGAAATTTAGCTTGCCAACGATGAAGCATTATGATGACACAACAGATCTTTTGGAGCATGTTGCTCAATACAAACAAATTATGATTACAACACTAATCTTAATTGATAAGAGGGAAGCTAGCTTGCATGTGTAAAGGTTTCGGATCAACACTAAGCGGACCTTCCCTACAATGGTACATTAACCTGCCAAACCAGAGCATCTCAGCCTTTGCAAATCTGGTTAACAAATTCAACTCTTAGTTTGCGAGTAGTAGAAAACTGGAGAAGCAAAGTAGCGACTTATATAGGGTAGTTCAAGTTCAGAGGAAGATTTGAGAACTTTCCTATATCGTTTCAATACGGAGAAAGTCTCAATCCCAAAATGCGAGATCATCAACATGGCTATAGAGGCCTTCAGGCAAGGATTGGTAAGGCCTTCTGACCTCTACGTTGAACTAACAAAATATCCCTGCAGCACATTCGAAGATGTGCAAGCCAAGGCTATGGCCCAAAATTAGGGTATAAGAGGATAGATAATTGCGTAACTCGGATTGTGGAATTACAAACTACAAGAGTGCTACACAAAGAGGGCAAGGAAGCAGGACAACCTCATACTCCAGGCCACGAAAAAGATATAAACTCAATCCTAAAGCCCTAAGGTGAGCTCGAACCATTCGCCCTATCGCAGAGTACAACTTTTCTGTTGGTATTGCAGGTTTGTTAAAAAGGTTAGACAGCCTGGGAGAAACGGCCAAATGGCCAAAGAAGAACGACAAAGTCAACCCTAGAAGGGACACTTCCAAGTGGTGTAAGTTCCACAACAACATTAGATACACAACACATGAATGTATAGCCTTGATAAGGAAATAACATACCTAATTAAGAACGGGTATCTAAAGGATATACTCAACCAATCAAAAGAATCAAGGAAACCACCAGGGCCTCCTTCCAAGCTACCAGCAACAAACTGTAGACACTCATATTTTGCCTGCTCGTGTCTGTAGCAGTCTCCAACAAAACACTCGATGATGATCAGACGTTAGCATGCATCAATACGCTCGAATAAGGACTCAGAATCAATAGTATCCAAAGTGGGCACTTAGCGGAGTAAAAATCTCTCAAAACCGACCTCAAATCCAGACTCAGTGGGTCATTTCCAATAAAATAAAGCTACTTTAAGCCAAAATAGCCACCGGGGGCAAAACCGTCTTTTGTCGATCGAGTCAAACTCGGTCAAAATCGAAACCCAAAACTCAAATAAACCCAAAAAGCGTCCAAGTACACTCAAAGATTAAGTCAAAACAGAATCCGTCTTTACCTCGAATAAACCGGATATCAATCCGTATTTGGAGTAACTTCCGATACGCGCGATTCGAGTCGCTTGCACCCAGGCGCCCCAGAACTGAGCCGCCCCCACTGAGGCGCCCCAGTATTGAGTCACACGCCTTTGGGCGCCTGAATTCTAGGTCGAATTATTTCACAAAACTCTATAAATACACCCTTACGTCCAACGTTTCAGGGGTCACATTTTCATTTATCGAAACCTTATTTAAGAAAAAATCGAGAACATTTTCATCCCCTCTACACACCTTAACTCACTTACATATACCGAACCGTTCCCCGTGTCTACGATGATACCCCGCGAGCCCGTATTTCAAAACATTGACATGTAGGTTGAGGGTGTTCAAACCCCGCTTTCTAATCCTTTTAATTCATTCATTTTCGCATCTAACATTTTTATTTCTCGTTCCTAACATTGCTATCTTTACATTTTTGCACACCAAATTTTACTTACCGTTATATTAATACCGCGTATACTACTACAAAAAACTATTTTCAAAATTGATTCGAGAAACGTCCGATGACGCTAAATCGAGCAACGCAGGCCTTAAAGGCCAAACTACGACGCCGAAATGCAAAGGGCCTAATGTTTGCGACGACAAATCGAAATTTCCGATCGAACACATTCGATAATTAACGATGCCTAAAGTTCTTATAACCTCCGAACAGGCCGCACCAGAGGTGGCGCCCCAATATTGTGGCGCGCCGCCCCAGGCGTCCTATAGTGTGCGCCTGACCCGTCGAGTTATAACGCGATCGTAGTAATTCTTTATCGAGCGTATTCGATATCATTTTCAAATGTCGCTCTAAGTGCCTGATGTCAATTTCGTAATCGAATGTCGCGCGTAAAGAACTATCGATAATCAAAGTAGTACGAAACCTCATGATGTCAATCTGAGAGTCGTACGGTCTACGCGAGTCGTACGGTTCCGATATTCGTATTAAGTCGATATAGTTGATCTAAATCATAAAGTGAGACGATTAAGGACAAGTACCCCGTTATGGTCGAAATAAGATATCTTAGGCTTCCAATATAGTCCACCATGATGTACATTTCACTTAGGGAATAATACTTGTGACGTTAGTCGATACGCGTTAATCTATCACGCACCTCCTTTTCAAATCCACATCTCATAATTGTTTTTCCCCCCATTATGACTTTGAGCGAACGTCTTATTACGTAAGTCTTATACCGACGACTCCCTAGTCGGACTCGGTATACGACGAATCGAGACGGTAAGTCTTCGTTAGGATGAGTCGGGACGAGATACCAAGGCTTTGGGATCAAGCTAGCATCACGCTTTGGTCCCGAACGTTGCATGTCTGGGCGCCCAGGGTCAGGCGCCTAAACCTCAGGCCGCCTCACCTCAGGCGCCTGAACATCAGGTCGTCTCTCCTCAGGCGCCTGAGTTCCAGGCCGCGCCATTTCGTGCGTCCGAGCCTCTGTCCTCTGGTCAATACGTAACACAATACGTAGCTGATTAGACTCTCTCCACACTTGATATATGGTTTCAGTTTACGTTTACCGTTTCTAAATCGATATTTTTATTTCTTATCGTATTGTGAAATCCGGGTTGTATTCCACCCGTGTAACTTGTAATCTACTTTTAAGTTATTTATTTCCATTGTTTGGCATTTATTGTTTTTAAATGAACATCGCATTCTAAAATAACTTCACCATATTCTAAGATGCATTAAATGACGTAGTAAACACGTAACTCGCATGCCTAGCATAAAACAATGTTTGTCATAACATTTCACCATATTACTAACACGCGTACACGAACACCAATCGATATCTTAGTAGAGGTCGCTATGTGCGGAAGGGGTTGAGTGTTCTTCGTGGGCATCCCAACACGTACCTTCACCCCTTACTCAGAACCTTCGGTTTCCGGATGCCCGAAACCACTGGCAAACGAGAGTCATTCGATGTACGATACTCGATAATTCGACAACGGTATCGCTATGCAAAGGGACGAACCCCACAAGCTCTAGTACTATAAGGCGAACCGTGCTTTGTGCCCAATACGACTAAGTATAGAGTGGGTTCGAACGGGTCCGAACTCTCACAATGTTCGGTGGCGATTTCAACTTCAATTTAAATTTCAATTCGAGATCAATCTCACACGAGAACATCTGCCTACCAAAACCCGCGCCTGGCCGCGCCGGGCGTGGACCAATGTCATGTCCACAATTTGGCGACTACGCTGGGGATACCTGATGTACAACTTGTCATCGGGATCTTCAGGGTGAGACTCCAAAAATAATCGATTGGTTACTAACTTGTATGTGTTAGTTCGATGGTTCATGCATAACCCCAACTTTACCCGGGCCGGTTACTTGTGACCGATGTCCCACTATACCGCGATATATTCCAAATTGGTTATGTCAAGGTGTTCATAGCTGATTCGTATGGGTTTCGCGGCATGTCCTTATATAAATTGGTAAGGGAGTCTGTCCCGATTATCGAAAAGGCTATGTGCACTGGTATAGACCCTATCTAGACCGACCAAGACTTGGTGTAAAGCATACATGTTGTCGTCGTAATGCTTGTTTGACTAATTGCTACTTTGTTTACTTGTCATTTTCAAAAATCATCATTTCAAAAATGCATCTTTTCAAAATGTCAAGTTTTTAAAAACTCGAAATGCTGCCGAAATTTAGACTTAAAATTTGACTCAAAATAGCCTATTTTTAGCCGGCAGGCTGCCCATTTCGAAACGCAAAACTCTCGACTTTTCAAAAAACTCGGTTCTGTCGGAATGTTGCCAATTTCAAAAGACAGGACCGTCCTCTCAATTTTCATAATCCAATTCCTTTCAAAACCTTCCTTATTATAGGACCTACCGTAATCCGTGTGTCAGGTCTTTTCATAGTTCATCGAAGGTCTATAGCATCGAAACTCCGTCGACCCTACATCGCGGGTTTCCTCCCCATCCCCGCCCACCTTGTTTAAAGGCATGACCAACATGCTTAGGGCATACCCCTACAAAGGAAAGTCCGTCTAGACACTCGAGTCCAAAGTTTGGGGAAATCTCACTCGGTCCTCTGTTCGAACGGGACTCGGCCCACATAGCCAAATCCTAAGGGAGTCATATCACCCATTTGTCACCCGTCTATTCGTCTCTTTCGAGTCGTTTTCCTTCGTTATGTTTTTCTTTGCTCGGGATGTTTTGATTTCAAGATCTGGACCCAAGGTTTCTGATTACGTGGTATTCTTCTAGACATGCCACCTTCAACTAGGCTTGGAATGGAACAAGCTATGGGTGAATTGAAGACCATGATGGAAACCATGGTCAACAAGCAAACTGAGGTCGAAGGTCAACTGGTAGCCATAAGGGCTGATCAAGCGGCTACGAATGCTTGTCTGGCCGCTGTAGAGCAAGGGAATCCTAAATTTGGGTTCACTGACACTGGACCTATGGCTGAACTGATCAGCGCGGTGCGCCGTTTAGAAGAACATGTCCATCTGCCCCGGGGGGGGGGGGGGGGGGGGGGGGGGACAACATCCACACGGAAAACTCCCGTGTTTATTTTCCGGTGAACGATAACCTGCCTGCAAACCTGAATCTCACGGGTTTGTCGATGTTCGAGGGAACTGAAGACCCGTTACTTCATATACAACCCTTCAAAGAGTTTATGGTTATAAAAGGGGTAGATTCTAGCATGTTTAAGAATCTATTTGCTGTATCCCTCGAGAAACACCCAAGGGCCTGGTACTACAGGCTAGACCCTATGAAATACCCAACGTGAGATGATATGACCACTGAATTTGCTTGGAATTATGTTGATAATACCGAGATCCAGACCACCATGCGTTCTTTAGAGGTCATGACCCAAGAGCCCAAAGAAGGGTTCACAAAATACCTTCAGCGCTGGAGGGCCGAGAGTGTTAATCTGGTCGATAAGCCTAGCGAAAAGACCTTGGTGGAAGCCTTTGTGAAAAACCTGCTTCCTTCTTACCGGGTCCATCCCCAGTATGTTGTCATATCCAACTTCACTACCCTCACTGAAATGGGTATGAGAATTGAAGACGACCTGAGGCTAGAGGGCCTAACCAAAACCTCTAGCAAAGGTTATCAAGGGGCCTCCTCCTCAACCAAGGGCCCAGCTGCAGCCCGCAGCATATTCGATGATGTTAATCTACTAGATGTCTCATCCAAGAAGAACACCCCACCACGGGTATTCACCAACATAGGTACTACCTATACTTACACCTTGAAAAGGCTCTCTTCTAAAGGCCTAATCCAACCGATAGGCCCCACTCCAGAAGTTCCTGCCCACAAACGCTCCAGAAACTATGACGCACATGCCTACTGTCAATATCATAGGGGAAACGGGCATGACAACGAGAAATGCCGGAAGTTGAAACATCTTATCCAGGATTTAATCAAAAGTGGCAAGATCCCATTGCCCGGGGATAAACCGGGCAACAAGGATAATTCTTTCAGCTCCCACGCCATCCTTACCTGGGAGGTGATCGACTGCTCCCACCTCGTTTGCCTTTTCATCCCGCAAGTGAATGGGATATAGTTCGATGATCAAGACAAAGTGTACCTCGTGAAAGGGGAAGCTGTCCCCATTACTAGTGAGGAAATCCGAAAGGCTAAGTCTAAAGTTGATCGCCTCCCAATCGGTTCGGTCGTTAACGAAGGACGGGAGATCAAACTATATTTATAAGACTCGAGATGACACACAAAAACAAACAAGTATTCGTGGTAATTCGAGGTCGGTCCACAGGGAACGGATGTGTTGACGGGTTTGAAGCGATGTATTTGATGTCTAGAGGGGGGTTTTCTAAGGGTCGAGTCTATGGTCAAGTCTATGCTAGAGGAATCACTACGAGAATGGCTAAGGGTAATTAATCTAGGGAAAGGCGTTGGGGAGAAGTCGGGATTCGAAGTATGGAATCTAAGAAGGTCGGGATCGAGTTTTTGTCGCAAAGTTGATAAAGGGAGAATGCCACCTTTCGGTTTCTTCACCCACTACTACAAAAACCCCTAAGAGACCGGTTGAAAATGACCTAAGAAACCGGACTACAACCGATCTCTATCTCACAGGTGTCTTAAGCCTAAGAGACCGGTGGAAGAAGGTGGTTTCTTTGGTAAAATTAAGAGACCAGTTATTACCAAAAACTGATCTCTTTGCTCTATACTTAAAACACTGGTGGGTGGTTGTAACCGGTCTCTTTGAGTTGTTCTAGAAGACAAGTTTTACAAGGAGACCAGTCTCTTTGAGTAGTTTTAAGAGACCGGTTTTACAAAGCGACCGGTCTCTTAAGATGTTCATAAAAAAAAAAAAATTACAAATTAATATTAATACAAATAATTTTATTAATTACAATTAATTAAAAAAGCATTTATCAAAAAATTAAATTATTATCATCAACTTACAATTTCAATCATATTCTTATCGCACAATAAGCAAATATAAGAAATTAAAATTACAAAATCATTCTAATTCTTATCGCACTAGAAGCAATACAAGATATTACAGAATTTTAGGAAAACAAAAAAGTGACAATAATCCAGGCAATATATTAGCCACTGTTCTGCAGTTTACTTAGAGATGATCAAGGTTCTTTTTTCTTGTTCTCCTCTTGATCCGATCAACCACAAAGACCTCGCATACTGCACATATATTAATTGATTACACATATGTCATATCGACATATTAACAGAAATGAAATTTACATATAAATAGAGGCGAAGGTCAACAAAAGTAAGAAATACGAGTAAAAAGCAAGAATTAGGAGTTAAAATGCCTGAGAATGGTGTCGGATAGCTACTTGGATATAACAGGAGCAGCCTCAGCATGCCAGACCTAACACTGGGAGAACAAATGGGAGACATGTAAAACTCGATTGCTGCAAAACGGAGAACAGAATGGTTACAGAAACGCAAATGAGAAAGCGAGACAGACAGAAGTAAAGTTGGGTTGGGTATGGAGTGAGACCTAAGTTTCCCTCATCAGGTGCCTCCACAGTCGGAGTCATGATCTTCATCTTGATGGCACCCTCCATTGTCGGTAGATTACTACATAAACTGCACTTGATTCTCCATTTTATGTTTTCAGCATCAAAATCTAGCTTTTGTTGCTTTAATGAAGCTAATCAAATTATGACACGCAAACAACAACGAAGCACTACACCTCACAGAAGCACCAAAGATCTTGGTACTAAGGATTTGTAGTTCTTCTCTTACATACACATCATCTACCTCATCTCTAGAATTAAACAAACGGTAGAGAGTTTTATAAATGTCAACTCCTATTTAAACTATCCACAATGCTTCCACGCCAAGGCAATGCGCTGCTTCATCATGACCCAGTTCAATAAAGGAAGAAATCAAAGGTAAAGTCGCAAGCTAAACTAAAATTTAAAAGTTTATAAGAAACTTAAAATTGCATAATTTACCTCTCAAAGTAGTTCTCATGATGGCACACATGTACGTAGTAGTTGGCATCCCTCGTTGTGCCTGTGTATTGTAGACTTTGGAGCATCTGCAGGAAAAAAATCATTAAGTGGTATGAACTACAAATATCATAAACCATTCTACTTGGGTCTTGCATGTGATTTTAATTTTCTTAAGTACCATGTCAATTGTCATCAATAAGAATGCCGAAAGCTTAAGATTTAAAAATAATTCAGAGAAAGAAACATCACTAATCTTTGTTTATTATTAGATCAGACATACCTTTAAGAAGTTCCCATGCCATTCTTTGTGAGACGTAAGAGACAGCTAGTCTCTCCAATACCCTTCTAGTTGTTATGACAGTACTCTGAGAAATCATGGCACAATTATAAGCACAAGAAAATAATAACGAAGCAAAAACTAGTGACAGTATTTCTCAAAGAAAGGAAAGTTTCCCTCATCAGGTGTTTCAGCATCATAATCTAGCTTTTGTTGCTTTAATGAATGACACGTAATCTCTATTATTCCCTCAGATCCAATTCATCAAACAAATCACATTTTACTCTTTATCTTCAAAAAGGCCGAGAAACACGTCGAAGGAGGCTATTGATTAAAACAACGTTAGTATTCCTCCGAATATATCGTATTTGGTGGTGAGGATTGATTTCAAGAAGAAGAGCATAGAGTTTTTATTTGTATGGTTATTAATAAGCTAATTATGAACAAAGGCAATGAAAGAGATGAAAGTAAATTAAAGGGAGATTAGTAGTTAGAAGTCAAAAGTCAAGGTTGCAAAGCTTAGCTTGAAGCAGCACGAAAAGACAGTAAACACTTGCATTAAAAAAGGATTTGGGTTCGTCTGTCGACTCTAATTCACAGTCTTACTAAATTAATGCTAGCACTCTCCACTTTCATCTCATTTCCTACTTTCTTCCCCCTCTCCCTCACTTTGCTTACCAAGCCTCAATCTGCTACTATTTCTATACCTCATTTCTTTATCTTCTACCTACACACTGGCACTTAAAATAAGCAACAATGCAATTATAAAGGTGTGGTTAAATAAACAAAGGCGTTTGCTAAGAAAGTTTGATATAATCAAGAAATACGAACATCTACTTAAGTACTTCGTCTAAAATGAAATGATCTCACAACCATGAATCAGTATGTACAATAACAAGTTTAGAAACCAACAGCTCAATATGTACACATACATATTCATGGACTGAACAAGCCGGAATCAAATCACAGCGTTTAATTAAACCAAGTTCATGAACAGTGATTTCAAATACAGAATAGAGCCAGAGCAATATGAACAACAGAGTACAACAATCAATAAGTCTAGAAAGTGAAGAAACTCAAACTTACAAAAATTCAGGAGTCCAGCAGACAGAAATAGAGTTGCATCGTTGAATCAAATTAAAAGCAGTGAATAAGATCCTGAATTCAAAACCACCAAGAAATTTAATAACAACATGAAAAGGAAGACATAGAATTATAGAAACCCTAGAAAGTTAACAAAATCCAACAAAATTGTTCAAAAATCAAATGAATTCGAAAATTGAAACAAAATTTGCAGAAATAAAGAGAAAGATTAGACCTTCATTCTCTTACATTTAGCAGATTAAGGTGCAGTTTGCTGCTTCGTACGATCGAGGTAATTCTCATGCTCTGAAATTACCTATGAAATCGATCCAAAATTTATGAATTACATAGAAAAATTGATCAACCAAATGAATTTGACACTCTAATTCATAAATTTCAAAGGAAATGGAAGAAATTAGGGTTATTTGGGGGAGATTTCACCTGTAAAGTTGTGCTGTGAATTAGAGGGAACGAAGAGTGTGCGCGCCTCAAAGAGGGAGGACCGAGGAGACACGCAAGTAGTAGCGGTTTAATAATAAAAAATTGACGTGAAATTCAAAGATACTGGTTTTGCTTTAAAACAGTTTATTGTATTGACGTGAGAAATCGGTGTTTTTTTTAACCAGTTTCTTATATTAATATAAGAAACCATTTTTGTTTATAACTTGTTTGTTAACCCAAAGAAACCGGCTAAGAAATTCAACTGGTCTCTTATCTGTGGTCTCTTTTCACCTTTTTGTAGTAGTCACCCAACCCACCTAAAAACCCGCTTTCGCGGCGAAGAAGGGTAAGTCTCTTGTTATGGTAATTTCTACCCCGAGTTTTTCCATATTGATAGAAACGAGTCAAGGTCGGTCTAGTTGGCCGGACTAAAACAACAATGACACAACAACCACAAACAAGGTAAACCAACATGCAAGCAACCCACCAATACCCCTAAATTCAAGTAATCCAAGTCTTCATCCCTAAACCCCCCCCAACAAGAAATCTACTCACTAATCATAATGAAAGAAAACGAAACATTAACTATGGAGAAACTATCTAAAGCATGCATATTAACTAGATCTAAGGAAACTAGCAACAATATGATGAGAAAACTACAATCTAACAATTACCCACTAAACTATGAAACTACCAAATTAATCTAGAGAATAATCTAGAACAACATGAACAAGATCTAAAGAAACTAACTACACTAAGATGATCTAAGCTAGATAATAATGAGAAACACTAAATTAAATCTAAACTAGAGATAAGAGAGTGGAAAGAGATGTACCAACTAAGAAGATCTACAAGAAATAAGAAGTTTGCATGAATAAAGGTGGAAACTTTGATGGAGATAGTGAAGAACTTGTCACTAATTCTTCAATAAACCCATAAATCTTCAATAAAACTTGAATAATCTTCTTACAAACTTGTAATCTAGAGAATTTTTGATGGAAAATAAGTATATCTACTACTAATTACTATGTAAACTACTAGATTTTTAGAGAATTACTACTAGAATATTACTAGATTGCTCTACTAATGGATGGTGTAATGTGATGGATGCTACACTAATGGAGGCCTACTACTACTTACTTAGGCAACAATTTAGGGTAACACACACATATATATATATAGTATTCTTCTTAATGGGTATTTAACCTAAAGCCCAAATCCACTTCATACTCCATTAATGAGACAATCACTCCTTGCATCTTCATGGGGTGAAACTTTGCCCTGCGGTCTTGACGATAATTCCCACCGGGTGAAATTTCACCCGGTCAGATTTTCTTCCTTTTTTCGCGTTTTTGGCACTTCTTCCCATCGGGCGAAATTTCACCCGGTGGGCAAAATTTCGCCCGGTCAGTTTCGCCCGGTGGAGAGTCTCGGAAAATCTTCGGGGAGGCATTTTTACCGTCGGGTGAAATTTTGCCCGGTGGTATCTCACCGGGTGAAATTTTGCCCGGTCATTTCACTGGCCTCTTTTCTTGTCTCATTCTTCGTTAATTGATTGGATGGCTTTAAACTTTAAGTTGTGTGCTTTGCTCTTTGGACAATATTCTCTTCTCTTGTGCTCGTGGAAGCTCGGTCGTGATTTCGGTGCCAAATCCTATCAAAATTGATAGAAAAACTACCAAAAACACGTAAAATGCACAAGAGGGACGCTAATGCGAGAAGTACACAAAATATGGCGATAATCGCACTCTAAACTCGCAAAACGAGGGAAAAACGGGTCTAAATGAGGGGAAAAACGGTCTAAATTTAGCACACAACAAAATTCCTAGCCAGTAACCACCTCACCAGGTCCGGTCGTCCTTTACCAAGCTACTAGCTCTAGGGACACCCCTATCCCGGCAACTGTCACTGATCTAGTCAGGACGGAAGTCGTCAATGAGGAGCTAATTACTGATACGACTCTCGTGAAACAGCGAAAGAAAACTCGAGTTGACTTCACTATATGGCAACTCCTGATTAGCTCACAGGAACATCGAGAGGCACTTACTAAGGCTCTCGACCAGATCAACACCACCGCTACCCCTGGTGAAATGGTAACTACTGTTATGCCCCACCTGAAGGGCAAGACCAAGGAAGAAGTCCTGTTGATTACCTTCTCCGAGTCCGATCTACCACCATTTGGGGCCTCCCATAACTTAGCCCTATATATTACGGTTATACGCCACGGGAAGTATCTCCCCATTACCTTAATAGATGACGGATCTACTATCAACGTCTTTCCACTAAGGACCGCTAAAACTCTCGGCATTACCGAGACTGAGTATATGCTGACAGGCTTTCGATGGAAGCCCGAAGTCGGCAACTGGGGCCATCAAACTGACTATTATAACTGGCCCGGTAGAGAAAGAGCTGGATTTTCAGGTGATCGACGTCACCTCCTCTTTCAACTTACTTTTGGGACGTCTCTGGATCCACACTATCAAGGCAAGGTCCTCTACCCTACACCAGAAAATCAAGTTGCCTTTGCGTGATGACATTATCACCCTAAAGGCGACACCGATGACCGTGGCTAGCTGTAATGACACGAGCTGACTCGGCACGAACCTTTGGGGGTTCGAATTTGTGGGAATGATTGAGGAGGACTTCCTTTGTAACACCCGCTAATTTTCTATGCATTGTTATCTATTCCGTTATGACTCCGTCACGACTCTGTTATTTTTCTGCCTTCAGTTTCCTTCATTTTCAAGCTTCATAATATATTTTAGTCAAATATTATTTATTTTCATTAAAGGATTTTAAATATTTTATTTTTCCTATCTTAGATCTATTTATAAATTTTTCATCGTAAACTATTTATTTATTTGCGAGGAGTCCTATTTTTCTACGAACTAGCGTTTTAAGCTTGGAATTGAGTTATTTATTTTTCCTAAAAATATCCAAACATGTTTATATGATATTTACAACTAAAAAATGTTTTTATTTACGAAAATTTAGCCTTTTATAATTTTATTACGAAGTTTCGTAAATAATTATTTTCTAACGCGAGGTTTACTCGAATTGCTTTGAAATGCTTTTAATAATTTTACGATCCTTATTTTTATCAACCTACAACTGACCTTTTTGCATCGTGACACCATGTAGTAACACCTTTGATTACAACTTTTATTTACATAACACTTTATGTTTAAACTTTAAGTAAAAAGATATTTTTCTCTTTAATTGATTTACATGCTTAAATTACAAACTTTTCATGACACCATCTCATTTATTTTGACTGAAATTTTAAGACTACATCCACATTGTTTTTGTCAATTTTAATGCTTCATTCATCCACCATCATTTCATATTTTTCTTATTCATTTTTACATCAATTTTATTTTAACAAAAATCTCTTTTTTCTCCCTCTTTTTGGCTGGTGTTCCTGCCCATTTTCAGCAGCCATTTTCATCCATAATCAAGCTTTGATCGTCCTATTTTCGCCTTCTAAATTATTGTCTTTCTTTTCCCTTCGTTAAGGTAATAATCGACGTTATTTCCGATCGTTATTTGCCTTGATTCTTTTAGTTTTATCGTGGTATTTTTGTATCATGTATGTCATGTGAATTAGGATTCTTGGTCGATCCCGAACAGGCCCGTCTCAGGGGCGGTGCAGTAGAAGCAAGCGAACCGGGCGTCCATTTCTTTGGGGCCTCAAGTCTGAAGTTGTTGGTTGTAATATAAATCAAGTAATAAACGCAGCACAAATAAACAATAGAACTCCGGTTGTTGGAGTGGCAGACTCCTTTGCCCATTAGCAAGACTGCCCTGGTTTGATTCCTCCCAAGTGCACATTCTTTATTTTTTTCTTTTATCAATATCCTTTAATTTGGTTTCAACTTTTACAGTAATAATTCATTATTTGTCTAACCAATCATTTATGTATATATTTTCACTGCTAACCAACTTTTACAGTAATAATTCATTATTTGTCTAACCAATCATTTATGTATATATTTTCACTGCTTTTAAGTAATAAAAAAAATTAACTCACTATAATAAAAAGTTTGAATTTTTTTATTTTACTCTCCAATTTTCTAAAGAAGTTAGCTATTGTCAATTTTTGTTGTTTTTCTTTATAATTTTTTTAATATATTGATAATCTAATAAGTAGACTAATAGATAAAAAGTTCCCTTTTCATATTTTTATAGTATCCGTCGTTATTAAAATAATAATCCATCAACGATCGTAAATTAATTATTTGAATTTTGGCTTGGAATTTTACCATCTTACGAGTCTATTTTAAATTGATAATTAAGTGGTACAAGTATTTATTAATTGAAAGCAACTAATTAATCTTTCCTTTTTTGACATTTTATAGTCAGATATTCAGTTTTCGGAGGAATCCGACTTATTTGAAATTAGCACAAAATAGTTAGAAATAACATATTAGTTTAACTAACACAGAGTAAAATTTTGATATACGACTGCGGACCGCCTATAGCTAAAGGGTCTCATTATTTAGCTTCGCTCTGGGCCTCCCTTAACTCTAAGACGGCCCTGATCCCGAAGCTGAAGAATTTATAATCGACTCGGATTTGGATTAGAGGTAACGTTGATGTTACTCGGTATTGCATGATTTTATTTGTGTAATTGCATGTATATTATAATATTTTATTTTTGATAATATATGTATGTCACAAAGTTGCTGTCCAGAATTTTTAAAAGTTGAAAATTTGCATGTTTCGGTATTTTTATCGCTTTTACGAGATCAATGATTAAAGTCATATTAATTTGTAAAATCGTAATATTCGGCCTAAACTTGTAATATACGAATATATTCTGTAAAAATAAGGTTTTTGATGATTTTTGATAATTTGGTATTTTTCTGATATTTTAGATATCGATTATTGAATTATTACCATTTACGGACAAAAAACGATTAAAAGCCGATTTTTAGTTCTAGCACTTAAACATTTTATTTTAATCTAAAAATTTTCATGGAGGATCTTTTCGATGAAAAAGAATTTTTCATAATTTTTCGGAATTGTTAAGTGGGTGAATTAATTAATCACTTTAAATTATCGTTTATCGTTAAAACCGTGTTTGCCGTTTTAACTTTCGATTTCTCGTCTTTGTTTTAAATCTGGAAAAAATGTGTTTCTGATGGTTTCATGACAAAGTGTATTTTTATTATATTTAGTGCTTTGATAAAATGTTAGGAACGACAAGTTTTATTAAGAGAATAATTAATTGTGGAAACGGGTTTTACAAGACGGTTTTAAATGAATTTGTTAAATCTGGAATTTTGGAAATCTGGTAAAAGTTAGTAGTTTCTAGAAAATCATGGTTTTTAAGTTTAATAATAATTTTTGGATATTAATACTTAAATCATTTTGTAATTACTATTTTTATTAATCGTTATTGTCGAGATTAGACGATTAACGAGAAAACCCTTTAAAAACCAAG
The DNA here is from genome assembly GCA_958450325.1 of Agrostemma githago. Taxonomy (NCBI): domain Eukaryota; kingdom Viridiplantae; phylum Streptophyta; class Magnoliopsida; order Caryophyllales; family Caryophyllaceae; genus Agrostemma; species Agrostemma githago. Next base: position 55,530,499 of record OY288249.1, on the reverse strand, counting down.
TTTTAGGATTCTGGAAAAATTAATTTTCTGAACAGAATGTCCAGAAATCTGTTTTAGCTATTTTACATAATTTTTGTACTATTTATCAAAGTTTTTAATTAATAGTAGTGATTTTTGGAGAAAATTACGATTTATCGTTAAAATGCTCCGTTTCACCAAAATGAATTATTTTTCCAGCAATTTTGGAAATGTTTAAATCTGAAACTTTAAGAGTTAAATCACCTCTTTTTTTTTTCTTTTTTTTTGGTAAAGGGTAAGTATATTATATATGTGTAACAAATTTACAAGGTATGACTACATCAATTTATGCAGCCATCCAGCATCTTTTACATGAATGGGGTATTTGATTTTACACATAATTAAGTTCTTAGTATCCACCTTAATCAACTTCACCGTATTCTGCGGTCTTTGTACTGCACCATCAATTCTACATAAGTTCTGTTGCCTCCAAATATGATATATCGTCGCATTGATCATAGCTCTTAGGATATTACATTGGAGTTTAGAACCCCTCATCATAACCGCCCAAGTTAGTCATCTACTACTCGGAATTACCTTCCGTACCCAACCATTGAGTAGCTCAATTACTCTCGAGCTCCACCCACATTCAAAAAATAAATGCTCCAAGCTCTCAGCCTGATTTTCACACAAATAACATAGGTCAGAGTCAGCAACTCCAAACCTCAAAAGTTTATTTCTCGTGTTCAAAGCACCCTAAACACTAGCCACGAAATGAAGCTATGCTTCGGGAAGCTCCAACCACTCCACACCAACCTCCACCACAAAACCTTCGGCCGCTTTGTCCTCAGCTCCTCATACGCTCTCGAAATCAAATACTGGCCCGCCGAACCATGCCAAGCCCCATTCCCAAACATATGTTTAACTTTCTCCTTAGCCTTACATATCTTCCGCCATGCCCACGTGACATCAGCATGCGGTTGATAGTCCCGCCAATCCGAATTTTTCAGATAAATACAATTAACCCACCGAACCCACAGACGATCCGGCTGATCAAAAATCCACGAGGCTAATTTAGCCACAGCCGCCACGTTCCAAGTCTCCAATTCCCGTAAACCCAATCCTCCTTCCTCCTTTGGACAACAAATCTTCACCTAACTGACTAAAGCACGATTAGATCCATCCACTTTCCCATCCCACAGGAAATTACGACAAATGGAACCAATACGATTCATAACAAATTTAGGAATGATAAAAACCATCGCCCAGTAATTATTTAACTGAGATAACACAATCCGGACTAAAGTCAGTCTCCCAGCATATGAGAATTTTTGAGCACCAATGCTAGCAATTCTCGAAGTAATTCAAGCCAATAATTTATCGCAGTCAGCCTTCCCTAATCGAGTACTCTGAATAGGAAGTCCAAGATAACGAAAAGGTAACGTACCTTCCACACATCCTGAATACTGCAAGATAGCAGCCTTCCTATCCTCATCGACACCAGCAAAATACGAATGCGACTTGCCTACACTTATACACAAGCCCGACGCCCTGCTGAAAGTAGCAAAAGCACTCCATAATAATTTCATCGATTCCGACTCCCCTTTACAAAAGAGGAGCAAATCATCCGCAAAAAGAACGTGACTAAGCTTCAAAGCTCCACATTTAGGGTGATATTTGAACTTCCTCTCATCCAATCCAAAAGTCATGATTCGAGAAAAATACTCCATACAAATTGTGAACAACAGCGGAGACATGGGATCTCCTTGCCTCAATCCCCTTTTACCTAGAAAAAAGCCAAAATTATCTCCATTAGAACGTAAGGAATATGAGACCGTCTCAACACATTCCAAGATCAATCTACGGAAATGATTCGGGAAATTTAGTGCTCGTAGGATTTGATCAACAAGCTCCACTCCACATTATCATACGCCTTATGTATATCCACTTTAAACAGGCACCGTGGCGAAATCCGACTTCTCCTATACATCTTCACCAAATCTTGACAGATAAGAACATTTTCCACGATACTCCGCCCCTCAATAAAACCTCCTTGTGAAGAAAAAATTATCTGAGGCAGAACCTTCACTAATCTTGAACAAATAATTTTAGCAATACACTTATACAAGACATTGCAACAGGCAATCAGCCGAAATTCCTTAACATTCCGAGGCCTATTAACTTTCGGAATCAAAGAAATATTAGCACAATTGAGCTGCTTAAGAAGCTTACCCGAGATGAAAAAATCTTGGATAGCTTTCACGATGTCATCCCCAATAATCTCCCACGAATCAATAAAAAATTGACTCGAATAGCCGTCCGGGCCCGGCGCCTTATCACCTGGAATACTGAATAACGCAGTCTTGATTTCTTCACCAGTTACTCTCGCCTCAAGCCACATCTTGTGCTCATCCGAGCAAATCTTGCCTCTTCTAACAATCCTCATATTAATAGGTTCCACGGCTCTCGATTCTCCTAGAAGCTCGTGATAGTACCTTAGGAAAGTACCTTCAATCTCATCCTTAGTTCCACACTCCAGACCATCGGCATCCACTATCTTGACAATAGCGTTATGTGCCCTCCTCGCCCTCAGCAGCTCATGGAAATAGGCTGAGTTTACATCACCTTCACGGACCCACTTTTGTTTCGATTTCTGACTCCAGAAGTCAGCTCGCGCAGCCTGTAAAAGCCTGACATTCTCGTTCAATTCAACCTTCTCGAGCAAAACCGCAGTTGACCGATCAGTGCGCAGCTGCAGCTGCAATTTTTCTAGCTTCAATTCGGCTTGATTGCATTTATTCTCAATTTCAGCGAAACAAGTAGCATTCAAGGCCTTAAACTTTTGCTTCATACTTCTCAATTTAGAAACAATTTGGAACATTTTCGAACCCCTAACCTCCTCGCTCCATGCGCTCTCCACACAGCCTCTAAACTCGGGTGATCTACTCCACATATTCATGTATTTGAAGCTTCGATTTTTCCTCACCGGGGGATTCTCAAGCTGCACAATACATGGGCAATGATCAAAAGTGCCCTCAGGCAAAAAATTCGCAGCACCGTTAGGGAATAATCTCATCCAGCCATCATTAACCAGACAACGATCAATGCGACTATACACCCTAGTTTCCGCCACCTTGTGTTTATTATTCCAAGTGAACCAAGACCCACTAGCCTTGATGTCACTCACAATTAGCCAAGCAATCTCGAAATTGACTCATAGCCTCATCCGAAGAAGAACCCCCAAGACGTTCTCGAGCATCAATAACACAGTTAAAGTCACCCAAAATCATCCACGGCCCCCTCGTCGCATACAACTCAAGTCTCTTCCATAACTCAATTCTCGCCTCAGCAGAATTAAATGCATAAACAAAAGTAAGCAAGTAATCCTTCCCCGAACACGTAGTCACCTTAACATGGATATTCTGATTACTATAATGCAAGATCGTCAAGTTTACTCTTTCATGTTTCCATAAAAGCCAAACTCGACCCCCTTCATGACAGTGATTATTTGTCGTTATACCCCATTCATAGAAAATGTTCTGATGAACTTTTGCATACGCTTTATTCTTAATTTTCGTCTCAAGTAGACCAAAAATGTCCACCTGTTGCTTTCTAATAAACTCACAAATTGCACGCTGCTTTTTTATATTACACATGCCGCGCACATTCCAACAACCTACATTATGAACTTCCATGTAAGACTATTTCCAATCCAGCCCCATCCTTTTCCTCCACCCCTAATTTTTTTGGTGATCCCCTTAGAATATCCACAAAAGGTACATCCGGGTTCACTAATACACTCGTCTTCAAAGCTGAAGGCACCCTTGCAGCAGCTGCTTTGGTCAGAATAGGAGCAGGCTGTACATGAGGCCGGGGGAGCGCCTGTTGCCCCAAACGAGCAGCAACAGCATGCGGAACAGCAGCAGAACGAACAGTACAAGGCTGTACTCCACCCCCTTCATTCTTCTTATGCTTTGTTTCAGCCCTAGCCTTCCTCAACTCCTCTTTCTTGCAATCACTCCCATCATGGCCATAATTTTTGCATTTAGGGCACCAAATGGGTTTCCACTCATATTTAACAAAAATTTCAATCACATTCCCAAGTTCATCCATGAACTTGATTGAGTTCTTGAATTTCTGTCCCACTTTAGCTAGTACCCTAACCCTAGCATAACCCAACCTATATCATTCTTCCGTAGCTAAATCGGATTTAACATACGGTCCAACTAAAGATGCTATCCGAGGTAAACACCTACCCCAAAATTTCAAACGTAACTCAGGCAATTGTATCCAAATAGGAACTTCATAAACATCCTCCTTATCCAATTTAGCCTCAGGTGTCCATTCTTTCACAATCAAAGGCTTATTATCAAACATAAACAAGCCGTGGTTCAGAACGTTTACCTTTGCCCGCTTTTCCTTGAAGCGAACAACAAAAATTCCATTAGGCAAAAATGAGATTTTGTCAATCGCGAATTCTTTCTAAATTCTCTTCACAAATCCCTCTACCACTTCCCATGGCGGATTAGCACCTATGATAAAGCAGTATACAGCATTACTCCAATATTCGACCTCGTCCTCGACATCATCTTCAGAGAATTGCAACATTTCTTCCTCTTCTTCGACCTCAACAACTTTTTTTCCATCCCGTTGTTTCCACCCATTATCATTAGGTTTCGACGTCACGATGAAATTCGTTTCAGGCACATATTCAAAGACCACTTCAGAAGCATCCGCGTCTTCTGAGTCCGAAGCGTAGTTCAGTCCAGGAATTTCATTAATCTTATTGTTACCAGACAAGTTATCATCATCGTCCATCGATCCTGATTCCGTCGTCTTTTTCGATTTCGCCGTAACGTTCTTACGCAATAGAACATCTTTCGCACGAGTCAAGGGTTTCGGACCCTTAACAGGGGATTGTTCTTCTTCCTCATATTGTAAATTGCCCAATTCCGAAGCCACCATTTGTCACCGTCAAACAGAGATGGCGCCGGAGACCGCCAGAGAGCACCCGGAGATCACGCAGAATCGTCCAGAATCGCTCGGATTTCGAGAGGATTTTTTTGATTTTGAAAGTTATTATCCACGTTTTTCGACTAAATTTGGCCCGAAATAAAAATTCTTAATACTTGAGACTTAAATCGCCTCTTAACATACTCTAAATGTGTTCAATGGTTTAATTAAATAATAGACGTTAAAGGATTTATTTTTACATTTGCCGTAAAATCCAATTTATGTTCGTATTGTCGAAACTATTAATAATTAGGGAATTTGAGTCTTACAAATTTTGAAAACACCCTAATTAGTGTTATTAAAATGTTTAAAACATTTTTAATTATTTTATAAACACTAGTATGATATTTCAATAATTTCATAAATCCAATTGTTCTCATTTTAACAATTAATATCGTTATGGCGGAAAGTATTAGATTTATAAATTTATATCGCTTACTAAAAATGTTGCATTAGTATGAACTAATATTTTTGATATTTTGATATTGTGCTATTTTTAGTAAAGTTTCTAAAAATAGAAGTTTCCTAAAATAGAAAGTTTCCTCTTTTAGAATATAATGATTACTCCTTTTATCTCCATATTATTTATAAGGATTATATTTTTTGAATATCAATAATGGCTTTGTTTTGGAGTTATGGAATAAGAACAAGTGTGAGGTTAAGAGTAATATATTCTGTGGTTTACGTTTTTGCCATCAACTATAAGGCAGGTGTGTCTTTATGGGGCACACTAGTTATTGAACCGAGCATATATGGTGTTTGGGAGTGTGTGTATATTTTCTTAAGCTTGTGCCTCGCAGTGTAAGACGTCGTTGGGTTGAACATAGTATTTATGGTGCTCGGGAGGGGTGTACAATATCATCTTAAACTAGGGCCACGAATTTATAAGTCGCCGTCCTATTATGGTTGAGTAGCCTAGTTAGAGATCGATGTTTGATTTGTTTGAACTAAGTTGTCGAACCTAGGTTTTAGTATTCTCCTGGTGAAACTCGAGCCGTCTACACTAATTCTATCCATAACCCCATTTTGAATATTTTATTATTATCGGTATAATTTGGTTTGCAGGTTGGCAAATGTTTTCTGTTTTCTCTGGAAAACTCATTTTTATTATATTATTTCGATATGTGAAGTTTTTCACTGAAAGCTTATTTTCATTATAATGTTTTAGTGTTTTCCGTTTTTACTATTTTTTTATAATAGTAATTACAGTTTTAAAATCCAGTTATACGGCAGGGAGAACGTTGACGTTGCTCCCCACTGATTGTGGTTATGTTTTTTTTAATATGACAGGTATATGTGTTTCCTTTCGGGTGGGCTAGCGAGCAGTTGTGGATCATGCTTGTTTTAATAAGATCAATGTATTATGGATTGTTAAAACCCATTTTATGGATTTTATTTTATTTTTATTTTGTAGCCATTTTTATATTATGACTTATGTATTGACTTACTGTTTTTATTTAATCAAGACATAATTACAGTGTGTTATAATCCCACTTCTACGGTGCTTCCACCACTTTATTGCGTTTGAATTTATAGGGGATTACATCCTTTTCAGGCCCTAATTCACTACCAGCATTGATACGATGCTGCAGAATTTGGGATACTTCCCAGGGGCCACTTTTAGGCCATATCTTCCAGCTGGCCTGAGAAGGTTATTGAGGTCCTAAAAGACGAAGATTCCCACTTCTGCCTAGGATACGCCATGACGCCGGGAAATGTCGTCCGAGCAGGCACTGGGAAGTCCTGTAACCTCATAAAGGGTATCCACTTGAGCCCTTATAGCCCATGGGTGACTGACTACTTCGTCACGCCGGTATTTGGGGCCATCCAGGTCGGTCTGTTCCGACCAACTATTGCGCATCTCGGGACCAAACTGGCCCGAGACTGCAACTACATTCCGGATGACGTGTTCACTCTCATCCAGTCGAAACCAAGGGAGGATGCCGACAATGCTGAGCCCACGCTGGGGCTACTATTCGGGGAAGACAGGATAACCCCGACTCCAAAAGAAGACTTGGTCAACCTCATCCTCCGCAGTAACAGGTTTAACCCGACCGAGCTGATCTCAGAGGTTGGCTCCGAGACAGGAAGCAGAGAATGGAGGAAGACTTTCAAATGGACCGACAGTCAAGGAAAGATCTACATGCTGGTTGCTGGTAAAGGGGACATGCCTGCTACTGATTCTGAGTCCGAGTCTGAGTCTGAGTCAGAGTTTTAGATCAAGTCTAGGGAGTTCGGTGCTAGAGTTCAACCTGTAACCCATCTCCTTTTAGTCACTCTTGCGGGTGCCTCGGGGTCTGTCTTGAGTCCCCTTCCAATTTCGCCATTGACCAACGATCAGATGGCTACTTTGTTTGAGTTGTTTTCCAAATTCTGGTTTCAAAAATATTTTATGCAATGACATCGAGAAACCCGACGAACAGGTACCCTTACCTCCTCATCTAATCGAGCAATTGGAGCAAAGAGAGTCCTGAAACCCGGTAATCAAAGAAACCGAATCCATCAATGTAGGAGCCACCTTAGAGCCCAGATACTTAAAATAGGGTTATCACTAGATCCCGAGGAGAGACACAGTTCACAAGCCTCTTCCAAGAATTCAAAGATGTCTTCGCATGGTCCTATAAGGACATGCCGGGGATTGACCGGGAGATAGCCGAACATCACATACCAATCAAAGATGGGTGTAAACCGGTTAAGCAAAAGCTCCGCAGAATGAGACACGAGTGGTCTCTCAAAGTTAAATAAGAAGTCGACAAACAATTCAAAACTAGCTTCATACAAGTGTCCAAATATCCGGACTAGGTTGCAAACATTGTGCTGGTACCTGAACAGGACGGCAAGATGCGCGTATGCGTAGATTTTCGGGATCTTAACACGGTGAGCCCGAAAGACGATTTTCCATTACCACACATTGATATACTGGTAGACAATACCGCTGATCACGCCCTTCTATCCTTTATGGATGGATACGCCAGGTACAACCAGATCAAAATGGCAGAAGAAGACATGAGCAAGATCCCCTTCACTAGACCTTGGGGTATTTACTGCTACACTGTATGCCATTTGGTCTCATTACTGTTGGGGCCACTTATCAATGAACCGCTACAACCTTATTACATGATATGATGCATAAGGAAGTAGAGGTTTATGTGGACGATATGATCGTCAAATCCAAGAGCTGGGAGGAGCACATCATCGCCCTAAGAAATTTCTTTCCTCGACTGCGCAAATACAACATGAGGCTAAACCCTCAAAAATGCAGTTTCGGGGTAACGTCTGGCAAAGTACTGGGTCACATCGTTAGCCAACGTGGTATCGAAGTCGATCCAGCAAAAATCAAAGCCATCACAGAGATGAAACCTCTTAAGACCGAGAAAGAAATAAGAGGATTCCTCGGGAAAGTCCGGTACATCAGCCGGTTTATCTCTATGTTAACCATGGTATGTGAACCGATTTTAAAGAAGCAGAAAGTGGGGGGAACGAAAGTTGTGGGATGATAATTATCAAGAGGCCTTTGACAAAATCAAGGAAATCTTGTCTGCTCCGCCAGTCTTAATGCCACCTCAACCCGGTTTACCTCTGCCGTTATATCTAACAACAATCGAGAAAGCCATAGGGGCTATGCTGGCGCAGACGGTCGACTCAAAAGAACGAGCCATCTACTATATCAGCAAGAAGTTCTTAGAGTATGAATGCAAATATTCCATGCTCGAGAAAACATGCCTAACATTAGTCCGGGCCACCAAAAAGCTTCAGCATTATATGCTCAGTTACGAAGTACAAGTATTATCCAAGATGGATCCAATCAAGTACCTATTTGAAAAGCTCATCCTTAACGGTAGAATATCTAGGTGGACTTTAATGCTGGCAGAGTTCGACCTGAAGTTCGTACCACTAAAAGCCATTAAGGGCCGGGTAGTAGCCGAGTTTCTCGTCGATAGTCCCGTAACTGAAGAAGGACACACCGATGCTTGGTCCTTCCTAGACGAAGACATATTCCATACCAATATAGAAATACGAGATTTATATTTGGACAGTGCATCCAACTTCTGAGGGTTCGGAGTTGGGATCCTTTTGATCTTACCAAAAGGGGAACATACCCCCGTATACATTAAGCTGGACTTCGACGTGACTAATAATGCCGCCGAATATGAAGCATGCATCCACGGGTTACAAGCCGCCGCCGATTGAGGAGTCACAAACCTTCGGGTACACGACGATTTATCCTTGGTGTAGACACCCACATTTTGACCGCCAGGTGTCTATAGTAGTTCCCGCCAAACACCCGATGATGATTGGACGTAAACGTGCTTTGATGGACTCGGATATGGGCTCATAATCATGGACATTTGGTTTAGACTTATTACGGAGTACAAATCCTACAAAACCAACCTCAAATCCAGGCCCAGGGGTCGTTTCGAGTCAAATAAGACTAATTTGGGTCGAAACCGTCACCAGGGGTAAAACCGTCTTTTAGCGACCGGGTCAAACCCGGTCAAAGATATTTTTTCCCGAGACTCGCAGACAAACCGTGACACCTCAAGTGTCCGGTTTGGACTCCAACACTACAAAAAATCAGCTTCGAAAACATTAAACAATTCCGTTGAAGGTAGAATTTGATCTCAAGTAGAATTCTATCCGAAAAACTAAAGCAATTACCGACCGAGTGTCAAACACTCGGCCGAAATCAGCCAAACCAGCCGAGTTCTTTGCCTTCTTCACCAAGAAAGCGAGTTCTCGTTCCTTTCAACCTCTTACGTTTCCTATCCAAACCGGTCTTTCTTGTTGTCCAAGCAAGACACCTCTCCTAAACCTCTTCACCTATAAATACGACCCTCCATTCAACACAAAAAAAGACAGAAATTTTTACACACACACAACACGACACAAAAATCGTGACACACAGAAAATTTCACAAACTATTCTCACATTCCACCTCGTTATACTAAGCAATTCCCGACGAATCCAACCTGACAGAAACTGGCCAAAACCCGTCACGCTACACGACCAAAACCGACCCCCCTCTCACATCACCTTACACGTCCAAACCGACACCTTAACTCATCCCGCATCATCTCGACGCTCCCAAGTTTAAACCACTTTCCGACGAGCCTTATTCCGAGAAAACAAAGCATGTAGGTTGAGGGTGTAAATCAAACCCGATTCTTCTCTTCTTCTCTCCCTTTCTCCACGTTTTTTTATCTTTTTTTTTGAGTCGTGTCTTCGGTCGGTCTTTTTAATATGGGTCGTTCATCGCATATTTTTTATTTCTAATAATCGATACTACAAAAACTATTTTTTATAACGTTCTTAAAAATACGATATCGATTCTCTAATCGAATATCATATCTAACAAGAACAAAATTAATTAATTCTCGTTGATGCTAAATAAAATCGTTACATCTTTTTAAACAAAATTCGACGATTTTATACGCGGAGAGAATTAACACCTTTTTCGTTCAAAATTCTTTTTTTTTTACTTTTCGTTCAAAACAAACTTTTTTTCAAAACCTTTTCTAAAATCATTCCGACTATTCGATATCGATTTCATAATCGAATATCGAATACGACGAATATCGAAAATATAAATCGAGTATAAATTAATCCATATTTGTACACGATTTATAAAAATTGACGATTTTCGACAAATAATAAAAAGCGGACAGACCGCCACGCGAGTCGCGCGCCTGTCAGGCTACTCGCGCGGTGGCCTGGTTGGCCGGGTCCTCTTTTTTTCGTTTCCTCGCTTTTCTATTTTTTATTCTTTTCAAATCTTACATAAAAAGCGACTTTCGCGACATATTTCGATAAATACCTTTCTTTGACCTCGGTCAACGCGTGCTAATCCATCACGTGTCATAAATCTTTTCAAAAATCATGCATATTATTTATTTGCATCTTTATTCAATTTATTCAATCGTTACTAACTCGTTTTCTCGTGTTTGTAGCAATTTATTTATTTCTTTGTTTTATTAGACTAAAACGAACTTCACATGCTAAAATAACTTTGACGTTATTAGTTTAACATGCATTTAACGACTTAGCAACCCATTTATTTTTCTCTCACATGTCTAGGGAAAATATTGTTTGCATATCATTCAATCGTCGAACTAACGCACGTACATAAAAATCGAACGATATCTTAGTAAAGGCCGCTAAGTGCGGGCGGGGTTGGGTGTTCTTTGTGAGCTTCCCAACACGTACCCTCACCCCTTACTCAGAACCATGGTTTCCGGATGTCCGAAAACATTGGCAACGAGAGTCATTCAATATTCGATTACCGATAATGTCGGTATCGGTATCAAATGCTAAGGGACGAACCCAATAAACTCTAACATCGGAAATGGGCCGTATTTTGTACACGGCCCACTACGACATAGAGTGGGTTCGAACGGGCCCGAACTCCCACAAAGTTCGGTGGCGACTCCTACTTCGATTTAAAATTCAATTCGACCCATCTCATATGGAGATTCATTCGCCTCTCCAAACCCGCGCGTGGCCGCGTCGGGGTGGACCTATGTCATGTCCACAATTTGGCGACTCCGCTGGGGATCAACTGATGAGTCACTTACCATCGGCATCCCTAGGATGAGACTCGAAAAGAAATCGTTCGAATAGTAATGTACACGCTTTAGTTCAATGGTTCATGCATAACCCAATTCTTTCCCGGGCCGGTTACTTGTGACCGACGTCCCACTATACCACGGTGCATTCCTACATGGGTGCACTAAAGACTTCGATGGCGGAACTCGCATGGGTTTTACGGCAGATTCTAAGACCAACTCGGCTTAGGAAGACCGTCCTGATTCTCGAGAATGCTTTCGTCGTTGGTATAGACCCTATTCGACCGACCGAGACTTAGACTAAGAGCATACATGGCGTCATTATACTGTTTCCGTGACTACATGTTACTTGATCTTCTTTGGTCTTTTCAAAAACCGTCCTTTTCAAAAAAAAAAAAACTTGCATCCTTTTCAAACCCATCTATTTTTCAAAACCCGGAAAGCTACCAAATTTAGGACTTATGATTTCGACTCAAAATAGCCTATTTTTAGCCGGTATGCTGTCCAAACTTTCCAAAAAAAAAATCAAAATCTCGGCCCGGTAACCTTTTTTTTTTCGATTTTTCAAAAAAATCGGGCCTTCCAATCCGACCTTGCTCGGTTTTCAAATCCAAATTCCCTTTTCAAAACTTTCTTCTTCTTAGGACTTCCCATATTTAGCAGTGTCGGCTCTTGTCATAAGTTGTTAGAATCTATAGCGTCGAAACTCCGTCGATCTTACATCACGAGTTTCTACCCCATCCCAAGTCCGCCTTATTTGTCAAGGCACGGTCCACCTACGTAGGACAAACTCCTACAAAGGGAAGCCCATTTACACAATCGAGTCCAAAGTCTGGGGATTTCACACACGGATCTTTTTTCGAACGGGACTAGGCCCACTTTGCCAAAACCCAGGGAGAGTCCACCATCCACGAGTCACCCGTCTAGGAGTCGGTCTTCAGTCCCACTCGGGGGCTACCCTTTAGCGGGGCGATCAACCGCGTTTGCTCTAAGGATCAGGTCTTACACGTGTTGGCTCACGTACCCCACTTTCGAGTCACTTAGATGTCGCACCATTTGAGTCCTATCAAAGTCTTTAGTCTCACTCGGGGGCTGTCCTCCACCCGAGCAGTCAACCACGGTCACCTTAAGGGGTACCCTACGTTCATCCTGCACCGGCGTCCTTATGATGCCTTCTTCGTGTCGTACCTATACTACGAATACTCGAGTCACGCACCTAGGGTTAGGTCACCACAGTTGGTCCGAGCACGTGATACGGTCAAACACGGTCGCCCCCATTTTCGGATTCACCCTTATGCAGCTCGAGTCCAATTCGCAGTCGTTACCTCGTCTAGATCAACGTTCGAGTATCCCGGTCCAAGAGTCTTTGTCGACCCGTCACCCCGGGCCGTGTCTAGTTTGACTCCCTCTCTTGCACTTGCGCAAAGCCGAGTTTAGGCGAGTCGTGGCACCCGTCTTTCTCTCCAATCAAAGACCTTACCAAAAAAAAACAACCAACCGAGCGTCCGAGTCTGGATTTGATTCGAGTCTAAGTCTGAGTTCGAGTCTAGGATACCCTACATCCTCATTTCCAAATCAAAGTCAGAGTCAAAGTCAGTTGTATTCTGTCCTCTTATTTCAAAATTCAATAAAATCAACTTTTCTATTTCTCATACATACTTTCCTTATGTGTTTCCGAGAACATGATGAACACCATCATACACTGTGAGCACATGCACGTGACTATTATAGGCACATCTATAATGACTGCAGGAAACTGAGCCCGTGTTTTCCTTTTACCTATTCCATGTCTGGTATAGAAAGCCACATAACTACCCGTAGCAAGAGCATATCGAATCCTATGACAAATCTGGGTAGTCTTGTAGTTTGGGTTCAAGACGGGAGGCAAGCCCACTTCCCACAATAAACACTCATCCAATAAGACTAGTCAGTCCCTACCTTAGGTGTTAGTCTGACCGACAAAAAAAAAAACTGGCCATGATAAAAAAAGAATTATCAACATCTCTCGACCAGACGCGGTCAACTCAAATGAAGAATCCCATGACCGGGGCTAAGAGGTCAACCCAAAGAATTCAAAAACCCATGACCGTGAAACGGTCAATTCAAAAATTATCAATACCCATACCATCCAATAGGGGAGAGACAGTCAAGCTGGTCAGCTAACACCACATCTAGCCTTCCCACATTACAACCCTCAAGACCTTCTCGAGACCTAGGCTAGAGACAGCCCAGAATTTTGAGGATTCAAGCTCCATAGGATACACCCTAACCTTTAGGGCCAGACATGGAAACCAGATCCCACATTATCAACCTGCCCGATCGAAGTCCGAGTCATTTTTACTCGACTTCCCCCTTTCCTACCACATTACAATACCTTACCCTCGAAGCCTTAGCTCCACAAAATCGAGCTCCAGATTTCGAAACATCAAAGCCACTTGCGACCTAGCTCCACATTTCCAAAAACATCTAAACCAGTTACCAGCACCAAACACGGGATCTCAACTTGCAGTCGGCATAGAACATGCCCAAATAGTTCACACCACCTCTGGGGGCTACCCCGGAGAACGCTCACAGTCACAGGATCAACATCCTAACTATTCCAGCCCTTTGGTCAAGACATCATTGGGAATGCACCTAACCTACACCATTGCTATGACTAGTTACACACAAAGCCCTAGTAAACTAGGCACCATTATATATCTTTCAATCCACTGAACTACGACTTGGTTTGATTTCACCACACGTGAATACGTAGGCAGCCTTTCGACAAAGGCACAACCATTCACATTCGCACAAATTCGAAAAAGCATCATCATTCCGGTCACGACACTGTCATGTTCTCAGCAGCTAGCTTTGTCATCCTGGGGGCTTCTCCTAGGCAGAAGTTCTCCATCCACTCACAAAATTCAGATAAATTCAAAGAATAAAGATCTAGCCTCCTTTCTATAGTGTGTCCTAGTACTCGGCTCAGTTGAAGCCGAGAATTGGTCAGGGACTCGAAGCAATACCCACTTTGGGAATGTACCCCTAAATCAAAAGAATATCCAAAAGAACACCAGTCTACCACATTGCTACCACAAAGCCCTGTCGTACGGAAACATTCCCATTACGAGGATTCGACCGTGTTGCCACTCGCCAAGGCTACGGAATAGCGCGACTTAAGAGTCTTGTCATCTTAGGTGGCCTACCCCCTACCGAGTCACGGTCTAACCCTTAGAGAGTCCAGTCGTGTCTGTCAACTCGTCTTGTCGCGTCCAGGGTCGAGTCGGTCGGTATATCTTTCTCTTCAAATTCTCATTTTAAAATTCGCAAAACTTAGCCATTTGAGAAAATCCCTTTCCTAGTCACCACGGGAATAGGAATTTTTATCACACTTCATCTAGGCATACAGGCCTAACCAGAGACAAGTAAGTTTTATCGTCGAAATAGTTGTATTTACATTCTTTGCATGCAATTTCACGTGACAAGCAGGCCATGAAAAGATGCACATAGGAGTAGAGAGTACTAGTATTATACGTATTAGCAAATCACTTTTAATGTGATAATACGGATATTAGTCGTTCTCGTGGTATACCTTACCCGGTATTCTGATTAATATGTGTCAGCCCGGTATTAATAGGGATGCATCAAACCATGCATAGCGAGCACCGGGACTAATACGGAAACCGACCATCACTTTGTTCAGTTTTAGCTTATTTACGTATTGATTTCCGTGTTAGGTGATTGACGGACGGGGACTTGTTGTGAATTCCGGTCGATCAAAGTAAAAAAACCAACTAATCCTAAACTTGGGTAGTCGAGGGTAAGTCGGGTCGAATCCACGGGGACGGTCTAGTCAAAATAAGAGTCTCGGTCTAGCTAAGGTTTTAGTCGAGAAAAGAAAAGGTTTTGGTTTAAAGAGGGTTCTAAACTAGCGAGCTAAACGAGTCAAACAAACAAATGAAATAAATACGATAAAAAAAAGGACTAGGGTCAAGGTCAACGAGGTAGTCTCAAGAGAATAAACGGGGTTCACAAACGAGTCGATTACGGTCGGTAATGGGAAAGCAAAGGGTCTCTCTCGAGTCTCTATCTACCCGGGACGGTCCTAATAATGGGCTCTCGCACTTATTACTAGGTCGACCCACCCCAAAGAAAGCTCAACACAATACAATTCACCTATCGCAGCCAAGACAAGCAAATCATACAAAAATCGCATTCAAAGGAGATCATCAACAATAATAAACAAGGTCCGTAAACACACAACAAACCCACAAAACGAGACAAACCAAGTCTTCCCCGACCCTAGAAATTAACTACTCAAACATCATTAAAACTAGACTAATTAAACTACCCACTACTCTAAACATAATATTAAACACTAATGACTAATAAAGATGCAAACTTTAATAAGAATGAAATGAAAGAGAAAGAGTAAAAGAAATTATACCAACTTGAAAGGAGAATTGCATAGATGAAGGAGAAAAAAAAGTAGAAGAATTAACAAGAAAAGATTAAGTCTTGATTCCAACCTATTAAACTAATACAACCTTAAATAATGAAAGTGCAAGAGAGGAAGAAAAAAAAATCTAATACTACTGCCTCCTCTGCTCTCTACTGCGGCCCCCCTCTCTTCATTTAAGGGTTTGCCTTTTATACTCCCAAAAACAAAAGAAGCCCCTTAATACAAAACGATATCCTCAAAAATACAAAACGAACTCCATTTAAATGAAGGGCAAGACAGTCTTTTTCCACTCTATTTTTTTTCTTCAATCAATTTGCTTCAATTGAAAATCCAACGATGGCTGTTGGTGTTCGTTTGATGGTGGCGTGTCGGAGTTTCAGGGCTGCTGGTGGCTGACCACGGCGGTGCAGGTACGACATGGATGCGATGGGTGGTCCGCTCCTTGTGTTGACGGAGATGAAGATGGAGGTCGAGTCTGGTGGCTGGAACTGGGCGCGGAGATGAGTCGACGCCGAGGTTCAAGTACCTCAAAAGCGCGTGATTCGAGCAGGTGGTCGAGATGCGTGAGGTTGATCCTGGCTCGAACAGGTAGTCGCATCGCCGGAGTTCTGGGCTCCATCTTGACTGAGCTCAAGGTTAGTGATTGAGGCGGTAGGAGGTCAGCGCGGCGGCTGAACTGGGCCGAGTCAATTGGTGGTCTGGTGGTCAGAGCATGCTCGCCTGAGATGTTGGGCTGAATGTTGGAGCTCAGGTCAAGCTGATGGGGCCTGGTCAGACCTCGACGGAGTCAGTTCATGGTGGCTGGTTTGAATAGCTGCTACTCGAAGTGTGGTGGTTGGAATGAGGGAGCTGATGGAGTGTCGGTCAGGATCTGGCCGTCCTAAGATCAACGGATCAAGGTCGGCGAGTTACGGTGGTCGGAGTAAGTATGGAGGTTGAACAATGGTGAGTGAAAGAGGATGATTGTTACTTGTGAAAATGGAGCAAATTGAATTGGAATGATAATGGCAGGTGATAAGATAAATGATGGTTATGGAAGATGATTTTGATTGTGAACCATAGAACGTAGTTGAATTGGAAATGGATTGAGGAATTAATGGTGGATTGGAGATGATAATTTCATTGTTGGTAATGGTGGAATTTGGAGTACAGGAGCTTGGAATTGAAGTTGGGTCAGTCAACCTTTGACATCTTCTCTTTTAAGCCTTCACCCATCTCGACACATTTTTTCCCGTCTATACTCATTTATTCCCGAGACGGTACCTATAAAATACAAACGAGACAAAGCAGTACCAAATTTACGAGAAATAACAATTATTACGATAATGAGCTATAATAATGATTTATTGTCCCAAAACGACTAATTAACAGTTATTAACACTTATTGTCCTCTAATGAGCTATAATAACGATTTAAGTACGCAAAATCGACTCGAATAAGTAAATAAATGTTGGTAAAATAATGACTAAAATGACGTTTATCAACTCCCCCACACTTAAATCTTACTCGTCCTCGAGTAAGCTCAAATAGTCTAGGACAAAAGCAATTTATTCACCAAAAAAAAGTAAATAAAACATAATAGCCGATACGAGACAATAAACGGGCTCGCTCCGTCCCTTCAACTCACAACGAGATACTATGAGGAGAGTATCCCCTTGCAAGGCAAGTGGGGTCTTGCCAAAATTGCGAGACGACCAAACAATTTAGCACAATACTCGACAATAATATGGCCATCTCTAACCAAAACGAGTCACCTCCCCCAATAAGGCGACTAAGCAAATCCCAAATCGATAATCAAAATTTTAAAATCCAACTAAAACATAAAGAATGACAAAGAAATAATTCACAAGTTGCATATTCTTATTGTACATCTACTAATATATGACTTTGGTAAGCAAAATAGGGTGTATGGCGGAGATGGAGTGAACTAACATGGCGTTATTACCGAAAATGAAACACAAAGTCCCTCCTCCCGCATAATGAGAGGTTCGGGTCGTCCCGGTACCAACTTAGTGACTAGAAAGGAGAATAAATTTATTTGTGAGATGGATAAGGAATAATAAAAAAAACATAAGCTCACTTATTTGAATAAATTTTCTTTTCTTTTGATTTTCTTCTTTTTTATTTTTCTTTCTTTTCTTTCTTTTCATTTTTTTTCCTTTTCATTTGTTTTCGAAACACTTCGAATTATTTGAGAAGTGACTTTTTTTTTTCTTTTGATTTTTTGATTTTATCACTTTGAATTGAAATGTGAGCTATTATTAAACACTTTGTTTTTGTGTTTTTCTTGGATTTTCTCGTTTTTGTGGGATTTTTGTGATTTTTATATGGATATAATGTCACCAAGTCGGGATCCGGTCACAATAGGACAAAATGAACAAACGGAAATATCACACCATGAGATGAATATGTGGAAAATAATGATGGTATACACCTTAAGTCACTAATTAAAGCAAAGATTAGTTGATTCACAATATTAATATGCAACACTAAGTATTTCCAAATCATTCTTTTCATCAAAGTTGAAATCTAGAAAATTGACTAAACTCTTAGGAAAATGCAAAACTTCTTTTTGGATTTTTCGAATTTTCAAATCTTTAGGAGTTTTTGAAACTTTTTCGACAAAATAAGAAACAAAACTAACACACAAAAGAGAAATAAAGAAAATCCACAACACATATTCACAAGGAGCAACATAAATAAACAAACTACTTCCAACATCCCACCACAACACATATTTACAACTAAATCACACCAGCAAATCCACAATTTCCACCAAAATTCATCCAAGTATGATCCAACAAGCAACAATCTCCCCCACACTTAAACGAAACATTGTCCTCAATGTTTAAGACTAGGGAGGGAGAAAAGAGAGGGTGGGTGAAGAATTTACCATTTCAAACTCGATCGTTCATCACTTGGTGAGTGATTCTTGATCTTTTCCCTTTTATCCACCATCTTGTTGTTACTTCTTCAAGATCATAAGTTGATTCCTACACACAAGAAGAAAACAACACAAAAACACACAAAAAAAAAGGAAATATATACACTAAACATAAATGAAACAAGTAAGTCATCTAAATACCCTACCAAAGATCTCATTAACTTGTCATAAGCATTAGAACAATCCTCACTCAAGTGCTCATAGTGAGGCAAGCTAGAGAATCCACAAAACCAAGATATAAGAGTGGTAGTGTAGGGTTTGTGGATATGGTAGGCATTATCGAACTCAAATTCCCAAAATTTATCACTAGAATCCAAAATCACAAGAGGAGAGGCACTCACACAACCATTCTCCCCATTTTCACTCATATTGGGAGTCTTAATCATCTCTCCATCCTCAAGTGTCTTAATCAAATAACCATCAAGTGACAAATCAAGAGTCAACACAAACTCTTCTAAAAGAGTTTCAAAATCTTCATCTATAATCATAGGCTCAAGTAAAGGAGTAAGAGAAATAAGATCCAAATCATCGATGGGTGAAAGAGACTCAAAATCCATACAAGGGAAGGGCTCAAATTTCTCAAAAATTGGTTCCTCAAAGAAATCAACCTCACAATCCCAAGTATCCTCGATCTCAACACTCACATCACTCAAAGCATCATCAAATATCTCATTACACTAGTACAAAAAGCACTTGTGGTTTCGGTTAAAAAGGACAAATGGCTACGGTTAAATGGGCGTAGTAATTCAAGGCGTAGCATCAAGTGTAAGAGTTGTGGCTTCGGTTAAGAGGCGTAGCAAAAAAGTATTTATGGCAACGGTTATTTATAAAAAGCGTAGCCAAAAGCATAGTAAAGGATTCGGTTGTTAAGTGGAACCATAGCCAAAGGTCAGTAACGGCATCGGTCATCTGTAACAACCGTAGCCAAAAGCGTAGTAAAGGTTTCGGTTGTTAAGTTGAACCGTCACCAATATTGATTAATGACATCGGTTATTTATTACAACCGAAGCAAAAAGTGAGGATGAGGTTTCGGTTAAAGCATTAACTAAAGCAAAAAATGCTGAAGAGGCTTCGGTTATTACTCCTTCAAACCGTAGCCTTTTTTTCCAGATATTGCAATTTCATTTACCACGAATATGCATACATTAACGTGCAATTTAATTGCATGCTATTAAAAACAATATTATCATCAAATCATGTGATACAACAAAATTGATTAAATCTAGAAGGAAACCTTTAACATTAAAATAAAATTATCCAATTTATCAATTCAATGTTCTGAAAATACAAATCGAATGTGTAATAATAATAATAAAATAAAAATATTCCAGTTCAACAATAACTTAAAAGCAATAACCATCCACCATTCGTTGTACTACAAAAAAAACATAATATAACTAAAGATAGTTGTCCATAAAATACGTTGCCCACAACTCTCGAACGTCATTGATCTCTTCATCAGTATAAGCAACCTCGGATCCAAACCACTACAAATATATCAAAGAGGTATATATATATATATATATATATATATATAAGTAACATAATATGAGTTTAATTTTTGGAAAAGAGATAAAATAAATCTTCATTCGTGGAATGTATACCTTATTAGGATCTTTTATGTTCTGATAATGTCTAACTACATCCAACATGTAACGCATCACATAATATCCGCTTTCGGTGCTTCCGATTTGTTGATGACACTAAACATTATAAAAATAAACATTTATTACATCAATGAACATAAAAAATATTACTAAAAGTTAACATCATAAACATCAATGACAAATGTAAATGTTATGGGTACATTTACCACAATAAAAGAACCAAAAAAGTACTTACTACAATGTTCTTCCATTTCATTGACGAGCCTGACTTCAATGTTGAACCTCCATTAGCCCGGAAAACTCGAAATGCACTACGCCTCGACGAAATAAAATGGTATGTTACTATTACTCGAGTAATTAAAAATGAAGAAAGTAACGAAAAAAAGAGTAAAAGTAATGATGTGTTGGTAGTACATAAATACTTACATCTGTAACACACGTTTAAAAGATAAGTCACGCTTTCTGCTACTTTGCGAATCACAAAAATAAGCCTCATGAGTAGACGGACAAAGCAATACCAAGATCCAGTGCGTTCTATATAAATAAGAAAAAATAGTCATTCACAAATATGACTACATATAATAATTACTCTGTATATCTTATAGGTTAAGATGCGTACCCATGAGAAAAAGGAACTAATATAACATCAACACCACCCATCTTAAGTAAGGTGCATTCCACATACTTCATCACCTCATTGTTACGAGCATTGTCTTCTCCAATTCGGGACATGATCGTTGGACATAAAAATCCAACCGAGAAAGGACCTTCATGCTTCTTTTCTTCAGAGAGATTTTTTAAGAACCTTACATATATGAAAACATAAATGTAAATGTCAAGTGTAATAATTATTACTCCATTATTATTTATTGCCCCATTTCACCATTATATAGGTGGTGTATTTTAATGAAACGGGGCAATAAATAAAAAAACGAAGGGAGTAATATGGAAGTGGGAAAGAATGTATCAAAACTTACATTATAAACACTTGAATACACGACATATTCAAAGATGTCATCCGAAATAGTTGATTAATATCATCTTCAGTCACAACAATGGGTATGTCCTTTGAAAGGTTAAACACACTCTTTGGCAACACCACATCAAACACTTTTACTTCGGGACTCATTAAAGTAAGCAGGTCCTCTAACTTTTGACATTCAAGACCCATGTTTGATTCATGTTTAGAAAACATAGGTTTGGAAGGCGACTTGATACTAGAACATTTAGAGATTTGCTTTCCCTTATTAAGGGCAAAAGTATCAAGCATATCATCAACGAGAGGCTCCTAGGAAAAAAAATTGTCAAGAAAAAAAATGTCAAAAAAAGAAAGAACATTTACCTTGACAATTTGAAAAAAAATTGTATTTCACCTTTGCAATTGTGATGAGGCTCTTTGGCCACTGAACAAAACTTCCTATGGCGTCTGCTACTCTTTCAAGGTATTGTGTGGGAATAGGAAGTGGGGCATTACCTTCAACAACTTGATCAATAGACACTCTTGCATTACCAGTACTAATTGGGATCCCATGAATGAGTTGATTGTTATCTTTAGATGGGTAAAGAGTAGCTATTGCAACGGTGAAGGTTTTTCCATCATGAAGACAAGCGAGTTGACACTTAGTTGGTTCCTGAGTAAAAACAAATGACATAGGAAATGAGAACTAGTAACTATCTAAGATCATTTGAATGACTGTCATATGAATACAATGTTTAAAATAAACAGTACTCAAAAGTCAAAAGTGTACATTTTAATTGACAATATGTACTAATCTCGTCAATTAAGTAGAACTACTAATACTATTGTGAGAAAAGTGGAATCCAGTTATGTGACTAATTAATCACTACTAATTTTGCTATGAAGAATGTAGAAGAGAAGTTAAAGAAATGGAGGTACACCTTGTCCAACAACCAAAACACATTGTCCTACATATCACATTATGGAGTGTAGTTGCTTTTCCTCCCCTTAAGATTATGTTAATCATTTCTAATTCTACGTAAAACAATCCTAATTTCTATAATTGGCAACACATCTGTCAGGCAATCCAAATGTTGGTATCATAACTTCTACGGTTACCTAATTAAATGTCACATGTCATTATCTAATTAAATGCCATTCTGAGCAAGCATATTCGAGAAGATAATGGGAGTAAGTGGGATGCATACCTTCAAGTCTTTGTCCTCTATTTTAGAAGTGTCTTTCATCTCGAACATATTATCTGGATTTGCAGAGTGACAGCTACTTTGGGGCTCTTCCAAAGGCTCTTTGAAGCCAAGTTGCTTTAATATCCCTATAGTCTCTTGACGGATCTCTTTGCGAATTATATGGCTTAAAGACTCTATCGTCTCCTTCTGTACAGTTTCTTTAATTATAGCTACTTCTTCGTCAGAAAACCCAACAGCCTTTTGGGATGTCCAACGTGACGTTCCGAACACGTCCTTTATAGTAACTGCTCCTCCAAAACCTCTTACTCGACCCGGATGCTCCTTCTTATTTAGACTATGTGATAATACGTCGTCATATCTATTGGGGACAAATTCTCCAGAATCTACTTTCTTTTGCCACTCATCCTAAAGTGTACAGAAATTAGAAGTATTTAATGCAAATAAAAACCAACAACCCTAATTAGGTAAACATTCTAAGTTATGGCTTTAATTATTAGTTTTTCTCCAAGTACTTACCATCTGTTCAGAAACTTCCTTAGTCTTCTCATTTGGAATATCACCATCTGATTTAGTCCTTCCTTTAACCCACCGCCAACTACGGTCAATAATCAGAGAGTTAGAAGATATCTGTGAGGATGAAGATTTAGAATATTCTTTAGCTATCCATTCAGGAACCCTAAGGTTGTATCCCCGTCTACCCATCACATGAGGATGTTCGTTATGCTTTACACTTTCGATAGCTTTCCTACTCTTCTCCTTCAATAAGAAAGATAGAGGTTAAGGTTAAAAAGACAAATCTTACTTAGCCTACTACATATTTACTAGTTGTATCTTACTTAGCCGACTACATATTTACTTTAATAACGGTACACTAAATTAAAAAACAAGAATAAACTTTGATAAAAATAACCTTGAACTCGTTGCTGTCTCGAGTTTGTTTGAATTTCTCCCAGGCTGCAGGCTCAATGAAACGATAACAGTCAGCCGGTGAGTCATACTTAGGATGCTTGTTCCGAATATATCGTGTGGTCAATTTTGACTTGAAACTTCTCCACTTAGTCCCACAAGAGGCTAGCACGAAATCTTTGTGTCTATCGTTAATAAGAAATTTTTCCTACACCAAATTGAGAGAATAAAAATATGAGACTGTTAAATGACCTAATTCTCAAAAGAAATTAATCGGAGGTGGTTTTTGATTAGTACAAAGACAAACCTTAATATCCTCCCATAGCAAGTTTTTGATGCCAATGTCTACATCTTTATCCCAATCATTCAAATTTATGTCCACTTGACAGCGAACCCTCTTACCACAATAATTTGCAAATTTGACAGCATATTGCCCGGTCGGACAACCGGTTGTGTCCCACTCTAGAGAAAAAGGGCCTTTATCTTCCAAATTGTCTAACTTTGCAGGACCTCGAGTTCGTTTCTTCGTAGTAGCTTCAGTCTTGTCTCCACCATCTTCACTAAACCTATCATTATTGTTCCCCTCCATGAAAGCAGAACTAGATATTAAAAGTAACAAAAGTAAAATGTTAGAAACAATTGCAATAAATTTTAGGCAACTAAACTGTTTGTACTAATTTAATGTACTGTTTTCGTCCAAAATTAAAGAAGATGACCTAAATTGAAGATCGATGGCTCTAATTACTCATTATTGACTATGGTCCGACTTGACCAAAGAATAATGTGTTGGAGCGAGTGTCCTCCACAATAGTGCAATGATATATTAAATCTCATGAGCGGAATATACTTGGGATAATTAGTACATTGATACTCCACGTCAGTTGATTAACGTAAATCGGTAACGCTCAGCTGACTAGAGTTAGACGTTATTGTCGTATGACGGCGGTGATCAACTGATCCCTTTCGGTCACACCTATAGGATGAGACCCAAATAGAAGACTAATTATTTGTATCTGATACAGCTAATTAGTTCCTTGCGTATATAGTGATATATGCATGGTAACGAGAGTTATTTATTGGAGATAGAGTTTGGAACTCTGTCCGATTAAGTTTATTAGTCTATTATACGATAATTGACTGAATAAATTTTACGTCTTATTTTAATACGATTATATAAGACCTAATTTAGTATTTAAACGTTAATTACTAAATTAGTTGAGGTTTTGTATGCTTTTATGGATAGTGGTAATTAGCCGTTAATACATTTACAAGGAGTTGTAAATTTAGCTAATTGATTATTATTATCATTATGGGACCTATTGTATTTAGATATAATAGTAATGTACTACTTAAAGAGTTAAGAGTATATTATTTGATGTGATCAATTATAGAGATAATTGATCATGTCACACATTGCATTTGTATGACAAATGACAAAATAAAATGGACCCATTTTATGTACATGTGTGTGTGACACACTAGTAAATATAATGACAAATGTGGTTGTTCTTATTTTACTAGATACATAAATAATAGTAATAATGATACTAGACACTTGTCATAAGCATGCAAATAAAATAATGCATTTTTTTGTCTTCCCATGTGGGGGTGGCCGGTTTTGGTGGGTGAAAATGGGGCTTTTTGTTCTCTTTTTATCTCACCAATTCATGATGCATGCATTAGTTTTTGTTTTTCACCTCATCACTCCAAAACTCTCTCTAAATACTAGTATTCATCTTTTACTAGAGTAGTAATAGATTAATAATATTAGTATTGTTTTATCACTACTATTATCTAGTTAATAATACTAGTGATTATTTGGGTTGATTCTAGGTGCAACTTGAAGGAGATCTTCTACTTTGAAGATTCAAGGTTTTGGAGGATCATCCATACTATTATTAGCTCAAGAACAATAAGAAAAGGAGTTTTCTTATTGTGCCCAATATTTCCTCATTGTTTATGTAAGGAAATCTCTTCTTATATCTAGTTTTTGTCATTTGATGTCATGCATGTAACTAGATCTTTATATACTAAATTAACAAGTAATTTGGTAACTAATTAGAGGAGTCTAATTAGTGGGTTTCGAACCCTTCAAGTGGTATCAGAGCTTTGTTGTTGCATGCATGTCGATTTTTGACATTTTTTTCGGGTTATATGATAACTTTGGGAAAAACCGAAAATTGTGTGTAAAATGGGTTTCACACGAAATTTTTGGGTACATGCATACCTAATGACCTCAAAATAGTTGTGGTCGAGTTTGGTAATTTTTGGAATTTATTTGCTAATTTATAATCATTTATGCCTTAAAAACCGAGTTTTTATGCCTATTTGATGTTAAAAGTTAACTAAAAATAGTTGCATGTTGTTTTTGGGCATGGTTTTTTTTGGTGTACATATCTTCATATGTTGATGGACATATGTGTAAATTTTTGAAATTTATTTTGTCCTTTTGGGATGTTTATTGTTTTTTATGAGATAAGAATCGATAAACATGCATTTATTTGTTCCTATTTCATTCGAGAATATTTGTGGACAATTTTTTGTTTTGGAGTTCCTGGAAATGTTCCAGAATGAACAAAATTATTCATTTTTAATTTTGGACGTTTTATGATTTAATTTGAATTTATTTCATAAAATTGACCATTTACCGATTAAATTAGCAAATAAAATCAAATCAAACTAATTTTTATTTTTCAAATTAGTGGAGACTAATTCTTGAAATTCCAAATTGGTTTGGAAAATTAGTTTGAGCTTAATTGAGAATTAAGTGTTGATTAATGATTTTTAATGGTTAAAAATCAATAAATTCCATAAAACCGAGCTAGGATGAACTTGATAAATTATGGGGCGATTTTGGCATGATTTTTACAGCATTTTATTTATTTTAATGTTGTGGAATGAATGAATGTCATTTATTGTTTATTTTGCAAGATTGTACCTAGTATGGCCTAGTCTTTTAATCGGTATTACCCGTAATGAAAGGGAATATCGATTTGGTTGTAATTAATTGCGATCTCGTATCGCCCGTTTGTAATAATTAATAGTTTTATTCATACAAATGTATAATAGGAAATGCTATGTATCATTTGTATTTTATTATTATGAAGACGGAGATTACACAAGACGGTGGACAAAAGACGGTGCCTTTGGTGGTGTTCCATTGAAGAGGCCAGGGACCAAGGAGTTGGTTTCCGATTTTGTAATAGTCTAGTTAATTAGATTAGCTAGATGGCCATACTAGGATTTATTTGTTTGATGCTTGCTTTATTCTCGCTCATGCCAAAATCGCCAATCATGCATTTTATTCATCGATTGTCAATTCACCAATTTACGTAATCACCAACTTAGTTCACTTATAAGTGATTAGTAACCTAATATTGACAAGACCTCTCACATGCATCGAAAGAATTGAGATTTAGCCTTACCAATTAAAGCACCTATGAATCCCTTGTTCATTAGGGCAACCACAACGTGGACCCTTTTTACCTAGGGTAAATAGGGTGATAAGATCACATGCCAAGATTGGGTTGGACTCAACGAAATAAAAGTTATTTCGGGACTAGGAGATGGATTTGGTTGAAATCCGTCGACCGAGAGTTCTAGGGTAGAATTAGTCAAGTAATGACTTACCGTTTTTACATAAGGATTGCATGCGATGTTAGTTCTTATCTAGATACGGGTCTTGGAATCGCTTATATAATTTCGTGAGGGGTCATTATATGAGTGACTTGTTAAAATTGTTTTACAAGTAAATTATATAACAATGAATGTTAATATTTCCTAAACTTTGTTGTAGTGTTTATAATTCGCTATGGCTACTAATGCAACCATTCAACTCGGAAAGGATTCTTGGCTTAGGTCCGTTATGGACAAATGTATCTTGAAAGACGATGGAAGTAATTTCATCGAGTGGGAGTCTACCATTAAAGGTGCGGCGTTGTCCGACAACGTCCTTCGTTACTTGAACGAACCACCACCCAACGAACCCGGTCCTCGAGCCGCTCCGGCACAAAGGACCGCTTATGAGGAGTATTTGAAGATATCTAACGATATCAAGAATGTCTTGATATGGTCAATGTCTCCAAAACTCAAGCTTCAATACATTACCCTTAATGCATATGAGATATTCTCAAGGGTTACGACGGCTTTTTCCCAATCACCCGATATCCGTCAATATGAGGCTATGATGAAATTCTTCGAGGGTAAGCTAGAAAAGGGCCAAAAAGTGGGTCCTCATGTGCTCAAGATGATTGAGCATATTGACACACTAGAGCGTCTAGGGTGTAGCATTCCCAAGAAGCTTGCGATCGGTCGCATTCTTCACTCACTCCCCTCCAAGTTCTCCCAAATTAGGGTGAACTATAATATGCATGGCATGGACAAGAGTTTCCAAGAGCTTCATGCACTCCTCAACCAAGCGGAGAGGGACATGGAGGCTAGTGGGAGTGAGAAGAGAGACATGCTCTCCATGAAAATGAAGAATCTCAACCTTGGGGTTCAAAAGGGTAAAAACAAGGGTAAGACCAAATTCAAGAGACATGGAAAAGACAAGAACAAAGGGAAAGCTATTGAGAATAGCAAACCTAAGGCTAAGGTTAACAAACATGCCGACGCCGATTGCTATCACTGTAATGGCAAGGGACATTGGAAGCGCAATTGTCCCAAATATTTGAAGGAATTGAAGAACAAGAAAGACGAGAGTGAGACTCCGTCAGGTATTGTCTTCACTTCCCTCTATATGATAGACATTAACTATACTTGCACTTCCACTTGGGTATTAGATACCGGATGTGGTTCTCATCTTTGTAATCATTTACAGGGCATGAGGGACGTGCGAGCACTAGCCAAGGGTGATGTAGACCTACGCATGGGAAATGGAGCTAGAGTAGCCGCTATATCCGTAGGCACTTATGTACTCACTCTAGCTAGTGGTTTAAAGTTGTATTTGAATAATTGTTATTTCGTACCAACTTTAACTAAGAACATTATCTCCATTTCCGTACTTGATATGGAAGGTTTTTCCTTTATGATTAAGGACAATTGTTGTACTTTTTCATTTAATGACATGGTTTATGGTAAAGCTACGTCTATCGGAGGTATTTATGTTCTAGATAATGTTAATGATGTATATCATGTAGAGAACAAGAAGCTCAAAACGGGTGAACCTAATCAATCCTACCTTTGGCATTGTCGTTTAGGACACATAAACGAACGACGCATAAAGAGACTTGTTTCAACGAAACTTCTCAAACCATTTGATTACGAATCTTATGGTGTATGCGAGTCTTGCATATTAGGCAAGATGACTCGTGCTCCTTTCTCAAGTAAAGGAACACGAGCAAGTGAGGTATTGGGCCTTATACATACCGATGTGTGTGGCCCAATGACTATCACCGCTAGGGGTGGTTACAACTACTTCATCACTTTTACCGACGACTTAAGTATATATGGGTATGTCTACTTAATGAGGCATAAGAGCGATGCTTTTGAAAAGTTCAAAGAGTTTCAAAGTAAAGTAGAGAACCAATTGGATAAAAGGATTAAAGTACTACGATCCGATCGTGGCGGTGAATACCTAAATAATGAATTTGATTCACACCTAAAAGATTGTGGCATTGTATCACAATGGACTCCTCCTGGCACACCACAGTTGAATGGTGTGGCCGAAAGGAGAAACCGAACTTTATTAGATATGGTTCGGTCGATGATGAGTCTCACTGAGCTTCCTGATTCATTTTGGGGTTTTGCCATTTTGTCCGCAATATTTTCACTAAATCGAAGCCCGACTAAAGCGGCCAATAAGACACCATATGAGATATGGAAGGGAAGGGTTCCTTATTTGTCGTTCATGAGAATCTGGGGTTGTGAGGCATATGTTCAGAACAAGTCTGACAACAAACTCGCACCAAGATCCGACAAATGTCTATTTGTAGGGTATCCAAAGGAAACACAAGGCTATTACTTCTACAATCGTCACGAAAACAAAGTGTTTGTGGCACGTGACGCTGTCTTTCTAGAAAATGACTTCATTTCTAGAAGACAGAGTGGGAGAAAATTTGAACTTGATGAAGTCCAAGAGCCACAAACCGAAAATGAAGTAGAGGAAAGCGTTCCCTCTTCCTCGGACACGGTTGTTGTTCCCTTTGAACCTAGGAAATCCACGAGGATCAGTCATCCTCCTGATCGATACCTTGGTATTGTCGAGGAAGATGCGTTAGACATGTTACTTTGCGAAAGTGACGAGCCTAACACCTACAAGGCGGCCATATCTAGTCGTGATTCCATGCAATGGCTTCAGGCCATGCGATCCGAAATGGATTCTATGCACGAAAACCAAGTGTGGGATTTGGTTGATTTACCTGAAAAGGTGAGACCTCTTCAGTGTAAATGGATCTTTAAGATCAAGAATGGCATAGATGGACATAGAGATGTCTACAAAGCTAGATTGGTAGCAAAGGGTTTTACTCAAGTTCATGGTCTTCACTATGACGAAACCTTTGCTCCAGTCGCAATGCTTCGCTCCATAAGGATTATCCTAGCGATTGCCGCGTTTCATGATTATGAGATTTGGCAAATGGATGTCAAAACCGCCTTCTTGAATGGGATTCTAGAAGAGGAAGTGTATATGACACAACCAGAAGGTTTTGTAGATACATCTTATCCTAGGAAGGTATGCAAGCTTAAAAGATCCATTTATGGTCTTAAGCAAGCGTCCAGAAGTTGGAATCATCGCTTTGATCATGTTATCAAACAATATGGTTTTGCTCGAAGTGTCGAGGAACCTTGTTTATACATGAAGTTTAGTGGGAGTAAGGTAACTTTTCTTGTCTTTTATGTGGATGACATACTTCTTATCGGGAATGACGTTCTGATGCTTGCTTCCGTAAAGGAGTGGCTAGGAAAGCACTTCCAAATGAAAGATTTGGGAAATGCACAATGTATTTTGGGTATTCGGATCCACAGAGATAGATCCAAAAGGACGTTGGTATTAAGTCAAGAAGCTTATATAGATAAGATTCTTGATCGATTCAAAATGAAAGACTCTAAGAGAGGCTTTCTTCCCATGAGTCAAGGTACCATTTTGTGCAAGTCACAGTGTCCTACCACACCCGAAGAAATTGAACGCATGAAGTTGATCCCATATGCTTCTGCGGTTGGATCAATCATGTATGCCATGACGTGCACTCGTCCCGATGTTTCGTATGCTTTGAGCATGACGAGTCGTTATCAAGCCAATCCAGGTGAAAGTCACTGGACAGCCGTGAAGAACATCCTTAAGTACTTGCGAAGGACCAAGGATTTGTTCTTAGTGTTTGGAGGGGATACTGAATTACGTGTAAGAGGTTACACGGATGCCAGTTTCCAAACCGATCGGGATGATTTGAAATCCCAATCCGGCTATGTTTATATGTTGAATGGAGGAGCCATTAGTTGGAAGAGCTCCAAGCAAAGTGTCACCGCGGATTCTACAACAGAAGCTGAGTACGTCGCGGCTTCGGAAGCTGCAAAGGAAGCTGTTTGGATTCGTCAGTTTTTGGAAGGACTAGGAGTAGTCCATTCCGTCGAAGATCCTATCACCATATATTGTGATAACAGCGGGGCCATTTTTCAAGCAAAAGAGCCCAAGTCTAGCAATAAGTCTAGACATGTACTTAGGAAATACCACGTGATAAGAGATCTCGAGGAAAGGAAGGAAATCGATATATGTAAGGTTGGGACAGACGATAATATCGCTGATCCTTTAACCAAGCCTCTTTCAAAGGCTAAACATGATGGTCATGTTGTTGCAATGGGATTGAGAAAAGTCCCGGATTTTCCTTAAGTTATCTAAGATGTAATAATTGGATATTGTAGCAATTTTTACATTTATGATAATAGCATTCATTGTTCGAGTTTCAATATGAACTTTTTGTTTAGTTTGACTAAACCCATACTTTGTTCATTCGAATGGATTGTGAGACAATCTTGAACCCTATTCAAGTGAACGTTTGAACATAGTATTTTTGCCCCTTGTCACTTAATGAGGTGACGACTCGGAGTGACAAGATTGTAAGTTGATCGATGGTTAGTTCAAGACCATGGGGTCATGGAAATGACTGGTCATTTACATAGGCAGACTGATTGTCACTCTGCCGGGCAGTGACCACAATAGAGTCCCTTATCAAATTAGTTGAAGCCTGGTCGTGGCGGGGATTTCTATTTTATTCCTATGAGTCGATTCTTTAGACTGGTGACCATTTATCTGAGTCGGTGCAGTTTCCGATTGGCTTAGGTTGGTGTCCTAAGTCGTGCCGTGAAAGGAGGCTGATGGGCATCTTCTGGGTCATGGTGATCTGCATTATACAGTATAAGTTGGGTCAACAGGAATTGTCCACCCACGTTGGGTACATACGTCCTTGGGCCACTCGAGGAGAAGTAACTGGAAATGCGTGGCCACGCTCGGAAATAGATCTATGGTAGATTTTCCGGTCAAACAGTTATTCTCCAGATCGAGAAAACCACTCTTATTATATTTAAATCACAAGTGCGACCTGAAAGACACCTTGTGATGAGTGGGAGGATGTGACATCAAAGAGACAAGAGAATCGGTAGCGCACAACTTGTGTAGACAAGTGGGAGACATTGATGGAGTAGGAGTACTCCACAATATAGTGGCTACATGCACAACTTGTATCGGACAAGTGGGAGATTGTTGGAGCGAGTGTCCTCCACAATAGTGCAATGATATATTAAATCTCATGAGCGGAATATACTTGGGATAATTAGTACATTGATACTCCACGTCAGTTGATTAACGTAAATCGGTAACGCTCAGCTGACTAGAGTTAGACGTTATTGTCGTATGACGGCGGTGATCAACTGATCCCTTTCGGTCACACCTATAGGATGAGACCCAAATAGAAGACTAATTATTTGTATCTGATACAGCTAATTAGTTCCTTGCGTATATAGTGATATATGCATGGTAACGAGAGTTATTTATTGGAGATAGAGTTTGGAACTCTGTCCGATTAAGTTTATTAGTCTATTATACGATAATTGACTGAATAAATTTTACGTCTTATTTTAATACGATTATATAAGACCTAATTTAGTATTTAAACGTTAATTATTAAATTAGTTGAGGTTTTGTATGCTTTTATGGATAGTGGTAATTAGCCGTTAATACATTTACAAGGAGTTGTAAATTTAGCTAATTGATTATTATTATCATTATGGGACCTATTGTATTTAGATATAATAGTAATGTACTACTTAAAGAGTTAAGAGTATATTATTTGATGTGATCAATTATAGAGATAATTGATCATGTCACACATTGCATTTGTATGACAAATGACAAAATAAAATGGACCCATTTTATGTACATGTGTGTGTGACACACTAGTAAATATAATGACAAATGTGGTTGTTCTTATTTTACTAGATACATAAATAATAGTAATAATGATACTAGACACTTGTCATAAGCATGCAAATAAAATAATGCATTTTTTTGTCTTCCCATGTGGGGGTGGCCGGTTTTGGTGGGTGAAAATGGGGCTTTTTGTTCTCTTTTTATCTCACCAATTCATGATGCATGCATTAGTTTTTGTTTTTCACCTCATCACTCCAAAACTCTCTCTAAATACTAGTATTCATCTTTTACTAGAGTAGTAATAGATTAATAATATTAGTATTGTTTTATCACTACTATTATCTAGTTAATAATACTAGTGATTATTTGGGTTGATTCTTGGTGCAACTTGAAGGAGATCTTCTACTTTGAAGATTCAAGGTTTTGGAGGATCATCCATACTATTATTAGCTCAAGAACAATAAGAAAAGGAGTTTTCTTATTGTGCCCAATATTTCCTCATTGTTTATGTAAGGAAATCTCTTCTTATATCTAGTTTTTGTCATTTGATGTCATGCATGTAACTAGATCTTTATATACTAAATTAACAAGTAATTTGGTAACTAATTAGAGGAGTCTAATTAGTGGGTTTCGAACCCTTCATAATGGGTCCTAAATTCACTTTAATATGATAAATCAATCTAAATGACTCGACCAAATATCATCCTAAACAACTAAAAATCGGGATACAAGCTGTCTAATGGCAGCAACCTGAAATTGAAAATCACATGACAGTACAGTTGTCTGCACTCGGCGGGTCCCACTATGTTTTCGGCTCAAAGTAAAGTGTATGTTCAAATGTCTTCGTACCTTAATACCCTTATGATAGAGGGCATAGATGATGGAGTATGCAACCTTACAGACGCGACCACTGAACACGACACCAAAAGTTCCTTCAGGGATGCTGTTCAGCACAAGTGCAACGGCTAAACTGCTACCGTCTACCACACAGTACATACACCAAATTTTCAAATTAGAAGAACTGCACCACACATTCACTTTTACACTTACTGTTTGCAAAATTAGAAGAACTGCACCACTGAACTACTACCATACCAGCAAGTTACATATGTAATTAGGAGACAGTATGCAGTATGTAGACCAGTAGATATCACATATCAGTAAGCAGTGAGGAATAAATAAGACATTATTACTTGGGAGGACTATTTCACATATTTTCCTCACCCAAACAATCTCACACATCAATGCTCTAATTCTCTAACAACATGATTCCATTAATGTTTGATAAATGTATAATCTTTTTCATAAGTAACTGTTTAGCGCTGTAAGAGCATCTCACTGTATTAGACTAGATTACAAATTTACAAGCTAATCAATACAAAACGTTAGTTCTACAATTTTTCATGCAACTACACAAGGACGAGGACGGACTCAGCCCCTTAAACTCAGGCTTTTCCGCTTTTGATTCAATGCAAATCTTCTAGCCATACCTGTCTTAGAAAAAAAGTAAAATGTTTCGTCAGACACCAATCTTACTTTGTCTACACAACTTTCTTGGTTCAAATCTCATCTTCATTCTTATTACCCTAACGCCTCAGGTAAATAATCTGCTCCAGTGATTTGATGATAGCCGAGTGTTATTACATTTACATTAAAAGGAAATAAACGAACGTGAAATTGTCGTTGTGAAGTTGCCTGTGGATAGAACTGTATATATAGTAAACATCTTTGTAAACGTGAGGAATTAACTAATTTTTATTTTGCATTACCCGAATCAGAAAAACCAATTGAAAACACCTAAATTGATTCTCAATCAAACACGATTTAACATTAGAAGAACTGCACCACACATTCAGCCCCTTTCTTACGGCAACGAGATGACTGATAATGGTTACCGAACAAATTAACATGGAGAATAATGGTTCAGTAAGACGCTTCAATTGAAACATAACCAAACAAATTTACAAGGAGAATAATGGTTCGGTAAGTACCTGTTTCCACGACAAAACTTAGCAGAAAAAGAAGCGTGCGTGTCACCAATCGTTCATCAGGCCATTAGTCATCAGTAAGTACCTGTTTCCACGACAAACTGTCCCAAATTACGGAGTAGTCAGTAGGTGCATTACACAGAATTCAACCTAACACGTAGTGCAGGCCGAATTCTAGTACAGTGGATTGATCATCTTATACAATAGCCAGTTTTGATCATCTTCTAAGTTCAAATATTGAAGAAGTAAGTTTGTTGTTAGGTGATCTAACAACCATCTCCTTCTACATATTCTTTAATCCGATCACGTTTAACATGACGCAAGAACAAACACAATCATGATAACTATAAAAAACATTAAGAACTATATCAATTTGTAAGTCTCAAAACAAAAGAAACATATAATATTACTGCTATTGCATGCTACTATATTACTGCTACTGCATGGTACTATTAAATTGTTTCAATAATAATTCGCCTTAAAAAAAAGAACAAAATAAAAATAAAACAATCAATGTCAGTCTTATGTTTGATCTCTATCTTCCCAAATCCTCTCATTATGATCAACTCGTACGTATTCTGCTTCCAAATTAGGTTTAATAGTAACTGGAGGCAAACCATCAGAAAATGGAGGGATATCGTAAAATTGATCATACTCCTCTTCATCGAAGACATCATCAACTCCTAGAATACGTCTCTTACCTTGAAGTACAACACACCACTTATCATCTAAAGGGTCCGCAATGTAAAACACTTGCTTTATCGCCTGTGAAGCCATTATAAGGGGCTCGTTCTTCTTATCCAACTTGCTAAAATCAACCAATGTAAAGCCATTCCCATCCACACGAACACCTTTCTTACTTTCAGCCCATTTGCATTTGAATAATGCAATTGTAAAGGTTATGTACTGAAGCTCCCATATGTCCTCAATAATGCCATAATATGACATCTGTGTATGAACAAATGAACTACCCTTACTTTTGCCGAATTCAGTTGCAGAAGCAACCAAACTAACTCCACTATTTTGCATTGTACTTTTACCATCTTGACGTTGAGTATAAAAACAATATCCATTAAGATCATAACCTTCAAACGATTTCACTTCATGGTTTGGGCCGTAAGCTAGCCATTTGATAGTTTCAGTCACATCTTGGGGATTCGTAGCTAGCTCATTAAGTACATTATCTCTAAACCACTTTCTAAAAGACTTATTATGTTCCTCAACCAACCATTTCTCTCTCTTTAATGGATACTCTTCTCTCAATATTGTCATGTGTTTCTCTATGTAAGGATCGACTTTTTTGAGATGTTGTAGGATATGAAAGTGAGCATTATTGAGATCTTGAGTACTCAGTGAGATCCATTTTCCTCCGATAGTACCTTTATCCTCGAGCCTGTCTTCATGTCGAGACTTTGGAAGTCCAAATGGCTTCACACCCCCTAGATAGTCTGTGCAAAATCTAATAACCTCCGCCACTATATATCCTTCAACGATACTAGCATCCGACTTGTATCTATTTGTCGTGTACCCTTTCAAAATTCCCATATAACGCTCAAATGCATACATATCTCTTAAGTGAACTGGACCCAAGAACTTAGCCTCTTTAACTAAATGGACAACCAAATGTTCTGAAATGTCAAAGAAAGAAGGAGGAAAATACATCTCCAATTGACACAAAGTCTCGACAATATCAGCTTGCAACTTGTCTAGGATCTCAGGATCAATCGTCTTGCTATAAATTGCATTAAAGAAAAAACAGAGTCTTGTAATTGCAACTCGCACATGTCTAGGCAAAACAGATCGAATCGCGATAGGCAGAAATTGTTGCATTATTATGTGGTTATCATGAGATTTTAATCCCACCAACCGCAAGTCCTTCATTGAAACAAGATTCTTCATATTTGAAGAATATCCATGTGGTACCTTAATACCATGAAGACACTCACATACTATTGATTTCTCTTTCTTAGACAAAGTGTAGCAAGCCGGAGGAAGATACACACGCTTGCCATCTTCTTGCGGCACCAACTCATTCCTTGTTCCCATTTCTTCGATGTCCTTCCTTACCTTGTACCCATCTTTGGTCTTCCCGGGGATATTGAGCAAAGTTCCGATAAGGCTTTCAGCAACATTTTTTTCCACATGCATAATGTCTATACAATGTCTCACAGACATATGCTGCCAATATGGAAGACTCCAAAATATGGACTTTTTCTCATATCTGGCATCTTTAAGAAATACATTCGACTTCCCAAAAACAACATCGATATCTCTTACTTGATTATATACTTGGTCTCCCTCCAATGGAATAGGAGCAATTTCTTTCTCAGTTTCTCCATTGAACGCTTTTTTCATCTTGCGATACAGGTGATGTCGAGGCAAAAATCTTCGATGCCCCATATAAACATTTTTCTTACAGTGGGTGAGTCGAGGAGCTACGGTTCCTTCTTCACATATTGGGCAAGCTTTTTTCCCTTTGTTTGAATATCCAGACAAATTTCCGTACGCAGGAAAATCATTTATGGTGCACAATAACATAGCACGTAAATTGAAATTTTCTTCAGCATTTGCATCAAACACATTGACCCCTTCATACCACAATATTTTCAAATCATCA
This sequence comes from Agrostemma githago, assembly GCA_958450325.1. NCBI lineage: Eukaryota > Viridiplantae > Streptophyta > Magnoliopsida > Caryophyllales > Caryophyllaceae > Agrostemma > Agrostemma githago. Next base: position 55,492,935 of record OY288249.1, on the reverse strand, counting down.
ATGAGTGGCGCTAGATAAACATCTATATCGTTACCTGGTTGTTTTGGTCCTTGTATAAGAAGTGATAACATCAGGTACTTCTGCTTCATACACAAATAAGGAGGTAAGTTATAAATACAAAGAAGAACCGGCCATGTGCTATGCTGACTACTCAAAGTGAAGAAGGGGTTCATTCCGTCAGTGCAAAGACCGAGTCTTAAATTCCTAGCCTCTTTACCAAATTCTGGAAAAACTCTATCTATAGTTCTCCATTGCGGGGCATCTGCCGGATGTCTAAGTTTTCCATCATTTTTTCTAAAATCTACATGCCACCTTAATCTCTTAGCGTCGTTTACATTAGCAAATAGACGTTTGAACCTGGGTATAATAGGTAGATACCACACCACTTTTGCTGCAGACCCTTTCGTCTTCTCACTATCGTAGTCTTTATCCTTTACACGATATCGTGATGTCCCACAAGTTGGACACTTATGCAAATCCTTATATTGGTTACGATACAGAATACAGTCATTTGGACATGCATGAATTTTTTCGTACTCACATCCCATCGGACACAGAACATTCTTTGCCTCGTATGTGGATTTTGGAAGAACATTATTGTCTGGAAGCATCTTTGCAAAGAGCTCTAAGAAGGCCGTAAATCCCTTATCACTCACCTTATGTTCCACTTTTAAAGACATTAGTTGCATCGAGCTGGATAAACGAGTGAATTTATCGCAGTTAGGATACAAAGGTTTCTCCTTATCACTAGCCAACCTCTCCACTACACGTGGATCATCGTCAAAATTAGCTTGGACGTTTGCAATTAATTCGTCGATTCGGTCCCTTTCAATATCATCACTCACATTTTCTTCTGGTTCTAATTCACTTACTTCTATTGGGTTAGGAACTAATGGTTCACCATGAAAAATCCACCGTGTATAATTTTTCATAAATCCACGTAAAACTAAGTGGTCCACACAAATACTAGGACTTGAAACTTTCTTCAAATTTAGACAATCAATGCAAGGGCATAATATTCGTTCCTTTCCTTTCCTAACAGCATTCTTTAAAGCACATTTCACGAATTCAGTTTGCACCAAATTTCGAAATTCAAGGGTTGAACGTTTCATAGTATAGATCCAATTTCTATCCATATCTATAAACAAAAAAATAATGAACGGTTACGAACTTTATCAACGCATTCGTTAGAAGATTATGCTAAGCTCAATTAAGAAGTAAAACATCCAAATACAACAGACCATTGCTAAAGACAAAAGGCAAGGGAACAAAGAAAGGTCCTCTCTCCTCGGAGGACGTGGGTTCTAATCCCAAGCAGGCCATTCTTTTTACGTGTTTGTGTACCTATTATTATTTTTCCTCCTCCATTCCTAAACCTATTTTCATCCATTTTATCTTGTTACTCTGTATTTTATTTTATGTTGCCTTCAATGTATTACAATAACGAAATTACTGAATATATACGAGTTCAAGTTAGCAACTATGAAATTCAAAATTTGAAGGGAACAAATTAAAACTACCGACAATTTTGGCCCAATACAACAGAGGCGGATCTTCTAAGGGCTGGACCAGGGCCAGACCCCTGCTGACATTTTGGCCCAATACAACGCGTCATCTAACATCAACGTGGAATTACAGATTGATGTACTATGTTCTATTGGACTATGAAAAATTGAAAGAACGGAACCCCATACCGTCATTTATATGACGGGTCGGATAGATTATTTAATTAGTTCAAACACTTTCGGATTTGGACATCCAAAGTTTCATAAATGATCGAGCGTTTGAGATACAAACAGTGTAAAATGTTTTTTACCAAATCCGTTAATTTGAATTATGATAGTCAAACACGCTAATAAAGTCTACTCCATACTCTGTATCAGATTGGACACTAGAGGTGTCTCGTGGCCTCGTATTGTCTTATTCTGTACTTTTTAGTTGTTGATTTTGTTTGTTGTTCGATTTTTTTCGCTTATTTTCCTTGATTTTCTGGTCTAGGTCTAGCCTTCTTCGAAAAAAAAAACAATTTAATTCCGCTAATTCGAGTCTACGATTATTAAATAAAGTAAACCCCAAGTGTTAAACATAATCATATAATAATCCCCAAAATTAGCTCAAAATCAGGCGAAAAGAAGGTAAAACTACAGCTATAAAATCCTTCTAATTTGCATAACTTTGCACGTCAGTAGACAGGAGAACTTGTCAGCAATGAATCAAAACAAAGTTGAACGGAGCAAAAATTGAACGGAACGAAGCAAAACAAAGAATTACGAGTTCAGTACCAATTGAAAGAACGGAACAATTGAAGCAAAACGAAGCAAAAGTAAGACAGAAACAACAATTGAACGGAATCAAGTTCAATTCAGTTCAATCAAGTTCAATTCCATTCAATCAAGTTCACTCAAGCTTAGCCTAACCTACAGTGTTTTCTCGTTTCTCCTAAGTTTAAGAAGCATAAACAAAGTCGATTTTTAGGATGCAATGGCGAGTTAGTGAAATCGACTAGTGCTTAATGAGGTTTGAGTTTCGAGTAGATTTGCAAGAACCGATGAATAACACGCACAAAAAATATGTGGGTATTGAATTACATAGAAACGAGTACATAATGGGATCACAAAAGGCGTCATCATCATCGCTGTATATACAAACTACAAGTACAGTACGGAGTATAAAATAGTTTTTGTCATCGGTGAAAATGGTTATTGGCAAAAATAGGTATGAATCAAACGGAATGAAGCAAAGAGTTCCGGTGTAACTTACCGACGATGCACAATAGGTATGAATCACGTTATGCAATTAGCCTTCCCCAAATTCGAGTTGAAATTCTGCAATTAGGATTGAAGGTCTGCGGATTGAAGGTCGGTCTGCGGACTGAGGTCTGCGGATTCTTCTTGTTTTATTGAACTGAGGATGAATCGTGTATGTGAGGTTGAATCGTTGAATCGTGTATGTGAGGATGAATGTGTATGTGAGTTCCCCAAACGTGGGTTTTTTTTTGAACTGGGGATGAATCGTGTATGTGAGGGTATTTGGTGACCTGGGGGGTTTTACTGAGAATTGAGGAAGTCGGTTTTATTTGATGCCTTGCTAGTATTTGTTTATTATATTTATATATATAACTAATAACACATATTCCGTAGTGATTAGGAAATATGTGAGAATTAAGAACCGTAGTGAATAGGAAATAGGTGAGAATTAAGAAAATTCGTAGGTTTTTGTACTACGAAATTACATAGACCTGTCAAACGGGTCGGGTCACAGGTCAGGTCATAAAATAGGTCATATCGTATGCGGTCGGGTCGAATAGGGGTCAGGTTATACGGGTCAAGGGTCGGTTTCAGTCAGAATACGGGTTAGAAATAGTTCTGAATGCTAAATTTTTACCGCTTTTTACGTAAAAAAAAAATTGAAAAAAAAAAAAAAACGGGTCCATACATGACCCAAAAAAAACAGGGTCGGGCGAGTAGTATTTGGGTTAACTCAAGTTCTGACAGGTCTAACGATATATGAATCAAGGGTTTTTTGTGGTATGATTAGGAAATTATGGTCAGTTATCCATTATAGGAAATTTAGGGATATATTAACTGATGATATAATAAAAATTGTCAATTTTTTCTTTATACAATTTATTTTATATTATATGTTAACATAAATGGTTACGCCTCCTTACTTACAACTGTTGCCATTCAAAATCACTTCTGGCTACGGTTAAAAAGTCAACCATAGCCTTTTATATTTGATTATGGTTCTTGATTAAAACCGTCACCCTTTATAACCACTTTTGGCTACGGTTTATAAACTCAACCGAAGCATTTTATATCTGTCTACGGTTTTTTTTGTAGAACCGTAGCCATTTATAAATCCTATTCCTATAGAATATTGTGGTTACAGCTATTATATGCAACCGTAACCTTTTTCACAAACCAAATGTGCTTTTTGTACTAGTGTTATCTTCTCTTTGCTCCTTCCTCTCAACCACAAGAGTTTCTGTTTCGCTCAACTCCCTTTCCAAGCTCTCAAAATCAACCTCAAAAGATATACCCTCCAACTCACACAAGCTAAGATCTTCGTGGTTTTCCTCTCTACAAAGATCATAAAACTTATCCAAGCACACATTTTCCTCAAAAAAACATACATTCAAACTCACAATCATTAACACTCACAACAAGAGGTGTAAGTTGGACAAGGGAATATGGAAATTGTGTTAAAGGAAGGCAAGTCGGTTCACAAGAGTCAATAGCATGCAAATCATCATTAACATCATTTACCACATTAGCATTCAAAGGAATTTGGGGAACATATGGAACAACATGCAAATCATCATCCTCCTCCTCATCATCAATAAGAGGTGGAAATGAACAAGAAGAAAAAGCATTAAGAGTAATTCCCAAATCACCACAAGAAGCATAAGTAGATGAAATATCATGCATAGCATTCACGGTCACAAGGGGAGAAGAAGCTTGACAAATAGGAGAATAATGCACAATATCAACAGAATAAGAGTCTACCCTAGCACTCAACTCATGTTGCAAAGAAAGCATTGGCGGGTTGTCTCTAGGTTCTCCAATTTGAGGTCGGACTCTCCTAAATCCCCATTGGTCATTGACACTAGCCACTCTTTCAATTAAATCAGAAACTTCATCATCCTTCAAATCATTGAACTTTCTCTCGGATGAAAAAATGATCAAGTTTCTATGGTGAGGAAGCAAACCTTGTAGGAAGGTCGAAGTGGTTAGCCAAAGTGGGATTCCATGAATTGGACAAGCTTTCAATAAACCCTTAAACCTAACCCAAGATTCACTCAAACTCTCAAACTCGCCTTGTTCAAAGCTAAGAATCTCATCTCTAAATTTGGCGACCTTCGAGGGAGGAAAAAAATTCCTAAGAAATGCAAGGGCTAGTGGGTTCCAAGAGGTGAAGGTGTTAGGAGGGTGTGAACACAACCATCTCTTAGCTCCATCCTTAAGAAAAAATGGAAACAATATAAGCTTAATGGTATCAAGGGGTACCCCATCCCTTTTAAACACACAACACAAGTCCACAAAATTCTCCAGAAGACCATATACATCCTCACTCTCAAGCCCATGAAAGGCATCCCGCTCCACCAAATCAATATAATAAGGCTCAATATCAAAGCACGGACCCTCAAAAACCTCAATGTTAATGGGTGAGGCAAACAAGTCGGGATCTGGTGTACTATGGTCGGCAAGACAAGACATTATAGATAAGAAGAGAAGAAGAGATTAAAGAAGAATGACAAAATAAGACACAAGTGAAAAAAAACACACACAAATATATATACAAAACAAGCTATCAACTATTAATTAAAAAAACAATGAAAGACTAACTCCAAAACTAAACTAAGACAAATATCTAACTAAGCACCGTCCCCGGCAAAGGCGCCAATTTAACGGACGGGGACTTGTCGTGAATCCTGGTCGATCAAAGTAAAAAAACCAACTAATCCTAAACTTGGGTAGTCGAGGGTAAGTCGGGTCGAATCCACGGGGACGGTCTAGTAAAAATAAGAGTCTCGGTCTAGCTAAGGTTTTAGTCGAGAAAAGAAAAGGTTTTGGTTTAAAGAGGGTTCTAAACTAGCGAGCTAAACGAGTCAAACAAACAAATGAAATAAATACGATAAAAAAAAGGACTAGGGTCAAGGTCAACGAGGAAGTCTCAAGAGAATAAACGGGGTTCACAAACGAGTCGATTACGGTCGGTAATTGGGAAAACAAAGGGTCTCTCTCGAGTCTCTATCTACCCGGGACGGTCCTAATAACGGGCTCTCGCACTTATTACTAGGTCGACCCACCCCAAAGAAAGCTCAACACAATACAATTCACCTATCGCGGCCAAGACAAGCAAATCATACAAAAATCGCATTCAAAGGAGATCACCAACAATAATAAACAAGGTCCGTAAACACACAACAAACCCACAAAACGAGACAAACCAAGTCTTCCCCGACTCTAGAAATTAACTACTCAAACATCATTAAAACTAGACTAATTAAACTACCCACTACTCTAAACATAATTTTTGAACACTAATGACTAATAAAGATGCAAACTTTAATAAGAATGAAATGAAAGAGAAAGAGTAAAGAAATTATACCAACTTGAAAGGAGAATTGCATAGATGAAGGAGGAAAAAAAGTAAAAGAATTAACAAGAAAAGATTAACTCTTGATTCCAACCCATTAAACTAATACAACCTTAAATAATGAAAGTGCAAGAGAGGAAGAAAAAAAATCTAATCCTACTGCCTCCTCTGCTCTCTACAGCGGCCCCCCTCTCTTCATTTCAGGGTTTGCCTTTTATACTCCCAAAAACAAAAGAAGCCCCTTAATACAAAACGACATCCTCAAAAATACAAAACGAACTCCATTTAAATGAAGGGCAAGACAGTCTTTTTCCACTCTATTTTTTTTCTTCAATCAATTTGCTTCAATTGAAAATCCAACGATGACTGTTGGTATTCGTTTGATGGTGGCGCGTCGGAGTTTCAGGGCTGCTAGAGGCTGACCACGGCGGTGCAGGTACGACATGGATGCGATGGGTGGTCCGCTCCTTGTGTTGACGGAGATGAAGATGGAGGTCGAGTCTGGTGGCTAGAACTGGGCGCGGAGATGAGTCGACGCCGGGGTTCGAGTACCTCAAAAGCGCGTGATTCGAGCAGGTGGTCGAGATGCGTGAGGTTGATCCTGGCTCGAACAGGTAATCGCGTCGCCGGAGTTCTGGGCTCCATCTTGAATGAGCTCAAGGTTAGTGATTGAGGCGGTAGGAGGTCAGCGCGGCGGCTGAACTGGACCGAGTCAATTAGTGGTCTGGTGGTCAGAGCATGCTCGCCTGAGATGTTGGGCTGAATGTCGGAGCTCAGGTCAAGCTGATGGGGCCTGGTCAGACCTCGACGGAGTCAGTTCATGGTGGCCGGTTTGAATAGATGCTGCTCGAAGAGTGGTGGTTGGAATGAGGAAGCTGCTTGAGTGTCGGTCAGGATCTGGCCGTCCTAAGATCAACGGATCAAGGTCGGCGAGTTACGGTGGTCGGAGTAAGTATGGAGGTTGAACAATGGTGAGTGAAAGAGGATGATTGTTACTTGTGAAAATGGAGCAAATTGAATTGGAATGATAATGGCAGGTGATAAGATAAATGATGGTTATGGAAGATGATTTTGATTGTGAACCATAGAACGTAGTTGAATTGGAAATGGATTGAGGAATTAATGGTGGATTGGAGATAATAATTTCATTGTTGGTAATGGTGGAATTTGGAGTACAGGAGCTTGGAATTGAAGTTGGGTCAGTCAACCTTTGACATCTTCTCTTTTAAGCCTTCACCCATCTCGACACATTTTTTCCCGTCTATACTCATTTATTCCAGAGACGGTACCTATAAAATACAAACGAGACAAAGCAGTACCAAATCTACGAGAAATAACAATTATTACGATAATTATTACTAAAACGACTAATTAACACTTATTGTCCTCTAATGAGCTATAATAACGATTTAAGTACGCAAAATCGACTCGAATAAGTAAATAAATGTGGGCAAAATAATGACTAAAATGACGTTTATCAGTGATTTAACATGCGATTATTAGGTCATAAAAGCAATAAATCATACGAAAACTGTAAATGGGAACGTAATTAAATCACGTAGTGAGGAGTTGCACCCTTGGAGTATACGCTAAACGGGATACGATGCAGATAGTTTAGAACGGGTCTCAGTACTGCTCGGGTCTATTTTTAGTATTTTAGTTTATGGTTGAAGTGGGGACGTTACGTGTTTTAGTATGTGTAGTGGACCTAGTGTCCACGTTTGACATTATCGCAGTGCATATTAAAAGTGCAAGAATGTAAAGTTTTGTTTAGATGACAACCTAGAGACGATTCAACTTCAAAAGGTGGATCCTCCTAGCTCGCCTGGTGATTTCGGCAGAGTTCCGTTTCCGCTGGCCCCTCCTGCGGCTAATCCGGCAGAGCTCCACTACTACTTGCTAGTTCTGCGGCTAATCCGGCAGAACTCCGTTAGACTTGGGGTGGCTAGTCGAACAAAGGCACCTCGGGATCGAGTGGAATGCTCGAAAGTGAGGAGTAGCGTCGATTTCGCTTTTATGGGAACTACGATCGAGTGGATCGTTTGCCTCGGATGTCGGAGTGCGAGCCTTTAGCGAGAAACTCTTAACGAGTGAAGAGGGAAGAGAGAATGAGTTGAATTGTGTGTCGAATGAAGGGGGTGGAGGGGGGGGGGGGTATTTATACGTGTTTTCGGCTCCCGTCACCCGGATGGATGCCTGAGGTCAGGCGCACCAAAACTCTGGCGCCTGGGTTTAGGCGTGTGAAGACTCAGGCGCGCAAGGTGAAGCGCTTGGGATTTTGAAGATACGATTTTGATACTTTCCAAAATCGAGAAGTGCGTGTATTATACAATGCTTGGGGACTAAGTCTTCCCCGCCTTGACCTAGTGTCGTTACGCCTAGTAGGCCTCACGCGCGCGTCCCGAGGTTCGCTTGGCGCGGTGCTGACTTGGTTCGTGTTTTGGGACCGACTCGGGGTCCTGGTGTCAGAATTGACTCCAGTTAGTGTCTATGGGATCGTAATGACACGACTAAGGCTGCCATGACGTTAATTTAATTTTCCCAAGTAGCTATTTGATTCGTTCTATAGAAAAACTATCTAAAACATCGCGAACCCGCATCGCGTTGCAGTCTGATCATCATCGGTTGTTTGTTGGGCACTCCTGCAGCCACCATGTCAAAATCTGGGTGTCTACAACACCCGATGATGATAAGACGTTAACATGCGTCAATACGCTCGAATACAGACTTGAAATCAATAGTATCTGACGTGGGCAGCGGAGTACAAATCTCTCAAAACCGACCTCAAATCCAGACTCAGTGGGTCGTTTCCAATAAAATAAAGCTACTTTGAGCCAAAACCGCCACCAGAGTCAAAAATCGTCTTTTGTCCACCGAGTCAAACTCGGTCAAAATCGAAACCCGAAACTCAAATAAACCCAAAAAGCATCTAAGTACACTCAAAGATTAAGTGAAAACAGAATCTGTCTTTACCTCGAATAAACCAGATATCAATCGTATTTTGAGTAACTTCCGATACGCGCGATTCCAGTCGCTTCCATCCAGGCGCCTCAGAACTAAGCCGCCTACACTGGGGCGCCCCAGTATTGAGTCACACGCCTCCGGGCGCCTGAATTCTAGGTTGGAGCAGTTCGCAAATCTCTATAAATACACCGTTATGTCCAACGTTTCAGGGGTCACATTTTCATTTCTTGAAACCTTATTTCACAAAAAAACCGAGAACATTTTTATCCCCTTTACACACCTTATGTAATACCCCAAGTTTAAAGAGTATATATTGGATATGGTGCTCAGAGAAGCGTGTATTGGATATGGTTTAAGAGGCATAGATGAGTGCTTAAAGGGATTGATAGTAGTACTCATATCAACAAAGTGCACTTTCTTTTCTGGTTTCCCCATGATAAGAACTCTACAGTTAAGCGTGCTTGACTGGGAGCAATCTTAGGATGGGTGACCTCCTGTGAAAGTTTCGGGATGCGCATGAGTGAGGTCAAAATGTACTGGAAAAAACCCGTGTTGATTTGTGGGGCCAGTATACGACCTGTTGAACGCCATAAGTGATACCACAGTCCACAAGTGGTGGTTGAGGTGTTACAAATGGTATCGGAGCAACCCGGCGACAGTGTGGTGATCATGTGGTCAGGAGTACCATGGTCATCAACCTAGCTGGGGTGGATCCTGGGGCTTGGCTGCGGTCAGCTTCTGAGAGCAACGAGGACGTTACTTTCTTAAGAGGGGGTGATTGTAATACCCCAAGTTTAAAGAGTATATATTGGATATGGTGCTTAGAGAAGCGTGTATTAGATATGGTTTAAGAGGCTCAGATGAGTGCTTAAAGGTTGATGGTACTATTCATATCAACAAAATGCACTTTCTTTTCTGATTTCCCCATGATAAGAACTCCACAGTTAAGCGTGCTCTACTGGGAGCAATCTTAGGATGGGTGACCTCCTGGGAAAGTTCCGGGATGCGCATGAGTGAGGTCAAAATGCGCTGGAAAAGACCCGTGTTGTTTTGTGGGGCCAGTACACGACTTGTTGAGCACCATAAGTGATACCACAGTCCACAAGTGGTGGCTAGGGTGTTACACCTTAACAGACTTACATATAACGAACCGCTCCCCATGTCTGCGACGATACTACGTGAACCCGTATTTCGAAACATTGACATGTAGGTTGAGAGTGTTCAAACCCCGCTTTCTAATCCTTTTAACTCGTTCATTTTCGCATCAAACATATTTATTTCTCGTTCCTAACATTACTAACTTTACATTTTCGCATACTAATTAACTTTTACTTACGGTTATATTAATACCACGTATACTATTACAAAAACTATTTTCAAAATTGATTCGAGCAAACATCCGATGACGCTAAATCGAGCGTTGTAGGCCTTAGAGGCCAAACTACGACACCGAAATGCAAAGGGCCTAATGTTTGCGACAACAAATCGAACTTTCCGATCGAACACATTCGATAATTAACGTTGCTTAAAGTCCGTATAACCCCCGAACAGGCCGCACCGGAGGTGGCACCCCAATATTGAGGTGCGCCGCCCCAGGCGCCTGAGGGTCAGGGCGCCATATGGCGTGCGCCTGACCAGTCAGGTTATAACGCGATCGCAGTAATTCTTTTTCGAACGTATTCGATATCATTTTCAAATGTTGCTCTAAGTGCCTGATGTCGATTTTGTAATCCAATGTCACAAGTAAAGAGCTATCGATAATCAAAGTAGTACGAAACCTCATTATGTCAATCTGAGAGTCCTACGATCTACGCGACCCGATAACGACATCGCGATACGGAAGTTTCCGATATTAGTATTAAGTCAATATAGTCGATCTAAATCATAAATTGAGACGATTAAGAACAAGTACCTCGTTATGGTTGAAATAAGATATCGTAGACTTCCAATATAGTCCACCACGATGCAAATTTTGCTTATGGAATAATACTTGCGACGTTAGTCGACGTGTGTTAATCTATCACGCATCTTCTTTTCAAATCCACATCTCAAATTCGTTTTCCCCCCATTACGACTTTGAGCGAACGTCTTATTACGTAACTCTTATACCCACGACCCCCTAGTCGGACTCGGTATACGACGAATCGAGACAGTCAGTCTTCGTTAGGATGAGCCAGGACGAGATATCGAGGCTTCGAGATCAAGCTACCATCACGCTTTGGTCCCGAACGTTGCCTGTCTGGGCGCCCAGGGTTAGGCGTCTGAACATGAGGCCACCCTACCACAGGCGCCAGAACATCAGGCCGCCTCGCCTCAAGCGCCTGAGTTCCAGGCCGCTCCATTTCGTACGTCCGACCCTCAGTCCTCTGGTCAATACGTAACATAATACGTAGCTGATTAGAGTCTGTCCAAACTTGATATATGGTTTTAGTTTACGTTTACCATTTCTAACTCGATATTTTTATTGCTTGTCGTATTGTGAAATCCGGGTTGTATTCCGCCCTCGTAACTTGTAATCTACTTTTAAGTTATTTATTTCCGTTGTTTGGCATTTACTGCTTTCAAATGAACATCGCATGCTAAAACAACTTCCACATATTCTGAGATGCATAAAACGACGTAGTAACATAAAACATTTCACCATCTTAATAACACGCGTACACGAACACCAATCGATATCTTAGTAGAGGCCGCTATGTGCAGACGGGGTTGGGTGTCCTTCGTGGGCTTCCCAACACGTACCTTCACCCCTTACTCAGAACCTTCGGTTTTCGGATGCCCGAAACCATTGGCAAACGAGAGTCATTCGATATACGATACTCGATAATTCGATATTGGTATCGCTATGCAAAGGGAAGAACACCACAAGCTCTAGTACTATAAGGTGAGCCGTGCTTTGTGCCCGATACGCCTAAGTATAGAGTGAGTTCGAACGGGTCCGAACTCCCACAAAGTTCGGCGGCGACTCCAACTTCAATTTAAATTTCAATTTGAGATCAATCTCACACGAGAACATACGCCTACCAAAACTTGCGTCGGGCGTGGACATGTCCACACATACACAACCCATACACGACGTAAAATTTATTAATGGTGGATCATATTTATGTGAATTGACATATTCTGCAGCAAAACAAGTATAAAGGGAAAACATAATGCAACCACCCACAAAGATCGACTAAGAAGACTACTCCATCAGCTTTAATGAAACTGATTTTCAAGGTAGCTCTAACCTACACCATGACGCATTACTCATCAAATTACAAATAGGGGTTTCTATGGTACGAAGAGTCCTTGTAGATGGAGGTAGTTCTGTCATCATAATTATGCTTGACGCCTTCAGAGCATGGGTATCAAGGAAGAACAGCCTACAAAGAAGTCATCATCTTTGGTTGGATTTAGTGGAGAAACAAAACACAGCTTGGGAGAAATAGTGTTACCTACCTACGTTGAAGGGGTAAGTTCTTATGATAAATTCGTTGTGGTAGATTGCCTATCTGCATACAATGCGATTGATAAGCTAGTCGTATACCTATAAAAAATTACCAACTACGGTCCAACTAAAAATATAGTCAGGGAAGTTGGGATCGATTTCTCAGGGAGACAATAAATCCTACTCGTATTAAAGTTTATCTAAGTAACAAATCAGGGGTTTTTGTGTTTGTGTTTAACTAGTCTAAAAGTAGTGAAGAAAGAGAAGTAAAAAGAAGAATAACTAAAATAAATAAGATGAATAAGGATGAATAAATATAGAGAGGAAACTAGGATTGTCAGTTCACTACGAATTTCATATGGTCACTGTCTAAGTCACAGGTCTATCGCAGATATTGGTCTGAGGGGTAATGAAAAGGTCCTTTCGGTCCGCTATTCACCCTAGCATGCGTCTAAAGGCTTCCGATCTTATTGGGGCATACCAATGTGTTGTAGCAGGTCTAACTTTTACCAGAGTTCCAATCTTAGGTTCAAGTTTACCGAATTCAATTAATCAATCATGCGCATTAACTGACTAATCGTGATTATATGCTGCAATTGACAACTCAGACGCAATATCATTGATAGATCTATAACTTATTTAGCGACCACATTCAATTCGCAGATCCCCTAAATCCTAGTGAAGAAAATTAGGTATTCATAATTAAATCAAGAACAACAATATTAATAAATGATTTTACTAGATTAACCATGATGAATGATAATAAAATTGCGACAAGCATAAACAAGGATTAAGAACAATTAAGAACGAAGAAGAAGAAAGAAAGAAGAAAGATTAAATTAAATTACCAAAAGGAATGAAGGCGATTCGAATGTTGCAATCTTACAATAATCGAGTTTCTAAGAGAGAAATTAAACTAGAGCAAAGTAATTGTCTAAGAGAGTAGGGAGAAGAAGAAGTCTAAGGAAAAGTCTAAAGAGAAGAAAGTGATTTCTAAACAAGCTGGAACTCCCTATTTATATAATTTGGAAGAGTTAAAACTGAATAAGGAAACTGCTTGCCCAACACGAAATCTGTCCGCGGCCCAGAAAATAGTCGCTCGACTATTTTAATAGTCGGTTGACTAATATTGACTAATTTTATATTCTGCAGATTCCCAAATAGTCGGCCGACTAAAACAATTGTCGCTCGACTATCATAATGGTCGGCCGACTATTTTAATAGTCGGTCGACTATACTTGACCCATTTCTGCGATTGCTCTTTCCAGCTTCGTTTTAGCTCGGTTTTGGTTCGTTTTAGCTCTTGTGGCTTCTGTTCCTGCAAAAAGACAAAATACCCCCCACAAAGTAGCCAATTCGGGGCAAAATAGTAGCTTTCACTACTCGATAAGAACGGGAATGCACGTATAAAAAGCATAAAAAGGGTATATAAAATACGCGCCTCAAATCTCCCCAAACCAAACTCTTGCTTGTCCTCAAGCAAGCACAAAACTATGGGCTCAATCCTAATGGAATGTACATAACTCATAGCGGAATATGCTCCAAAGTTACCTAACCAATGCACAACGATTAAAGTTAATGTAAACGACCACATACAACAAGCTTGACCAATGGCAACAATACTGAACCTTCAACCTTGCAAGACTCGTCTATGTCGGACTCTCACGGGTCGCACATCACTCAAATATGGGTGATATTGTGAATATATGTAGAATCGGAAAGACAAAACACTCACCTAACTGCGACCTACAAGAACATGCATGCAATCTAACATGAAATCAATCTCTACTAACCGTGCATACGCATTCTATCGGAAAAAGACACGTGCCAAGGACTTACATATGATATAAAGTGAGGCTAGTCGGGTAAGAGGGGCAAAGTGATTATGGACATGAGGAGGTAAAAGCCAAGCTAGTATTCCTTACACCCATCGATAATAAACATTCCGTTCTCACCAAACTACAGTCGAAGAAATTAGGCATTGCAGCAAGCACCTTATAAAAATCGCTTCTCACTAATAAGTATGAAATCATAGAGATCAATTTTTTTCTCATAACAAAAACACATTCTTCTTCTAGTTTCACTTCATTTTTTTCATTTCTTTTCTTTCCTTTCTAATTTTTTTGCTTTTCCTTTTTTTTTTCTTTTCTTTCAAATAATTTTTTTTCATATATTTTTTCCATTCCCTTCTCAACTGTCACAGTGCCAAAATCAACCCAAAAAAAATAATTTCGTCCAACTAATCTACTAGCTTGACTAGGGTAGACAATATATGACAGTAGTTGATAAACCGGTCAAATAGGTCAATTTGACAATGTGAGGCTTATGGGAATTAGATAAAAGAAAGGATTTGCCTTTTTCGCACATGACAAAACCACTTGGGAAAAAACATACAGGTACTTAAGAGACGATTGTCATGCTTATGCAGTTTGATGTTACATGTCTCATAAGGAGTACTACTCTCAACCTAAATGAAACTGATCATGAATGTCATAAGTTTAAGGCTCTAATTCCTTACAAATCTGTGTAGTTTGCCAACAATGAGTCAACTTTATTTGTTCAGTACAGTTAACCAAAGATGCAAGAATGTTGCATGTGATTGTGGACAAAAACTCTTAACGGCGCACAAGCATGACCAACTAAATGAAGACATAGAAGCATTATCATCATCGCTACATAACATTCTGACTCAACTAAGACTCAACTACATGCAAAAACGTATTTTTGGGTTTTTTTATGCATGTGAAAATGCAAGAAATATGCAGATGGATGAAAACAGACAGACGCATACCCTCCCCAAACCAAATCACACAATGCCCTCATTGTGTACAACAACCAATAAGAGGCAACAATAAATATGGGAAAGAAATGCAAAACAACGGAAGTCCAAGTACTTACGAGATATATATGCAAGCAAAGACCTCCCCAAACCGTCCTAATTAGAGCCCTCGTTGCTCTTCTAGCGACTACCACTTCCACTATCGTCACCGTCATCCTCATCTCCCTCGTCGTCGTCATCTCCCTCGTCATCGACCATGTCCTCGTTATGGTCATTGTTAGCATAACCTCCCTTGGGATAGGTGTAGTAAGTCAGGTGCCAAGCTCCAGGAGGGTTCTGATCGAGTTCCACTGAACTATCATAAAGGGCCTGATTAAGCTGTACCGTGGCTACCCGGTGGCACAACTCATTAAGCATTCCAGGGACCGCCGCTTGGTCGATGACCGGAGGTGGAACATATGGTGGAGGAGGCACGAAGTGGGCCGGAAATGCAGGCACGTTAGAATAATCAATGTAAGGAAATGCATAAAGTGGTCGTGGTGGGGCCGAAGATCCAGCCGCAAAAGATGGTGTATGTGAAGCACGGGTGGTCGATCGGTCACAAGTCCCTCGAGATTATCGAAGAGGTTGAGACAGTCCGCCCGTTTCGGGTGTGAAGCGTGTGGCGGTCTAAAGATCCCTCCTAAGTGGTAGCAAATAGGAGGGATACTGTGGATTGTCCGAGTTAGGATCAAAAGGGAGCTGGGGGAGAGGGGTGAGAGGTGGTAGATTGTAAGGAAGGACGACCGAGTCATCCTTCACTATGCGTCAACGCAAATCTGGTCCTATCCAATGAAGACCCCTAAGGACAGAAAAGTTAAGAAGGCGACTATCGAGTAGCGCGACAGGTGGTAGATCGTGTCCTATAGGTTCTTTCCCGCACGGGAAGGCCTGAAATAACTAACGATCGATGTGGGAAACAAGACCCCCACAATAAATAGCAGCTAGAATCCCATTTTCAATATGCTGGAAATGGTGGGCAACGAGAGCGGCCACGTTCATGACATATGGTCGTTCGCTGTCGATGTTAAGATTTTCCGCTATACTTTCCAACTCATCAGCATTAACATTGCTCGGCTCTGTACGTCCGTAAATGGGTGCACCCTAACAGACGAAGCCAGTATCGGATGGTCGGGTGATGGAATTCGTTACCCCGCTTCCAACCCATATTACGGTCAGAAATACACAACCATATTTCGTTGGCTAGACGGCGAGGGAGGTGTATCGAGTCTCCTTCGCTAGAGACACCTAAAAGCTGACCGAACTCACGAACGGTCCTAGAAAAACTCTGATTAAAGAGTCTAAAAAAATGCAAGGTGTGTCCCAATTCGTGTCACCAAAGAAGTTGAAACTACTAAAAAACTCTAGAGTCGGACTCTTATACGTAAAATCAAGCATGTAAATTAATCCGCTCATACCCGTACCATTCAGCAACTCAACAACAGTCGGATAAATGCCCAACATGTTCAAGACCTCTCGGTCTAGAAACCAGGTTGGGACTACCTTAGTAGCTGCCAAGCGTACGAAGAGCTCCCTCTGATTTTCCGACGTAAACCAAACGTCGGGGTACTCCGGTACATTCTGCTCAGAATATGGAACGAGAGCCTGAGTTGGTGCTGACTCCCGGATATGATCGACCCAACGCCTCGTGCTTCCCCTACGTTGTCTTTTCCTTGCATCCATTTCGACCTGAGATAGCAAAAATCAGACTAGTGTACTACTCAAACAAAAACCCCCAAATTAATTGAAATCAAACCCTTATTCCATAACAGAAATTTGGGTAAAAACATTACAAAATGAGAGATATCAATTAATTAAGGTAGAAAAATGAGCAATAGCAAAAATCTGATACAAAACTAAATCATATTCTGAAATCACAACTGAAAACAGATCTCGAAAAAATCACGTCAGGTGCCCAGATGTCCGAGCGACTACGGCGATAGTTGCCCGACAATAATAACCGTCGTCCGACAATCAGAATAGTCGTCCGACTATTCCGATGGTCGACGACTCCCGGCGGACAGCAGACAGTGCAAACAGAAAAAGAAAACACGAGGGAACTTACTAATTTGGCAGGAAAGTAGTAGCAACTTCAAATAGAGACAAGAAAATAGCAAAGGTGACAAGATTAGAGAATAGTGATGGAGAAAAGGAGTTGGGTAGGAGGTTGAAGATGAAGATTTGAAGGTAGAAGATGAATTCTAAGAATGGAGGTAGGTGGGAGGAGTGAGAGAGAATAAGGGTTTTAAGGGTTAATACTTTTTTTAAAAACAAACTGAAATAAAAGAATAAGGAGAGAAAATAAGCCTTATGTCACGAAAATATATCAGCCAAGGTACGCAGATTGTCGACAGACTATTAAAATAGTCGTCCGGCAATTAGAATAGTCGGTCGACTATAAAAATAGTTGGTCGAATATTGTTGACCCATTCCAGTTTTCCGTAGTCTGCAGCCTGTTTCTCTGCACAAACTCGATTAAGCTTTAGACCCTCGTTCTCACTTGCACAAAAATTACAATGCAGAAAATTAAATATGCTCTAACTAACTAAATGCAGGTACAAATGTTTTACATCCCGGGTTGCATCCCGGTCAGCGCTGGTTTAGGGTCCCGCACGACCTTAGTTCTTGCTCAGTTGGTGACGGTGTTGAGGTACTAAACCTCGACCTCTCCTCTTGTCTCACCTTTCTCGTGGTAGTGCTTTATTTGGTGACTATTGACCTTAAAGCGATTTCTCGTGGTGGAGTTTTCAAGCTCGACCGACCCAAATTTAGAAACCGGAATTACCGTATAGGGCCGGACCATCTGGATTTTAATTTCCCAGAAAAAAACGAAGACGAGAATTAAACAATAATACCTTTTCCCCTGCTTTGAACTCCCTCGGAATGATACGCTTATCGTGCCATCTTTTCTTCTTTTCTTTGTAGATACGGGCACTGTTGTAGGCATTCATCCGGAACTCCTCGAGTTCGTGTAACTGTAAAAGATGATTTTTGCCACACAGTTTTGGGTCAAAATTCAGCTCTTTAATGGCGTACCAAGCTTTATGCTCCAACTCTACGGGTAAGTGACAGGATTTCCCATAAACCAGCCGATAAGGCGATGTACCAATTGGTGTTTTATAGGCGGTCCTATACGCCCATAGAGTGTCATCCAATTTCAGGCTCCAATCTTTTCTCGACTTCGAGACAACTTTCGCCAAAATGTCCTTAAGCTCCCGGTTGGAAACTTTGACTTGTCCACTAGGTTGGGGTTGATACCCCAAACCTCTGCGATGCATAACACCATATTTAGACAATAAGGCAATAAGTTGTTTTTCTTTAAAGTGCATACCTCCATCACTAATGACGACTTGGGGGACGCCAAAACGTGGAAATATAATTTTCTTGAAAAGCTGGATGATGGTCTTAGTGTCAGAATGGACCGAGGCAACGGCTTCTACCAACTTAGATACGTAGTCCACAGCTACTAAAATGTACCTATTACCTCGACTTGTGGGGAAGGGACCTTGATAGTCGATGCCCCAAACAACAAAAATCTATACCTCCAAGATATCGATTTGAGGCATTTCATGCCTCCGGGAGATATTTTCCGTCCTCTGACAAGCATCACATCCTGAAACAAATGACTTAGCATCAGAAAACAAAGTTGGCCAATAAAATCCCAACTGAAGTACCTTAGCCACGGTCCTAGCGGGACCATGGTGACCACCATGAGACGAGGAGTGACAAGCTTCCAAGATGACATTGGTTTCCAATTGCGATATGCATCGCCTGAAAGTCAGTCGGCAAACTCCTTGAAAAGATATGGATCGTTCCAGAAGTATTGTCGAACGTCAAGTAGGAACCGCTTCTTTTGTTGATATGATAAATCAGGCGGGAGTAATTTACCTACAAGAAAAGTAGCATAGTCAGCATACCACGGAGTATCCATTATACCAATAACCATCAAAATGTCATCAGGAAAAGAATCATCTATAGGTAAAGTATCGCCTCCGTTCTGTAATGGAAATTTAGAAAGATGGCCCGCTACAGAATTTTCAGCGCCCTTCTTGTCCTTTATTTCCAGGTCGAACTCCTGAAGTAGGATGATCCATTGCAGTAATCTGGGTTTGGCTTCCTGCTTCGCGGGAAGGTACTTTAAAGCCGCATGGTCTGAATAAATTGTCACCTTCGACCCTATTAAATAAGATCGAAACTTCTCTAATGCATAGACCACAGCTAGAAGCTCCTTCTCCGTCGTAGTATACTTCACCTGAGCCTCATCTAAAGTTTGGCTCGCATAATAGATGGCATTAACTGCTTTTTACTTCCTTTGACCCAGCACCGCACCGACCGCATAGTCACTAGCGTCGCACATAACTTCGAACGACAATTTCCATTCCGGGGCCTGAATAATAGGTTGTGTGACCAAAGCCTGCTTCAACCTGTTAAAAGCAGATAAACATTCATCAGAAAAATGAATGGGGCATCCTTAAGGAGCAATTGTGTAAGTGGTTTAGCGATTTTAGAGAAATTTTTGATAAACCGGCGATAAAATCCGACATGTCCAAGAAAACTTCTAACCTCTCTCACGTTAATGGGAGGAGGTAACTACTCGACCACTTGCACCTTTGCTTTGTCTACTTGGATGCCTCGATTAGATACTAAGTGCCCAAGGACAACTCACTCGTTGACCATAAAATGGCACTTCTACCAGTTCAGCATTAGATTGACCTCAATACATCGCTGCATCACTTTATCAAGGTTAGTTAAACAATCAGTGAAACTACTACTATAGACACTGGAATCATCCATGAATACCTCCATAATAGACTCGATATACTCGGAGAATATCCCCATCATACACCTTTGAAAGGTGGAAGGGCCATTACATAACCCGAAAGGCATCCTGCGATACGCAAAAACACCATGGGGACAAGTAAATGTTGTCTTTTCCTGATCATCAGAATGGATCGGGATTCGAAAGAACCCTGAATAACCATCTAAATAACAGAAAAACTTATGTGAGACTAACCTTTCTACCATTAGATCGATAAATGGAATAGGGAAGTGATCTTTTTTGTGGTGGCATTTAATTGTCTATAGTCAATGCACATCCGCCAACCCAATATAATTCTAGTAGGTATTAATTCATTTTTATTGTTTTTGACCACGGTAGTCCCACCTTTCTTTGGGACGACCTGAACAGGACTCACCCATTTAGAGTGACGGATAGAATAAATTATACCTGCATCTAACAACTTCATCACTTCTTTCATTACCACTTCCTGCATTTTTGGGTTCAACTTACGTTTACCCTGTCTGACAGGTCGGCGATCCTCCTCAAGTTCAATTCGACGCATGCAAATAACGGGACTAATTCCCTTAAGGTTATCTAGACTGTATCCTATTGCATTCTTGTTCTTTTTAAGAACGACCAACAAAGCAGAAAGTTGGTTCTCATCTAATTTATTACTTACAATGATGGGATAAGACTCAGAATTGTCTAGAAATACATACTTGAGATGGGACGGAAGAGGTTTCAGGTCAGGTTTGGTTACCTCTACAGCATAAGAAGTAGTATATACCAACCTATTTACCACTTCTCCGTCGATGTTTGTTAGTTTTTGTGTATCTCCTAATATATCCTACACAACATCATCGTTAGTCTCACTACCTACACAAGTGTCTAAACATGTCAAAGCCTCGAGCGGTCCCTAATCAGGGAACCTGTACAAACATTAAGAATAACATCATCAATAAAATTAAGTGCACAACAAGTATCCTCGATCATAGGCTTAGCTAATGTGTTAGCCAAGTTAAAGGTCACCTTATGGTCCCCCACCTCTAGAGTCAAGCGTCCGTAGTTGACATCTATAATGGCCCCCGCAGTATGTAGAAATGGCCTACCCAAAATTATAGGAATCTGGGTATCCTTCGCCATATCTAGAACAATAAAATAGACAGTTATAAAGAATTTACCTATCCTAACGTGGACATCCTCTAAGACTCCTAGGGGACGTTTGACTGACCTGTCAGCCATCTGAAGAGTCACACTTGTGACTTTAAGCTGACCCATATTCAGTTTCTCGCAAACTGAATAGGGCATGACACTGACACTCGCACCCAAATTGCATAGAGCTTTATCGATCACATGGGTGCCTATGGTGCGTGGTATGGAAAAACTACCCGGGTCTTTAAGTTTAGGTCGAGACTTACTTTGAATTAGAGCACTACACTCAGCAGTAAAAGCAATGGTCTCATGTTCATTAAAGTTCCTCTTACGGGTCAAAATATCTTTTATAAATTTCACATAAGAGGGTACCTGGGTAATTAATTCTGTTAAGGGAACGGTTACCTGGAGGTTTTTAACGACCTCCATAAACTTACTGAACTGATTCTCGATCTTCTTATTCTTTAATCGACTAGGAAAAGGAACTTGAATTTTGACCTGTTCAGCAGCTTTATTTTGTACTTCAACACATGTTTCCACTTCAGCAACAAACGTCTTATCAGCAGCGAGCATCTCGGTTCTGGATTCCATCTCTGAAATAGTCAATCGACTGCTGTTCATAGTCGTTCGACTATTAGTAATAGTCGGTCGACCATTCTCAATAGTTGGCCGACTATTTTTCTTCTCCCCTGCAATTTCTGGTAATGCGCCAATTATAGTCGATCGACTATCCGGAATAATCGGTCGACTATCATTGGCTCATTCGTCATTCACGACAGTTTCAGTAGTTTTTAGCAATATATTATCAATTACAACCTCCACAATAACAGAATCATCGTCACTAGGCATCTTAGGCTCGTCATAAGTAAGGCCGCTACGAAGTTGTATCGCGTTGGCCGTATCATGCGGTTTTTTCGGCTGTGACGGTAGTGTGCTCGGCTGCCTAGTAAACTGATTTGTGGCAAGCTACGGCACCTGTGCCTCCAACATCTTTACCTGTGCATCTTTCGATTGGTCGCTTTTCTGCATCTGAAAATCATAAGAGATTGCATCATACTCTTCAATTCCTGATATTCACTAGGAACTGGAGCCGGAGTTACCGGTGGTGGAGGAAGAATAAGAAGAGGCTGAGTCGGCGGTGGAAGAGCAAGGGGCTTTTGGAAACCCTGTTGTTGTCCGCGAAGAGGCGGTACATACTGTTGTTGCTTCGGCTGAGGAACAGGGTTTAGTACATTCTGACTCGTCCAACTGAAGTTCGGATGTTCCCTAGTCTGCTCATTATAGTAATTGGAATAGGGATTACCTTGCTTAAAGTGTTGAAAAGCTAGAACTTGCACCATTTCGGTCATGCATTCTCCCGCACTATAGCCTTCGGTACCGCATCCCTCACACATGGCCTCCTGTTTGATCATAGCATGAACAGTTTGCTGATTTGACTCGTTTCTGTGAGGCGGATTCTGGATTTTATCGACACGAGAATGAAGATGATCAAATTGAGCCATAATCTCACTAGTTTCAGCTGCGGCCACCCGAACACTACCCCTTGGATTTCCATACTCAGCCCGATGTCTGGCCATCTCCTCGATCAATTTCCAGCCTTTATCATCATCAATATTGTTTTGGAAATGTCTGTTAGCTGCACCATCAAGAATAGCTCGATTGTCATCAAATAACCAGCGCTTATAGGTCGACCTTGGATACACTATCATAAAGTTGTACCCACAACATACAACCAATGGATGAAGATACCCGCTGAGTGGGGAGTAGTAACTATTAAAGGTGAACAACAAACAGCTTAAGAATGTTATAAACTAGCGCTCAAACCATCAAGCTCAGGTAAGTTATTTATCGCATAACAATTATAGTTACCTGCCCGATGTGTGGCCATCTCCTCGATCAATTTCCAGCCGAATCATGGCTCGAATCCGTTATAAAATTGATTACATAAGAATCATGGCTCGAATCCGTGATTAGGAATAGAACGAACTAGATCCTTAAATCTAGTCCACATTTCCTTTAGATCTTCCAACGTTCCTTGCTTGAAACTGGTTATTTGGCTCCATATCTGATTGGTGCGCTGAGGAGGGTAGTAGTGCTTGTAAAGAGCAAGTGCTAACAAATTCTAGTCATTAATACCGGTAGCTTCTTTATCCAGGTCTCGATACCATCTACGGGCTGGACCTGCAAGAAAAAATGGAAATAAGGACTCCATTACTTGTTCTTGTGATACCACGGGAGCAACTGGAATCGAACAGCAATAATCAGTGAATATTTCCATATGTTGTCCAGGGTCTTCGTCTTTCCTCCCCGAGAAAGTATTCCGTTCCACTAGATTGATATAAGCAGGACGAATCTCGAAAGTGCCGGTGGTAAGGGTCGGTAGCTTCCATCCTTTCGGGATGTTAGCCTCAGTCGACTCAGAGTGAGTGGAAAGCTTTGGCGGCATGATCAGAATTGAGATATCTAACTCGGCGTCTGATTTGGTGCTAGAGTCGTCCTCTTCGTGGGACGAATATTCCACTTTCAGGTTAGTGGAAATTGGGTCAAGCGAATTAGATTTTTCCGCTTAACGAATTTCCCTCCAAAAACTTCGTCTAGGTCGTAAAGTCTTCTCGAGTTCGGGATCAAATGAATAAATCTCGGACCTGTTAGACCTGGGCATAAACAGAACTCAGAAGGAAAATATGAGAATCGTCTCAAGGAACGAAAATTCCCTAAGACAGAAGATAAACTAAAACGACAATTAAAATTCCCTAAGACAGAAAATCGACAATTATGTTTAATCGCGTACAAATATAGCTTAATTTATACTCGACTTAAATTTTCGACATTCGTTATATTCGATATTCGATTATGGAATCGATATCAAATATTCGGAATGATTTTTAGAAAAGATAAAATAAAAAGTTTTGTAAATTGTTTTGAAAATTGAACTTAAAAAAACAATGTTAATTCTCTCCGCGTTAAAATCGACGTATTTTGCTTTTAGGACCACGTGACGATTTTTTAGCATCAACGAGATTGATTTAGTTCTTTTTAGATACGATATTTGACTATAGAGTCGATATCGTATTTTAAGAACGTTTGTTTTGTATAGAAATTAGATTTTAGTATTAATGTTATTAGAAAGAAAAATAAAAGACGCGACGATGACACGACGAGGACGGACGAACGGCGCAGAAGGGAGAAAAACGAGAGGAAGAGAGAGAGAAGAGAGAAAGCGGGACTTTTATTT
The DNA here is from genome assembly GCA_958450325.1 of Agrostemma githago. NCBI lineage: Eukaryota > Viridiplantae > Streptophyta > Magnoliopsida > Caryophyllales > Caryophyllaceae > Agrostemma > Agrostemma githago. The sequence goes on along the minus strand of OY288249.1, from coordinate 55,468,451 downwards.
ACACCCTCAACCTACATGCTTTGTATTCTCGGAACGGGGCTCGTCTAGTTGTGGCTAAGGCACGGGAGCATCGAGATTATATAGGAAGAGTTATGGTGGTTTATAATTGGGAAGGGATTTGACGAGTTTTGCTCTCGGGTTTGTATATGGTTTTCCTAAAATTGCCTAGAATTTAGGGGATGAATTGTATGGGATTGTATCGCCTAGGATGTTGATTGTTGATGTGTGTATTGTTGCTATGAATTATTGTCTGTTTGGTGTGTGCAAATGGGGTCTATTTATAGGAGAAGTCCCCGATTGAAGCTAGGAGAGGTAGCTTAACTTGGGTGACAAGAAATACCGCTTTGGATAGGAAAAGTAAGAAATTTGAGAGGAATTAGGATTCCGTTTCTTGGTGGGAAAGGCATCAAACCGGCTGGAAAAGGAGTACTCGGCCGAGTATCCTTCATACTCGATCGAGTGTTCGGGTAGGATTCCTTCTGGAGATCGAATTCTATCTTTAACGGAATTGTTTAATATTTTTTGTAGCTGATTTTTTGTAGTTTTCGACCTCAAGTCGGATTTGTGGGGTGACACGGCAGACTTTTATGCCTCGAGAATATCTTTGACCGGGGTTTGACTCGGTCGCTAAAAGATGATTTTACCCCCGGTGTCGGATTCGACTCAAATTAGTCTTATCTGACTCGAAATGACCCACTGGGCCTGAATTTGAGGTTGGTTTTGTGAGATTTGTACTCCGTAAAAAGCCCAAGCCAAATGCCAATGATTTCGAGCCCATATTCGAGTACGTTAAAGCATGTTTGCGTCCGATCATCATCGGGTGTTTGTCGGAAACTGCTATAGACACCTAACGGCCAAATGTGGGTGTCTACAGAGCCCCCACTTTGACTGAGGCTTGGACAAGGCGAAAGTCAGAGTAGCTATTAGGCCCATCAAATATTAAAGCCTGACAGACTTTCGGTCGGGTCGTTTATAGTCCAGTAGACTTGCGTAAAAGGGCTCGCCAGCCATAAGATAGAAATCATACCTGAGCTGATGATGATAACTCCGTGGGGAATTTGGACTTGTCCCGTAAGTCCCAGGTGTGCCTATATGTGGGCCCATCCCGTGAAAAATACCGCATTGGGCTTTCCGCTGGGGAGTGAGTTGCATGGCCCTGCTTGAATCGTCCCTGTACATGATTATGCAAAGTTTTGTATGTAACCTTTAGGTAAAACGACTCACGCTGGGGAATAGAAATTTTGATGTTCCTTTGGGAAGCCAAGCTAGTACCTGAAATTTTAGATATACAGGCAGAAATAGCAAATATAGCAGATAGCAAGATAGCATACACAAAATGCAGTTAGCATCTATAGACTGACTTGCTCTGGGGAAAATGATTTTTGCTTTATTTTGAAATCGAAGTCCTGAAAGCAACTCACGTGCTAGGAGACAGAAAAATAAAAAGGGGTAGAAAAGAAATTTGCAGTTTAAACAGGCTGAAATTTGACCTTGTCGAAAAGGATTTTTTCAAATGGCTAAATTTTGCAAATCTCAAAGCGAGAATTTGAAGAGAGAGGCCTACCGACAGACTCGACTCTGGACGCGATCGGACGAGTTGACAGACACGACTGGACTCTCGAGGGGTTGGACTGTGACTCGGTAGGGGGTGGGCCACCTAAGAAGACTCTTAAGTCGCGCTACTCCGTAGCCTAGGCGAGTGGCAATACGGTTAAACATCGAAATGGGATAGATATGCTATAGGGGACCGCAGTAGTCTGTAAAGAGACTGTTGTAGTCTAGTGCTCTTCTGGATTTATGATTTTAGGGTACATTCCCAAAATGGGTATTGCTTCGAGTCCTGACAGATTCTCGTCTTCGACTGAGCCGAGTACTAGGACACACTATAGAAAGGAGGCTAGATTTTGAAAGTATTTGGATTTTATGAGTGGATGGAGAACTTCTGCCTAGGAGAAGCCCCCAGGATGACAAAGCTAGCTGCTGAGAACAGGACAGTGTCGTGACTGGAATAATGGTGCTTTTTGAATGCGTGTCAATGTGGGTGGTTGTGCCTCTGTTGAAAGGCTGCCTACGTATTCACGTGTGGTGAAATCAAACCAAGTCGTAGTTCAGTGGATTGGAAGATGTATTATGGTGCCCAGTCTATTAGGACTTTGTGTGTAACTAGCCATAGAGATGGTGTAGGCTAGGTGCATTCCCAATGATGTCTTGATCAGAGGGCTAGAATAGTTAAGATGCTGATCCTGTGACTATGAGCGTTCTCCGGGGTAGCCCCCAGAGGTGGTGTGAACTATTTGGGCATGTTCTATGCCGACTGCAAGTTGAGTTCCCTTGTTTGGGGTTGGTAACTGGTTTGGATGTTTTTGGAAATGTGGTGCTAGGCTGTAAGTGGCTTTGATGTTTCGACATCTGGAGCTCGATTTTGTGGAGCTAAGGCTTCGAGGGTAAGGTATTGTAATGCGATAGGAAAGGGGAAAGTTGAGTAAAAATGACTCGGACTTCGATCGAGGTAGGTTTGATAATGCAGGATCTGGTTTCCATGTCTGGCCCTAATGGTTAGGGTGTATCCTTTGGAGCTTAAATCCTCAAAATGTCGGGCTGTCTCTTAGCCTAGGTCTTGGGAAGGTCTTGAGAGTTATAATGTGGGAAGGTTAAATGTGGTGTTAGCTGACCAACCTGATTATCTCTCCCCTATTGGATGGTATGAATATTGATAATTTTTGAATCGACCGTACCCCGGTCAAAGGACTTTCATTTGGACCGACCGTTGACCCCGGTCATGGGCTTTTGAATTTTTTTGGTTGACCTCTCAGCCCCTGGTCATGGGTTTTGACCGTATCCGGTCGGGGGATGCTAAGAATTCTTTTTGATCATGGCTAGCTCTTTTATTTTGGCATTTTGCTTTTTCCCTGAACTTTTGATTTTTTTTCCAGTTTTTTTCTTTTTTTCTTGGATTTTTGATTTTTTTTTCGTCCAGTTTTTTTTCTTTTTTGGTCAAACTAACATCTGAGGTGGGGATTGGTCAGTCTTATTGGAGGGGTGTTTATTGTGGGAAATGGGCTTGCCTCCCGTCTTGAACCCAAACTAGGAGACTACCTAGATTTGTCATAGGATTCGATATCGCTCCTGCTAAGGGTAGTTTTGTGGCTTTTCTATACCAGACATGGAATAGGTAAAAGGAGAACACGGGCTTGGTCTCCTGCAATCATTATAGATGTGCCTATAATAGTCACGTGCATGTGCTCACAGTGTACGATGATGTTCATCATGTTCTCGGAAACACATAAGGAAAGTATATATGAGAAATAGAAAAGCTGATTTTATTAAGTTTTGAAAAAGAGGACAGAATACATCTGACTCTGACTCTGACTTTGACTTTGGAAGAAATAGTATATCCCATACTCGGACTTAAATCAAATCCGGACTCTCGGATGATGCTGTCATTAGTCGTCGGCTTCTAAAGACTCGAGTTGATGTCCAGTATAGCCTTCAGTAGAAGCTTCACCCAGATCTTCATTATGTCGAAGATCGTTTTCAATCCTAATGCCCATTTCGGTAAGCAACGTGAAGTTTGAAATGCCGACATACCTAAGATGGACGCGGTAGGAAGGTAAGAGGTTGTTGATGAACGCCTCCACTAGTATCTTCTCGTTGGACTTGTCTACCAACTTCACACTTTCGGCCCTCCACCTTTAAAGGTACTTGGTGAAACCCTCTGTTGGATCTTGGCACATGACTTCTAAAGTCCGCATGGTAGTCTGAAGTTCAGTATTATCAGAATAGTTTTTAGCGAACTTGGTTGCCACATCTTCCCAAGTTGGGAATCTTTTTGTATTAAGCCTATAAAACCATTATTTTGGGTACTTCTCGAGGGATGCGCCGAATAAATTGATGAACATGTCGACTTTGACCCCTTTGACTGCCATGAATTGTTTGAAAGCTCGGAGGTAATAAAGGATCCTCCGTCCCTTCGAATATGGGTAACCCTTCTAAGTTGAGATCCTTTGGTAGTTTCTCACTAATGGGTGTATAGTCTCGGGCATTTTCCGTGTGAATGGTGTTGTTAGTTGACAAGTGGACCTGTTCTTCCAGTTTGCGGACTGCGTTGATCAGCTCAGCAAAAAGCCCAGTAGTTTCAGCTCCACCATTAGGAGTCCCTTGTTCTATGGCGCTCAACCGGGTAGCAATAGCTATCTGGTCGGACTTGATAGCTGTCAGTTGGGCCTCAACCTTAGCCAATGAGGCTATCAAATTGTCCAAAAGCTTCTTGCATCTTGTGCTTATGTCTGGTTACCGGTGGCCCATCTGTAAGAATACCGCATAATCAGGAAAGTTGCTTCGGAACTTAAATATGCCAAGGCATAGGAAATGGTGCGGAAGAAGAGACGACTCCAGTTTGACTCGGGTTAAACTCTCCTAAGACAAATGTGTAGGGTGCGATTCTCGGAGTGACTGTGTGATTAATCGCTCCGTCGAAGAATAGCCCCCAGGTGAGACTAAGGACTCTGATAGGACTCAGATGGTGTGACATCTAAGTGACTCAAAAGTGGGGTACGTGGGATGACACGTGTAAGACTTGACCCTTAGAGCAATCGTGATTGATCGCTCCTCTGAAGGGTAGCCCCCGAGTGAGGAAAAGCCTGGACGAGAAAACGACCTGAGACTAAACACCTAGACGGGTGACTCGTGAGTAGTGGGCCTTCCTTAGGACTCGGCATGTGGGCCGAGTCTTGTTTGAAGGAAGGTTCACGTGAGACATTCCCCAGACTTTGGACTCGATTGTGTTAACGGACCATCCTTTGTAGGAGTATGTCCTACGCAGGTGGCCTTGCCTTGGTAAAATAAGGCGGTCTGGGATAGGGGGGAAACCCGTGATGTAAGATCGACGGAGTTTCGACGCTAGAGACCTCGGTAACTTATGACCCGACCCGACACTGCTAAATACGGGATGTCCTAAGAAGAGGAAGTTTTGAAATAGACTTTTTTTGAAAGCCCGAAAAATTCGGGGGGGAAGCCCGGCTTTTTCGAAAAAAAACGGAAAGGCGAGCCGGGTGACAGTTTTGAAAGTTCGAAATTATTTTCGAATTTTGAAATGGGCAGAATACCGGCTAGAAATAGGTTGTTTTTTGAGTAAAATCGTAAATCCTAAATTCGGTATATGTCCCGGGTTTTGAAGTTGGATATTTTGAAAGGGATGCAATTTTGGAAAATGACGGGTTTTGAAAAAACGACCTTAGAAACCAAGTAACTCATAGTCACACAAGCATTATAACGACACCAAGTATGCTCTATACTAAGTCTCGGTCAGTCCATAAATGGTCTATACCAGTGTACATAGCCTATCCGAGAATCGGGGCGGACTTCCTAAGTCGAGTTGAGCTTAGAACATGCCGTAAAACCCATACGAATCTGCTATGAACACTTTTTGACATATCCAATTTGGATTACATCAATGGTATAGTGGGACGTCGGTCACCAGTACTGGCTCGGAAAAAATATGGGGTTATGCATGAACCGTAAAACTAAAACGCGTATTGTACTAGTCAAACGATTTCTATTCGAGTCTCACCCTGAGGATGTCGATGGTAAGTCACGCATCAGTTAATCCCCAGCGGAGTCGCCAAATTGTGGACATGACATAGGTCCACCCCGACGCGGCCACGCGCGGGTTTGGGGAGGCGAATGAATCTCCATATGAGATGGGTCGAATTGAAGTTTAAATTGAAGTGGAGTCGCCACCGAACTTTGTGGGAGTTCGGGCCCGTTCGAACCCACTCTATATCTTAGTGGGCCATGCACAAAGTATGGCCCATTCCGATGTCAGAGTTTATCGGGTTCGTCCATTTGCATTTGATACCGATACCGACATTATCGGATACCGTGTATTGAATGACTCTCGTGTGCCAATGGATTCGGACATCCGGAAACCATGGTTCTGAGTAAGGGGTGAGGGTACGTGTTGGGAAGTTCACAAAGAACACCCAACCCCGCCCGCACATTAGCGGCCTCTACTAAGATATCGTTTCATGTTTTAATACGCGCGTTAGTGACACGATGAGATGATATGCAAACAGCGTTTTAACTAAACATGCGAGAATTTGAATGGGTTGCAAAGTCGATTTAATGCATCTAAGTTAACGTCAAAGTTGTATTTAGCATGCGAGGTTCATTTTAGTATAATAAAACAAACAATGAATAAAATACAAAGACAAAGAACAAACGGGTTAGTAACGGTTTGTAAATTGAATAAACAATGTAAATATGATATGATGCATGGTTTTGAAAAGATAGTTCACGTGAAGGATTAAGCACGCGTTGACAAAGGTCAAGAAAACATTTATCGAGACCTGAAATATGCTAAAAAGCCCGTTGTTTCGTTAAAGAAAGGATGTTTGAAGAATTAAGACGAAATAGTTTTTCCATGTTACGGTTTTCAGGGACCTATGCGACCCGCGCGAGAGAGGCGCGACTCGCGTGGCCATACGACTCGCACGGAACGCGTGCGACTCGCATGGCGGCCTGTTCTCGAGACTATTTTTTCGAAAATCGACAATTTTGTTAAATCGCGTACAAATATAGCTTAATTTATACTCGACTTAAATTTTCGACATTCGTTATATTCGATATTCGATTAAGGAATCGATATCAAATATTCGGAATGATTTTTAGAAAAGATAAAATAAAAATTTTTGTAAATTGTTTTGAAAATTGAACTAAAAAAACAATGTTAATTCTCTCCGCGTTAAAATCGTTGTATTTTGCTTTTAGGACCACGTGACGATTTTTTAGCATCAACGAGATTGATTTAGTTCTTTTTAGATATGATATTCGACTACAGAGTCGATATCGTATTTTAAGAACGTTTGTTTTGTATAGAAATTAGATTGTAGTATTAATGTTATTAAAAAGTGAAATAAATGACGTGACGATGACACGTCGAGGACGGACGAACGACGCAGAAGGGAGAAAAACGAGAGGAAGAGAGAGAGAGAAGAGAGAAAGCGGGATTTTTAGTTACACCCTCAGCCTACATGCTTTGTATTCTCGAAACGGGGCTCGTCTAGTTGTGGCTAAGGCACGGGAGCGTCGAGATTATATAGGAAGAGTTATGGTGGTTTATAATTGGGAAGGGATTTGACTAGTTTTGCTCTCGGGTTTGTATATGGTTTTCCTAAAATTGCCTAGAATTTCGGGGATGAATTGTATGGGATTGTATTGCCTAGGATGTTGATTGTTGATGTGTGTATTGTTGCTATGAATTATTGTCTGTTTGGTGTGTGCAAAGGGGGTCTATTTATAGGAGAAGTCCCCGATTGAAGTTAGGAGAGGTAGCTTAACTTGGGTGACAAGAAATACCTCTTTGGATAGGAAAAGTAAGAAATTTGAGAGGAATTAGGATTCCGTTTCTTGGTGGGAAAGGCATCAAACCGGCTAGAAAAGAAGTACTCGGCCGAGTATCCTTCATACTCGATCGAGTGTTCGGGTAGGATTCCTTCTGGAGATCGAATTCTATCTTTAACGGAATTGTTTAATATTTTTTGTAGCTGATTTTTTGTAGTTTTCGACCTCAAGTCGGATTGTGGGGTGACACGGCAGACTTTTATGCCTCGGGAATATTTTTGACCGGGGTTTGACTCGGTCGCTAAAAGACGGTTTTGCCCCCGGTGTCGGATTCGACTCAAATTAGTCTTATCTGACTCGAAATGACCCACTGGGCCTGAATTTGAGGTTGGTTTTGTGAGATTTGTACTCCGTAAAAAGCCCAAGCCAAATGTCAATGATTTCGAGCCCATATTCGAGTACGTTAAAGCATGTTTGCGTCCGATCATCATCGGGTGTTTGTCGGAAACTGCTATAGACACCTAACGGCCAAATGTGGGTGTCTACACAATCTTACAATAACCAAGTTTCTAAGGGAGAAATTAAACTAGAGCAAAGTAATTATAGTCTAAGAGAGTAGGGAGAAGAAGTCTAAGGAAAAGTCTAAAGAGAAGAAAGTGATTTCTAAACAAGCTGAAACTCCCTATTTATACAATTTGTAAGAGTTAAAACTGAATAAGGAAACTGCTTGCGCAGCACAAAATCTGTCCACGACCCAGGAAATAGTCGCCCGCCTGTTTTAATAGTCGGTCGACTAATATTGACTCACTTTATCTTCTGCAGACTCCCAAATAGTCGGCCGACTAAAACAACTGTCGGTCGACTATCATAATGGTCGACCGACTATTTTAATAGTCGGTCGATTATACTTGACCCATTTCTGCGATTGCTCTTTCCAGCTTCGTTTTAGCTCGATTTTGGTTCGTTTTAGTTCCTGTGGCTTCCATTCCTCCAAAAAGACAAAATACACCACAAAGTAACCAATTCGGGGCAAAATAGTAGCTTTCACTACTCGATAAGCACGAGAATGCGCGTATAAAAAGCATAAAAAGTGTATATAAAATACGCGCATCAGCGATTATAGGTCGACCTTGGATATACTATCATACAGCTGTACCCACAACATACCACCAATGGATGAAGATACCTGCTGAGTGAGGAGTAGTAACTATTAAGGGTGAACAACAAACAACTTAAGAATGTTATAAACTAGCGCTCAAACCATCAAGCTCAGGTAAGTCATCTATCGCATAACAATTATAATTACCTCGTCTCAGTTATCCACGTTACATTACTTATGTTAGTTTGGTGATTGAGTGACCGATCAGTTATTGATTAGTTGGTCGGTCAGGTTGGTATAGTTAGTCGTGCCGTAGTGAGAGGTGAACTTCGGGGCGAAGTTCCTTATAAGAATGGTAGATTGTAATACCCATATTTTATAGAAAGTCAAACCCAAGTCAAGTCAAGCAAACCGAGTGTCCCGTTCAAATGTAATTGTCAAACTAAACTCGTTTACGAGCCCAACTATTACAACCCTTAATAATAATAATAATAATAATAATAATAATAATAATAATAATATCATTAAGGAAGAGTTGAAACAGCATAATATAATAATGATAATAATAACATAATATAATGGTATAAGTGGGGTATTACGGATAAATCCCTAGCTCTCCACATTCCATTTATATACCTCCGCAGTAGCCTCTTTTCTTTATCTTAAACCCTTGCCCTACTAGCTGCGTTAACCCGCCGCAATCCCCACATCCTCGAACACACACACGAGCCTCAAACCAGAGGAAGGAAAAAAGAAGTCGAGTCTCGTTGATAGGTATGTGTACATTGTCCTTCCCATTCTAGCAAGTGCTAGTTTAATTCTAATGTAGAGATAGCGATGGTCGGGAGTTAAATTATCGGTATTGTTGTTGTTACCGTCATTGTTGTCGTTGTGTTGTGTTTGTCGGGCGTGGGCTGGTATTGTCGTTGTAATGTTATTGTTGTTGTTGCGGTAGTATAGTCAGGCGGTTATTGTCATTTTAGTTGTGTCTTGCCACTGTCGTTGGAGTATTGCGGCTATGACGGGTTAGGGCCATTGTCATGCGTTCCGGTTGCCGTCAGTTGTGTCGTTATGCCACTGTTGCGGTGCCGGCATACATAAGGCTGCTTCCTTTAACTAAGCACTTCCCATGTAAGGGAATGGGTGATTAACTTATGATATAGATTAGGTGTTAGTGTTACCTTTGTCTACCGCATAAGAGGTGGATTAATGCACAATCTCCTTCTCTAATGATTAGGTGTAGTAATAAACTGTGTAGAAATGAGTAATTTATACTTTAGACCTTATATCGGAATTATCCTTGTAGGGTTAATAGGTTGTTGGTGTCGGTATAAATTAGTGTGCTTGTTACTGTTGTTGTTTTTGTTGTGAGTTATTATGGTAGGCGACGTTTTTAGATAGGGGTAATTTAGTTAGGGTAGTATCTTTTTATTTTATGATTTAACTATAACGGTATCGATTTCCGTTGTATGTATTAAATACCTTAGGAATGATATTAATTAAAGTATGTAATACATTAGGAGCGGATTTTGTAGAGTTTTCGTGGTAAATTGTGCTATCGATCCTGTGGTGAATTGCTGACTAGGTAAGATTTAACCTTACACGGTTATTATTACTATGTTGAGCATGTTTTTTTTTATGAAATGCAAGTATATTGATCAATAATCAAAGAATTACAAAAAAGAGACACTAGAAGACCGCATTAGCGTATACAGCCACCCAACGTCCTTAGTAGAAATCGGGAACTTTATTACATTCTGAATACGAGTTCTAATCTCAGACTTAATCATCTCAACAAGGATCTCAGGTCTCTTCAGGCATCCTTCGATCCAACTCAAATTTTGCCGCTTCCACACATGATAAACACATGCATTAAACACAACTCTCAAAACATTACATTTCAACTTGGTACCACAAATCTTCATACTCCAGCTCACACTCTGCTGGCTGGGAATATCATGATGAAGCCACTCTCCAATCAGTCCCACAACTTACAAGTTATACGGGCACCCAAAGAATAGGTGATCCATATACTCACTATGTTGTTCACACAAACAACACATATCGGTATCCACAATCCCGATTGCCTTTAGTTTCATTCGATTATTCAATGCATTTCTGAATCCCAGCCACGAGATAAATCTTTGCCTAGGAATTCTCCAATTGCTCCAAACCACTTTCCACCATTTAACTCTTACTCTCTTCTCACGCAAAAGATCATAGCCAATAGAAACAAAATAATTCCCCATACCATGCCAAACACCAGCAGAGTATAACGACATTATCTTCTCCTTCATTTGACAGACCTTGCGCCAGGACCAGGTAACATCAGTAGAAGGCCTATACTTCTGCCACGGATTACCCTTCAAGTAGACACTCCCCACCCAACGCACCCATAGTCTCTCAGGTTGATCATAAATCCATGATGCAAGCTTCACAATTGCAGCCTCATTCCAGCAAACTAAGGATCGAAGGCCTAAGCCCCCTTTATTCTTCGGGTAACATGCCTTATCCCAAGCCACTAGCACCCTCCTCGAGCTATCCACACTACAATCCCAAAGGAAATTCTTACATATTTGGTCAACACGAGCTAAGACTTCTTTTAGCAAAACAAAAACCATCGCCCACTAATTATGTAGCTAAGAAACCACAGACTGAATCAGAGTTAGCCTACCAGCATAAGAAAGTTTCCGCGCTCCTATGCTTGTGATACGTGTCGTGATCCTAGCCAGTAACACTGCACAATCACTCTTAGCCAATCGTGACGTTTGGATCGGGATCCCAAGGTACTTAAAAGGCAAAGACCCCTCTAAACACCCGGAAAACTGTATCACTTCCGCTTTAATAGTATTCGACATACCAACAAAGTCGGCGTGAGACTTCCCAACACTAGGAGTCAACCCCAAAGCCTTGCTAAAAGTAGCAAAGGCCCTCCAAAGCAGCTCAATAGAAGGCAAACCTCCCTTACAAAAAAGGAGCAAATCATTGGCAAACAAAAGATGGCAAAGACGCAATGGACCGCATTTAGGGTGAAATTTAAACCCGTACTCCACGGTTACGTGTGTAAGGATCCTCGAGAAGTACTACATACAAATAGTGAACAACATGATTGATATGAATTACATTGTGATAACATGTCTGCATTATGATGAGATATTATGATGAGACATTGTGAGGAGCTTCAATGATTGAGATTCTGATACTGAGTATGATATAAGAGGCTACAACCTCATTGGTGCCTGCGGGCCTAACGTTTGGATACTGTAGGTTACTAGCGGAGTAACCTAGGTTCAATTGATCCCAAACCTGCCCATTTTATCGCCTCCTTTGGGTTGCCCTCTCGAGGGATGTGCACATTAATGAATACGGGGCCCCTGTTACTATAGTGGATATGGTTGTGGAAACCGAGATTGGAATTATGATTGCGATCATTGAGATCGTGATTATGGTATAGTTGTATTATCGTGATTGTGTATTGGTATCGGAATTGTCTATCGCATGCTCAACTATTACTTTATTGGACTGTATGATTATTCCTTACTCAGCTTTGCTGACCTTGTTTACCTTGTCTAAATTGTACCCTATTTTATCGGGGGCCTGTGATGAACCAATTGGTATTTTCGACCTTTTGAGGAGCAGTTAATCGTGCAGGTTAGATTGTGATGTGATGACATTATGGATGCATGAACGGGATAGGTTGAGCGACGACAAACTATGCTTAGACGAGTGATTAATTGTATCTCTCACTTCATCTTAATACTCTGATTCTAGTTTTGGGTTTATTCATTTTGACTTTTGGGACTTCCGTTGTAATTTGGAACAATTTCACTTGGGTTTTAAATTCAGTATCTGGTTGGATTGATTGTATTGTGACTACTAACTCGGGTCGTACCAAGATGGTAACATATTTATGTGCTCGAGAATGTCTTGATGAGGATCTTGTGTAAATGGGGGTGTTACATGGTCTCACCTGGACATGACAGGAATGGACCTAGGAGTCGTAACTCATAAACTGAACGTAGACCCAAAGTTTAAACCTATACAGCAAAAAAGTATAAATTAAAATTTGCACCTGAGTGCAATACTATTATCAATGAAGAGGTTCAAAAATTTCTAGATATGCGCATGATTAAAGAGGTAATGTACTCTGACTGGTTAGCCAATGTAGTGGTAGTATAGAAGAAGAACAGTAAGTGGAGAGTCTATATAGACTTCACAGACCTAAAGAAAGCTTTGCCAAAAGACCCATTTCCTCTACCCTACATTGATTCTATGGTAGATGCTACGGCAGGTCATGAGATACTAACATTTATGGATGCTTTTAGTGGTTTCAATCAAACTAGAATGCATATTCCTGACCAGGAACACACGGCATTCATGACTAATCAAGGTATATATTGCTACACTGCCATGCCTATTGGACTACAAAATGCAGGTGTAACTTACCAACGGCTCGTCAACATGATGTTCAAAAATCAAATATGAGACACCATGGAAGTATACATACATGACATGGTAGTGAAATCCAAACATGCCATCGATCACATCAGTCACGCACGACCTTTGAAATATTGGAGAAATATAACATGAAGCTAATAAACCCCGCAAAGTGTAGCTTTCGGGTGACCTCAGATAAGTTTCTAGGCTACTTGGTAACAAAAAGAGGATTAGAAGCTAGCCCTGAACAAATTAAAGCCATTATAAACTTAGAATCCCCCAAATCTATCAAAGACATCCAAAAATTGACTGGCAGGTTAGCAGCTCTAACCAGATTCATATCAAGGTCATCAGTTCGATGTAAACAATTCTATGATTACTTAGAAAAAATCAAACATTTGAATGGACCGAGCTTCATGAACAAGCCTTGGAGACCTAAAAAGCTACTTAACTAGCCCACCAGTACTTGTTAAACCTGAGAAAAACAAGTCGCTTTACATATAACTATCAGTAACTGATGTGTGCCAAATTTGACCCACTTTTCCACCCATTTAGACCCGTTTTCCTATCGCTTTTGTGAGATTTGTGTGCGATTATCGTCTTATATGAGTCTTTCTCACTCTAGCGGCCTCTCTTGTGCATTTTATGTGTTTTTGGGTAATTTTCCTACTATTTTGATAGGAATCCATTATTCAAGAGCATGTTCAAGCTTACATTGGCACAAGGGAGCGGGATATCATCCAAATCATGCCATAAAGCAAAAGTCCAATCATCAAAGGGTGAAACCTTGAGCAAAAGGGCAAAACTAAAGTCCATTGGGCATCTTCACCGAAAAATAGAACTTCAAATGGATATATCTAGAGTTCCAGACCTCAGATTGATGCGATTTCAGTTGGAGATGAAATCTTATCTTCTTAGCTTTCCAAAGACATATCACCGGCCCCAATCGGAGATCAAACAAAACAGTTATGGCCCTTTGAAGTCACGGGGGGAAGTTTCACCCGATGAGATCTGACCGGGCAAAATTTCACCCTACGAGATTTTTGAGTTTTTGGCCAGATTTTTCATCGGGCGAAACTTTGCCCGATGAGATTTTGACCGGGCGAAACTTCGCCCGGCGGTGTTTCCTCCCCAAATTGCCATTTCAGACAAAAAAAGTCACCGTGTGAAACTTCACCCCACAGGGCGAAACTTCGCCCGACGGTATTTCGGTCAAATTGGAGAGAATTCGCAGGGCAAAACTTCACCCTATGAAGATCCAAAGGGCAAAGTTTCATTTCAAGGGCAAAAATATGTTTTGGGCTTTGTTTTAATGATCCATTAAGGCTTTGTATATATAATTAATCCCTAGCTTTCTACCACATAATGCTTCATTAGATCTAGTAACTCTTCGTTAGCTTAGACTACTCTCTATCATTTCTAATCTAGTTGAATATTGAAGGGTTTGCAAGGATTTGGTGACAAAAGTTCTTATATTTGTTCTTCTTCAAGCTTATTAATTTATGAATCTTCATCTTCTTTGTAGTGTCAATTCTCCATTGTTGGTACTTTCTCATCTTTCTCTCTTTTCTAATTAGTTTTTCATCTAGTTTTTTCTTTTGTTACTTGTTTTCTTTAGTTTATATTGTGTTGTTTTTGTTCTAGATTATGGATTTTATTCTTGGTTTTCTTTTTCTCTTATTTGTGCTAGATTAAATTTTGTTCACAATTTCTAGTATGAATTGTTTTAGTTCATTTTCTCTCTCCCTTGTTTATAATGAAACCCCCATGAATAGTGAGTAGATTTTAGTTAGGGGGTTAGGGGATGAGGAATTTGGATAACATGAATTAATGATTCTTGTGATTGTATACACTTGGGTTGGTTTGTCTAATTTGGAATTGTTGTATATGTGTTGACTTTACTTGATCAATTTAGTTGACTCGTATTCACCCAAATCAATATGGGGAAACTCGGGGTTTGGGTAATTCTAGTTAGAGATTTGACTTTCTCATCACCAAAATGGGATTTAGCGAGGTTGGGTTGAGAAACCGAAAGGTGACTCACTCCTTATCGATTGTGTATCGTTTGCTTGATTCCTTGTTTATGTGCCACATTTCTGATTCCTCTCGACTCCTCCTAAAGCCTTTCCTTTATTTGATTTCTCTTAGTTATTCTAGTCTCGTTCTCTTTAGTTTAGTTTGTGACCACCTAAAACCCCCCTTAGACCCCAAACATACTTAGACTTAGACTCGACCGACTTTACCTAGACCGTCCCTGTGGATCAATCCTGACTTACCGCTACTACATAGTTTGTCATGTTTATAAATATTGTTTAATCGTGCGGGTCGCGACGCCCGCGCATCAGTAACCGAGACAACTGTTAGCGCGGTACTGGTAAAAAAAAGAAGGAAAACAACATCCTATCTATTATGTAAGCAAAAGCCTTCTAGATGCGGAGACAAGGTATTCACTACTAGAAAGGTACTCCCTCTGTTTTAATGAAAGCTTCCACTTTTCCTTTTTCGTAAATTTCTTTTAAAGCTTCTACTTTCTTTTTTGATATCACTTTTCTCTCTTACATAAATGACCCACCTACTTTACATTCTCTCTACTTTTAAATATTTTATTATTGTCCTTAAAAAATGTGCCCCTTTTCAAGTGGAATCTTTCAATGAAATGGAGGGAGTATGTTTTAGCACTAGTAATGACATGTACTAAACTACGACTGTACTTTGAGATCTATCGCATAACTGTTTATACTAACTTGCCAATCAACTAAGTCTTGCGAAAACTTGAACGATCAGGCCGAATGTCTAAATGGTCTATACAACTCAGTACGTATAACATAAGGTATGACCCACAAAATGCGATTAAGTCATAGGCATTGGCAGATTTGGTGACAGACTTTAGTCCAGGCTTAAAAGATAAGGCTCTAGTTGAAGTAATGGAGGTAAATGAAACAAAAGGAAGTTGGATTCTCTATACAGATGGAGCAGCTAACGTAAGAGGAATCAGATTGGGCCTTATCATAAAGTCGCCACAAGGGGACATACTACCCCAAGCTATCAGCTGTGAATTTAAAGCTACAAACAATGAAGCAGAGTATGAAGCTTTCATCACAGGTTTAACTCTTAGCTTGGATTTAGGAGTGTGCAACATTGAGGTAAAATCTGATTCACTTCTAATTGTAAATCATGTCAAAGTTGAGTATGCCGCAAAATATTCCAAAATGATTGCATATCTTAAGTTGGGAAAGTATTTACTTGCAAAATTTGATAAATTCAATATTTCCCAAGTTCTCAGAGACCAAAACACACAGGCTGATGTCCTTGCCAACTTAGGTTCAACCTTTGACCCTAAGTTAATTAACAATATTCCTATAATCCATTTGTTGGAACCTGTTATACAAAAGGTTTGGCTAGTCCATCAAACAAATACGAATAATGCAACCTCTACCTGGACAGACCCATTTCATAAATGGTTGAAATATGAACAATTACCAGATGATAAATTCGAAGCGCAAGAAAGTTGTACATTATACATTGATAGACAATGTTCTGTTTAGAAAGTCAAGTGCATGTCCTTATCTAAGATGCCTTGAACCCGAAGAAGCTGAAACAGTCATGAAAGAAATACATTCCGAAGACTGCGAAAATCATACAGGTGGTCGAAGTCTAGCTAGCAAGGTACTCAAGACAGGCTACTTTTGGCCTACCTTGAGACATGATTGTGTGAGATTAGCAGCAGCTTGTGAACTTTGCCAAAAACACGCTCATGTGGTCCATCAACCCTATGAACTTCTTCACTCTATATCAACACCCTGGCCATTCATGAAATGAGGAATAGACATAGTAGCAAGCTACCACAAGCTCCGCGGCAAAAAGTCTTCAAGCTAGCCATGACGAACTACTTCTCTAAATGAATAGAGGATGACTCTTATGCTCAAGTTACTGAGAAACACGTAATCTCATTTATAAAATGGAACATCATAAGTAGATACGGAATACCATTTGAGATAGTGTGCGACTATGGAAACCAAATTATTAGTAAGAAAACAACTGCCTTTTGCAGGGCTTGGAACTTCGATTTAATCACATCCTCACCCAGATCTCCCAAAGCAAACGGAGAAGCTGAGTCGAGTAACAAGATAATTATCAACTGCCTAAAGAAGAAATTAACCGAAAAGAAAGATAGATGGGCTGAAGAATTACCATTAGTACTCTAGGCCGATAGAACTACACCCAAAACATCAATAGGACAAACATCATTCTCACTAGTTTATGGATGTGAGGCAGTTATACTTTCTGAGACAGAAGTTGCAACCTTGAGATACGGAATGAATACCATAGAAGCAAATGGAGAACTATTAACAGACTCTTTGGATCTAACCGAAGAACTAAGAGATGAGGCACATATCCGGTTAACAGCTTACCATCAGAGCATAGCAAAGACTTACAACAAGCATGTAAGAATAAGAACTCTAAAAGGTGGGAGACTTAGTAATTAGAAAAGTTTTTCCCAATACTAAAGACACCAAAGGTGGAAAGCTCGACCCAAATTGGGAAGGTCCCTACTTAATTGAATCAATTGCCGGAAAAGAAGCATATAGACTAATGAGAATGTAATGAAGGCCAACTAATTGAGATACCTTGGAACATTTTGCAACTAAGATATTACAAGATATGACTACACAACGTCATAACACCGTACAAAAGCAACACCCTTAGACCCCAAACATACCTAGACTTAGACTCGACCGACTTTACCTAGACCGTCCCTGTGGATCGATCCCGACTTACCGCTACTACGTAGTTAGTTTGTCGTGTTTATAAATATTTTTTGACTGTGTGGGTCGCGATGCCCGCGCATCAAAATGGCGCCGTTGCCGGGGACGGCGATTAGTTAGTTGAGTTTTTGTCTATTTATGTTTGGTTTTGCTTTCATTTTTATTTCCCTCTACCCTAGTTCACTTGGTGCTAGGAGGCTCACCCTTTATTTGAGTGCATTCCCAGGGACAGGTTATTGCTTCTTCGGTTCGATCCCGAGCCAAAGATGACATTTAAAGCTATGAGATTTCGGGGAAATTACTCAACAAAGGTGATTCAACATCCATACCTCACACCACCAAACATACATCATATCCTTCCACTCTTTCCAAATTCATTCACATCACTTATCATCATAAATTCCACCTTTACTAATCCACTTACACCTTTCACTCCACTAAATTCACCTTCTACAACACCTCTCATCACTCCAAACATAGAATACCATTTCAATCCACAAGAAACACCATCTCCACAAGAAAATTCTCCAACCCTTTCACCTCCCAAATCATCTCCATCACCAAAAAGCCTCCAAGAAGCCAACATGACAACTCTTGGTTCTCATTCACAACCTACTCATGAGGGAACTCCTTCCCCTGTTTTCTATGGAACTATCCCCAAAGATTTCAAACTCAAAGCTTCCTTAATCAATGAAGATGCTCTTGAACATGTATGCTCTTTCAAAGAAAAGCAAGTTGGAGCCAAGCTTACTGGTCTTAGTTCATGTCAACTACATCGCATTCTCTTTCCTAAGACTTTGAGAAACGGTGCCAAGATATGGTTACAAAGACATCCGAACAATACTTTCCAAACATAGGCCGAGCTTGAAATGCTTTCTTAGAGAAGTATTACCCTCCCTCCAAGACAAATCAATATCGGATGGAAATTCAAACATTTGAGCAAGAGGAATTTGAAAGCTTGAGCGAAGCATGGGAACGATTTCGGGATCTTCTTCAAAAGTGTCCCCACCACGGTATTCCGGATTGGCTCACAACCTTAACATTCTACAACACTCTATCCTCAAGAATCAAGGAGAACATCAATTCGGCCGATGATGCCTCCAAGGCTCTTATTGAGAAGATGGCTAGAAGTGACTCTAGGGATGGACAATCAAGGGAAATGTGAAGGAAAAATGATGGGAATTCATCAAAGAGCAATGAAGCGAAACTCGAGGCTAGGATAGAAGAATTGTAAGAGGATTGATGTTATGAACTCTAAGCTCACTCCTATGGGTATGTATCATGTGCAAGGAACTCCTCCACCGATGCAAGCATCTCCACCCAAATTAGAAAAACAATGGGATCTCCCATGTGAGCAATATGGCAATTATTCTTACTCTTGTCCTCCAAATTTGGAGACTTACTTTGGAGAACACAATGAAGTGCAAGCCATCCAAACATATAGGAAAGGGCCATCATTTGATCCCTTCTCCAAAAATTACAATGCCGGAACCAAATACCATTCGAATTTCTCCTATGGTAATCAAAATTTCCGAAATCTAGTACCAAGAATTCAAGGGAATCAACAAATGCCTTCTTATCTAAGTCAACAAAAGCCATTTAATCAAGGCTCTCATAAGGTACTTCCATATTTTCCTCCCCATCAAAGGGACAATTTTATGAACTAAGGAGGAGCCGCTTGCCAAGGTAACTTTCACAATCAATATATGCATCATGTGATCCAATTTAATCATCATGGTGGTAACTACCACAATCAAGGGTTCAACCAGGGCTATCAAGGACACCCGAATTACCAAGGTAATCAAGGTCATCAAGGATTACACTCACAAAGCTACAATGGACCCTCTCAATTCTTTGGGAACCAAGGTCATTCTCAACAAAGTCAAGGAAGCGGTCAATGGGACAATTCACCAAATGAAATGCAAAGAATAATAGAGTATTTGATGAATGAAAATGTGGAAAACAAGGCAAAGTTCAAACTCTTGGAATCTCAACAAGCGTCCAATGCCTTAGCCACACCGGTACATACACCTCATGGATTTTCGGCTCAACCACAACACCCTAGAGACCCTCCTCACCATGCCCATGTCGTGATATTGAGAAGGGTTAAGAAACTTAAGGATCCTTTCAAACACTTGAACACCAAGACAATTCATGACAAACAACAAGGAGTACCACGTATCATTACTCCCTATTCTCCCAAACAAAACCGGGGAATTCGAGCGGAGTTTGAGTTAGTTGAAAAAGTTGTGAAAAAACAAAGAGAGCTAATGGAAGCGAGAAAGCAAGAGTCCAAGAAAGCAATTGAGGAGGAGGAATCTAAGTTCCACCTCCATCGATCTACGTGCCACCTCTACCATTATCGAAACGAGCCGACATTCACAAAGAAAATATCAAGTGTAGTCGGTTTGTGGACATGGTCGAAAAGGTAGAAGTCTCCTTGCCATTCACCAAGGTAACATCAAAATCCATGAGGCTGATTCAAGGTGAAGTAGTTATCCATGAAGATATTGATGAGAATGACAACATCTTGTCATCAAGGATAGAGATCACCACTTGCAATCCTAACAAGGAACTCGAATCCCAATATTGTTACATGGTAAATGCAATCAAGGATGTCGAGGATATGAGTCTTTGGAATGATTTGAATGAGGTAATAGGCCTTGTTAAGTAATGGAAAGATGATGAAATCAAGTTGCCCTTGTGCAAGAATGTTGAAAAATATCATGAGTCCTTTGCTAGTGAGCCAAAGTTTGGTTTCGGGAAGATTGAGACTGTCGGTAGAAGTCTCGAACCTCCCCTTCAAAATGATGTGAGGACAAATGATGCTTTAAGGCTTAAGGTTGTTGACCCGCAACTTGAGGAAAAAGAGGGAATGTGCAACGGGGAGATAAGGCCTAAGCCGTCTTTCATGTTGAGTGGTGAAAAAATGAAGCTTGTGCAAGCTAGTAGAAGTTGTTTGGAGATGAAGAGGTCATTAAAGCTTGTTGGTTGGAACGACCCGGGAGATCATAAGAAATCTCGGTATTATAGATATGAAGACTACTTGTCGCTTCCTACATGGAAGCTTTGGATTGTAGCTTGGCTCGGCTATATGAGCTCATATGAAGATTTTTCTAGAACATTTGATTTGCTCCTCCGAGCCCTTGACGGGTATGGTGGAGAAGATACTTTGAAGAAAAACAAATTCTAAGGTTTTGCGGTCCTAGCCAAAACCGCGCTTCTTGGGAGGCAACCCAAGCTTTTTTGTGCATATTTATGTTTTTGGTGTTTTGTTTTTGTTTGTAGGAATCTCCAACAAGAAATTGGCATGGATCGATGATGAAGAATTTAGAGGCAATCAAGTGTGGAGAAGTTCTTGCTTGATTGTTCCTTTGTGGATTGTGGATGTTTGGTTATATCTTGTGGGAGGATTTGTGATGTATTTGTATTTATGTTGAAATTAGAAGTTTTTGTGAGATTGTATTGTGATTATTTGTTGTGTTTGTGTTTTCTTTTGTTCAAATTTTTGAAAAATCCTTAAAAATTAGAAAATCTTTTTAAAAAGGGTTATTGGACGTCTTTCCAAAATAATATCAATTTTAATAAATCTGAGAATAATACGTATTATTGCACTAGTTAAACCAGAGTAGTATAGGTGACCGGTTACCTGTAGAACCCATTCACCTTCCTTTTTCACCTTTAATTTTATTTAACGACAATAATACCAGCTATAGAGCGAGTGTCTTCCGAAAATAATTCCAATTGTAATAAATCTGAGAATAATACATATTTTTGGAGTAGTTAAACCGGAATAGTATAAGTGACCAGCTACCGGTAGAACCCGTTCACCTTTCTTTTTTGCTTTTAATTTATTTCATATTGCTTCACTCATTTTCACTTAATGTACGAAGCATTAAACGTCATTAACATCTTACGCCTTCCTTTTCCTTCAACCTCACAAAATCTAGCTAATAACACAATACTACACCCGAAGTGAAAAAGGATGAAGGTGATGGAGAGAGAGAATGAAGAAGAGAAGTAAGGAGGAGTAGATTGTAGACCTGACAAACTGACCTGGCCCGAATAAGTCAAACTGAACCCGACTTGACACCCGAACTGAAGACCTGATTTTGACCCGTAATCCAAATGGACCCGAGTTAACCCGAAATTGACCCGATTATTATTATAGAAAACGAACCGATATCCCTAAAAAAAGTTGAAAATAGCAAATACAAGAATGACTCGAACCCGAAATTGTCTGACCCGATCCGAAGTCAACCCGATTATTATAACACGAAAGTAGCCCGACCTGAAGTTAACCCGACCCAAACTTACTCGGTTCACCCGTTATTCAGGTTGAAGGAAGAGGATGGAAGATAAGTAGCAGGTTAAATATTAATTAGGTGACCTGATGTAGCAGGTTACAAAGTCATTTATACTATTCCGGTTTAACTACTCCAATAATACGTATTATTCTCAGATTTATTTAAATTGGTATTATTTTGGGAAGACGCCCTATAGTTGATATTATTGTTGTTAAATAACCCTTTTAAAAAAATCAAAAACATTTTCTTCCTTTTATTTTATTTTGTTTTCTTTCATATTCTACTCTCTCACAAACTTGTCCATTGAGGACATTGTATAGTTTTAGTGTGGGAGGGAGATTTTCAATCATTTTTCCCTTTTATCTTACTTTTTTATTCTTTCCTCTTATTTTTAAAAAAACAACTAAAAACTTGAAAAACTTTCAAAAACATCTAGAGATTTTTCTTCTTTTACTCTTCTCTTAATTCTCTTTTTCTTTTTTTCTTTTTTCTTTTTCTTTTTCGATCTCTTACCTACTTTTACATTGAGAACAATGCATAGTTTTAGTGTGGGAGAGGGATCTACTATCCTTTGATTTTTCTTTTTATTTTATTTTTGAAAATTTTTTCAAAAATTCATAAAAACTTGAAATTTTCATAAAATCCAAAAAAAATCATTTCTTGCATCTAGTGTCTCTTGTATAGCCTTGTTTCTCCATTCTTGCAGGAATACAACCAACTTCATAGCATTAGAAGAAAGGTATTAAAATTGAAGACCATTCGGTAATCCCTTTTACCCTTATTTTTCTCCCCTTCCCTTATTCACATGGGAGTATGGGCTTGATGCCATTTGGAGGTTCACTTTGTGAACATTTTGAAATTGATGGTTGTGGTTGTTTTGACTAATTAATGGAGATTGGAGTGCTTGGCTTTACTTGTAGTTGTTTTTGTTTATACTTTTGTTGTGCTCTTTTGCGATTTGTATAGTGTGTTTAGGGAAAATATTTTCGAAAACCCGACTGTGAGACTTGCTTACGAGTGTTCAGCTTCCCTTCTTAGTAACCCATTTTGATTTCGAACTTTACTCTAGTGGAATGACTTTAAATCAATAATTGTGTTGGTCTTTTAACTTGAGTCCACCTTTTCTACTAGAAGTTTACATCGGGGTTTGCATTTGACCACCTTGACCACCCATGGAGTGATAATGCCTTGGTTACCGCATTTCGTATCTCTAGGTGACCTTGCTTGAGGTGACCATTGCACGAATAGTCCAAATTCTCCCTCTTTGTGGGTTTGACGGGGGTGCACACCAATCTTACCTATTTACTCTTCCACCTATACACCACACAATAAGTTTACAAAAATGAATTCTTTCTACATGGTTGTATTTACATTGATGTGATATTCATTAGACTTGAGGACTCATGTCATACACTAGGCATACTCCAAGAGGAGGTCATGCCCTGCGCTGTGCAGAGTGGGGGTCGTGATGCTTGTTAGACCTCAAGTCGTATCACTTGGCTAAAAGGGCAAACCAAGACAAAAAAAGGCACAAAAAATCAAAAGAGAAAAGAAGAAAAACAAGAAAAATCAAACCACCAAAATATCTCAATCCCAAAAATAAGCCTTTTTGCCAACTTATCACCGTGAAGTGCCTACCAAAAGACCGAGTCCCTAGGAAGGAAGATAGCGGTGATTAGTCGGTCTACCTCATTTTGTGAACATTTCTCCACCATTTTGTTTGGACTATTTTCGGTTCACTTTAGTCTTGAGACGATCCTCATTGCTTTTGCAAAAAACTCAGAATTGCACTTACCTCTAGTGTCTACTAACTGCATGGTTCACCCATTTCCACTCCTTTTAACACTCTGTTGTACGCTTTTAGAAGATTAGAAGGACCAAGATAAATTATCAACGTTGTTAGTGCTTTAATGCATGTCATTCTATTGGGCTTTTGTCCATTTCATCTTGAACAATTAACTTTGGAATGCTTACACTTGTTTCGAGTGAACGATTGGTGTCTTTCCCATCGTCTCAATGAGGGAGTCGGTGTTTTCTTCTTTGGATACAACTATTCTTGTTCGTTTATGTGTGTGTGTGTGTTTAGTTGTGTCTACAATTTTGAGCAAGACCCAACTTGCCTTGCATGAGAGTAACTTACCTCATAGGTATTTTGATGTGAGTTGAAGGGACAGAGCGGACCCGTTAATTGCCTCACATCGGCTTAGCATAGTCTAGCTTAGTAGTAGTAGTATCACTTAGTTTCTTTTTGGGTCCTTGCTCGAGGACGAGCAACGGTTTAGTGTGGGGGATTTGATGTGTTCCAAATTTGACCCACTTTTCCACCCATTTAGATTCGTTTTCCTATCGCTTTTGTGAGATTTGTGTGCGATTATCGCCTTATTTGAGTCTTTCTCACTCTAGCGGCCTCTCTTGTGCATTTTACGTGTTTTTGGGTAATTTTCCTACTATTTTGATAGGAATCCATTGTTCAAGAGCATGTTCGAACTTACATGGGCACAAGGGAGCAGGATATCGTCCAAAGCATGCCATAAAGCAAAAGTCCAAGCATCAAAGGGTGAAACCTTGAGCAAAAGGGCAAAACTATAGTCCATTGGGCATCTTCACCGACAAAATCGAACTTCAAATGGATATATCTAGAGTTCCAGACCTCAGATTGATACGATTTCAGTTGGAGATGAAATCTTATCTTCTTAGCTTTCCAAAGACATATCACAACGCCCCAATCGGAGATCAAACAAAACAGTTATGGCCCTCTGAAGTCACATGGCAAAGTTTCACCCGATGAGATCTGACCAGGCAAAATTTCACCCTACGAGATTTTTGAGTTTTTGGCCAGATTTTTCATCGAACGAAACTTTGCCCGATGATATTTTGACCGGGCGAAACTTCGCCCGACGGTGTTTCCTCCCCCAAATTGCCATTTCAGACAAAAAAAGTCACCGGGTGAAACTTCACCCCACAGGGCGAAACTTCGCCCGACGGTATTTCGGTCATATTGAAGAGAATCCGCAGGGCAAAACTTCACCCTATGATGATCCAAAGGGCAAAGTTTCATTTCAAGGGAAAAAATATGTTTTGGACTTTGTTTTAATGATCCATTAAGGATTTGTATATATAATTAATCCCTAGCTTTCTACCACATAATGCTTCATTAGATCTAGTAACTCTCCATTAGCTTAGACTACTCTCTATCATTTCTAATCTAGTTGAAGATTGAAGGGTTTGCAAGGATTTGGTGACAAAAGTTCTTATATTTCTTCTTCTTCAAGCTTATTAATTTATGAATCTTCATCTTCTTTGTAGTGTCAATTCTCCATTGTTGGTACTTTCTCATCTTTCTCTATTTTCTATTTAGTTTTTCCTCTAATTTCTTCTTTAGTTACTTGTTTTCTTTAGTTTTTATTGTGTTGTTTTTGTTCTAGATTATGGATTTTATTCTTGGTTTTCTTTTCCTCTTATTTGTGCTAGATTAAATTTTGTTCTCAATTTCTAGTCTGAATTGTTTTTGTTCATTTTCTCACTCCATTGTTTATAATGAAACCCCCATGAATAGTGAGTAGATTTTAGTTAGGGGGTTAGGGGATGAGGAATTTGGATAACATGAATTAATGATTCTTGTGATTGTATACACTTGGGTTGGTTTGTCTAATTTGGAATTGTTGTATATGTGTTGACTTTACTTGATCAATTTAGTTGACTCGTATTCACCCGAATCAATATGGGGAAACTTGGGGTTTGGGTAATTCTGGTTAGAGATTTGGCATTCTCATCACGAAAGTGGACTTTAGCGAGGTTGAGTTGAGAAACCGAGAGGTGCCTCGCTCCTTATCGATTGTGTATCGTTTGCTTGATTCCTTGTTTATGTGTCTCATTTCTGATTCCTCTCGACTCCTCCTAACACATTTCCTTTATTTGATTTCTCTTAGTTATTCTAATCTCGTTCTCTTTAGTTTAGTTCGTGACCACCTAAAATCCCTCTTAGACCCCAAACATACTTAGACTTTGACTCGACCGACTTTACCTAGACCGTCCCTGTGGATCGATCCCGACTTACCACTACTACGTAGTTACTTTATCCTGTTTATAAATATTGTTTGATCGTGCGGATCGTAACACTCGTGCATCAGTAATCGAGACAACTATTAGCGCGGTACTGGTAAAAAAAGAAGGAAGACAACATCCTATCTACTATGTAAGCAAAAGCCTCATAAATGCGGAGACAAGGTATTCATTACTAGAAAGGTATGTTTTAGCACTAGTAATGACATGTACTAAACTACGACTGTACTTTGAGAGCTATTGTATAACTGTTTATACTAACTTACCGATCAACTAAGTCTTGCGTAAACCTGAACTATCAGGCCGAATGTCTAAATGGTCTATACAGCTCATTACGTATAACATAAGGTATGAACCACGAAATGCGATTAAGTCATAGGCATTCGCAGATTTGGTGATCGTCTTTAGTCCAGGCTTAGAAGAGAAGGCTCTATTTGAAGTAATGGAGTTAAATGAAACAAAACGAAGTTGGATTCTCTATGCAGATGGAGCAGCTAACGTAAGAGGAATCAGATTGGGCCTTATCATAACGTCGCCACAAGAGGACGTACTACCCCAAGCTATCAGCTGTGAATTTAAAGCTACAAACAATGAAGCAAAGTATGAAGCTTTCATCACAGGTTTAACTCTTAGCTTGGATTTAGTAGTGCACAACATTGAGGTAAAATATGATTCACTCCTAATTGGATATCATGTCAAAGTCGAGTACGCCGCAAAAGATTCCAAAATGATTGCATATCTTAAGTTGGGAAAATATTTACTTGCAAAATTTGATAAATTCAATATTTCCCAAGTTCTCAGAGACCAAAACACATAGGCTGATGTCCTTGCCAACTTAGGTTCAACCTTTGACCCTAGGTTGATTAACAATATTCCTATAATCCATTTATTGGAACCTGTTATACAAAAGGTTTGGCTAGTCCATCAAACCAATGCGAATAATGCAACCTCTACCTGGACAGACCCATTTTATAAATGGTTGAAATATGAACAATTACCAGATGATAAATTTGAAGCACAAAAAATAAGGATGAAAGTTGTACGTTATACATTTATAGACAATGTTCTGTTTAGAAAGTCAAGTGCATGTCCTTATCTAAGATGCCTTGAACCCGAAGAAGCTAAAACAGTCATGAAAGAAATACTTTCCGAAGACTGCGGAAATCATACAGGTGGTCGAAGTCTAGCTAGCAAGGTACTCAACACAGACTACTTTCGGCCTACCTTGAGACATGATTGTTTGAGATTAGCAGCAGCTTGTGAACTTTGCCAAAAACACGCTCATGTGGTCCATCAACCCTCTGAACGTCTTCACTCTATATCAACACCCTGGCCATTCATGAAATGAGGAATAGACATAGTAGCAAGCTACCACAAGCTCCGGGGCAAAAAGTCTTCAAGCTAGCTATGACGTACTACTTCTCTAAATGGATAGAGGCTGACTCTTATGCTCAAGTTACTGAGAAACACGTAATCTCATTTATAAAATGGAACATCATAAATAGATACGGAATACCATTTGAGACAGTGTGCGACAATAGAAACCAAATTATTGGTAAGAAAACAACCGCCTTTTGTAGGGCTTGGAACATCGATTTAATCACATCCTTACCCAGATCTCCCAAAGCAAACGGAGAAGCCGAGTCAAGCAACAAGATAATTATCAACTGCCTAAAGAAGAAACTAACCGAAAAGAAAGACAGATGGGCTGAAGAATTATCATTAGTACTCTAGGCCGATATAACTACACCCAAAACATCAATAGGACAAACGGAGACAGAAGTTGCAACCTTGAGATACAGAATGAATACCATAGAAGCAAATGGAGAATTATTAACAGACTCTTTGGATCTAAGCGAAGAACTAAGAGATGAGGCACATATCCGGTTAACAGCTTACAATCAGAGCATAGCAAAGACTTGCAACAAGCATGTAAGAATAAGAACTCCAAAATGTGGGAGACTTAGTAATTAGAAAAGTTTTTCCAATACTAAAGACACCAATGATGGAAAGCTGTCCCCAAATTGGGAAGGTCCCTACTTAATTGAATCAATTGCCGGAAAAGAAACATATAGACTGATGAGAATGGAATGAAGGCAACTAATCGAGAGACCTTGGAACATTTTGCATCTAAGATATTACAATATATGACTACACAATGTCATAACACCGTACAAAAGCAACACCAAGCAACTATGGGTCAAGGTAAACAACATCCCAACACCCTACGTTCATTTTCCTTAAACAAAGACTAAAAACACCTTACGGTTAACACATCTAAAAAAAAGGGAAGTCACTACAAGGCCACCCAACTTGGAAAGCGAACATACTGACAAAAACCCAATCATACTTGATAAAAATCCTTATAGAAAAAACAAGGAGGGCATACCCCTCGAAAGAAAACAAAGTCTTAGCATATCAGAAAACGATAATTTCTAGCCATCAACGACCGTTATTAACTTTATCTATTTCCTCTTGTGATTCAAGGTTGCCTTTCACGGCAAGAGCTTCGTTCCCAGAAGTTATCCCAGTTCCTTCCAAAACACTACCTGGAAAAAGACGACGAAAAGCATCAATCTTCTTAGCCAAATTCCAAGAAGACCTACTTTGAACAAGAGTCTTGATTATACCAATCCTTGTTCTTAAAGTCAAGTAAGTACCCAGATCTGTTTGATCTGCTCTCAAAGTAGAAAGTTGGACTTCCAAATCGGAGATCTGTGCCTTATAACTTTATAATTATCCAGCTTACTGCGCGAAGACTCATTTTCGACAATCAATTTAGCTTTCTCATCATTAAGAGTCTATAAGTCTGAGTCTTTCTTAGTAACTTTGGTAACCTTAAGCTGAAGATCTTCAAACAGAGAATCAAAGCCACAACCTCATTCAATCACCACATGGCCCAAGGAATCCAAAGCATTCATGGTCTGCGAACAAGGCATATATAAAAAGTGATCAACATAAGATCTACAACAGAAAAAGAAGAATATATATCTACCAAAAACTACTCAAAAGCCTGGTAATCTAAGCCCACGAAATCCACCTCATCAGCATAAGAAGAAGATGCCATATTAGGGACAAGTAGCACGAGTTTCTCCCCATCCAAAGAATCCACCTTATCCAAACTACCTATTACAACCTGAACTTGGATCGCCTAAGTTCATACTAGAAGAGGTAGTAACCTTACGTCTCTTACAAGACAAAGAAGCACTGGAATTAGCAGAATCCAGTTTAATAGGTCCAGAAACCTCTTTCTCACGAAAAAAAAGGAGAAGCCTCTCCATACGTTGCTCCTCCTTGACTTTAGAAATCCGAGACAGGGCCATATCCATGGTGGTGCGCCTACAACCGGTAAAAAAGGGAGTTGTCCTTATAGACCCTCTAGGAATTACTGCAGGGATAGCAGGAGTAAGTATCTCCGGTTGAACCGTCTTAATAGACGGAGCAATTGACATATCCAATGCCCAAGACAGAGGCCAAGACTTGCGATCTTCAGGAATTGACAAAAGAAACTTTAACCTTCTCTGATGAACCCTGATCAGGGACAATTTGATCCCAATTGCCAACAACAAAGCCTTTAAAACCTAGTGGATAGCAAAGCCTCTCAAAATCAAAGCCAACACTTGCAGACCTAATAAAGAAGTAGCTTGAAGCCCAACCCTTCTCATCTCCGCAATCCAGACGATTAATAACTGATAAGAGAACAACCATCACGAACCCGCACAGTAAAACGACCCTGATTATGCGCTCAAAGACTATAACAATACTCAAATCACCAATTGGAAATACAACTTACAGGATGAACAGAGACATTCAATAGAGGTAATAAGATGCGAAATAGTCGGCATTACCTGATAGGGTGCTAAATAGGTATATCGGAAGAAGTCGGCCATTAAAGGAGAGGAACGAACAGAAGCTCCAACTTTGAAGAAATGATCATAGAAGGCTACCCAGCCTGGGTTAAACCAGTCTACCGTCAGTTGACAATTAATCGGAACCCAAATTTCAGCATGATCTGGAATTCTCCCTTCTATACGAAGTTGTTCAATCAAACAAGAATTCATGGTGGAAGGGTATATAACGGCATTCAACATCATAAGGTATTCTTAAAGACAAAACATTGATATAGGATTCATCATTTGAGGATGATATCTCCTTTAGAAATGTGAAAGAAGACATTACGGTAAGAAGAATGGTTTAGGGTTTCTGTGTAATAAGCAAAAGGTAACCAAGGGTTTGGATTACCTGTCGAGGTAATTAAAAGGGCGCTTGAGTAGAGAGAGACAATTGTTTTTTGAATTTCCTCAAATTAAAGGGATTCGGAAGAAAATTGAAAAAACAAGGGACGGATGTTGGGCCCAAATCTTTAGCGAAGACATCAACCCTTAGCTTGAAGAAGTATGTTGTCCAAGTCAACCATGTTAAAATGGCCCAGCTTAACTAACCTAGCGACTCCACCTAGCAGCTTAGAAAGCTTGGCAGACAAGGTATGAAAGGAGCTCAAAATTCAAAACAAAATCAAGAAGTAAAGAGGAGGATCAACACATTAATCGGTCAAGAACCTTAAAATTAAAGCTTCAAAAGGTTAACATCATTATTGTAACACCCGCTATTTTTCCTTGAGTTTTATCCTTTCCGTTATGACTTCGTCATAACTCTGTCAAATTTCGGCCTCATATTTCATCGTTTTACCAAGCTTTATTTTTATTTTTGAGTTTAATGATATTTATTTTTATTGTTAAAGATATTAATTCTCTTAAATCCATTTATTTGGTTTTCTTCGTAAACTATTTAATTTTCCGCGAGGAATCCTATTTCTCTTTGAATTGACGTTTTTAAGCTCGGATTTAAGTTATTCCTTTTCCTAAAAATGTTTAAATACATTTATATAATATTTTTTAACTAAGAAATATTTTTATTTACTAAAAATAAGCCATTTATGATTTTATACGAAGTTTCGTAAATAATTATTTTCCAACGCGAGGGTTACTCAAATTGCTTTGAAATGCTTTTAATAATTTTATGATTCTTATTTTTAAGCAACCCACAATTAAAAGAAATACTTTTGACTTCTTTTTGGACCATGACACCCTTGGTCACACACTTTCACATTTTTTTAACACTTGGTATTATAACTTGATTAAATGTCATAGATATTTTATTTTCCTACAATCATTTTTGGACTTATTACAAGACTCTTCACACTCCCTTCTTATTCATTTTGGCTGGTGTTTTGGATGGTTTAACATAGTTGTTATCATTTTAATAGTCCACATTCATACACTCATCTCATCATAATTTATTCATTCATTTTTATTCAACACATTAAACAAGAAATACCCTTCATTTCCTCTCCTTTGGCCATGAGTTTCAGCAGATTTTCCAGCCTAGATTTATTTCAAAATCGAGTCTTGATCATCCCATTTTCATCTCCAAATTAATCGTCTACCGTTTCCCTTCGTTAAGGTAATAATCGATGTTATTTCCAATCGTTATTTACCTTGTTTCTTTCAGTTTTCTCATGGTATTTTTGTACCATGTATGTCATGCGATGTAGGAGTCTTGGTCAACCCTGAAGCCGACGAATTTATCGTAGACTCGGATTTGGAGTGAAGGTAACGTCGGTGTTACTCGGTATTGCTTGATTTTATTGTTGTAATTGCATGTATATATTTATCATTTTATTTTTGACAATATATGTATGTCATAAAATCTGAAAAAAATTTAAAAGTTGAGAATTTGCATTTTTCGGTATTTTTATCGCTTTTACGAGATTAACGATTAAATCGTTGTATTAATTTGTAAAATCGTAATATTTGGCCTAAACTTGTAATATATGATTATATTCTGTAAAAATGAAGTTTTTGATGATTTTTAATAATTTGGTATTTTTCTGATATTTTGTTATCGATTATCGAATTATTACCGTTTACGGACAAAAATGATTAAAAGTTGATTTTTAGTTCTAGTACCTGAACATTTTATTTTAATCTTATTTTTGACGTGGTGAAACTTTCTGATGAAATAGAATTTTCTGAATATTTTCATAATTTTTCGGAACTGTTAAGTGGATGAATTAATTAATCACTTTAAACCATCGTTTATCGTTAAAACCGCGTTGTCGTTTAAATTCTCAATTTCTGGTCCTATGATTAAATCTGGAAAAAATATGATTCTAATGATTTCTTAATAAAATGTAATTTTTCTGATTTTTAGTGCTTTAATAAAATGTTAGGAACGATAAGTTTTATTAATGGTATCGTTAATTGTGAAAACGGGTTTAAAAGATGGTTTTAACGAGATTTATTAAATCTGGAATTTTTGGAAATCTGGAAAAATAGTATTTTATGGAAAATCATGATTTTTAAGTTTAATAATAATTTTTGGATATTAATACTTAAATCGTTTTGTAATTACTATTTTTATTAATCGTTATTGTCGAGATTAGACGATTAACGAGAAAACGCTTTAAAAACCGAGTTTTAGGATTATGGAAAATGTTATTTTCTGGACAGAATGTCCATAAATATATTTTAGCTATTTTACGTGATTTTTGTACTATTTATTAGAGTCTTTAATTAATAAGTATTGATTTTTGGACAAATTGTGATTTATCGTTAAAATGCTTCGTCTTACCTAAAAGAATTATTTTTCCAGCCATTTTGAAAATATTTGATTCTGAAACATTAAGAGTTAAATCATCCCTTAACATACTCTAAATATATTCAATGTTTTAATTAAATAAAAGACGTTAAAAGATTTAATTTGACATTTGCCGTAAAATCCTATTTATAATCGTATTGTCGAAATTAATAATAATTAGGGAATTTTAGTTTTGTAAATTTTGGAGACACTCTAATTAGTAGTATTTAAAATGTTTAAGACATTTCTAAATTATTTTATGAACACTTGTATGACATTTCAATAATTTCATAAACTCAAATGTTCTCGTTTTAGAAATTAATATCGTTAAGACCGAAAGTACTAGTTTTATAATTCTACATTGTTTACTAAAAATGTTTATTAGTATAAACTAATATTTTTTCTATTTTGATATGATGTTATTTTTAGTAAGTTTCTAAAAATAGAAATTTCCTAAAATAGAAAGTTTCCTCTTTTGGAAAGTGATTCCTTTTCATTTTGTTCTCTTATTGTTTGTATTGAATACATCTTTTAAATATCGATAATGGCTGTTTTGGAGTTATGGAATAAGGACAAGTGTGAGGTTTAGAGTAATATATTCTGGGGTTTACGTTTTTGCCATCAATTATAAGGCTGGTGTGTCTTTATGGGGCACACTGGTTGTTGAACCGAGCATATATGGTGTTCGGGAGTGTGTGTACATTTTGACCTTAAACTCGTGCCTCGCAGTGTAAGACGCCGTCGGGTTGAACTGAGTATTTATGGTGCTCGGGAGGGGTGTGCATATTATCTTAAACTAGGGCCACTCATTTATAAGTCATCGTCCTATTATGGTTGAGTAGCCTAGTTAGAGACCGCAGTTTGATTTGTTTGAATTAAGTTCTCGAAGCTAGTTTTAGTATTCTCCTAGTGAAAGTCTAGCCTTCATCATTAATCCTATCCATAACGCCATTTTGACTATTTTTATTATTATCGATATATATAATTTGGTTGCAGGTTGGCAAATGTTTTATGTTCTCTTCGGAAAACTCATTTTTATTATATTATTTCGATAATGTGGAGTTTTTCACTGAAATCTTATTTTCATTATAATGTTTTACTGTTTTCATTTTTACTATTTTTCTATAGTAGTAATTACAGTTTTTAAAATCCTGTCATACGCCTGGGAGAACGTTGACGTTGCTCCCCACTGATTGTGGCTGTTATTTTTTAACGTGGCAGGTATACATGTTCCGGGTGTGGGCTAGCGAGCAGTGTGGATCCTGCTTATTATTTTAATAATTATGTCTTATGGATTGTTCAAACCCCTTTTGTGGATTGTTTTAAATTTTGGCCATTTTATTTAAGGCCTATTGTTTGACTTTACCATTTTAATTTTTCTAAGACATAGTTACAGCGTGTTTTAATCCCGACTCTACAGTGTTTCCGCCACTGTATCGCGTTAGAATTTCTAGGGGATTACAATTATTGCCATCTTAATGACCCAAAGTCCTATAACGAAAGGAGCGTAAATGTACTATAAATAGTGAACTCGATCATAAGCAATGTACACAGGATACTCAAGCAACATATGTAATAATCTTGCATTCAACTTACTGTAATTCGATCTCACAAACTAGTTCTAACACTCTTCTACCTAGCTTGGCGCCCGTGGTCGTTTTTTCCTTCTTTCTGAAGGTTTTTCCACATATAATTCTCGTGTTGAATTTGTTATTTCTTTATTTTACATTTCAATTTACGTAACTTGATTAACGTTTACAACCTTGATATATACTAGATAACCCTTATACCTACAACCACGATCACCCTTTAGGTAATTTTTACCAAAACACTTCCAAAATCACATTAGTTTTCGAAAAGTAAAATATTTTCTAATGCTAATTACTTCAAATTAAGTTGTATTTGTCATTGAAATCTTGCAAATATTTTATCTATGCTAAATGAGAAACTAATACCGAATTACTTCATCTCATCTAATACATTTTTCCATTTCT
This sequence comes from Agrostemma githago, assembly GCA_958450325.1. Taxonomy (NCBI): domain Eukaryota; kingdom Viridiplantae; phylum Streptophyta; class Magnoliopsida; order Caryophyllales; family Caryophyllaceae; genus Agrostemma; species Agrostemma githago. Next base: position 55,433,806 of record OY288249.1, on the reverse strand, counting down.
CTATATATAATGTAAGAAATACCTAGTCTGCCTATTGTGAGCATTTTTACTAACTACTACACCCAGTTTTTATTACATACCACAGTCTAATCGACTAATCACACCTTCATAAACGTACAAATCTTCAACCACCAACGCACCGCCATCAACGCCCCTACTACTAACCACTAAAGTGACCTCAATCTAACAATAATGTTATAAATAGGACAAACTTTCTGCGCAATAAATATTGATTGACGTACTGTTTTATGCACACTAAAACGATACTGGTGACTAACTGACTATTAGAGTCACGCCCGAAATCCCAAAACTCTAATACGATGGAGAGCTTAACAATGAATTATTGTTGTAACTTGTAATTGTGTTGTGTTGTTGTTTGGAAAATTTGTGAAACACTCCCTTTAATAAATATTGTATGGCAAACTACTTCCTTTTAAAATTTATTTTGTCTAACACTCCCTTATATATTTATTTTTTTTGTTTAATGCTTACATTTGTGCGAATTAATAATATCTTAAAAAAAATTGTCAAACACTATCTTTAATAAATGTTATTTTCCTAAGTACTTTCTTTTTTCTTTTTTTTTTTTAAAAAAATCTAACAATGCCTCCCTTTTGATAAATGAAAATGAACAATTCTCTCCTTCCAAGTATAAAAATTGCATAACCTAATAAAAATCCAATATTTTTATTTATATAGTCTATGAAATACGGAGTAAAAGAATTAACTAAAATAATGATAAGGAGAGATAATATATATGATAGAATAAGAAAATAAAGGGCTTCCCGCGTCCAGATGTTCGCTAGTAGCGACAATTTTCAGTACCTTTTCTTTCTTCTTTATCTTTCCTTTCCTTTCATTCTTTTATTTTTCTCATGCAATCTTCGATATAACCTGACATTTGACACATAAACTACACTATGATCCGAGTATAATACAAGAATTTCAAGATTCTTCAAAATATCTAGAACCGACACTAAAAGTGAGTAATTTGGAAGTATTAAACAAAAAAAATATATAAGGAAGTGTTAGACAAAATAATAAAATTTAAAAGGAAGTATATAGTTTGCCAAACAACATTTATTAAATGGAGTGTTTCGCAAATTTTCCTTGTTGTTTATATTAAATATCGACCTCTTAATATAATGCTCAAAAAGAGCTTGAAAAGGAGAAATGTGCAGGCCGTCTCAAAGGGGGCGCCATAGGCACAAATGAACCGGACCTCCATTTTTTTGGGGCCTCAAATCTGAACTAGATAGTTTTGACTAATATATACTACCAAACACTATATTTATTATGCATATAATTACATTTGCAGGAGTGGTAGTCTCTTTGATTTCTTACCGTCACTTCATGGGTTTGATTCCTTACCCACACACATTGGTTTCTTTCATATATATTAATATTTTATCAAAGATAACAAATCATCAATTACAGCAACACTAATTTATTGACTCCCCACAATCACTCACGTCACACTCCAACAATCAAGCTTAATTGATCACTCATAATTATTTACCTCAATTACTTTAGTCAAAGCCTAAATACTGTAATCAATGTAATTATTCTTTCACATCCTGTAAACTAGTATAAATATGTAACTCTAGCTGTGTAATTATTCATTTTAATTATAAAACCTTTTATCTTTATCATCTTTTTCATAGTATCCATCGTTATTAAAATAATACGGAGTACTTCATTAATGATCACAAATTAATAATTTGAATTTTGTCTTGAATTTTACGAGCTTATTTTAAATTGAATTAAGTGCTATGGAGTACTTTTTAAATCAAAGCAATTAATCTTATTTTTTTCTAATTTTATCGCAATTTTCAGTTTGCGGAGGATTTTGACTTTATTTGAAATTAGCATAAAATATATACTTAGAAATTACAGGTTTACGTAATAAAATTTTGATATACGACCGCTAATCAAAAAAAGACCTCATATTTTAGTTTCGCTCCAGACCTCCTTTAACTTTGAGACGGCCTTGGAAATGTGTTATCTTATGATGGTGAGGAATGCATTCAACCATAATAAGATCAATTCCCTCACATCCAGTATAAATCAATTCATTTATGGTCTGTTTGGGAACTCCCATTTGGAATTGAATTCTGGAATTGGGCCAAATATTGTGTTTGGCAACCCCAAGAATTTGGAATTGAAATCTGACCCAATTCCAAGCTAATCCAATACAGTTAAAAAAGCCTTCATTCTAAATCCCTAGCCCACCCCCCGTCATTTTAATTCTATTCCTCACATTTCTAAGTCCCTATTTCTGCAAACCGCTCGACAGAAATTGCTGCGAACCAAACCTAACCCTAGCCTCCTACTCCATCTCGATCGCCATTGTTGATATCGTCGAGGTATTTCCCTCCATTTTCATTCATTCTTTCTCTTGTTTCTTCCTGATCAACATGTTTCAACCTGCTTATTGCAATTGTAAATTAGGGTTTCATAATCTCCAATTTTCCCTAAATCTGCTCCAATTCGATTGTAAATTCTCAGTTGTGGAGCATGTATGATTGTGTGATTCTGTTTTTGTCTTTCGATAATAAGCATGTAATGTCCATCTTTTGGCTAAATAAGATGTATTGAAGCCTAGTTTGTTCTGCTCGTGCCATTGATGGTAAATTCTCAGTTGCAGAACATGTACAAATGCGATTCAGTTTTTGCGTTTTGATGATAAGCAAGGAATGTCCTCCGTCTTTCTGCTAAACTAAGATTGAATCGAGTTCTTCCTACTTCAGCAGAATGCATTCATCTTCATCTATGTTGATTTAGTATCAGGATGTTGGAAGTTAGTTTCTATAGCAATTTAGTTCTCATATATTGCTTATTTCATGACATCTAGGTTTTTTACTCTAGCACAAGAAAATGGGTGATGAAATGAATGGTATGGAGTCGAGAAAGCGTGATAGGGAGGAGTATGATGACGAAGTTGAGTTGTTTGCGATTATTTTTGGTTTTATTAGTATGATATTATGTTCATGGCATGACATTCAATATCGAACGAAGGAAATAGCGTGGTGCGAGCATGAACGTGTTCTGGAAAGAAAATATTGGATGGATACATTAATGAACAACCGTATTTGTCAAGAACAGTTGCGTTTAGATAGAAATTGTTTTGACAAGTTATGTCACATTTTAAAAGTAAGAGGGGGTTTAAGGTCAACTAGAAATGTGACAATTAAGGAAATTGTAGCCTATTTTCTTCATATCTTGGGTCATGGTTTAAAAAATTGGACTATTGGGGCTGTGTATACTCGATCGGGAGAAACTGTGAGTCGTAATTTCCATGTAGTGCTTAAAGCTGTGATGAAAATAGGTCAATATTATATGAACCAAAGAGAGAATACACAAAGTTTTGCGAGAGATGATAAATGGAAATGGTTTGAAGGAGTAATGGGAGCACTTGATGGGACTCATATTGATATGACGGTCTCTGCGCTAGATAGACATAGATATAGAAATAGAAAAGGTGATATTACTACCAATGTTCTAGCTTCATGTGATAATAAACTTCACTTTAGCTATGTTTTGCCGGGTTGGGAAGGGTCAGCGACAGATGCTCGTATCCTTGGTGATGCTCTTCAAAGACCTAATAACGGTCTAAAAGTTCTAAATAATAAATATTATCTTGTGGATTTAGGTTTTACAAATGGATCAGGCTTCTTAGCTCCTTATCGAAAAACTCGATATCATTTGAATTTATGGAAAGGAAATACTCCAACAAACTCCAAAGAACTCTTTAATTTGCGTCATTCCACGGCTCGAAATACCATAGAAAGAGCATTTGGATTATTGAATAAGCGATGGGCTATACTTAGGACAAGTAGCTTTTATGATAAGAAAACTCAAGTTAGGATTATAAATGCTTGTTTCATACTACATAATTTTATAAAGGGTGAAAATATGAATGAGGAGGACTTGTTGGCGGAGGTGGATGAAGATCTAGCCAATACACCTGGGGTTGATATTGAGGGTGAGGAAGAAATAGGACTTGTTTCGAGTGCACGTCAATCGGATGATTGGGATGATAAAAGGAATAAGATCGCTTTGAGTATGTGGGCCGCATACCAACTCCGAAGATCATAAGGTAAAACTTCCAATGTTTATGTTCATCCGTATTTAGAATACTATGGATAAAAAATATTGCATAAAAGTTGTTTATGCTTGATCTAGCCTTTACTTGATTGATTTCTCAGATAGGTTCTTGTTGTTTTTCTGGATTAATCTTTGATTTATGAGATTAATGTGATTTCATTGACATCATCATGATTTTATTTTTCGAGAAAAGTTGTTTGTTTTGATGTAATTTGATTGCATTCTTAGTTAGATGTTGTTTTTGTTTGTAAATACAGAGAATCATGAGCAACAAAGGGAAAGCACCTATGGCACCAACCCAATCGAAGAAGAGGGCTTACCTAAGTTGGACCAAACAAATGGATGAGACAATGATCGGAGTATTTTATAAACAATTGCAAGAAGGTAACAAGACGGATGGTGAATGGAAACCACAAGCTTACCAAGCCGTAGTCGATGAGCTTAGGATTACCTTGGGAATCGTCGTCACCACTAATAATGTGAAGAATCGGATGAAAAGTTGGAAGAAACATTATGCCATTATCACGGACATACGAACTTTGTCAAAGTTCAAATGGGACGAAGAAAGGAAAATGATTGTGATTGCAATCGAAGATTTAGAGCAATGGAATGAATTTATCAAGGTAAAAATTATTTACTAATGTTAATACCTTCACATGTTTTTTCAGTAATTTCGTCACAAACATGTTCACATGCATGCATCTTATAAATGAACATTTCTGGAGGATTAAACTTTATGTCCAATGATGTGCCATGTCACGATTTCCTTGTTTAAGTTCCAACATGTCAGGAATCCTACTGTAATTATGCATGCATGTATGAACTTTACTGCACTTCGCGCTGTCAGTCCTTTCTGCCAGGGGGACGGGGATTGAACTTGAAAATCTACTCATTATTGGACATAAAGTTTTAGAATATATGGGATAGTAAGATTAGTAAGGAATATGGGTTGTTCTTATAATTATTGTTGATTGATTGATTGATTGATTTTTGTGTTTTTGGCTACCAATTTGGAAAATTTGAGTTTTAAGGTTTGAGTTCGGATTTTGTTCTATGACAGCAGTCTTGAATTTGTGCATTAAATAGGATTTCGATACGAGATATCGTCAATTCGTCATGTCTGTGTTGTGTATGAGGAACCAACACTTGATTGGTGTTTGAATTTCATTCTCGTGTGTATAATTTTTGCCACAGGGTTTGGAATCGTTAATGGTTTTAGGATGGAACCTCACTTGGTTTGTGCACGGTTTTCTGATCTGCTGCTGCTGTTGGATCTATATGTGTTACTTTTGTTCTCGTGTGTGTGATTTCTGTCACCGGGTTTGGGACGGGTTTGGAACCGTTAAGCTAGTAGGATATTGCTTCAATTGTTAATTGGTTTTAGGATGAAACCGCACTTGGCCTGTGCACGGTTTGCTGCTGCTGTTGTGTCTATATGTGTGATGTGCTGACGTAGCAGTTGGATATGTTGAGTGATTACTATTATAGCAGGAAACTATAGCTGCTGCTGAGTCTCGAATGTTTATGCTTCTTTGCAGTGACTAGGAAACTATACCTAGTCTTGAATATGTTACTCGTATTGTTTTATGTTCAGAAATGTGTATGTTTGTTGTGATTTTTGATGATTATTCTGCAATAGACAGGTTTATTCCAATGTTTTGATTTCCGTTGCTAGGTACACGAAAATGCAATCCCGTACCGAAACAAGTCTATAGACTATTGGGACGATATATGTGCTTTGTGTGGCCCGGATCGAGCTTTAGGGGATGAGGTGGAGATGCATGATGAAGCGGCTATGGCTATGGAGGAAAAAAGTGAAAGTGGAGGGAGTTCAAACAAAGGAGTATCTTCATCGGCATCTAAGAAACAAAAAAAAGATCGATTCGCAGATGCAGTGAGTAAGTTTACCGAGAATTTTAGTGATTATGTTCAAAGCAAACCAAAAGAGGTCGTGAAACCTACTCCCGTTGAAGTTCGTGAAGTTGTGAAGAACGTGATCGGTATCGGGAGACACCAAATCATGGAGGCGGCTAGAATGTTTCTTAATGGTCCGGTTAGTGATTTTGAGATGCTTAAATCACTTCCGGATGAAGATAAACTTGATTGGGTTTTACTTTCTCTAAGGGAAGTTTAGTTATTTTAGTAAGTTCTTGTTCACGTGTTATGTAGTTGACCATTTTACTTTTTAGAAAGTCGAACTATGTAGTTAAAAGAAGTGTATTTATGTAGTCGAACTATGTAGTTCCCGTGTTATGTAGATTTTTAAAAATATGAATTGAATTGAAATGGTGAAATGATTTTATTTGAAATCCTTGTGTCTCCCAAACAAGTCGTGGAATTGAATTGTAGAATTCAAATCCAAGGGTATTCCAAACACCATTTTGGAATTGGAATTGGAATTGAAATCCAGAAATTCAAATACAAGAATTGAAATTATGATTTTCAAATCAATTTCGAGTTCCCAAACACTCCCTTATGTCGCTTTGAAACTCCTGTGTTCAAAAGCATTTCGAAAACTCAAATCGATGTATTGGTGATGTTGTGGAGTTGCGACATTTAGAGCATGTTTGATCATCTTAATCATATTTGCATATCTTTTGTAGAGTCAGTTTGGTTGTCTTTACTCGTCTTATGCTTCTCTTAGTTGTCCAGCCAATTTCCATGGTAGGCCTATGACGATCCAATTTATATTTCCGATCTTTCGAATCAGATCTTTTGGAGAGCAATACTAATTGCAGGTTGATGCTAGTATAAATGCTGAATGTATTCTGGTTGATTGTAGAGGAAGGGTGTGCACTGTTATGACATTGGTCAGACTATTTTCCTCTCAACTTCAACTAAATTATTAAAATGCTAACCTATAATGAGTATCTTTGATAGTTACACCGTAATTTGGATTGTTAACCCAAACTCAACGAAGATGCCATGAAGTTTCTTTCTTCCACTTCTTTATTTTTATTTTTCTCTGCAAGGACTCATCTCACGTACATGGTACCTACGTCTTCTTCTAAAAATACAAATAATGTATGTACGTTCTATATGCTTCCAAACATTAATCAACTATAGTCATATACGATGCTACATGCATGCTATCCTACAAATGATGAATTTGAAGGAAAGTCCGGCTAATAACATTTTTGTTTTTCATAATAAAATGTTGACTTTAATTTAGGGTGTGTTTAGATAGAGGGAAATGGAGTGAAGGGAAGGCGAGAAAAAGGGAGGAAAATGTAACCTTTGTTTGGTCCAATTCCGTAAAAAACAATTAAACTGCTATTGATAAATTATACTTCGTACTCCGTAATCTTTTTATACAAAAAGAACTATTTCAAGGCGTGAGACTATCTTACATCGTATTATGAACCGAAAACGTCAGGACCTAATACACTAAGCGGAGTACGAGAATACACTCGAAATAGCAAAATGAAATCATTCATTCATTTAAAAAAACAGTGGTCTTGTAGTGCATCTGATCTTCAAGTGATTCACCCCTCGTACTCTCGTAGCACATGTGAAGTAGTTTACTCGTAAATTATACATAGTAGTAAGTAGTATTCTCTCCGATTTAAAATGTTTACATTTGATTAAAATATTATTCACAAATCTTAAAAAATATAACAATTATATTCTTTCCGTCTCGATCATTTGTTATCCTTTATTTAAAATAATTCTCACAAATAATATAGACTTATTTCATAAGATTAATCCAAACTATCAGACCTCTTCGTAAAATAATCTCAATTACTTTAATAATTCTAAAATAAACTAAATTTTAAGTAACATATTCTTAAAATAGTACTCCGTACCCCTTCCATCTTCTTGAATTAGCCTCATTACTTTCTCATTTTTATGAGGAAAAAATGGACACATGAGACTAATTCAACAATTACACCTATTATCAATCATCCTACCTTTTACTTTCCAATTACACTATAAATTACCCTCTTTCACCAACACAACCACCACACCTTGTTACCTCCCCGAGCTACCTCATTGCCACCGCCAACCACCATCATATTCAGCCACCTGACCAGAAGCTTTGTCTCAGCCTAACTTAAGCCACAATTAAAGTAAAATTAGAGTGGACACAGTTAATGACCTGCACATTCAATCAGCTACATTTCAGATGTTTTGTACTGCATTATTTTTTTGCATTTACCAAGAATATGGCTAAATTATGTTTGTAGTTGAAATTTGAAAATGAAAGGCGTTGATCATTTAATAGTCATTTTGTCCCGCTTTTTTTTTATAAAAAGAGATGAAGAAGATTTAGTTACGATTAGAAACCTGTTTTTATAATGGACGTAAGGTAAAAGAGAGATGAAAGAGAAGTTCCGGTTAGTTTTGACCTGTTATAACTAGTCAAAATTAAGTAAGTACTCCTTCCATAGTTCCATCTAGTCCAATGGTAACACTTGCCATAAATGGACTATCAAATTCAAACTACCTATTTCTTTTTGTTAAAGAACTTTACCAACTAATCCTCAAACTCTCTCTTTATTTATTTACATTAAATGTCACTATTTTTACCCACCCGCCTCTATTTGTGCCCTTCATTTGATCTTTTAATTTACTCATAATAACCTTACTTTTTACTCATTTTCTTAAAATATGAACTCAACTCAATGTTACCATTGGATTGGAATAATGGGTGGTAGGGAGTATTTGAGAAGATATATTATACGGAGGAGTATAGTTTAGCTTATTTTGGAATAAAATACAGTTGAGATTATTCAAAAAATGTGGATGATAGTTTGGATTATTCCTATAAAATAACTCGATAATATAAAAGAACGATTGAGAACGAGGGAGTAGGCTTAAACCAAAGAAAATGTGAAACCGACGGAAGCTAGGAGTAATGTAGGAGCCAAATTAAAGCAAGATTGGGGAGTTTCTTTTACTGGTTACGACTTACAAGTAAACTTAGACGCTACTCATTCCTTCATGCTTCAGCAACTTTTGTAAATGGGAGGATATAAAGACATCATATCATTTTGTTGAAAAAGGGTCACCAAGTCATTTTCCCCAACACCGCCCATCCGATCAAGGTTATTAATAGGATATAAATCTCAATAAGTATAGCCATTCAATTATTTACACTTATTATAAATAGACAATTCAATCAATTCTTTATATATTTTTTTGACAAAAGATTTTACCTTATCATCCTCATATCCTTACTCTATTTACACAAAATGTCACTACTTTTTCCTTACTTTAAGTTTAGTGGACCAATCATCATTTGATTTACCAATAATACCCTTACTTTTACCATTTTTCTTAAAATTATATTAGTTGAACATTAACCATCTTCTTTAGATTTTGGTTAAAATTATTCATCTAACACTTATCTCAGCACCAACATAATCAAAGGTCACGTGCTCAATCCTAATAACAGCCTCCAAATTCTCACAAATAAAATTTAGTCATTTTCTCAAGTGGAAAACAATTGTGACCTTATGGGTAATATATGGAGAATATGTGATGAGTGAAAGTACACGGATCACGGAATTGCAAGTATATATTTGGAGTAGCGACTATATGCGTTTTTGCATGGATTCTTTTTTATTATTTGATATATTTTTTTTTTTGAAGGGAAGATAAACCTCATTAATAATAAGTCATCCGATATCTATAAATAAGGTCAAGTTGAACTGAATACAGATTTGTAAAAAATAAATAAATAACATCTTTGACTCTTTGAGACAAAGATCGCTATTAGAATAATGCGCTTCTGCATAACGTTTGTTATATATCGTTGTTTATTGACAGTCTTTCGCGAATGAATCTATATATATAGATCTGATGAAATAGTCTTCAAAAAGATGAACTTTCTCTATTTTGATAAATAGTAGACCAAGATCGGACCTCAATTGTATCACCGTACGCAGAAATTTCATTGCTCTCATGATCTTGCACATAGTTCTTGGACCTCTCCTAAAGTGAGGGCAAACCCACCCAAAACATGAGATAGTATGTCAAACCAGCAGAAATTGGGGCGCTTGAATATAAAAACTAATGCTCTGTAGTTGTCTAATACTCCCTTCTGTTTTACTTTATATGTCGTTTTAGAAAAGATGAACATTTGTGTTTATTTATCATTTTACAGTTTTCCGTGTGTTACGTGTATTTTACATTTTCTAAAAAAAATTATTGTTTGAAAAGATGATGTTTTAAAATTAGTTTTACCATTTCCAAAGTTATTTATTTTAAGAGTTTGTCTTGTGAAAGAACTCTTTCGCTAAGTTAATTAGTTAGATACGTAAGTACAAAAATAAAAACAAGATTGAAACTACCATTTTGTGCGTGAGAGGTCTCTTATATTGTGTTATTTTACCTACTTATTACTCCAACTATTTCATACTCCCTCCAATTTTTTACTCGTTGTGGACATGACATAGGTCCACCCCGACGCGGCCACGCGCGGGTTTGGGGAGGCGAATGAATCTCCATGAGATGGTCAAATGGAAATTTAAATCGAAGTCGGAGTCGCCACCGAATTTTATGGTTATTCGGAACCGTTCGAGCCCACTCTATGTCGTAGTGGGCCGTGTACAAAATACGGCACATTTCCGATGTCAGAGTTTATTGGGCTCGTCCCTTTTGCATATCGATATAGATGCCGACTGGAGCGGTTAATCGTATATTGAATGACTCTCGTTGCCAATGGTTTCGGACATCCGGAAACCACGGTTCTGAGTAAGGGGTGAGGGTAAGTGTTGGGAAGTTCACTAAGAACACCCAACCCCGCCCGCACATTAGCGGCCTCTACTAGGATATCGAATGACGTTTTAATGCGCGCGTTAGTAATACGATGAATGAAATGCAAACATTGTTTTCCTAAGCATGTGAGGAATTGAATGGGTTGCTAAGTCGGTTTAATGCATGAAAAATCTAACGTCAAAGTTGAATTTAGCATGTGAGATTCGTTTTAGTATAATAAAACAAATGAAATAAAAAGAATGAATTTGCTACAAAAGATAAACAAACGAGTTAGTATCGATTTGTAAATAATAATAGCAAGAAATAAATATGCGAAATCGAGAAGAATCGAAATCTGAAAAATATTGTTGAAAAGACGTTGTTTTGTATAAAAAACGATGTTCGAAAAAATTTAAAAAAAAAAAAAAAAAAAAGACGGAAAAAGGACACGGCAAGCAGCCGGCCGCGCGGCTCGTCCGGGACGCCGGCGGGTCGCGTGGCTGACTGTTTCGGTGTCGGTTTTCGAAAACTCGATGTTCGTATTAAGTCGCATATGAATATTGCATGATCCGTACTCGACTTAATATTTTCGATATTCTTTATATTCGATAGTTGACTACGAAATCAATATCTAATACTTAGAATAGTTTTAGAAGAGATGTAAATTTTAGAAATCGTTCGAAGAATAAATAATAAAACGAACGAAAAGGTTAAAAAAACAGTCTGGGTTTCAGGCTCGTGCGCGAGTCGCTCGGGCGTGGCGCGACTCGCGTACGGGTCTGTCCGATTTTTATTTTTGTTCGAAAATTGTTAGTTTGATAAATCGCGTACAAATTATGAATTAACTTGTATTCGATCCATGTTTTCGATATTCGTCGTACCCGATATTCGATTATGAAATCGATATCGGATACTTAGAATGAGTTTAAAATTTTTTTGTAAAATAGTTTGTTTCGAACGAGAAAAGAAAAGAATTTTTGAACGAAGAAAAGAAAAAAAGATGTAACGATTTTTAGTATCGTCGAAATCTTAATATAATTCTTTTCGATATAATATTCGATTATGGAAAAATCGATATCATATTTTTCAGAATATATGTTATGAAAATAGTTTTTCGTTAATAACGATATTAGGAAAATAAAAAAAAATCGACTCTAGACCCGTAAAAAACGAAACGGACGAAGAGGAGAAAAGGAGAGAAAAGAAGAAATCGGGTTTGATTACACCCTCAACCTACATGCTCTTGTTGACTCGGATCGGGACTCGTCGGAATGTGGCTAGGCACGGGAGTGTCGAGGCAACGTCGGTTGGGCTAGGGTGGTACGGTTAAGACGGGTGAAGGTTTCGGGTATTGGGGCCGGTTTTCCTTCGGGTTTTGGATATAATATCGGTTTCTCGATGCTAAGGAATTACGTGTGTCGGGATGATAGAGAGCTATTGCTGAAAAATCGTGTGTGTGTGTGTGAATTGTATTTTTTCCGGTCCTTAAAGTGTTGGATGGGAGGTCCTATTTATAGGAAGTTTCCGACCTTGGTTTAGGAGAGTTTGAATACCGCTTAGGATAGGAAACGAGGGAATTTGAGGGAAATAAGAATTCCGCTTTCTTGTGAAGGAAGAAAGTCATCTCGGCTGTTTTGCTCTTGTTTTGGCCGAGTGTTTTTCTCTCGGTCAGGTGTTCGAATCGGTTTTTGAATAGGATTCCTGTTTGAGCTAGAATTACCGCTTGGGTAAGAAGCTGAGGAGAACGAGAATTCTGTTTTCTTGTAAGAGAAGAAAAGAGGAAAACCGGCTGACTTGTACTACTTGGCCGAGTGGTTGCACTCGGTTGAGTGTCTGAGTCGGTTCTCGGATAGGATTCCTACTCGGGATCGAATTCTACCTTAAACGGAATTGTTTATTATTTTTGTATGGCTGATTTTGTAGAGTTGGAGTCCGAACAGGACGTGTGGGATGTCACGGTCAGCCTACGAGTTTCGGGAAATATCTTTGACCGGGTTTTGACTCGGTCGCTAAAAGACGGTTTTACCCCTAGTGGCGGATTCGACCCAAATTAGTGTTATTTGACTCGAAACGACCCACTGGACCTGAATTTGAGGTTGGTTTGGTGATATTTGTACTCCTTAAAATGCCTAGGCCAAATGTCCATCATTTCGAGCCCATTTCCGAGTACGTTAAAGCACGTTAGCGTCCGATCATCATCGGGTGTTTGTCGGGAACTACTATAGACACCTGGCGGTCAAAATGTGAGTGTCTACAGAGCCCCCACTCTGACTGAGGCTTGGACAGGGCGAAAGTCAGAGTAGCCACCAGGTCAATCAAGGATTAAAACCTGGCAGCTTCCGGTCGGGTCGTTTAAGGTCCATTAGACCTGCGTGGAGGGCCCGCCGGCCATGGGCTAGAAATGTACCTGAACTGATGATGATAACTCCGTGGGGAATTTGAACTCGTCATATGAGACTTAAAATGGGCCTGTATGTGGGCTCATTTTGTTAAGTGCCGTTGGGGAGTTATGCAAATCGCATGGTCCTGCTCGAGTCGTCCTGTACATATTTATGCAAAGCTGCAAAATTTTGCATGTAACATTTGTAGGAAAAATGACTCGTGCTGGGGAATAAAAATTTTGAGAAAAGGTTTGAATTTTTTTGAGTTTGCAAAAGTCTTTGAAAAATTAGGGAATTTTTGTTTTGACTTTGAAAAGGAGTAGGAATGCTCGGGATGACTTAGCTAAGCCTTAGGACAATGGCTTGTATGCTAAATGCTCTAGGATTGGGAATCCTAAGGTGAGGAGGAGAACTTATTTTCATGCTATAAATACCCCTGCTTGCTTCTTAAATTTTCATAATTTTCCCAATTCCTTAATTATTTAAAGAAAAGAATAAGCCCTGAAAAATTTATTCTTTCTCTTTTAGCGAATCAAATATGGGAATCGACCGATTAGTCGGAATGTTGCACGAGTGGTCCAAATATTTTAGGGATGCCGATAGGGCTATCCTAAATCAGAACGGCGTTACCCAATTGTCCGTGATCCGTCAGATGCAAGTAGACTGCCACTTCTTGGATGCTTGCTTATCCTATTGGGATGATACCTATCACGTATTTGGTTTTCCTCGAGGAGAGATTTGCCCTATTCCTGAGGAAATTGCTGCTGCAGGAGGATGGAATCCTATACTTCGCCCTGCTATCCCTTTTTCAGTTTCTGACCCAAGGAGGAAGTTAAGGGAATTTTTAGGGCTTTCCCATATGGAGGTATCCCGTATGCTAGAAGGAGATACCGTTTCCTTGATTGATCTAGCTGAAAAATTCATGAACCCAGATGATGTCCGGGTCAGGCCGGTTCGTAGCCGTAGGGCCTTTACTTTTTGTATGCTCCATGTTTATGCCTTTGAAGGGCATATGGACTTGTTATCTTGCATGGGCCATGTCAAACTTTTCACTGTGGCTGACCTGATGGAGACGGAGCACAGCCCGGCTTGGCTAATTATAGGAGAGATTATCCAGGGTTTGGATAATCGTAAGAGGGATCCGTCAGCCCGGCTGACTGGGAGTACTCGGCTTCTACAGGTATGCCTTTTTTTGAATTTTTGAATTTCCGGCTTTTTCATTTTCCGGTTTTTGCGCGGTTTTCCCCGATTTTCCCGGTTCCTGCGGTCTTCTCGGTTTTCACGCTTTTTCACGTTTTTTTTTCTTTTCTTTCTTTTTTTTTTACGTGATTTTGATGATTTTGATTTTTGCGGGTTTTTCAGCTGTGGCTGTTCGAGAGGTTATCGATCTTGGATCCTCCCTTAGATGTGAGCCGATATCAACCCAGGCAAGTTATGTCGAGGAGACGAGCTATTGCCTTTTCTCGCTTCAATACCCAACAATATTGGGATGAGGTGCTATCTTTCCATGGGGGCCTGTTGATCCGCTGGGCCGTGCCATGGTGGCCAATTTACCTTTGGACTGGTCTAGAATCTCGAGATAGGGCTAGATATCAGGTAATCCTATCTTTTAGGCAAACAATTCACCTCTTTCCCGATCGCATACTTAGGCAATATGGTCGGGCGCAAAGAATCCCAGAAATCGAGGCCGTTGTGAGTGAATCTACTCAGCTGACGGATGTGATGTGTGACACCTGGATGCAAAGGTGGTATACACGAGCTACTTGGCCTGTTCTTAAAAATTCTCATTCGATCTGGGTAACCGATTCTTATGTAAGATGGACCCGAGCTGATTCAGCTAAGACCCGGGCTGCCCTGAAAATTGATGAGGCCTATGACCTGTTACGCCGGGAGCATGCTAAGGACAATAGGAGCTTCTTTACTGAGGGAGCTGCTTCGACAGGTCAGAAAAGAAGATCTAGGACTCAGACTGAAGGGTCCAGTAATAAGGGTGCACGGGGGAAGGTGAGCCCTCAGACGGACTTAGAAAGGAGACTAGGGCCAAGACTGGCTGCTAAGGACCGACTTGGCCCTCGAGACAGGCTTCCCGAGCCGGTCAGGGCTCGGCTTGGGCCGGTGCAAAGGACGGAAAACCCAAAATCGAAGAAACGGGTTCGAGCAAAAGAAGTTCCCTTTGTGATTAGGGAACGCTCGCCCCCGCCCCGTCGGCCTCGGGCTCCACGAGACCCGAAAGATAAGGGAAAGGGCAAAATGTACGAGTAGTCTCCTAAATTTATTATTTAAGTATTACTACTATTTTTGTGGTGTGATTTTGTTGCTTTTTTGTGATGTGTTTTTTTTGAAATAATAAAAAAACATATTAGTGAATACCGTTCCCGTCTTTTCGTTATTGCAATGGTTGTACCCTTTTGAGGGGTTGCCTACGTATCCAAAATTAATGGAATCAAACCTTCCGTAGTTCAGAAGTATTTTTGCAATTTTCGAAATACATCAAGATTATTAATTCAAGATGTGCAACGGTAGGATAAAGGATCCTAACTTATTGACTTGCTTTAAAATTTTGAAAATTCATAAAAAAGACATTTTTTATAAACTTTTGCAAATGACATTGAGATAGGGTTTATGGGTAGTAACGCTTCAGTTGGTCCAAGTTTGTTGGATTGACGAACTCGTTTCCGTCCAAGTCTGTTAGCATTACTGCACCTCCTGAAAGAATTTTCTTCACTAAATATGGCCCAGCCCAATTAGGTTTGAATTTTCCCCTTGGGTCAACTGGTAGCAAAGCTCGAACAGATTTTAGGACTAGGTCGCCCTCTTTGATGTTTCTGGGCCTAACCCTTTTGTTAAAAGCCCGTTGGATCCTTTTCTGATATATCTGAATATTATTCAGAGCCCGGGATCGTCGTTCGTCTAAGAGGACTAGTGAGTCATATCGGGCTTGGACCCAATCTGCTTCAGGTACCTGACTTTCGAGCAGAATCCTAAGGGATGGTACTTCTAGTTCGACTGGTTGGACTGCTTCCATTCCATATGTCAGATAGTATGGAGTTGCTCCGGTTGCAGTTCGAATTGATGTCCGATATCCCCATAAGGCAAAGGGTATCTTGTCGGGCCAGACCCGATAATTCTCAGCCATCTTTTTAAGAATGGTGACAATTGTTTTATTGGCTGCCTCCACCGCTCCATTTGTTTGAGGACAGTAAGGTGATGATGTATGCCTTTGGATCTTGTACTTTTCCAGCAGAGTGGCAGTTTCAGCTTGAAAATGGGTCCCGTGATCGCTGATGAACTCATGCGGAATCCCATATCGGCATATAATTTTGTTTTGGATGAACTTAGCCACGTGTTTGGCATTCAAGATCCGGTATGATTCGGCCTCGACCCATTTAGTGAAATAGTCGATAGCCACTAGGATGAAGCAGTGGCCTCCCGTCCCGGAAGGGTTCACTTTCCCGATTATATCAATTCCCCATGTTGAGAATGGCCATGGTGATGTCATTGTATATAGTAGGGATGAAGGCATATGCTGAACATTAGCGAAAATCTGACAGTTGTGACAATGTTTAACATACAACTGACAGTCAGTTTCCATGCTATTCCAATAGTAAATCCTCGAAAGTTGGATGCTCCGTTAAAATACAGATCCCATGTGTCGGCGTCGGTATGGAATATGTCTTCGTCTGGGAAGGCCCAAGTGTCGGTGTGATCTTCCTCGGATACCGGACTATCGGCTAGGAACTCTGCTACTACCCGGCCCTTGATGGCTTTTAAAGGTACGAATTTGAGGTCGAACTCGGCTAGCATTAAAGTCCATCTGGATATGCGGCCGTTGAGGATGGGCTTCTCGAACAGATACTTGATTGGATCCATTTTGGATAGCACATGTACCTCGTGACTAAGCATGTAGTGTCGGAGCTTTTTAGTGGCCCATACTAATGCTAGACACGTCTTCTCGAGCATGGTGTATTTGCATTCGTATTCCAAGAACTTCTTACTGATGTAGTAAATGGCTCGTTCTTCAGAATCGACCGTCTGGGCTAGCATAGCGCCCATGGCAGTCTCGGTTGTTGTCAAGTATAGTGATAGAGGCAAACCATGCTGAGGTGGCATTAGCACCGGTGGAGAGGATATAATTTCCTTGATTTTATCGAAAGCCATTTGACATTTGTCGTCCCATAGCGTTTGTTCTCCTATCTTCAGTTTCTTGAAAATGGGTTCACATACCATGGTTAGTTTTGAAATGAACCGGCTTATATATTGGACCTTTCCGAGAAATCCCCTTATTTCCTTTTCGGTTTTAGGTGGTTGCATCTCGGTTATGGCCTTGATCTTTGCTGGGTCTACTTCGATGCCACGCTGACTGACAATGTGGCCCAGTAGCTTGCCCGATGTTACCCCGAAACTGCATTTTTGAGGGTTTAACCTCATGTTGTACTTGCGTAGTCGGGTGAAGAACTTTCTTAGGGCTGCAATGTGCCCGTTTCGGTTCTTGGACTTGACAATCATATCGTCGACGTAGACCTCTACTTCCTTATGCATCATGTCATGCAATAAAGTAGTAGCGGTCCGTTGATAAGTGGCTCCAGCGTTAATAAGCCCAAATGGCATCACGGTATAGCAGTAAGTCCCCCAAGGTGTGATGAAGGTGGTCTTACTCATGTCTTCTTCTGCCATTTTGATCTGATTGTATCCGGCATACCCGTCCATGAATGACAGAAGGGCATGATCGGCCGTGTTATCCACCAGTATGTCGATGTGTGGTAACGGAAAATCGTCTTTTGGGCTGGCCTTATTAAGGTCCCGGAAGTCTACACATACTCGGACTTTGCCATCCTTTTTGGGTACTGGTACTATGTTTGCAACCCAGTCTGGATATTCAGACACTCGAATAAAGCCCGCTTTGAATTGTTTATCAACCTCTTCTTTGACTTTGAGAGACCATTCGGGCCTCATTCTTCGGAGTTTCTGTTTTACCGGCTTGTACCCGTCTTTGATGGGTATTCGGTGTTCAGCTATCTCTCGGTCTATTCCCGGCATGTCCTTGTAGGACCATGCAAAGACGTCTTTGAATTCCTGGAGGAGGTCCGTGAATTGTTGTCTCTCTTCGGGATCTAGAGATAAACCCAACTTAAGCATCTGAGGTTCTAAAGGGGTTCCTACGTTGATGGAATCGGTTTCTTCGATTACAGGATTTCGGGACTCCCTTTGTTCAAGTTGCTCGATTAGATGCGGAGGCAATGGTACCTGTTCGTCGGGTTTCTCAATGTCATTGCAAGTAAGATTTTTGAAAACATTTTGAAAATAAGCCAAGTCATAAGCGGAACGGTTATCGTTATTATTGATAGTAAATTTTGAAAAGAGCTCGAAGAGAGCTACCATCTGATCGTTGGTCAGAGGCGGGATTGGTAGAGCCCTCGGGACAGACTCCGGGGCTCTCGATGGTGAGGCTAAAGAAGGGAGAGGGGTTACAGACTCGATCCTAGTACTGGACCCTCTAGACTTTGACTCAGACTCCGACTCTGACTCTGACTCGGACTCGGACTCAGATTCAGACTCGATAGCATGCATATCTCCTTCACCAGTAGTTAGCTTGTAGACTTGACCCTGACTGTTGGTCCACTTGGTTGTCTTCCTCCAAGCTCTCTTTCCAGTGTCGGCACCGACTTCCGAGATCAGCTTAGTTGGATCGAACCTGTTGCTGCGAAGGATCAGGCTGACTAGCTCTTGCCTAGGGGTCGGGATGACTTTGTCTTCCCCAAAGAGTAGTCCTAGAATGGGCTCAGTGTTGGTTGGGCCCTCCTTTGATTCGGCCCGGATAAGGGCGAATATGTCATCCGGGATGAAATTGCATTCCCGAGCCAGTTTGGTCCCGGGATATGAGATGGTAGGCCGATAGAGGCCCGTTTGAACAGTTTCGAATACTGGGGTGACAAACGTGACCGCCTTAGTTCGGTTCATGTAGCCGGATGCCATAGTATAGCCTAGACCGGGGTGAGATTGCCCGTTGTTCAGGGTTTCGATGATCCTTCCCGGTGGAAGATATGGCCTTGATGTGACTCCCGGTAGGCAACCTAGGTTCTGTAGCATCGTATAGATGCTAACGGTGAAGTACGGCTGAAAAAGGTATTCTTCTTCGATCATTCCCACAAAGTTGAATCCTCGAGGGTCGGCTGAGCCTGCCGTGTTGCAGCTGGACACAGTTATGGGAGTAGCTTCGAGGGTGATGATCCCGTCCTGTAGAGGTAGTTTGACCTTCCTATGAAGAGTGGAGGACACAGCTTTGACCGCGTGAATCCATGGTCTTCCAAGTAGCAGATTGAAAGATGAAGTAACATCGATCACTTGGAATTCTAACTCCTTCTCGATCGGGCCCGTTATAATGGTTAGTTTAACGGCCCCAGCAACTGATTTTGGGCTCCCATCAAAAGCCTGGATAGTCTTTGCAGTCGGAAGGTAGTCAGCCTCGGTAATGCCGAGGGCCTTGGCTGTCCTTAAAGGAAGGACGTTAACTGCGGACCCGTCATCAATTAGGGTCATCGGGAGATATTTGTTTCGACAAATCACCGTAATGTACAGGGCCAAGTTATGAGTGGTCCCGAATGGTGGAAGGTCGGACTCGGAGAAGGTGATAAGTGGGCCTTCTCCTTTGGGCTTATCTTTGAGGTATGGCAGTATCGTGGCTACCATTTCGGTGGGGGTAACCGATGAGTCGACCTTAATTTCATCAAGGGCCTTAGTGAGTGCCGCTCGATGCACCTGTGAACTAACCAAAAGCTGCCATATGGTAATATCGGTTCGGACCCTCTTCAATTGTCTGACTAGGGCCGTGTCGGCGTTTGGTTCTTCAGGAGTGAGTTCCGTCCTAGAAGGTTCAGTGACGGTTTCCGGGTTGGCTGTGATGGTGTGTGTACCGGCCAGAGCTTTTGGCTTTAGCCCTCCGGATTTCCTCGATAGTGACGGGGACAGCCTCCCCTTTAGCTAGGTAAACATCATCCTCGTCGTCGTTCCATATCCCGTTGATTTGGGAAATGAAAGGGGAAATGAGATGAGTGCAGTCAACTACCTCTCCAGTAAAAATGGCATGAGTAGCAAGAGGATTGTTTTTGTTGCTTGGCTTGTCACTGGGTAGCGGTATCTTCCCATTTTTGATCAGATCTTGGATAAGATGCTTCAATTTCCAGCATTTCTCCGTGTCATGCCCATTGCCTTGGTGATAATGGCAATAGGCCTGAATGTTGTAGCTTTTGGACCGCTTTTCCACGGGAACTTCCGGAGTTGGGCCTATCGGTTGGATTAGGCCTTTCGAAGATAGCCTTTGTAAGGCATTAGCATAGGTTGTCCCAATGTCAGTGAATACCCGATTTGGAGTATTCTTTTTGGTTGAGGTGTCAAGTGAATTTACCTCGTCGAAGATGCTTCGGGCCGCCGTTGTGGTGGCGGGCTTACTGGAGGAGGAACTGGACCCTTGATACCCTTTGGTAGAGGCCTTAGTAAGGTTCTCTAGCCTTAAATCGTCTTCGATTCTAGTACCCATTTCGGTCAAAGTGGCGAAGTCGGGTATGATAGCGTACCTGAGATGGACTCGGTAAGCAGGGAGGAGGTTTTTGACAAAGGCCTCCACTAGAACCTTTTCGCTGGGCTTGTCGACTAGCTTAACACTTTCGGTCCGCCACCTTTGGAGGTACTTGGTGAAACCCTCCTTAGGCTCTTGGGCCATAACTTCCAGAGTACGCATGGTAGTCTGGATTTCAGCGTTATCTGCGTAGTTCCGTGCGAATTCCATGGCAACATCGTCCCAAGTTTTGAATTTCTTGGGGTCAAGCCTGTAGTACCAGGCTTTTGGGTGTTTTTCCAGAGAGGAAGCAAAGAGATGCTTGAACATGGTCGATTTGACCCCCTTGACAGCCATAAAGTCCTTAAAAGCCCGAATATGAAGTACCGGGTCTTCAGTCCCATCGAACATTGGTAAGCCCGTTAAGTTAAGGTTAGCGGGCAGTTCATCAGTTAAGGGCGAATAGGTACGGGCATTTTCCGTGAGAATGGTATTTCTGGTAGTCGAGTGGACCTGTTCCTGCAACTTTTGGACCGCACCGGCCAGTGCGGCCAAAGGTCCGTCATCTTCGATCGAGGCGTTAGGGGTTCCCTGTTCCACGGCACTAACCCGAGTGAGTATGGCAATCTGGTCCTCCCGCATTTTCCTCAATTGGTCCTGGATCTGGGTCAACGAAGTGGTCAACTCGTCTATGGCTTTTTGCGTCATGGTTCGAGTGAAGGGTGGCCTGTCTGTAAGAGCACCGCGTAATTAGAAACTTGACCCGAATCCTAAGGAAAGTACATCCCGAGCAAGGGAAAAAAGAAGAAGACTAAAAAGACGGTAAATGACTTGGAAAAGGCACCTAGACGGGTGACTTGTGAAGAGGTGGGCCTTCCTCAGGATCCAACGCTGTGGGTTGGGCCCTGTCCAAAGGAAGGTTCACGTGAGACATTCCCAGACTTTTAGACTCGATTGTGTAAATGGGTCGACCCTTGTAGGAGTATGTCCTACGTAGGTGGGCCTTGCCTTAGTAGAATAAGGCGGACTAGGATGGGGGGGAAATCCGTGATGTAAGATCGACGGAGTTTCAACGCTAGAGACTTCAACGACTTATGACACGACCCGACACTGCTAAATACGGGGAGTCTAAGAAGAGGAAGTTTTAAAATATGAATTTTTGAAAAGCCCGAAATGAATCGGGTGGAGAAATCCGGTCCTTTTTCGAAAAAAGAAAAGGAGTGGGCCGGATGTCGGGTTTTGAAAGTTTCGAAAATATTTTCGAGTTTTGAATTGGGCATAATACCGGCTAGAAAAAGGCTATTTTGAGTAAAATCATAAGTCCTAAGTTCGGTATATGACCCGGGTTTTGAAATTGGATATTTTGAAAAGAGGATGCAAATTTTTGAAAAGATGACGGTTTTGAAAAGATGTGGATCAAGTAGCACGTAGTCATGGAAACAGTATAACGACGCCATGTATGCTCTTAATCTAAGTCTCGGTCAGTCTATAAGGGTCTATACCAGTGTACACAGCCTATCAAGAATCGGGGCGGACTCCCTAACTCGAGTTGAGATTAGGACATGCCGTAAAACCCATATGAATCGGCTAATGGACACCTTTGACATAACCAGTTTGGACTATATCAACGGTATAGTGGGACGTCGGTCACGAGTACCGGCCCGGGTAAATGGGGTTTATGCATGAACCGTAAAATTAAAACGCGCATTGTACTAGTCAAACGATTTCTATTCGAGTCTCACCCTGAGGACACTGAACGTTATTAACTCATCAGAAAATCCCCAGCGGAGTCGCCAAATTGTGGACATGACATAGGTCCACCCCGACGCGGCCACGCGCGGGTTTGGGGAGGCGAATGAATCTCCATGAGATGGTCAAATGGAAATTTAAATCGAAGTCGGAGTCGCCACCGAATTTTATGGTTATTCGGAACCGTTCGAGCCCACTCTATGTCGTAGTGGGCCGTGTACAAAATACGGCCCATTTCCGATGTCAGAGTTTATTGGGCTCGTCCCTTTTGCATATCGATATAGATGCCGACTGGAGCGGTTAATCGTATATTGAATGACTCTCGTTGTCAATGGTTTCGGACATCCGGAAACCACGGTTCTGAGTAAGGGGTGAGGGTACGTGTTGGGAAGTTCACTAAGAACACCCAACCCCGCCCGCACATTAGCGGCCTCTACTAGGATATCGAATGACGTTTTAATGCGCGCGTTAGTAATACGATGAATGAAATGCAAACATTGTTTTCCTAAGCATGTGAGGAATTGAATGGGTTGCTAATTCGGTTTAATGCATGAAAAATCTAACGTCAAAGTTGAATTTAGCATGTGAGATTCGTTTTAGTATAATAAAACAAATGAAATAAAAAGAATGAATTTGCTACAAAAGATAAACAAACGAGTTAGTATCGATTTGTAAATAATAATAGCAAGAAATAAATATGCGAAATCGAGAAGAATCGAAATCTGAAAAATATTGTTGAAAAGACGTTGTTTTGTATATAAAACGATGTTCGAAAAAATAAAAATAAAAAATAATAAAAAAAAGACGGAAAAAGGACACGGCAAGCAGCCGGCCGCGCGGCTCGTCCGGGACGCCGGCGGGTCGCGTGGCTGACTGTTTCGGTGTCGGTTTTCGAAAACTCGATGTTCGTATTAAGTCGCATATGAATATTGCATGATTCGTACTCGACTAAATATTTTCGATATTCTTTATATTCGATAGTTGACTACGAAATCAATATCTAATACTTAGAATAGTTTTAGAAAAGATGTAAATTTTAGAAATCGTTCGAAGAATAAATAATAAAACGAACGAAAAGGTTAAAAAAACAGTTCGGGTTTCAGGCTCGTGCGCGAGTCGCTCGGGCGTGGCGCGACTCGCGTACGGGTCTGTCCGGTTTTTATTTTTGTTCGAAAATTGTTAGTTTGATAAATCGCGTACAAATTATGAATTAACTTGTATTCGATCCATGTTTTCGATATTCGTCGTACCCGATATTCGATTATGAAATCGATATCGGATACTTAGAATGAGTTTAAAAAAGTTTTGTAAAATAGTTTGTTTCGAACGAGAAAAGAAAAGAATTTTTGAACGAAGAAAAGAAAAAAAGATGTAACGATTTTTAGTATCGTCGAAATCTTAATATAATTCTTTTCGATATAATATTCGATTATGGAAAAATCGATATCATATTTTTCAGAATATATGTTATGAAAATAGTTTTTCGTTAATAACGATATTAGGAAAATTAAAAAAAAATCGACTCTAGACCCATAAAAAACGAAACGGACGATGAGGAGAAAAGGAGAGAAAAGAAGAAATCGGGTTTGATTACACCCTCAACCTACATGCTCTTGTTGACTCGGATCGGGACTCGTCGGAATGTGGCTAGGCACGGGAGTGTCGAGGCAACGTCGGTTGGGCTAGGGTGGTACGGTTAAGACGGGTGAAGGTTTCGGGTATTGGGGCCGGTTTTCCTTCGGGTTTTGGATATAATATCGGTTTCTCGATGCTAAGGAATTACGTGTGTCGGGATGATAGAGAGCTATTGCTGAAAAATCGTGTGTGTGTGTGTGTGAATTGTATTTTTTCCGGTCCTTAAAGTGTTGGATGGGAGGTCCTATTTATAGGAAGTTTCCGACCTTGGTTTAGGAGAGTTTGAATACCGCTTAGGATAGGAAACGAGGGAATTTGAGGGAAATAAGAATTCCGCTTTCTTGTGGAGGAAGAAAGGCATCTCGGCTATTTTGCTCTTGTTTTGGCCGAGTGTTTTACACTCGGTCAGGTGTTCGAATCGGTTTTTGAATAGGATTCCTGTTTGAGCTAGAATTACCGCTTGGGTAAGAAGCTGAGGAGAACGAGAATTCCGTTTTCTTGTAAGAGAAGAAAAGAGGAAAGCCGGCTGACTTGTACTACTTGGCCGAGTGGTTGCACTCGGTTGAGTGTCTGAGTCGGTTCTCGGATAGGATTCCTACTCGGGATCGAATTCTACCTTAAACGGAATTGTTTATTATTTTTGTATGGCTGATTTTGTAGAGTTGGAGTCCGAACAGGACGTGTGGGATGTCACGGTCAGCCTACGAGTTTCGGGAAATATCTTTGACCGGGTTTTGACTCGGTCGCTAAAAGACGGTTTTACCCCTGGTGGCGGATTCGACCCAAATTAGTGTTATTTGACTCGAAACGACCCATTGGGCCTGAATTTGAGGTTGGTTTGGTGATATTTGTACTCCTTAAAATGCCTAGGCCAAATGTCCATCATTTCGAGCCCATTTCCGAGTACGTTAAAGCACGTTAGCGTCCGATCATCATCGGGTGTTTGTCGGGAACTACTATAGACACCTGGCGGTCAAAATGTGAGTGTCTACAGAGCCCCCACTCTGACTGAGGCTTGGACAGGGCGAAAGTCAGAGTAGCCACCAGGTCAATCAAGGATTAAAACCTGGCAGCTTCCGGTCGGGTCGTTTAAGGTCCATTAGACCTGCGTGGAGGGCCCGCCGGCCATGGGCTAGAAATGTACCTGAACTGATGATGATAACTCCGTGGGGAATTTGAACTCGTCATATGAGACTTAAAATGGGCCTGTATGTGGGCTCATTTTGTTAAGTGCCGTTGGGGAGTTATGCAAATCGCATGGTCCTGCTCGAGTCGTCCTGTACATATTTATGCAAAGCTGCAAAATTTTGCATGTAACATTTGTAGGAAAAATGACTCGTGCTGGGGAATAAAAATTTTGAGAAAAGGTTTGAATTTTTTTGAGTTTGCAAAAGTCTTTGAAAAATTAGGGAATTTTTGTTTTGACTTTGAAAAGGAGTAGGAATGCTCGGGATGACTTAGCTAAGCCTTAGGACAACGGCTTGTATGCTAAATGCTCTAGGATTGGGAATCCTAAGGTGAGGAGGAGAACTTATTTTCATGCTATAAATACCCCTGCTTGCTTCTTAAATTTTCATAATTTTCCCAATTCCTTAATTATTTAAAGAAAAGAATAAGCCCTGAAAAATTTATTCTTTCTCTTTTAGCGAATCAAATATGGGAATCGACCGATTAGTCGGAATGTTGCACGAGTGGTCCAAATATTTTAGGGATGCCGATAGGGCTATCCTAAATCAGAACGGCGTTACCCAATTGTCCGTGATCCGTCAGATGCAAGTAGACTGCCACTTCTTGGATGCTTGCTTATCCTATTGGGATGATACCTATCACGTATTTGGTTTTCCTCGAGGAGAGATTTGCCCTATTCCTGAGGAAATTGCTGCTGCAGGAGGATGGAATCCTATACTTCGCCCTGCTATCCCTTTTTCAGTTTCTGACCCAAGGAGGAAGTTAAGGGAATTTTTAGGGCTTTCCCATATGGAGGTATCCCGTATGCTAGAAGGAGATACCGTTTCCTTGATTGATCTAGCTGAAAAATTCATGAACCCAGATGATGTCCGGGTCAGGCCGGTTCGTAGCCGTAGGGCCTTTACTTTTTGTATGCTCCATGTTTATGCCTTTGAAGGGCATATGGACTTGTTATCTTGCATGGGCCATGTCAAACTTTTCACTGTGGCTGACCTGATGGAGACGGAGCACAGCCCGGCTTGGCTAATTATAGGAGAGATTATCCAGGGTTTGGATAATCGTAAGAGGGATCCGTCAGCCCGGCTGACTGGGAGTACTCGGCTTCTACAGGTATGCCTTTTTTTGAATTTTTGAATTTCCGGCTTTTTCATTTTCCGGTTTTTGCGCGGTTTTCCCCGATTTTCCCGGTTCCTGCGGTCTTCTCGGTTTTCACGCTTTTTCACGTTTTTTTTTCTTTTCTTTCTTTTTTTTTTACGTGATTTTGATGATTTTGATTTTTGCGGGTTTTTCAGCTGTGGCTGTTCGAGAGGTTATCGATCTTGGATCCTCCCTTAGATGTGAGCCGATATCAACCCAGGCAAGTTATGTCGAGGAGACGAGCTATTGCCTTTTCTCGCTTCAATACCCAACAATATTGGGATGAGGTGCTATCTTTCCATGGGGGCCTGTTGATCCGCTGGGCCGTGCCATGGTGGCCAATTTACCTTTGGACTGGTCTAGAATCTCGAGATAGGGCTAGATATCAGGTAATCCTATCTTTTAGGCAAACAATTCACCTCTTTCCCGATCGCATACTTAGGCAATATGGTCGGGCGCAAAGAATCCCAGAAATCGAGGCCGTTGTGAGTGAATCTACTCAGCTGACGGATGTGATGTGTGACACCTGGATGCAAAGGTGGTATACACGAGCTACTTGGCCTGTTCTTAAAAATTCTCATTCGATCTGGGTAACCGATTCTTATGTAAGATGGACCCGAGCTGATTCAGCTAAGACCCGGGCTGCCCTGAAAATTGATGAGGCCTATGACCTGTTACGCCGGGAGCATGCTAAGGACAATAGGAGCTTCTTTACTGAGGGAGCTGCTTCGACAGGTCAGAAAAGAAGATCTAGGACTCAGACTGAAGGGTCCAGTAATAAGGGTGCACGGGGGAAGGTGAGCCCTCAGACGGACTTAGAAAGGAGACTAGGGCCAAGACTGGCTGCTAAGGACCGACTTGGCCCTCGAGACAGGCTTCCCGAGCCGGTCAGGGCTCGGCTTGGGCCGGTGCAAAGGATGGAAAACCCAAAATCGAAGAAACGGGTTCGAGCAAAAGAAGTTCCCTTTGTGATTAGGGAACGCTCGCCCCCGCCCCGTCGGCCTCGGGCTCCACGTGACCCGAAAGATAAGGGAAAGGGCAAAATGTACGAGTAGTCTCCTAAATTTATTATTTAAGTATTACTACTATTTTTGTGGTGTGATTTTGTTGCTTTTTTGTGATGTGTTTTTTTTGAAATAATAAAAAGACATATTAGTGAATACCGTTCCCGTCTTTTCGTTATTGCAATGGTTGTACCCTTTTGAGGGGTTGCCTACGTATCCAAAATTAATGGAATCAAACCTTCCGTAGTTCAGAAGTATTTTTGCAATTTTCGAAATACATCAAGATTATTAATTCAAGATGTGCAACGGTAGGATAAAGGATCCTAACTTATTGACTTGCTTTAAAATTTTGAAAATTCATAAAAAAGACATTTTTTATAAACTTTTGCAAATGACATTGAGATAGGGTTTATGGGTAGTAGCGCTTCAGTTGGTCCAAGTTTGTTGGATTGACGAACTCGTTTCCGTCCAAGTCTGTTAGCATTACTGCACCTCCTGAAAGAATTTTCTTCACTAAATATGGCTCAGCCCAATTAGGTTTGAATTTTCCCCTTGGGTCAACTGGTAGCAAAGCTCGAACAGATTTTAGGACTAGGTCGCCCTCTTTGATGTTTCTGGGCCTAACCCTTTTGTTAAAAGCCCGTTGGATCCTTTTCTGATATATCTGAATATTATTCAGAGCTCGGGATCGTCGTTCGTCTAAGAGGACTAGTGAGTCATATCGGGCTTGGACCCAATCTGCTTCAGGTACCTGACTTTCGAGCAGAATCCTAAGGGATGGTACTTCTAGTTCGACTGGTTGGACTGCTTCCATTCCATATGTCAGATAGTATGGAGTTGCTCCGGTTGCAGTTCGAATTGATGTCCGATATCCCCATAAGGCAAAGGGTATCTTGTCGGGCCAGACCCGATAATTCTCAGCCATCTTTTTAAGAATGGTGACAATTGTTTTATTGGCTGCCTCCACCGCTCCATTTGTTTGAGGACAGTAAGGTGATGATGTATGCCTTTGGATCTTGTACTTTTCCAGCAGAGTGGCAGTTTCAGCTTGAAAATGGGTCCCGTGATCGCTGATGAACTCATGCGGAATCCCATATCGGCATATAATTTTGTTTTGGATGAACTTAGCCACGTGTTTGGCATTCAAGATCCGGTATGATTCGGCCTCGACCCATTTAGTGAAATAGTCGATAGCCACTAGGATGAAGCAGTGGCCTCCCGTCCCGGAAGGGTTCACTTTCCCGATTATATCAATTCCCCATGTTGAGAATGGCCATGGTGATGTCATTGTATATAGTAGGGATGAAGGCATATGCTGAACATTAGCGAAAATCTGACAGTTGTGACAATGTTTAACATACAACTGACAGTCAGTTTCCATGCTATTCCAATAGTAACCGAGTCTTGCGATTTTTCGGGCCAACATATGGGCGTTCATGTGTGGTCCGTTTTCGCCATCGTGCACCTCGGCCATAACTCTTTCGGCTCGAGTTTTATCAATGCATAGAAGTAAAGCCCCCTGTGCTGTCTTCTTATATAGTTGTCCATCGTCTGTGCGGATGAACTGGGTTGCCCATCTTCGTAGAGCTTTCTTGGCCCGGTTTTCAGCTCCCGGAGGATATTCCCCTGACGTCAAGTAGGTTAGAATAGCCTGATACCAAGGTTCTGGATCAGTTATTTCGATATCTTGGATAACGTTGACGTATGCCGGCTCGGACCGTCTTTCGACACAAATGGGCATGCTGGTTAGATGTGCTGGGATATTCAGTAAAGATGCTAATTTTGAGAGAGCATCCGCGAACTGGTTTTCTTCCCGAGGCAAATAAATGTACTCTACTTTCTGGAATTGCTTTTCGAGAACCCTTACCCGTGCTTGGTAACCCACGAGATTCGCGTTCCGAGTTTTCCATTTTTGCAGGATTTGATTTATGACTAAAGATGAGTCACCGTGGACCCGGAGGTTTGTTACTCCTAAATCAGTGGCGGCTTGCAGTCCGTGAATGCATGCTTCGTACTCGGCTACGTTATAAGTCACGTCAAAATCTAGCTTGATGGATAACGGGGTATGTTCACCTTGTGGTGAAATTAGTAGAATCCCGACACCAAATCCTCGAAAGTTGGATGCTCCGTTAAAATACAGATCCCATGTGTCGGCGTCGGTATGGAATATGTCTTCGTCTGGGAAGGCCCAAGTGTCGGTGTGATCTTCCTCGGATACCGGACTATCGGCTAGGAACTCTGCTACTACCCGGCCCTTGATGGCTTTTAAAGGTACGAATTTGAGGTCGAACTCGGCTAGCATTAAAGTCCATCTGGATATGCGGCCGTTGAGGATGGGCTTCTCGAACAGATACTTGATTGGATCCATTTTGGATAGCACATGTACCTCGTGACTAAGCATGTAGTGTCGGAGCTTTTTAGTGGCCCATACTAATGCTAGACACGTCTTCTCGAGCATGGTGTATTTGCATTCGTATTCCAAGAACTTCTTACTGATGTAGTAAATGGCTCGTTCTTCAGAATCGACCGTCTGGGCTAGCATAGCGCCCATGGCAGTCTCGGTTGTTGTCAAGTATAGTGATAGAGGCAAACCATGCTGAGGTGGCATTAGCACCGGTGGAGAGGATATAATTTCCTTGATTTTATCGAAAGCCATTTGACATTTGTCGTCCCATAGCGTTTGTTCTCCTATCTTCAGTTTCTTGAAAATGGGTTCACATACCATGGTTAGTTTTGAAATGAACCGGCTTATATATTGGACCTTTCCGAGAAATCCCCTTATTTCCTTTTCGGTTTTAGGTGGTTGCATCTCGGTTATGGCCTTGATCTTTGCTGGGTCTACTTCGATGCCACGCTGACTGACAATGTGGCCCAGTAGCTTGCCCGATGTTACCCCGAAACTGCATTTTTGAGGGTTTAACCTCATGTTGTACTTGCGTAGTCGGGTGAAGAACTTTCTTAGGGCTGCAATGTGCCCGTTTCGGTTCTTGGACTTGACAATCATATCGTCGACGTAGACCTCTACTTCCTTATGCATCATGTCATGCAATAAAGTAGTAGCGGTCCGTTGATAAGTGGCTCCAGCGTTAATAAGCCCAAATGGCATCACGGTATAGCAGTAAGTCCCCCAAGGTGTGATGAAGGTGGTCTTACTCATGTCTTCTTCTGCCATTTTGATCTGATTGTATCCGGCATACCCGTCCATGAATGACAGAAGGGCATGATCGGCCGTGTTATCCACCAGTATGTCGATGTGTGGTAACGGAAAATCGTCTTTTGGGCTGGCCTTATTAAGGTCCCGGAAGTCTACACATACTCGGACTTTGCCATCCTTTTTGGGTACTGGTACTATGTTTGCAACCCAGTCTGGATATTCAGACACTCGAATAAAGCCCGCTTTGAATTGTTTATCAACCTCTTCTTTGACTTTGAGAGACCATTCGGGCCTCATTCTTCGGAGTTTCTGTTTTACCGGCTTGTACCCGTCTTTGATGGGTATTCGGTGTTCAGCTATCTCTCGGTCTATTCCCGGCATGTCCTTGTAGGACCATGCAAAGACGTCTTTGAATTCCTGGAGGAGGTCCGTGAATTGTTGTCTCTCTTCGGGATCTAGAGATAAACCCAACTTAAGCATCTGAGGTTCTAAAGGGGTTCCTACGTTGATGGAATCGGTTTCTTCGATTACAGGATTTCGGGACTCCCTTTGTTCAAGTTGCTCGATTAGATGCGGAGGCAATGGTACCTGTTCGTCGGGTTTCTCAATGTCATTGCAAGTAAGATTTTTGAAAACATTTTGAAAATAAGCCAAGTCATAAGCGGAACGGTTATCGTTATTATTGATAGTAAATTTTGAAAAGAGCTCGAAGAGAGCTGCCATCTGATCGTTGGTCAGAGGCGGGATTGGGAGAGCCCTCGGGACAGACTCCGGGGCTCTCGATGGTGAGGCTAAAGAAGGGAGAGGGGTTACAGACTCGATCCTAGTACTGGACCCTCTAGACTTTGACTCAGACTCCGACTCTGACTCTGACTCGGACTCGGACTCAGATTCAGACTCGATAGCATGCATATCTCCTTCACCAGTAGTTAGCTTGTAGACTCGACCCTGACTGTTGGTCCACTTGGTTGTCTTCCTCCAAGCTCTCTTTCCAGTGTCGGCACCGACTTCCGAGATCAGCTTAGTTGGATCGAACCTGTTGCTGCGAAGGATCAGGCTGACTAGCTCTTGCCTAGGGGTCGGGATGACTTTGTCTTCCCCAAAGAGTAGTCCTAGAATGGGCTCAGTGTTGGTTGGGCCCTCCTTTGATTCGGCCCGGATAAGGGCGAATATGTCATCCGGGATGAAATTGCATTCCCGAGCCAGTTTGGTCCCGGGATATGAGATGGTAGGCCGATAGAGGCCCGTTTGAACAGTTTCGAATACTGGGGTGACAAACGTGACCGCCTTAGTTCGGTTCATGTAGCCGGATGCCATAGTATAGCCTAGACCGGGGTGAGATTGCCCGTTGTTCAGGGTTTCGATGATCCTTCCCGGTGGAAGATATGGCCTTGATGTGACTCCCGGTAGGCAACCTAGGTTCTGTAGCATCGTATAGATGCTAACGGTGAAGTACGGCTGAAAAAGGTATTCTTCTTCGATCATTCCCACAAAGTTGAATCCTCGAGGGTCGGCTGAGCCTGCCGTGTTGCAGCTGGACACAGTTATGGGAGTAGCTTCGAGGGTGATGATCCCGTCCTGTAGAGGTAGTTTGACCTTCCTATGAAGAGTGGAGGACACAGCTTTGACCGCGTGAATCCATGGTCTTCCAAGTAGCAGATTGAAAGATGAAGTAACATCGATCACTTGGAATTCTAACTCCTTCTCGATCGGGCCCGTTATAATGGTTAGTTTAACGGCCCCAGCAACTGATTTTGGGCTCCCATCAAAAGCCTGGATAGTCTTTGCAGTCGGAAGGTAGTCAGCCTCGGTAATGCCGAGGGCCTTGGCTGTCCTTAAAGGAAGGACGTTAACTGCGGACCCGTCATCAATTAGGGTCATCGGGAGATATTTGTTTCGACAAATCACCGTAATGTACAGGGCCAAGTTATGAGTGGTCCCGAATGGTGGAAGGTCGGACTCGGAGAAGGTGATAAGTGGGCCTTCTCCTTTGGGCTTATCTTTGAGGTATGGCAGTATCGTGGCTACCATTTCGGTGGGGGTAACCGATGAGTCGACCTTAATTTCATCAAGGGCCTTAGTGAGTGCCGCTCGATGCTCCTGTGAACTAACCAAAAGCTGCCATATGGTAATATCGGTTCGGACCCTCTTCAATTGTCTGACTAGGGCCGTGTCGGCGTTTGGTTCTTCAGGAGTGAGTTCCGTCCTAGAAGGTTCAGTGACGGTTTCCGGGTTGGCTGTGATGGTGTGTGTACCGGCCAGAGCTTTTGGCTTTAGCCCTCCGGATTTCCTCGATAGTGACGGGGACAGCCTCCCCTTTAGCTAGGTAAACATCATCCTCGTCGTCGTTCCATATCCCGTTGATTTGGGAAATGAAAGGGGAAATGAGATGAGTGCAGTCAACTACCTCTCCAGTAAAAATGGCATGAGTAGCAAGAGGATTGTTTTTGTTGCTTGGCTTGTCACTGGGTAGCGGTATCTTCCCATTTTTGATCAGATCTTGGATAAGATGCTTCAATTTCCAGCATTTCTCCGTGTCATGCCCATTGCCTTGGTGATAATGGCAATAGGCCTGAATGTTGTAGCTTTTGGACCGCTTTTCCACGGGAACTTCCGGAGTTGGGCCTATCGGTTGGATTAGGCCTTTCGAAGATAGCCTTTGTAAGGCATTAGCATAGGTTGTCCCAATGTCAGTGAATACCCGATTTGGAGTATTCTTTTTGGTTGAGGTGTCAAGTGAATTTACCTCGTCGAAGATGCTTCGGGCCGCCGTTGTGGTGGCGGGCTTACTGGAGGAGGAACTGGACCCTTGATACCCTTTGGTAGAGGCCTTAGTAAGGTTCTCTAGCCTTAAATCGTCTTCGATTCTAGTACCCATTTCGGTCAAAGTGGCGAAGTCGGGTATGATAGCGTACCTGAGATGGACTCGGTAAGCAGGGAGGAGGTTTTTGACAAAGGCCTCCACTAGAACCTTTTCGCTGGGCTTGTCGACTAGCTTAACACTTTCGGTCCGCCACCTTTGGAGGTACTTGGTGAAACCCTCCTTAGGCTCTTGGGCCATAACTTCCAGAGTACGCATGGTAGTCTGGATTTCAGCGTTATCTGCGTAGTTCCGTGCGAATTCCATGGCAACATCGTCCCAAGTTTTGAATTTCTTGGGGTCAAGCCTGTAGTACCAGGTTTTTGGGTGTTTTTCCAGAGAGGAAGCAAAGAGATGCTTGAACATGGTCGATTTGACCCCCTTGACAGCCATAAAGTCCTTAAAAGCCCGAATATGAAGTACCGGGTCTTCAGTCCCATCGAACATTGGTAAGCCCGTTAAGTTAAGGTTAGCGGGCAGTTCATCAGTTAAGGGCGAATAGGTACGGGCATTTTCCGTGAGAATGGTATTTCTGGTAGTCGAGTGGACCTGTTCCTGCAACTTTTGGACCGCACCGGCCAGTGCGGCCAAAGGTCCGTCATCTTCGATCGAGGCGTTAGGGGTTCCCTGTTCCACGGCACTAACCCGAGTGAGTATGGCAATCTGGTCCTCCCGCATTTTCCTCAATTGGTCCTGGATCTGGGTCAACGTAGTGGTCAACTCGTCTATGGCTTTTTGCGTCATGGTTCGAGTGAAGGGTGGCCTGTCTGTAAGAGCACCGCGTAATTAGAAACTTGACCCGAATCCTAAGGAAAGTACATCCCGAGCAAGGGAAAAAAGAAGAAGACTAAAAAGACGGTAAATGACTTGGAAAAGGCACCTAGACGGGTGACTTGTGAAGAGGTGGGCCTTCCTCAGGATCCAACGCTGTGGGTTGGGCCCTGTCCAAAGGAAGGTTCACGTGAGACATTCCCAGACTTTTAGACTCGATTGTGTAAATGGGTCGACCCTTGTAGGAGTATGTCCTACGTAGGTGGGCCTTGCCTTAGTAGAATAAGGCGGACTAGGATGGGGGGGAAATCCGTGATGTAAGATCGACGGAGTTTCAACGCTAGAGACTTCAACGACT
Organism: Agrostemma githago; assembly: GCA_958450325.1. Lineage (NCBI taxonomy): Eukaryota > Viridiplantae > Streptophyta > Magnoliopsida > Caryophyllales > Caryophyllaceae > Agrostemma > Agrostemma githago. The sequence goes on along the minus strand of OY288249.1, from coordinate 55,399,208 downwards.
TATGACACGACCCGACACTGCTAAATACGGGGAGTCTAAGAAGAGGAAGTTTTAAAATATGAATTTTTGAAAAGCCCGAAATGAATCGGGTGGAGAAATCCGGTCCTTTTTCGAAAAAAGAAAAGGAGTGGGCCGGATGTCGGGTTTTGAAAGTTTCGAAAATATTTTCGAGTTTTGAATTGGGCATAATACCGGCTAGAAAAAGGCTATTTTGAGTAAAATCATAAGTCCTAAGTTCGGTATATGACCCGGGTTTTGAAATTGGATATTTTGAAAAGAGGATGCAAATTTTTGAAAAGATGACGGTTTTGAAAAGATGTGGATCAAGTAGCACGTAGTCATGGAAACAGTATAACGACGCCATGTATGCTCTTAATCTAAGTCTCGGTCAGTCTATAAGGGTCTATACCAGTGTACACAGCCTATCAAGAATCGGGGCGGACTCCCTAACTCGAGTTGAGATTAGGACATGCCGTAAAACCCATATGAATCGGCTAATGGACACCTTTGACATAACCAGTTTGGACTATATCAACGGTATAGTGGGACGTCGGTCACGAGTACCGGCCCGGGAAAATGGGGTTTATGCATGAACCGTAAAACTAAAACGCGCATTGTCCTAGTCAAACGATTTCTATTCGAGTCTCACCCTGAGGACACTGAACGTTATTAACTCATCAGAAAATCCCCAGCGGAGTCGCCAAATTGTGGACATGACATAGGTCCACCCCGACGCGGCCACGCGCGGGTTTGGGGAGGCGAATGAATCTCCATGAGATGGTCAAATGGAAATTTAAATCGAAGTCGGAGTCGCCACCGAATTTTATGGTTATTCGGAACCGTTCGAGCCCACTCTATGTCGTAGTGGGCCGTGTACAAAATACGGCCCATTTCCGATGTCAGAGTTTATTGGGCTCGTCCCTTTTGCATATCGATATAGATGCCGACTGGAGCGGTTAATCGTATATTGAATGACTCTCGTTGTCAATGGTTTCGGACATCCGGAAACCACGGTTCTGAGTAAGGGGTGAGGGTACGTGTTGGGAAGTTCACTAAGAACACCCAACCCCGCCCGCACATTAGCGGCCTCTACTAGGATATCGAATGACGTTTTAATGCGCGCGTTAGTAATACGATGAATGAAATGCAAACATTGTTTTCCTAAGCATGTGAGGAATTGAATGGGTTGCTAAGTCGGTTTAATGCATGAAAAATCTAACGTCAAAGTTGAATTTAGCATGTGAGATTCGTTTTAGTATAATAAAACAAATGAAATAAAAAGAATGAATTTGCTACAAAAGATAAACAAACGAGTTAGTATCGATTTGTAAATAATAATAACAAGAAATAAATATGCGAAATCGAGAAGAATCGAAATCTGAAAAATATTGTTGAAAAGACGTTGTTTTGTATAAAAAACGATGTTCGAAAAAATAAAAATAATAAATAATAAAAAAAAGACGGAAAAAGGACACCGCAAGCAGCCGGCCGCGCGGCTCGTCCGGGACGCCGGCGGGTCGCGTGGCTGACTGTTTCGGTGTCGGTTTTCGAAAACTCGATGTTCGTATTAAGTCGCATATGAATATTGCATGATTCGTACTCGACTTAATATTTTCGATATTCTTTATATTCGATAGTTGACTACGAAATCAATATCTAATACTTAGAATAGTTTTAGAAAAGATGTAAATTTTAGAAATCGTTCGAAGAATAAATAATAAAACGAACGAAAAGGTTAAAAAAACAGTCCGGGTTTCAGGCTCGTGCGCGAGTCGCTCGGGCGTGGCGCGACTCGCGTACGGGTCTGTCCGGTTTTTATTTTTGTTCGAAAATTGTTAGTTTGATAAATCGCGTACAAATTATGAATTAACTTGTATTCGATCCATGTTTTCGATATTCGTCGTACCCGATATTCGATTATGAAATCGATATCGGATACTTAGAATGAGTTTAAAAAAGTTTTGTAAAATAGTTTGTTTCGAACGAGAAAAGAAAAGAATTTTTGAACGAAGAAAAGAAAAAAAGATGTAACGATTTTTAGTATCGTCGAAATCTTAATATAATTCTTTTCGATATAATATTCGATTATGGAAAAATCGATATCATATTTTTCAGAATATATGTTATGAAAATAGTTTTTCGTTAATAACGATATTAGGAAAATTAAAAAAAAAATCGACTCTAGACCCATAAAAAACGAAACGGACGATGAGGAGAAAAGGAGAGAAAAGAAGAAATCGGGTTTGATTACACCCTCAACCTACATGCTCTTGTTGACTCGGATCGGGACTCGTCGGAATGTGGCTAGGCACGGGAGTGTCGAGGCAACGTCGGTTGGGCTAGGGTGGTACGGTTAAGACGGGTGAAGGTTTCGGGTATTTGGGCCGGTTTTCCTTCGGGTTTTGGATATAATATCGGTTTCTCGATGCTAAGGAATTACGTGTGTCGGGATGATAGAGAGCTATTGCTGAAAAATCGTGTGTGTGTGTGTGAATTGTATTTTTTCCGGTCCTTAAAGTGTTGGATGGGAGGTCCTATTTATAGGAAGTTTCCGACCTTGGTTTAGGAGAGTTTGAATACCGCTTAGGATAGGAAACGAGGGAATTTGAGGGAAATAAGAATTCCGCTTTCTTGTGGAGGAAGAAAGGCATCTCGGCTGTTTTGCTCTTGTTTTGGCCGAGTGTTTTACACTCGGTCAGGTGTTCGAATCGGTTTTTGAATAGGATTCCTGTTTGAGCTAGAATTACCGCTTGGGTAAGAAGCTGAGGAGAACGAGAATTCCGTTTTCTTGTAAGAGAAGAAAAGAGGAAAACCGGCTGACTTGTACTACTTGGCCGAGTGGTTGCACTCGGTTGAGTGTCTGAGTCGGTTCTCGGATAGGATTCCTACTCGGGATCGAATTCTACCTTAAACGGAATTGTTTATTATTTTTGTATGGCTGATTTTGTAGAGTTGGAGTCCGAACAGGACGTGTGGGATGTCACGGTCAGCCTACGAGTTTCGGGAAATATCTTTGACCGGGTTTTGACTCGGTCGCTAAAAGACGGTTTTACCCCTGGTGGCGGATTCGACCCAAATTAGTGTTATTTGACTCGAAACGACCCACTGGGCCTGAATTTGAGGTTGGTTTGGTGATATTTGTACTCCTTAAAATGCCTAGGCCAAATGTCCATCATTTCGAGCCCATTTCCGAGTACGTTAAAGCACGTTAGCGTCCGATCATCATCGGGTGTTTGTCGGGAACTACTATAGACACCTGGCGGTCAAAATGTGGGTGTCTACACTCGTATATATAGGTAGTTCTCATTTTTAGATAAACGTATTTTTCTCCTAAATATCTCTTAAAATTATCGAGTAAACAATACTCATATGAAAGCAATTTTCACGAGGGATCTAAGGATATACAGTAACTTTTATAAAAAAAATCGAAGTACTGTGGACATGACATAGGTCCACCCCGACGCGGCCACGCGCGGGTTTGGGGAGGCGAATGAATCTCCATATGAGATGGTCAAATTGAAATTTAAATCGAAGTAGGGTCGCCACCGAACTTTGTGGGAGTTCGAGCCCGTTCGAACCCACTCTATGTCGTAGTGGGCCGTGTACAAAATACGGCTCATTTCCGATGTCAGAGTTTATTGGGTTCGTCCCTCAGCATTTGATACCGATACCGACTTTGTCGAATATCGTGTATTGAATGACTCTCGTTGCCAATGGATTCGGACATCCGGAAACCATGGTTCTGAGTAAGGGGTGAGGGTACGTGTTGGGAAGTTCACTGAGAACACCCAACCCTGCCCGCACTTAGCGGCCTTTACTAAGATATCATTCGTTTTTGGTGCTTGTATGAACGATAAATGTGTGTCGAGGTTGATGAATAATTCTAGATTAATTCTGAGTTTTCGATGAATGATGATGATGGGTGATTTGTGTATGTCGTGAGGGTCCTATTTATAGGAGCAGAGGTTTAGGAGAGGTACCTTGTTTGAACAACAAGAAACACCGGTTTGGATAAGAAACGTAAGAGGTTGAAGGGAACGAGAACTCGATTTCTTGGTGAAGAAGGCAAAGAACTCGGCTGGTTGGTGGGGTGTTTCGGCTGTTTGGGATGCCTTAGTCGAGTATTTGAGCTTGGTTTGTGAACTGTTTTGGTTTTCGGATAGAATTCCACTCGAGATCAAATTCTACCTTTAACGGAATTGTTTAATATTTTCGAAGTTGATTTTTGTAGCAGTTGGAGTCCAAACCGGACACGTGAGGTGTCACAGTTGGTCCGTGAGTCTCGGAAAAAATCTTTGACCGGGTTTTGACTCGGTCGCTAAAAGACGGTTTTGCCCCTGGTATCGGATTCGACCCAAATTAGTCTTATTTGACTCAAAACGACCCACTGGGCCTGGATTTGAGGTTGGTTTTGTAAGATTTGTACTCCGTAATAAGCCTAAACCAAATGTCCATGGTTACGAGCCCATATCCGAGTCCATCAAAGCACGTTTACGTCCAATCATCATCGGGTGTTTGGCGGGAACTATTATAGACACCTGGCGGTCAAAATGTGGGTGTCTACAGAGCCCCCATTCTGACTGAGGCTTGGACAAGGCAAAAGTCAGAGTAGCTACCAGGTCAATCAAGGATTAAAACCTGGCTTACTTCCTATCGGGTCGTTTATAGTCCATTAGACCTGCGTGAAGGGCTCGTTAGCCATAAGATAGAAATCATACCTGGGTTGATGTTGATAATGTCGCGGGAGCTGCCTTGGAAGCTATGGGTATACCTGTTTACAGGTATATCCTGTCTTAGAATTGCGCGGGAGCTTGCCTTGGAAGCTATGAGTATATCTGTTTACAGATATATCCTGATTCTTCAGTAGAAAATGTCGCTTGAGCTTTCCACCGGGGAACTTTTCTTAGAATTTCTCGGGAGTCTTGGGTGTACCTGTATGCTGACACAATTTGTACGTAACATTTAGGTGAAACACCGACTCATGCTGGGGAAGAAATGATTTTTTTTCGAAAATTTTGAAAAGAAAAAACGTTGAATTTTTTTTGAAAAGTTTGGAAATAAGGATGCTTGGGATGACTTTGATTATTAATCGGATTCTGACACGGATTCCTAAAATTCCCCGGTTAGGCCTGTATGCCTAGATGAAGTGGGGGATGCGATAAAAATTCCTATTCCTGTGGTGTTTAGGAAAGGGGTTTTCTCTATTATAAATAGAGGGTTCTGGCTCTTTATTTTCATATTCCAATCCAGATCTTTTCTTTCTATCTGAAAATCTCTTAGACAAAGAAACTATTTTTGCAAATGGGTATTGATCATTTGACCGCGATGCTTCAGGCATGGGCTCAAGATTTTCGAGATGCAGATAAAGTACAGCTAACTCAAATGGGAATTGTGGTTTTATTCCCACTTCAGCGAGTTAGGGTAGATTCGCACTTTCTCGATGCTTGTTTGTCCTTTTGGGATACTACTCACCATGTTTTCGCATTTTCTCGAGGAGAAATATGTCCCCTTCCCGAAGAAATTGCAGCTGTAGGCAGCTGGTGTCCCAATGCTCGTCCTGCCATTCCCCCATTTTATCCTGACCCAAGGAGGAGATTAAGGGATTTTCTAGGTCTGTCGCATGCTGAGACAGCCCGTATGGTAAAGGGAGATTCAGTTTCCCTATTTGACCTGGCTGACAAATTTATGAATCCAGTTGGTGCAAGAATTACTTCTACCCATAGGCATAGGGCTTTCGCCTTTTGTATGTTGCATCGATATTCCTTTGAAGGTCGGATGGATGCTGACTCGTGTTTGGGTGAAATCAGGCTGATTAGCATAGTTGACCAAATGGAGATAGGTCACAGCCCGGCTTGGCTGATAACCGGGGAGATTATTATGGGCCTTGATGCTAGAAGACTGGACTCGGATCGACAATTGACCGGGAGCATCCGTCTTCTGCAGGTATTCAACCGTTTTTCCCTTTTTTCTTTTTCCAAAAAATTGCCCGATTTTTCGAAAAATTTTCGAAATTTCCAATTTTTCGAAATTTTTTTGATTTTCCCGAAATTTTGATTTTTCCGAAAAATTGATTTTTTTTTTTGAAGTTTTTGAAAATTCGAATTTTTCGATTTTTCGAAAGTTTTTGACTTTTCGAAAATTTTTGCAGATCTGGTTATCCGAGCGTCTGTCAATCATAGAGCCCCCGGTGAACATATCCAGATATCGCAGCTGTCAGATTGGCTCAAGGTCCCGACGAATAAGCTCGAGTCATCATATAAATCGGAAATATTGGGATGAAGAGCTAACATTCCATGGTGGGCCTTTGATTAGATGGAATGTCATCTGGTGGTTCCTTTCAAGACTGACAGGATTAGCTAAGAGGGACAAGGCCCATTATCTGGTGATCTTGTCTTTGGACTGGACCGTCCATATTTACCCGGATCGTATTCTGAGACAGTTCGGTTCGTTTCAGCAGATCCCCGAGACTGAGGCAATCATTAGCGTTTTGCTCCAATTGACGGACGCTATGTGTGACACATGGCTTCAACGCTGGTTTACCCGTGTCATATGGACTATACCTCGCCCTTGTCAAACCACTTGGGTTTCTGAATCATACCGAAAATGGACTTCTCAAGAATCCCAGGAGACCCGTAAAACTTTGAAGACTGACGAGGCTTTTGACTTGGCCCGTCGAGAATCGGTAAAAGACAATAGGTGGTTTTTTGATAAAAAGGAAATTCCAACTACTTTTGTCGAGCCGGAGTCGGGCTCTAAGTCAAAAACTAAGACTCGAGTTAATGAGACCGGTGCTAGTGACTTGGAGAGAAGGCTCGGACCGAAGCTAGCGGTCGAGATAGGCTAGGTCCGCGCGACAGGTTACCCGAGAGGGTGAGGGCCCGCCTAGGACCGAATGAGGTGACCGGGGAATCAAGTTTGAAGAAACGCGCCCGGGTCAAGGAGGTTCCCTTGGTGATTAAGCAGCGTTCACCTCCACGTCGACGTCGGTGGACGGAAAAGGAAGCTAAGGACAAAGGAAAGGGAAAAATGCCCTAGTTTTTTATTATTTAAGTATTAGTATTATTTATTGTGTGCTGGATTTTTTTTTGATTTTTTTGTAACTTTCCGAATTTGTCGAATTTTTTTTTTTTTTGAAAATAAATAAAAGAAATTTATTAAAAACCGTTCTTGTTTTCTTTTCTCGATTGCAGTGGTTGTGCCCTTTTGAGGGGATGCCTACGTATCCACAATAAATGGAATCAAACCAAACGTAGTTCAGACTTAATTTGATTTGCAATTTCGAAATACATCCAGACTATTGGTTCAAGATGCCTGTAACAGTAGAATAAGTAATTCTAGCCTTTGACTTGTCTTTAAAAGTTTATGTTTGAAAAGATTTTTTTTATAAACTTTTGCAAATGACATTGAGAGAGGCGGGTTAAGGGTAGTAGCGCTTCAGCTGGTCCAGGTTAGTTGGGTTGACAAACTCATTCCCGTCCAGATCCGTTAGCGTTACTGCTCCACCTGATAGAATTTTCTTTACCAGATATGGCCCAACCCAGTTAGGTTTGAACTTTCCCCTTGGGTCTACCGGTAATAAAGCTCGAACAGATTTGAGAACCAAATCTCCTTCTTTGATGTTTCTGGGCCTTACCCTTTTGTTGAAAGCCCGTTGGATTCTCTTCTGATAGATTTGTATATTATTGAGGGCACGAGATCGTCGTTCGTCTAAAAGGACAAGCGAGTCATATCGTGCTCGAACCCAATCAGCTTCGGGTACTTGACTCTCGAGTAAGATTCTGAGTGACGGTACCTCTAACTCAACAGGTTGGAGTGCTTCCATCCCGTATGTAAGGTAATACGGTGTTACCCCGGTCGCAGTACGAATCGAGGTCCGATATCCCCAAAGTGCAAATGGTATTTTGTCGGGCCAATCCCGGTAATTGTCAGCCATCTTTTTTAGTATGGTGACAATTGTTTTATTAGCCGCTTCTACCGCTCCATTGGTTTGGGGTGAGTAGGGTGAAGATGTATGCCTTTGAATTTTGTATTTGGTTAATAATGCTGCCGTCTCGGCTTGAAAATGGGTCCCGTGGTCACTGATGAATTCATGAGGGATCCCATACCGGCATATTATCTTATTTTGAATAAACTTGGCGACATGCTTGGCATTGAGAATACGGTAGGATTCAGCTTCGACCCATTTGGTGAAATAGTCGATTGCTACCAAAATGAAGCAGTGTCCTCTGGTTCCCGAGGGGTTTATTTTCCCAATTATGTCGATTCCCCATGTTGAAAATGGCCAGGGTGACGTCATGGTATACAGCAGGGATGGTGGCATATGTTGTACATTGGCAAAAATTTGACAATTATGGCAATGTCTAACATACAGCTGGCAGTCGGTTTCCATGCTATTCCAGTAGTATCCGAGTCTCATGATTTTCCGGACTAACATCTGGGCATTCATGTGTGGACCGCATTCGCCATCATGTACCTCAGCCATAACTTTTTCGGCGTTGGTTTTATCGACACATCGGAGGACAGCCCCCTGTGCTGTCTTTTTGTAGAGTTGCCCATCGTCGGTGCGGATGAATTGGGTTGCCAGTCTTCGCAAGGCCTTTCTAGCTCGGTTGTTAGCTCTGGGCGGATATTCTCCGGTTGTCAGGTATGTCAATATGGCTTGATACCATGGCTCAGGATCGGGTATCTCGATATCTTCGATGTCGTGGATGTACGCTGGCTCGGATCGTCTTTCGACACAGATCGGCATGCTGGTCACATGATCGGGAATGTTTAGTAAAGATGCGAGTTTTGAGAGTGCATCTGTGAACTGATTTTCTTCCCGAGGTAGGTATATATATTCTACTTTCTGGAATTGCTTCTCGAGATCCCTTAATCGTGCCTGGTAGGCCACGAGATTAGCCTTTCGAGTCTTCCATTTTTGGAGTGCTTGATTAATGACCAAAGATGAATCACCGTGTACTCGGAGGTTTGTGACCCCTAAGTCGGTGGCGGCTTGTAGCCCGTGGATACATGCTTCATACTCAGCGGCGTTATTAGTGACATCGAAGTCTAATTTGATGGATACGGGAGTATGTTCCCCTCTTGGCGAGATTAGGAGAACCCCGACTCCAAATCCTCGGAAATTGGATGCCCCGTCAAAGTATAAGTCCCATGTTTCGGCGTCAGTGTGGAAAATGTCTTCATCTGGGAAGGACCAAGTGTCAGTGTGTCCTTCTTCGGTTATGGGACTGTCAGCGAGAAATTCGGCTACTATTCGTCCTTTGATGGCTTTTAATGGTACGAACTTTAGATCGAACTCTGCCAACATTAGGGTCCATCTCGATATCCTGCCATTGAGGATGGGCTTTTCGAAAAGATACTTGATTGGATCCATTCTGGATAGTACTTGTACCTCGTAACTAAGCATGTAATGTCGGAGTTTCTTGGTAGCCCAGACCAAAGCTAAGCATGTCTTTTCGAGCATGGTGTATTTACACTCGTACTCTAGAAATTTCTTACTGATGTAGTATATAGGTCGTTCTTCGGAATTGACCGTTTGAGCCAGCATAGCCCCCATGGCTGTCTCTGTCGTGGTTAGGTATAGTGACAAAGGCAAACCGTGCTGAGGTGGCATCAGGACCGGTGGTGAAGACAAAATTTCTTTGATTCTATCAAAGGCTGCTTGGCATTTGTCGTCCCATAGTAACTGTTCCCCTATTTTCAGCTTCTTGAAGATCGGTTCACACACCATGGTTAGCTTTGAAATGAACCTGCTGATGTATTGGACTTTTCCGAGAAACCCTCTTATCTCCTTTTCGGTTTTAGGGGGCTGCATCTCGGTGATGGCCTTGATTTTGGCTGGATCGACTTCGATACCACGTTGGCTAACGATATGACCCAGTAATTTGCCAGATGTTACCCCGAAACTGCATTTCTGAGGGTTTAGCCTCATGTTGTATTTGCGTAATCGGGTGAAGAATTTTCTCAGGGCAGTGATGTGACCGTCCCTGTTTTTAGATTTAACGATCATGTCGTCCACGTAAACTTCCACTTCTTTATGCATCATGTCATGTAATAAAGTTGTGGCGGTTCGTTGATAGGTGGCCCCGGCATTGATGAGACCAAATGGCATAACAGTATAGCAATAACTACCCCAAGGTGTAATGAACGTGGTCTTATCCATATCTTCTTATCCCATTTTTATCTGGTTATACCCCGCATACCCGTCCATAAATGATAGAAGGGCATGATTAGCTGTGTTATCCACCAGTATATCGATGTGTGGTAACGGGAAATCGTCTTTCGGGCTCGCCTTGTTAAGATCCCGAAAGTCTACACAGACACGAACCTTTCCATCCTTTTTAGGGACTCGTACAATGTTTGCAACCCAATTTGGATACTCGGAGACTCGTATGAACCCATTCTTGAATTGTTTGTCGACCTCTTCCTTGACTTTGAGGGACCATTCGGGCCTCATGCGTCGGAGTTTTTGTTTAACCGGCTTGAACCCTTCCTTGATCGGTATATGGTGCTCGGCTATTTCGCGATCAATCCCCGGCATGTCCTTGTAGGACCATGCGAAGACGTCTTTGAAATATTGAAGGAGAACTATGAATTGTTGTTTCTCCTCGGGATCTAAGGATAATCCTATCTTAAGCATCTGAGGTTCTAAGGTTGTTCCCACGTTGATGGATTCGGTTTCTTCGATTACCGGATTGCGGGATTCCCTTTGCTCTAGCTGCTCGATCAGATGTGGAGGCAAGGATACCTGTTCGTCGGGTTTCTCAATGTCATTGCACAAAATATTTTTGGAATTGAGAAAGTTTTGAAAATGAGACAAGTCGTAAGCAGAACGGTTGTTATTATTGATCATGAATTGAGAAAATAGCTCGAAAAGAGCTGCCATCTGATCACTAGTCAGTGGCGGGATAGGTAGGATGCCCGGGACAGACCCCGAGGCACCAGGAGTGGCTAAAGGGAGAGGGGGAGTTACAGGACTAACCCTAGCACCGGACTCACTAGACTCAATCTTAGACTCTGACTCGGACTCCGACTCGGACTCAGACTCAGATTCTGGCATTTCTCCTTCTCCTGTGATCAGCTTATAAGTTCTTCCTTGGCTGTCAGTCCATTTGACAGTCTTCCTCCAGGCTCTGCTTCCGGTCCCGGACCCGACCTCCGAGATCAGCTTAGATGGATCAAAGGTGCGGCTACGGAGAATGAGACTGACCAACTCTTCCTTCGGTGTTGGGGCCGTGAGTTCCTCTCCGAAAAGTAGCCCTAGCGCGGGCTCAGCATTCTTAGCATCTTCGGACTGGATAAGAGCAAAGATGTCATCCGGTATGTAGTTGCAATCCTGGACCAAGTGGGTCCCAGAGTGCGTGGTGATGGGCCGGTATAGGCCCGTTTGGACTGGTCCAAATACTGGAGTAACAAAAGTGACATTGTTAGTCCTTGCTTGGGTCATATTTTCTGGGGTTATGGTATAACCCAGACCAGTTTGAGTCCTCCCGTTATCTAGGACTTCGAGGATTTTCCCTGCGGGGAGATCGGGCCTTGATGTAGCCCCCGGCAGATAGCCCAGATTCTGCAACATCCGGTCAATGCTAACCGTGAAGTAGGGTCGAAAAAGATACTCTTCTTCGATGACCCCTAGGAAGTCGAATCCCCAAAGATCGGTGCGGCCCGAGGTGTTGCAGTTAGCCACCGTCATAGGTGTGGCTTCTAGAGTGATGACGGTGTCGCGCAAAGGTAGCTTGATTTTCCGATGTAAGGTGGAGGATACAGCCCTGGTTGCGTGGATCCAAGGTCTTCCTAAAAGAAGGTTAAAGGAAGAAGTCACGTCGATCACTTGTAATTTCAGCTCCTTCTCTATCGGGCCTTTTATGATAGTAAGTTTTGTGGCTCCGGCTAATGACTTTGGACTTCCGTCGAAAGCCTGAATGGTTTGAGCTGTGGGAATGTAGTCGGTCTCGGTAATGCCGAGGGCTTTGGCGGTCCTCAAGGGGAGGACGTTGACTGCTGACCTGTCGTCAATTAGGGTCATGGGTAGGTACTTTCCACGACAGACGACCGTGATGTAGAGGGCCATGTTGTGGGCTGGCCCAAATGGTGGTAGATCAGCATTGGAGAAGGTAATCAGTGGGCCTTCCTCTTTGGATTTCTCCTTTAGGTGGGGCAGAACCGTGGCTACCATTTCAGCTGGAGTAGCCATAGAGTCGATTTTGACCTGATCGAGGGCCTTAGTGAGTGCCTCTCGATGTTCCTGGGAGCTAACTAGGAGTTGCCATATAGAGAGGTCAACTCGAGTCCTGTTCAGCTGCTTTACAAGAGCCTTTTCAGTAGTCGGCTCTTCTGGGACGGGCTCCACCCTAAGTGGCTCGGTGATGATGAGGGCTTGACTATTGGCTAAGACCTTGGACTTAACCTTCTGAATCTCCTCGGGCGTGATGGGGACAGCTTCTCCTTTGGTGAGGTAGATGTCGTCTTCGTCGTCGCACCAGATCCCGTTTATTTGCGGGACAAATGGAGAAATGAGGTGTGAGCAATCCATTATTTCCCCGGAGAAGATGGCGTGAGTGGCCAACGGGTTATCTTTGTTGTTGGGTTTGCTCCCGGGCAAAGGGATCTTCCCGCATTCGATGAGATCTTGGATAAGGTGCTTTAGCTTCCAACATTTCTCTGTATCGTGTCCCTTACCACGATGGTACTGACAGTAGACCTGGAGGTTGTAGGCCTTGGAGCGACGCTCGACCGGGAGATCAGGCGTTGGGCCTATCGGGGTGATCAGGCCTTTTGATGAAAGCCTCTGCAGGGCATTTTCATAGGTGGTGCCTATGTCGGTGAATACCCGGGGGGTGGTATTCTTCTGGGACGAGGTATCAAGTGCGTTTACCTCATCAAAAATGCTACGAGTGGCAGCAGTAGATGTGGGCTTGCTTGTTGATGAGCTGGCCCCTTGGTATCCCTTGGCGGAGGCCTTAGTGCGGCTTTCCAACCTTAAATCATCTTCAATTCTCGTTCCCATCTCAGTTAGGACCGCGAAGCTAGGTATGATGGCGTACCGGAGATGGACCCGGTAAGCAGGAAGGAGGTTCTTGACGAAGGCTTCAACTAGCACTTTTTCACTGGGCTTATCGACCAGTTTGACGCTTTCAGCCCTCCAGCATTGAAGGTATTTCGTGAATCCTTCCTTAGGTTCCTGGGCCATTACTTCCAGGGTGCGCATAGTGATCTGGATTTCCGTGTTGTCGGCGTAGTTCCGAGCGAATTCCGTTGCCACGTCATCCCAAGTTTTGTATTTCTTGGAATCGAGCCGGTAGTACCGGGCCCTTGGGTGCTTCTCGAGAGAAGAAGCGAACAGGTGCTTGAACATGTTGGACTTAACCCCCTTAAGGGCCATGAAATCCTTGAAGGCCCGGATATGGTGGACCGGGTCTTCAGTACACTCGAACATTGGCAGGCCCGTCAGATTAAGATTGGCGGGTAGTTCGTCGGTCAGTGGTGTGTAGATCCGAGCATTCTCCGTGTGGATGGAGTTTTGGGTCGACAGATGGACCTGTTCCTGCAGTTTGTGGACTGCGCTGGACAATTCAGCTAAAGGTCCAGTAGTATCGACACTGCCGCTGGGAGTTCCCTGCTCCACGGCACTTACCCGGGTAAGGATGGCGATCTGGTCCCCTCTCATCGACGTGATCATGTTTTCCAGCTTGGTCAATGAGGCCCTCAATTCGTCTATGGCTTGTTGCGTCATGGCTCGGGTGTGGGGTGGCCTGTCTGTAAGGGCACCGCGTAATCAGTAACTGACCCAGATCTTAGAATCAAAAAGTACATCCCGAGCAAGGAAAAGACTAGACGAGAAAAAAAGACCGAAAACCGACTTCTAGACGGATGACCCGTGGACAGTGGGTCTTCCTTAGGATTTGGCAAAGTGGGCCTAGTCCCGTTCGAAAAAAGGTTCATGTGAGAATTCCCCAGACTTTGGACTCGAATGTGTAAACGGGCTTCCCTTTGCAGGAGTTTGTCCTACGAAGGTGGGCCGTGCCTTGACAAATAAGGCGGACTGGGATAGGGAGGAAATCCGTGATGTAAGATCGACGGAGTTTCGACGCTATAGATTCTAACCACTTATGACAAGACCCGACACTGCTAAATACGGGAAGTCCTAAGAAGAAGAAAGTTTTGAAAAGGGAATTTTGGATTTGAAAACCGAGCAAGGTCGGATTGGAAGGCCCGATTTTTTTTGAAAAAATCGAGAAAAAGGTTATCGGGCCGAGATTTTGAATTTTTTTTGGAAAGTTTGGACAGCATACCGGCTAAAAATAGGCTATTTTGAGTCAAAATCATAAGTCCTAAATTCGGTAGCTTTCCAGGTTTTGAAAAATAGATGGGTTTGAAAAGATGCAAGTTTTTTTAAAATGACGGTTTTTGAAAAAGACCAAAGAAGATCAAGTAACATGTAGTCACGGAAACAGTATAATGACACCATGTATGCTCTTAGTCTAAGTCTCGGTCGGTCGAATAGGGTCTATACCAACGACGATAGCATTCTCGCAAATCAGGACGGTCCTCCTAAGCCGAGTTGGTCTTAGAATCTGCCGTAAAACCCATGCGAGTTCCGCCATCGAAGTCTTTAGTGCACCCATTTAGGAATGCACCGTGGTATAGTGGGACGTCGGTCACAAGTAACCGGCCCGGGAAAAATATGGGTTATGCATGAACCATTGAACTAAAACGTGTACATTACTAATCGAACGATTTCTTTTCGAGTCTCACCCTGAGGATGCCAATGGTAAGTGACACATCAGTTGATCCCCAGCGGAGTCGCCAAATTGTGGACATGACATAGGTCCACCCCGACGCGGCCACGCCGGGTTTGGGGAGGCGAATGAATCTCCATATGAGATGGTCAAATTGAAATTTAAATCGAAGTAGGAGTCGCCACCGAACTTTGTGGGAGTTCGAGCCCGTTCGAACCCACTCTATGTCGTAGTGGGCCGTGTACAAAATACGGCCCATTTCCGATGTCAGAGTTTATTGGGTTCGTCCCTCAGCATTTGATACCGATACCGACTTTGTCGAATATCGTGTATTGAATGACTCTCGTTGCCAATGGATTCGGACATCCGGAAACCATGGTTCTGAGTAAGGGGTGAGGGTACGTGTTGGGAAGTTCACTGAGAACACCCAACCCTGTCCGCACTTAGCGGCCTTTACTAAGATATCATTCGTTTTTGGTGCTTGTATGAACGATAAATGTGTGTCGAGGTTGATGAATAATTCTAGATTAATTCTGAGTTTTCGATGAATGATGATGATGGGTGATTTGTGTATGTCGTGAGGGTCCTATTTATAGGAGCAGAGGTTTAGGAGAGGTACCTTGTTTGAACAACAAGAAACACCGCACTGGTTTGGATAAGAAACGTAAGAGGTTGAAGGGAATGAGAACTCGCTTTCTTAGTGAAGAAGGCAAAGAACTCGGCTGGTTGGTGGGGTGTTTCGGCTGTTTGGGATGCCTTAGTCGAGTATTTGAGCTTGGTTTGTGAACTGTTTCGGTTTTCGGATAGAATTCCACTCGAGATTAAATTCTACCTTTAACGGAATTGTTTAATATTTTCGAAGTTGATTTTTGTAGCAGTTGGAGTCCAAACCGGACACGTGAAGTGTCACGGTTGGTCCGTGAGTCTCGGGAAATATCTTTGACCGGGTTTTGACTCAGTCGCTAAAAGACGGTTTTGCCCCTGGTGTCGGATTCAACCCAAATTAGTCTTATTTGACTCGAAACGACCCACTGGGCCTGGATTTGAGGTTGGTTTTGTAAGATTTGTACTCCGTAATAAGCCTAAACCAAATGTCCATGGTTACGAGCCCATATCCGAGTCCATCAAAGCACGTTTACGTCCAATCATCATCGGGTGTTTGGCGGGAACTATTATAGACACCTGGCGGTCAAAATGTGGGTGTCTACAAGTACGTTTTTATATAACTGAAAGTTAAAGACTTATCTCGTTAGATTAAAACTACTACCTTCTTTAAAAAAAACATATCTAAGTTCCTAACATGAGTATTATGTTTACTTATGGTTTTTATAAGCAAAGAAAACAACCAAAATAATGGACTCATATACTCCCTATGTTCGAGTCCAAGCTTCCATTTTGCTTTTTCACGTTTGTCAACGCGCATTTTGCATCGTTAATATCTTTCATAACATATTAGTAAAAATTATGAAAATTGAATATTAATAATGTATTTTTAAAGACGAATCAAACCAGATTTCACATGAATATATTTTCTCTAATAGATTGTCGTGAATATCGAAAGTTCTCATTAATTGTGAATAACGTCAAAAAGAGAAAAGGGAAGCTTGGACTTGAACGGGGGAGTAGTATTATAGTACTCGTATAATACACTTGCAAGTGTTATTTTGAGTGTCGTTTTCATATTATATACGGAGTAGAAAGTACAGAGCTTACAACCGTATATACTAGAACGTAGGAAGAGAATCTGAACTACTCAATGTTGCTTCATCAACTCCATTTCAAGTGTACAAAAAGCAAAAGCAAGCAATGACCCACCTCACCTCACTACATACAACATACTCCACATTGTTGCAATACTAATTCTTGCAAACTTATGACGGATCAAATATCTCGTCTACATAGTTAGATAAATAAAGACAAACATTTAGGTACTACTCCTAATATGGAGTACATTTTGCTTTTATCCAATGGATGATATTTAAACTTGGCACAGATTTATGATGCATATTCAGGTTCTAAGCTAAGGGAAAACTTCTCTTGTTGTAAATCCCCAAATTCTATGATATTTTTCTCTTTATTAGATGATGTGACTTTTATCGTTACACTATTCATCAGTGTATGTACGTAAAACATTAAACTCCTACTAGGAGTAGTATATATAGTGTTACTCTTAATAATATTACAGTATCTAAGAGCGAGAGAACATATATACATATATCCATTATTATCACTCAAAAAACAAACATTCTTCCTCCCTCCCTCCCTCCCTCCCTCCCTCCCTCATATTTAATTTAACACAGCAAATACATTATTACTCCGTATTTGATTGATGGACAATAATAATAAGCTGGGAAGTTTGTGTCACTTGTTTGTGACAATCTACTTGGCTTCCTTCGCCGCATATGTCACGTTACCGGCCATAACTGATGTTGCAATGGCCGCTCTTTGTCCCGGCCAAGATGAATGCTCCCTTGCCATCTATCTCTCTGGTTTTCAACAAGCGGTACGTACCTACCTACCTTATTCTAATGCTTGCTACTCTACATTTTAGAGATAACTTAAAGAATTGCAGAGGAGATTTAGAGGTGAGTACTGTAGAATTAACATCCATTGTTCAAACATAATACAGTATACTCTCTACTCTAGTTGTTTCAGTTATTTCTATACACTTTTTTGTTTGTTGTAAAGGTAAATACTACCCAATTGAGACGAAAAAAGTACAATTCAAAAATCGTTTTCTATAAGTTTTTGTGAGCGTTATATTCAAGGGATTAATTTTACGTGACATATAAACGGAGTACAAGCTAAGGTTCAAAGTCTTTAACTACCGAACAGAGAAATGTAAACCCATTAATAAACGATCTTCTATTCTTCTTCCTTTGGGTGACATCCTATCCATAACACATTATAGCATATAGTCTTGAAGTAAACGAAAGAATAACCTTACCTTCCCGGTTTGTTTCTTGTTATACCTTAAAATGGGAGACTGCCAAGAAAAGAGCAACGTCCATCTTTCATTCTTTCCGTTCTTTGCTCTTATTTCTGTTACGGAGTACATAGCAACTAACATAAATCTAATTATGTTTTCCTTACAACAGATATATTGTCCCAAACATTTGAGTTGTGATGAGTGAAATATCATTCACATGGATAAATAAAACCACAAGCAGAATCGCAAATAATTTGTCTATATCTACTATCCATATTGGTGATCGATATTTGACCTTCACAAGTTTATATCGGATATCCCATCAAATCAAAAATAATAATTTGCGCATAAGTTTGGCTTTCGTAAAATTTTGGGATTGGAAAACAAATTTAGGTATATTTTTGTGGATATTGCAAGAGCTATATTAGTCACACAAAAATGGTCATTTCTATAACGAAAGTACAACGGGGTGTTACTTGGGATCCGCTTCATTAAAAAAAAATCTCCTTCGTCTTGATCATTTACTTACTTTTATTAAAATAGTCCTTCCAAAAGAATATATAGAGTACGTATAATGTAACAAATGACCAAGATCGAAAGAGGAAACCACAACTTTTTTAACAAGCAACCTGCATAGAAAGTACTAGGGGTGGTCAAACATGCGGGTCAGTCCAGCCAACTCGAAGCTTGACCCACTTCCCGGGTCGATTTTGGCCCGGTTCGTCAGATCCGTGGGAGGCTTGCTGGTACAACGTGTTGCATGCCTGGTTCGTGGTCGAGTGCATCAAAGGCAGCCCAGTCGCCTGGCCCGGGCTTGCCAAAATTTGATAAAAATAATTTGAATTGTATTTTACCTCTACAGGCTGGGGGCGGGGCCGAGTGTAGCTTCACCCAGCCCAGCCCGCTCACCCACGGGTCACCTTCGGGTCCTTTCACTCAACCCGGCCCTTGACCACCCCTATTAAATATATTCGCATTTTTCTTAAACTTGTATGAAAGTAGTTAAAAATTGTAGACTACCACTATCATTGTGACTAATTCACTATCAATTGACGCAACTCAACTTTAAAAATAATCAACTTACCTCACGTACATTGTTAGTTAGGGTTTGAAAGTTTAGGCAAATGGAACAGAAATATACTCCATATGAATATGATGCATTTTGGTGCGTGCAGGCAGCAGGATTAGGGTCGGTGCTAATGACGCCACTAATTGGGAATCTATCGGATGTGTACGGAAGAAAAACTCTCTTGACGCTTCCTTTGACGCTTTATATCCTTCCATTTGGTACTACACTCCCTCTCTCCTTTACATCTTTTTACTTTACCATGCCATTTCTTATTCTCATTTTACTTTTTCAGGTTAAAGTACGTTTGCAAAATTTAACCGTAATAAATAGATAGCAAAATATGAAACATTAGATTACGAAACAAAATCTAAATAATTGTGAAGATACATTTTTGACCAAAAAATATAATTTATACGGAGTAAATGTTAAAAAGTCAAGGGAAGAAATGATTACTAAGTGATCAATACCTACTCTAATGCTACTTAATTTTGGGTCATTTAACTTCAATGTAATGGAGACTCTACTCTTGTTGAAAATGGAACATGTCGTTGTCATATTTTCTTTTTCTTTTTTGTTTGCTTGAACCATCGATTTAATTTAGATTTGAGTTGGGTAAGACTTCAAAGGCGTAAACTTCTTGAATTTTAACATTATTGACTTATTGTGCTTTTAGAGACTCAAACTCAAAACTTCTAGTTAAGTTAAAGCAACCTGATATAACTGCTCGTGGGCTATCGACTTATCGTTGTCGTCTTTGTACAAAGTCAACTTTATTCATGATTTTGTGCAATACACAACCCCACAAAAGTACACCGTAATGTTCCTATTCATGTTATAATATGCCGTTCGTTTGAATCAATGACTTAATAATTAACCAAAAGGAGTTGCTGAGGTGAAATCCCCTTCAAAAGTTCGGAGACACTAATCACTCTCAAGACCTTACTTCCGACGAATTTACTCACAACTCATAGAGGTGGAAGTTTGGGCCTTGGGCACGACCATGATACGGCACAACTCGACGGGAAAGAGGAGGTGGCACGGTCGCGATACGATGAGGAAGCAGGCCACAACTTAAAAATGAGACAAAAAATAGTGCCTCGACACAGCCCGGCCCAACGTGCCTGCGCGGCAAAAAAAAATACACGACACGATGGGAGTGACCGGGAATGGCACGCCAGTCATGTCTATACCGTGCCATTTGGGTGTTGGGTATGACGGGTTGTCACGAGACATTGTCCAACCTGTCAAAATATGGGCTTTAATAACTCCCTAATGTGGCATGGATTTGAAAAAATAGCAAATAAATTTCTAAATAATCAACGGATTTGCTCATCATATACTGGTATTTCCATAAATATGGTTTTGAGTAGGTTTCTATGAAACCTTCTCAAAATTAGAAAGAGGAAGTCTCATGTGAGACGATCTCACGTGAGAGGATCTTATTAAATATTGTGAGACCGTCTCAAATGAAAACTTGAAAATTAGAAGAGTAATTGATTATCCATAAAATAAGAGGTCTCGTGCTAAATTTGAAATCGTCACTTAATAGAATTGGTTCTACTCCCATGACCTAATCGATCTCTTTCCTCTGCGTAACTTTTTGTAGACTCCCACTTACACTTTGTTTGGTCCCATTTCTCTAGCCTTCTTTACACGTCCAAAGCAAAATCTAGACTCAAAACAAAACTCTAGCCTCAACTTTGTACTCCCTCCGTTCCAATGAATTGTTTATCTTTCATTTTGGCACCAAGGTTAAGAGAACCAATGAGGGAGTGACATGTAGAGCAAAATTCATGAGAACGATCAAATTGCATATAAAAAATATTCCTAAAATAGAAAGGCAAACAATTCATTGAGACGCCCCAATATGGAATAGGCAAACAATTCATTGGAACGGAGGGAGTACATAATTCTCCTACGAGTATAATATACTCGTATTTTCTATCACATATACTCCGTATAAAGATTCCAAGATTAGCAAAAGATCATTATAGTCTACTAGATATTCCACTATTTATTCACATTCTATTAATTTGCTCAATATACTCCGTATACAATACCCGTACGAAAAATAAAAGACGTGGAATAACTATTTGTTTCGCCTATGATTATAATTTTGTTCGATCTAACCTTTTCAAACTAAACATAAGTAATTACGTTTGAACTTATAATTATTATTAGACTAATTCCAATGAAAGACCCGAACCTAAGAGATACTTCATAGTTCGTACTCGTACTTATTAACAAAATGGATATCATTATCAGTCGTGGGTTTTTCTTTTTTTCTTTTGCCTTAGAGATATAAAAGATGTTAGACATAGTGGGCAAATGTTATCCGGACCGCCAAATAAGCAGGACACACATGCTGATGCAATTTGGAGAGCATCTCTCATGCTGATGCTCCCAATTTTTTCGCTTATTTTCAACGTCTACGTACTACCTTTCTTTGTGGGTGACATAGACTCTACACTTAAAGAGTAGTGAATAATAATTCCAGCAAATTTAACAGTGAAAAGCAACCAAGGTACAAACACACAATAATGTCTTGGGATTATCACAAGAGGTTCAAAGGACCACGGCAGCAAGACTACAAAGATTTAAACTGTAAAGAGTAAACAGGCGGACGAGTAAGCAGTGTTTTTGTTGATACGGTAAAATCACGTGTATAGCCATGTTACCCTAGTAGCCTTGCCTTGTAGGGAAGAAAAAAGAATTAGGCAACTTAATGATTGTGAAAAAATACAGTTTCACATGTGAAAGGGATAGTCAGGTATGTTGCTTTTGGTCCTTCAGATGTGTTTAAAACCGTCTTAAACAAGAATTTGTAACGGGTGTGGCATGACTGTTTTGATGGCCTTGGTAACAAAGTATCCACTTGTGATGATTATGCAGTGGTATTGGCATATAGCAGGGAGACAAGCTTCTACTACGCCCATTATGTTCTCAAGACACTGACATCTATGATGGGGGAAGGCACTGGTCAGTGCCTTTCTCTTGCTTATGTGGTACGTACTCCAATCCCACCTAATAACAAGATCAAGTCTCTTCCATCCCAAACTCCCAATCTTATTTGAGATTCACTGCTATGACCCCCTGTTGTTTGTTTCGGGACTGAACTGGAGTGAAGTAGATTTAACTAAATAACAAGGCCAAAGAGGTTCATACCCGAACAACTACTGTAACCTATTCTCATATAGCTGTCTTGTGTTAGCATAACCTGAAATGATCTCATACCAGAGTTACACAATTAGAATTAGAACTAGAACTACAAATAGAATTAGAATACCAAACGTTGAGGCGGATTTTCCATTATCTCATTTCAGGCAGATAATATTTCAGACAGTAAACGAGGAGCAGCCTTTGGTATTCTAGCAGGGGTTAGCTCTGCTGCATTTGTATGTGGTACTGTCTCAGCAAGGTTTCTTTCCACTGCTCAAACATTCCAGGTTCTCCTTTTATGTTAAGGAACAACATTCATCTCATTATAATCACTGAGCCTCCGCCTCAGCCTCCGCCTATCTATTTCTCTAACCCTTAATTATCTTTACAGGTTGCAACATTTACAGCCATGGCTGCCACTGTTTATATGAGAATTTTCCTCAAAGAGACACCCCGACAAATCGACAGTTCCACTGAGACCCTACTGAAACCCGAGCCCAACACATTCTCTGAAAACGATCCATCAAATACCATTCAAGTTTTTAAGCATACCCCTTCCATCCAGAATATCAAAAACTTGTTTGAAAGCAGGTAATTTAATTACCACCAAACTTCCATTAATTTTCTACTTGACAAAAGTCACGACCTGTCTTCACTCTTTAAGGTTTTCTCTATATGCAGCAAAACATTCTCAAGAGTGGCTGTCATAGTGCTATTCTATAGTCTAGCTGGTGGAGGCCTTCATGCATCTCTGATGGTACTCTCATCATTTCCATCTCCAGTAAATTTTAACACCTAGTATGTCTACCATCCTTTGTACACCAGACAATACATCTTACAAAAACCTGCTACACAGCCCACCTAACTTCGACACTTCAAATCAGCTGCGTCCAACCAATTCCAGCCAAGATGAGTAACATAAAAGCTTTTCAAAAAAGTTTTAAAAAAAAACAAGACACAGAGTAACAGTGTAGCATAAAGCATATCAGTTCTAAACAGGGGAACTCCCCAAAGTTTAGAAGGTCCATTGCAAGTAACACAATCATGCCACCGGACGAATAGTTAATCACTAGGACAGTTTAAATACAGTATTCTCTTGTAAAAAAACTTTAAGATCTCCTATATATAGAACATAACAACTAACCAGTTAATTTCATGAAATGCAATTTAGAGAAACCAATAAGTGAGTACAATTTAGTAGAATCTAAAAGTGAAAATCAGACGCGTAGAGTACATTATCTTTTTTATAGTATACCTAACAAAAAATCAATCTGAAACTGTGAATTTGTTTCACTTGATGCAGTACTTCTTAAAAGCACAGTTTCACTTCAGCAAAGACGAGTATGCATACTTGATGCTTATCGTTGGTATTGCTGGGATGTTCTCCCAGGTATGATACCGGCTAAATATCCATATCTCCAGTGTATATAAGAGTCTCTCAAAATAAATTTGTCCATGTTCTGCAGCTAATTCTCATGCCTATTCTGTTGCCTAAACTTGGAGAGGAGAGATTGCTAAGAGTTGGACTGTTGGCGGGATGCACAAGCGTATATACCTCTCTCTGTCACTATTCACTCTCATTACTCAGAAAAAGAAAACATAAAATCCATTGCTTTCGAAAGATGTCACATTTTACACTCTTTTGCTAATCCAAGCTAGTAATTCTTGCAGATGATTCTTAACAGTATCGCTTGGGATGTATGGGTAAGTAGTCTACAGAAATCAAACATTATTTACCAATGATGCGGCAAAAATGAAAATTTTATAAATTTAACCCTGGAGTTTACAAAACAATGTTTGATCAGGTCATATATGTGGCAGCTGGGTTTCAAGTAGTTGTCACCTTTACAAACCCATGTGTTAGTAACTAATTATCTCAACTTTACTTGCATTCCTTTCTCTTTTATGTCTGCTAACAAATAATGGTACATTCTTAACAATGCAGTTGCGTAGCATCGCTTCCAAACAAGTAGGGGCCAATGAGCAGGTAAGCAGCTAAACATTCTGCTTTTAGAACCCCTGTCCTCTTAATGATGTCTCTTTCTAGTGCTTACACAATCAAATAATCTTTATGTCATACTATTACCTAAACCATTCCAACCTATAATAATGGATAGGTCCGTCTAACATCATTTTCAATGGAGTTGAACATTCCCCGGTCTTTCTATAACTTTGGAATAATGAGATTGCATTTGGCCGAATCATTTGTAGAGGCGATTTTCATTATCGGCTATGTATTCTCGTTTATACTTTCCAGGGAAAAGCTCAAGGGTGCATTTCAGGGATAGAATCGCTCGCAAATATCATCTCACCATTGATTTTCAGTCCCCTAACTGGTAAGTCAAAAGAAAATTATTTGATCCTTAAGAGGGAAGAGTAAACTTACTTAACTTTTCTTTGTGCCAGCCATATTCCTATCAAAGACGGCGCCATTTAATTTCCCGGGTTTCAGTCTGTTCTGCACGGCATTCTGCGTGGTAAGGCCGCCTAGAATCCATGAATTCAATCCCATAGTCCATAGACAACTAATTAGCTCTGGTTAATGCAGGCAATAGCTTTCATTCAAAGTTTGATGATAAGGGCAACTCCTGACATTCCAACCCACAAGACCAACATCAAATGTATAGTAGCCTAGACAGCTTAACCACAAGTTTGAAAGATTAAGCAGGAACAACATCTACATTCAGTGGTCTTCCATTGGCTGCTATCCCTATGATTGAAGCATCATGTAAATATTAAGTTGTACTGCTCGATTTTGCTTCAGCTCCTCGGCGAAACCAACCTTAAAAGCCTTTTTTTTCAGGGATGCTCAGGACTAAAGCTAGTTAGACCTTACCGATATTTAATGAATCCCAAAAAATATGTAAGCAACTTCTCTCATATAAGCTTTGGGCTTGAAGCGAAGGGAATTTAATAGAAAGGCCCATAATGTAGCTTTCGCCTGGATCTGTAGGATATGATTAGCTCTGCTAGTCAATTTCCAGATCTTCTCCTCTAGCATTTCCCTTGTATAGTCGTAGAAAATCTTGTGGTTTAGTAAGTAACAAGAACTGGGCCTATTTGTTGCTTGCATTCAAGAGCAGGAAAAATTATTTCAGGCCACAGGGATAGAGAACACATTCAAATACAGGTATACAGCTCAAACCCATGCTGGGCTTCTGGCTAAATAGAAATTCCATAAGCCTCACCATCGCTTTTTGTCAGCAGCAAAGATCCACCTTAAGATATGTGTATAAACATGGCTAGCTTTTAATATGTCGACAATGCGAAAATGATTTTTTCAATGTTGAGTATGAGAACCATACACCACATACAAGGAGGATCGTGAATACAGTGTTGTTGGTCACAAACATCAAACTAACAGGTCATGTTGTCAGCGAATAACCCCACTTGCCTACACAAATCACGAGGCTAGTTCCTACCATGTCGTCAACCATTTACCGTAGGTAAGGTGATTAACTATTCTCTACGTCCCGATCAATAGTTATCTATTGGTTTTTCTACAAAGAACAGGGGAAGAAAAATGGGTGATTTAAACCACACAATTCACACATGGAAGATGGCCCAAAAAAACATACTAAAAATGGAAGCCGATAACTATCGAATACCTAAATGGAATTAATTAATTTCACAACGGGACAAAGGGAGTACTTACTACATACACTAAATTACTAACTTCTACTAGCTTACGATGACTGATTGATATGACAACATAAACCATAGTTCTGAAAGACATGAGGCACAGGGAGAAAAGGTGCTTATGCAGTCATGCACAAGGCTCTTAACAACTACTACTATTCAAATAAACAATCCCCAGTTTGGGATTTCAGGAATGGCTGAAAAGTAAAAGCTATAAATAATGGCGCAAAAGGAATGTGTGATAAACTGACAACAAACTAGAATGGAAAATGAAAATTGCATAGAAATGAAGATTGGATTGGATTGGAGGGAGTATCATTTTTTTATCATCTTAATCCGTGTTTGTTTTGGTATTCTCCTTCCTGTACCAATCTGATCATTTTCCCACTTCTCAAGTCTCCTACCGGGGCCATATAAGGCCTCCATCTCAAATGACCAAATCACCTTAAGGGTTTTCTTGCATTTGCTCTTCAACAGATGCAACTCCCTACTTTTTCTAAAACCACCCCGTTCCATAACCATCACATATCCAAGGGGGCATACGCATTTCCGCTATAAACACCGCTCAACACTCTGATCCATATATGAGTGATGGCCTGATTGTCATACTGTATAATTTACCTATTGTAAGGATTACATGACGCTCTTCTACTTCAACCATCGCTCTTCTACTTTACTACTTCGATATATAAGCCACATTTTCATCCAATCCTCCATTATTTTGTATGATAGAAATTAGACCTGTCGAACGGGTCGGGCGGTCGGGTTTCGGGTTCGGTCATTTCGGGTTCGGGTTTAAAATACGGGTTGGGTGTATTTCGGATTTGAAAAATACGAGTTTTATACGGGTCGGGTTTATACGGGTTTGGGTTGGGTTTCGGGTCAAATACGGGTTATTAACGCACTTTGAAAACATTAATTTTCTTTACTTTTTTTTATCCTAAATACAATTTTATTCTTAATTTTTTTTAATCATCTCATTTAATATATGATATTAGTGAGAATAAACATGTTTTATTTAATATATTTTTTAATATACATTGATATTTTATTTCTATAGGAAGTACGAATATATATGACGAACGTTGACTCAATTTATTGACTTTTTTTTCTCATTATAATAATCATGTGATAAAAATATGATTTTAAAGATAATCAATATATATATATATAAAGGAGGAAGTTTCCAAGCGATGTGATTGGTCCGTTGCATCAAAGCTCAATTTAGGAAAGTATAATTAATAATAATAAAAAATCAAATAGAGAATCTTTTAATTATTACAATCAATATACTTAATCTATCATATTAATGTGATGTTTTTATAATTTTCATCTTAAAACCTTTAAATTTCATTTAACAAAAATTTATCGTAAATTTTTTTTATAAAAATGAAATAATTAGATTCTTGGTAGAAAATGCTTTCATTTGAGAATAAATTTCATATAATTTGTTTCATATTATTTGATCGAAAAGTGATGAATTTATTACATATAAAGATAGTAAAGTTCTCCCACATCGACAAATTATAATAAGGTGATGAAATTCTATATTATAAATAATTGTAATATCCATTCTTAGATATCCACCAAAAATCTTTTGAGTCATAAAGAACTCTTAAGATTATAACCGTAAGTAATTATTCTACATCGAAAAATTATGATGAGGTTATGAAATTCTATAATATAAATAAGAAAAAAAATTATGATGAGGTTATGGAATTCTATAATATAAATAAGAGTAATAATTGTTTTTGAATATCGACTAAAAACTTTTGAGTCTCAATAAGACTACAAAATTAAAATTGTCCCACATCGAAATAATTAAAATAAGATGATGATTCTATATTATAAATATGAGTAATCATGTGTTCTTTAGGGTCTTAAAAAGAGTTCTTAAGACGGTAAATTATCACACATCAAAAGAATTATGATAATGGAATTCTATATTATAAATAAGACTAATCATTATTCTTAAAATCAATAAAAAAAAATTTGAGTCTTAGAAAATATCTTTATAAGACTACAAACTTAAGTGACATAATCTCACATCGAAAAATTATAACAAGATGATGAAATATATTATAAATAAGAAATAAGAGACATAATCTCACATCGAAAAATTATAACAAGGTGATGAAATATATTATAAATAAGAAATAAGAGTAATTAATTCTACAATAAGACGATGAAATTCTATTATACAAATATAAGTAATTATTCCTCCAAATTATGACTAATCATTTGTTATTAAATGTCTTCCAAAACTCAATTGAGTCTTAAAAAAACTTCTTTAAGACTATAAACTCAAGTAAAATTATTACAAGAGTTCTTAAGACTATATATCTAAACTTAAGTAAAAAATATTCTATATCGAAAAATTATGAGGTAATGGAATTTGATATTATAAATAAGATAAATCATTCGTTCTTAGATATTAAAAAAAAGTTTTTGAGTCTTACAAAAGTACTTGAGACTACAAAATTAGTAAAATTATCCCACATCAAAAAATTATAATAAGATGATCAAATTTTATTATATAAATAAGAGTAATCGCTCATTCTTAAGTTAGATATAAAAACAAACTCTTTTATTATTATAATTATCCTAACATTGTCACACATTGAAAAATTATGATGATTTGATTGAATTCTATATTATAAATAATAATCATTTGTCCTTGGATATCAGCTAAAGAAATTTGAGTCTTAAAAATACTCTTAGGACCGTAAGATAAAAAGAGAAATCATTCGTATTTAGAAATTAACAAAAACCTGAGTTCTAAAAAGAGTCATTATTTAAGACTATAAACCTAAGTAGAATCATCACATATCGAAAAATTATGATGAGGTGATGAAATTCTATATCACAAATAAGAGACATCATTCGTCTTTAGATAAGCGAAAAAAATTGTCTTATAAAAGCTCTTAAAGTTATAAATTTAAGTAAAATTATCCCACATCGAGAAATTATAATAAGGTGATAGAAATTCTACTATATAAATACGGAGTAAAAGCAATCATTTGTTTTTAGATATCAACGAGAAATCTTTTGAGTCCTAAAAGAACCTTTTAAGACTATAAACTAAGTAAAATTATCCCACATCGAAAAATAAGTAAAATTATCCCACATCGAAAAATTATGATGAGGTGATGAAAATCTACATCATCAATAAGAGAAATTATTCGTTTTAGATATTAATCAAAAATCTTTTCAATCTTACTCCCTCTGTTCCATTTGGTTGTTTGCGTTTACCTTTTCACACTTGCCAATGCACGTTTTCTTTTGTCTATATCTTTAGTTACGTATTTCAAAAGATTATAAAAATTTAATATTTATAACGTATTCGATTAGACAATTTAAACAAAATCCCACATGACCATATTTTATCTTATATGTTACAAGTTACATTGACGATTTCATTCACTTATGAATGGTGCCCAAAAAGCAAACACAAACAACCAAATGGAACGAAGGGGGTATAATACTCTTCTTAAGGCTATAAATTGAAGTAAAAATTATCCCACATCGAGAAATTACAAAAAAAGTGATGAAATTATATTATATAAATAAAAGTAATCATCGTCTTTAAATATCAATCAGAATTTTTTTGAGTCCTAAAAAGAGTTCTTAATTTATAAATTTAAGTAGAATTATCACACATCGAAAAATTATGATAAAATATCATAAATAAGAGAAATCATTCATTTTAGATAATCATTTGTCCAAAAGTATACTTCGTAATAAGGTGATCGAATTCTAATATATAAATAAGAATAATTATTCGTCCTTAATAACTTAGATGAAAAACAAACTCTTTCGGGTCTTAAAAAAAATTCTTAAGGCCATAAGCTTAATTAACTAAAATTATCTTACACTTTTCTTAAAAAAACTCTTAATACTATAAACTGAGTAAAATTTCTCACATTGAAAAATTATTACAAAGCCATGAATTTACTAATATAAATCAAACATCTTTTCAGTTTTAGAAAAGCTCTTAGGACTATAATAAACTTAAGGAAAAATTCTCTTTTGAATCTTAAAAAAGCTCCCAAGACTATAAACATGTATGAAATTTTCCCACATCGAAATATTATTATAAAGTTATGAATTTCATATTATTTGTTCGAAAAAGTAATGAATCTATTACGTACATATAGAAATAGTAAAATCATTTCACATCGAAAAATTATATTAATGTGATAAATTTCTATAATATAAATAAGAATAATCATTCGTTCTTAGATATCAAAAAAAAATCTTTTGATCCTTAATCTTAGACTATAAAATTAAGTAAAATTATCCAACATCGAAAATTTACGATGAGCTGATTAATTTCTATATAATAAATAAGAGTAACCATTCGTCCATAGATATTACCCTAACATCTTTTGAGTCTTAGAAAAACTTTATCTCAAATCGAAAAATTATATAATAAGGCGATGAATTTTCAATATATAATTCGTCCGTAAATATTGACAAAAATTAAAGAGCTTTTAAGACTATAAAATTAAGTAAAATTATCGCACATTGAAAGAATAATGTCATTGAATGACTAACGTATAAATTAAATATTTCACCCTTCTATAATTATAGTTATAAGTAAAAAGTGAGGTTAATATAGTAAAAAGGTTGAACCAAATAAAAAATATTTGCGATGGGAAGAATATAAAAAGACAAATTGAAATAGAATAGGGAAGAAGATAGAAGAAAGTGGAAGTACTGGGTAGTATAATTGTACCACATTGAAAGATTATCAAGTCATTATTGGTTCTTAGATCGATATCAACTATCAACCTAAATATTTATTGAGTATTGTTTTAAAGAGAGATATTACGAGTTTTAAATACAATGCACGCGTATAATTTAATTTGACGTTTATCGCATGTATGACCTCCAAAAAAAACATGTACGTGGATAGTATTCTTTTACTATTAGACATACCCTTATCTTCGACTTACTTTCTACTGTTGCGTAGTCTCACAAATTTATGCAATCCTCTACTTGATGTCATTATCATTGTCACTAAAAAAATGGCCCGTGCATCGCACGGGCTTTCCAACTAGTACTTATATAAATATTATTTTGAAAATTTTGAAAATAAAAAAATATTTCTTGGTGTTTTTGAGAAACATTAGTGTACAATAGCAATATTTTTTTAATTTATCTATTTTCGGGCGGGTAACTGCTTCGGTGGGTTTTGACACAATATATTCGGGTTACTATCGGGTCGGGTCACTTTCGGGTTTCGGTCATTTTCTAGCAGTTTTTCCCGGGATTTTTTTCGGGCGGTTTCGGATCGGGTCAGTTTTTGACAGGTCTTAGAAATCCTATATAAAAACGTCAAAACCTGTACCTCTCCATCTAGATTCTAGAGTAAAAGGTCCTTCTCTCCCTGCTCCATCCCCATTCACCACTAAATCTACACCTCATATATTCCATGTTCTCTCCGCCATGAGACTCCAACATTTGTCTCCAACCCGATCCAACTAAACTGAGAAAAAATTCTGAACCTGATCAATTAGAAAAAATGCAGCAGCAAGTGGGTCAATAAGTCAATTTAATATTCCAAAAACTAGCAGAGACAACTTAAGAGTGTCAAGAATGCTACTTCTAGATATTGACTGTCATGTATCTGCCATTTGTTATATGCTAAAGTGCACATTATTAAACTGCACATGTGGGGTAGATAATTCAACAAGGAATTGTGATTCAGAATATACAGACAATAAGCGCATGCATCACAAATACAGAGTTAGAGAAATATAGATACAGGATGTACAAACTATGAATATTGTATTTATATACAGACCTCCATTTCCTTAGATACCGAAGAAGCTACCGTCACCGTCGTAATCATCCCCGTACTCAAAGTTGATTCCTGCTCCATCGCCTCCATATTTGAAGCTTGAATTAAGGTAGCATTTCATACCATCAAACAGATTCAGATTATCAACTAACTTGTGATATGCATTGCAGCCACAGCACTGGAAGTACACACAAAATAACAAAAGGCAATGTGACGATTTAAGAATAAGGAAAAAGAAATTACAGTGTTACGCACTAAACGGGTATTAGTATTACAGATAATATGACTTACCAAAAGACTTTAATCTTAATAGACATTAGCAAGTACATGAATGAAACACAGGAATCTTTATTATCTAAGTAAAAAAGGCATGGCCTCTTAGCTACTCCCTCCAATTTTAAATGATTACCCTGTTTGTGTAATATATGTGAGGAGTATTATATTGAAACGGGGCAATCATTTAAAACCGGAGGTAGTATTACGTAGCAGAAAGGAGGGTAAAGAAAATAAATGGAAAACCAGTAGACATGAAAAGGTTCTGAAGATGGTATGAGGAGACACTCAGAATTGAATTCACTAAAATCAAATGTTAAATTCATGTCCAGAGGCGACTGCTAGTTGGAAATTCATGCAAATAGTAGTAAACAACATCCAAAAGAGGCCGAAACAAAATTAGAATGTTTTTAAAGCTCTCGTTTAGATCAAGTACGAGAATCTATAGAGCATAGAGTTACTAACCAACATGAAACATACAACAGAAGAGACGAGCACACACCTGAACAAAGACTGTACCATCGGTATAAGCATGCGGATTGATGGCACGAGTTGTTCGCTGGCTACAAATGTTACAGGTAAATGCAATAAGCATTCTTCGTCTGGGTGATTTTGTGAACAGAGACCACGGGAAAGTAGATATCTTTGCTGTACTTGATTCAGCATCCCCAGCAGGCTCAGGTGGACCCTCCATTCCAGAACCTGTTGTCCATCCTCTGCCAGTAACAGCACTCAGGACCAAGCCCATTGCCATATCCTGAAGGAAATTCAGGAAACATGAATAGACTGTATATAACTTACATTAACCCGACACTTCATTGAGGTGTCATGTTGCGTGTCCAACGCAACACTTCACTTAACTCTAGACCAAAAAATTAAAAACTTCACAAAAGAGCTGTATCCAACACTCGTCCAACAAATGTCGAAGACTTGGAGTAACACAAAATATAATGATGTAAGCACAAACGAACTCCTACCACATCCATCCATCCATAGCCAAACGCATAAAGACTCATAATTTAGGTATTAAATATCCAATAATAACTGCCTCTGCCGTATTCACCCCCATTCGAGTTTGATGGTCATATGATGTCTTGGCTGTGTCTCTGCTTTGATCAACCAAAGATGAAGATCTCTACACGGATTTGGAGATAAAAATGTTGAAAGGTACTCCGTACATGATATGACCCAAAAAGGCAAAATGGGATACTAGTTTTACGATTTATAAAACATCCAAATAAAGTAACTACTACACGGAAAAGCATGAAACTAGGGGTACTATATGAACCAAATGAAAGGATGAATTAGAGTTGCAACATAAAAGATGCGTAGTACTTAAAAAGATGTAAAGGTTCAGACCTTAGCTTTAGTGTCAATTCAAAACCCCCTCCTTTTTCATATTTTACACAAGTGTTGTGCAGTCAAGTCAACTCATCAAAACTTATGTTACTCCGATACTTCAATTAGCTATCGTATCCCATATCTGATCAGATATGATACGACACTTAGATACTTCATTTTGGACCAAAATATTAAAAATTTTGCACTACATATCCGTATCCAATACTCCACTTGCAGATAAGTCAGAGTAACATAGATCAAAACAAAACAAACACAAAGTGAGCTAGCCTAGACAAATATTTATTTTCATTTCTTCATCTCCCTCGGTATCATTTCCGTATTTACCTAACATTGCCTCTATCCCAAATTTGTTGTCCTCATTTGGAGAGCATCAGAGCATGTTCTAACTAAATCAACTTGTAGCTAATAATATGTACAAATAAATGTAAAGATCTTATATAACATTTGTTATGTTTTCTTTATCAAAACAGCTATCGAAATATTATTTTTCAAGACGGTAAATCATAAAAATGTTAGGTCAAAGTTAATATCTTCTGACCAGTAATGTCAAAAGGGGGCAAGAATCAAGGAAGTACTATCATAACCAAATAAAGGTAAACCGTGATTGCCCTTACCATATCAATCCTACTAGCACATTTGTAAATGAAAAGCTTATTTCTGTTGATCAATTAGACTACCTCTCAAAGTGGCATCCTCGTCTAAGAAACAGATAGTAAGTTTTTCACAAAACGACCCAACATCAACTGGGATATTCAAATGAAGGGTCCTTTAGCTTCAACATATAGTTCTATTAAACACAAACTGGTGGTAAAATTACAATTTTATACTTCCTTGAAAATAATACTGTCAGATTTATATCGCCTTACCACCCGCTTAATATAGAACCTTGGCCAACCACCTTAGGTTCACTACCTTATCTAACAGGAGGATATTATCTACTCTAATAAGAACGCAAAATTAATTAAAGCTTCCCAAAACATTCGCATGCCTTCATCAGTACCCCTTATTTCTGGCAAAATCCAAACAAGCAATCTCAGGAATTAATCAAAAGTCTAGTAAAAGATTAAAAACTTCTAAATAAGTGCTAATTACAACGGCAAACAAATTATCCTTTTCATTGTAACAGAACTTCTTCGAAAGACAATAAATACACTTAAGGTTAGATTCACTCATTATCTAAATGATCCAAAGTTCAAACACATCCACATGTTTACACACAATCAAACAAATACTTCTCCCAGCTAAGGGGAGCTATCATCAGTGACTTCCGGGTTTTGCGTGCATATCAACGATTCTCACGGATTTTTTTAGTCTTTTAACTTCATTTCTTTCCTTCTTCTCTTATTTAAACGACCCCAACTCATTTTGACGATTATACCTAGTCCTAGGGTTTCATTCCTCTATAATCTATACGGATGAATTTAACTGCATACCAAAAAAACCAATACGAGTGAATGGAAATAGACGATCAGACGGAAAAATAACCTTGGACATAGGGGAGAGAAAACGAGGGTGATTATCAACAAGAGGAACAATTCTCATCTCATCGGAATTTGATCGAATCTCAGGATCATCATTTCCACCTGAAACAGAAACACTGAATTAATCGGAATTCAAGCCAAAAAAAAGTAAAACAGATAAATTACCTTTGGAATTGGATGCAAGAAGAGGGCGAAGAAGAAGAAGTGGTTTAGCAGAAGGTTTCTTAGGAGAGAAGATAGAGAGAGGTGAAGACGAAGGTTTGATGACTACAGTTGTTGCAGATGACATGGTTAGGGCTTCCATGATCCTACTTTTCGAGCGTGCAAATTAATTAATGGAGTGTATACAGTACTTCTATAACGCACAGGGCGAGTGTTTGTGGAGGAGTACAACGCAGAGGCCGGGTGTCTCACTTATACGCTAATTGAGGATGCCACGGCCACATAGTTGTACTACTCCCTACGTCCAAGTCGAACATTCCTTTATTATTTTTTTGACCTTCAAGCTCAACATGAAGAAGCTTAAATTCTACTCGTAATAATTTATATTAGAGACCGTTTGGTTCACTCAGTTTAGAATGAACCAAACTCATACCTTGTGTTTGGTGAACAGTTTTTTCATTTCGATACCCACAGCACAAACTCTCGTGGTATGGTTTCTCATACCTAAGGAATGAAGTGGGTATGAATCACCCTTGGAATCAAACTTTGTTTGATTTTCCGAAAAAAATTGTTCCATTTTTTTGTTGAAATAGTATTATTGAAATATTTTATTGAAAAATACTAATTTAAAATACTAAAAAAAATTAGGGAATAACCGTGACCTAATGACCATTCAGCCGTCTAATGGTCCGTTAAGTGGGTTGGTTGCTGACTGGGGTGTGACATGGCAGAGGATGGACTTCACTCATTTTTCCTTCACTTTTCTCCAATTTTCCCTCCAATTTCCCCAAATTTTCCCTCCATTCCATTAAGTATCCCATTTTATACATGAAGTTATCACTCATTTCACTCCACTTTGTTCATCTTCCTTACATCTTCCCTTTTCTTTTTATATGTTGAGATGTCGTCATCTTCATTCTCAAGAATTGACGGTCTTCAATTGAAAAATCAAGCTTGCAATCGTTATGGAAAAAATGTTGTCATCAAGATTTCTGGTCAATCAACCATCCCTAACCAAAACCCTACAATATATCATGATAATCAAGCATTTTCGTGTTTAGTAATTAACTCAAAACTAAAGACAAACATCAAGATTTTTGGAAAATTACTGTAATTAAAGACAAATTTTACCTTGAAATTCAGAGACGGAGAGAGCATATGAGCGTTTTGGTGAATTATGAAATTAATTAGGGTTTTGGGAGTAGAATGATGATGAGTAGAGAAGAGTGGTAGAAAAGTCTGGTTTTATTTTTTGAATTAAAGGAAGAGGAAGGTTAAACGCTTATTTCAATTTATTCCTTTATTTTTTTTTAAATTAAAGAGTCAATGTCACGTCAAAGTCAATTCTCTGCCATGTCACGCCCCAGTCACAGCCAACTAAGCCACTTAACGGACCATTAGACGGTTGAATGGTCATTAGGTCACGGTTAGTGGGATTAGTGAAGTACATGGGTATTGGCAGGAATTTTGCAAACATGAGGGGCATATGATAGAAAACAAGAAAACACAGGGGGTATATCGTAAAAAATCCCAAAATATTATTTTAAAATTTTATTAGTATAACTCAGTGTTTTATATCGCTAAAAAGCGTTGTTTTAATTGAAACTTTTACTTTTTCATTCATGCTAAATTTTTTAGATTTTATATTGTCAGTGTTATATAAATTTTTATATATTTAAAATTACTCCGTAATTATTAAATATAATTTAAAAAACTAGAATTTTGGATTTGATTCTCAATCATCTAAAAAAGGAACCAAACGTATCAGAATCAAGTTCCAACCTCATACCACCCTGGTTTGATTCCTGATTCAAACCTCATACCTTACCTTCTTGCGAACCAAACGACCCCTTAGTCGCTTTTAGCAAATACTCTCATCATGTATGCTTAAAGCCTTAATGAGTCTCTACACTAATTATGAGTATAATACTAGGCTCAAACTTTATAAGACGTAAATAAGTCCGTATTATTATCATGACGGATCACATATTTAGGTTAACTTTAATGATAACAAATAGGAGTAAATACAATAGGTTCAAATTATATTATCCACATACATTGTACTAGACTTATAATTATTACGATCTCTCACTTGGGTCAAAATAGTAATACATGTGTGACACTAGAAATTGTATTCGTTATAACTTTATTAGCTCAATGGTTGAAGAGTTTAATACGTGAAAATTATACTCAAAAGGGGTAAATTGAGTATGTCGATTTTTCTATTTTCTATTTTCTCTTTCTATAAATTCTATGTCGGTTGTGGGTATTTATACGAGCGATAAATAAAGATGACTCTGAATTTTTTGAAATGGTTCAGTCTCACACTCCGATATCTACGTCCATTATTCTTTCATTAATATTTCAGCATTGATCCCTAGGATTATAAAATATTAATCTCTACCCAATGGATATTAAATCGCGGTATCCCACCCAATGGCTACTCAGCCGCGGTGCTAGAATAACACTAATTATTCTATTCTAAACCAATTGATAATAAAGGTTTAGCCACAAGATCTCCTATGAGTTGTCTTCTTCGTAAGACGGATGTAGGAGCGTTGTTATTATTCAACCGACAAGTACTTAGAGCAATGTAACACAGTAATCAAACAAGAAGTGACTTTTCCGTGACGAATTCTAACCTTAAAGAAATAAGCAAAAACATTTTTAGCTAGAAAATATTTTTGCTTTACACTCTAAAACTCAATGGAAGAATTGTGTGAATAATATAAAAGACCGAGTTGGCTTATATACTATTCCAAAGCGTGCGCCTAGGTTATGGGATGAAAAATACTACCAAGATCAGAAAACTATATATTAAGGATATTATGAAAAGATAAGCAAGTAATTTAAGACTCCTATGTTAGGTAAATTCTCAAGATTTTGTGTAGTAGAAATCACTTTCCTAAAGATCTTGTGTAGTAGGAATCACTTTCCTAAACACATTGTGATCCTTGTTCACCAAGTAACCTATACTAATGGATTTTATTTTCATAAAAAAGTTTTACTTTTTGCCTTAAATAAAACACAATAAAATATTTCCAAAATCTAATGAAATACGAAGTATTATTTTCATAAAACTTGTAGAAGATATTTTAGAAAAATACTTTTAGGAAATATTATCAAAGCAAATCTGGCACGCAACACAAAATCTTTTTGACACAAATTCTATAACGGAACTTCACAGACTGTATGTAACATCTGTGAACATGACTGTAACATTCAGAGTCAGACGGTAAGATCTAGTTTAAGACTGTAACAATTCCAACTCAAACTGTAACAGTTCCTAAGTCTCTTCAAACAAAACTCACCCAATCAACGTTGTTCGTAAAAATTTCTAATGATTGGAATAAATGGAGAAATGTATTTTGACTCGTGACTGTTGATTTTATGATAAAAAAAACTTTTAATCAAATAATAAGGTAAAATTATAAAATATTATTATTAATTAGGTCTGTAAAAAAATATGTTCATTAAAATATTACAATATATACATTAAATGAGATTACTCGATTAGCTTAATTATCATTGAAATTAGTCCAAACAAAAAGGTGGAGTGTTTATAATTTTTGGGGTGGATCGACTAATCACCGCTATCTTCCTACCTCGGGACTCAGTCCTCTAGTAGGCACTTCACGGCGACGAATCGATCAAATGACTTTTTTTTTTAAGGAGATGTTTTTGATGATACGATTTTCATTTGAAGTTCCTTTTCTCTCCTTTGTTTTTCATATTTTTGTGCCCTCTTCTCTTGCTTTGGTTTGCCC
Source organism: Agrostemma githago (assembly GCA_958450325.1). Classification (NCBI taxonomy): domain Eukaryota; kingdom Viridiplantae; phylum Streptophyta; class Magnoliopsida; order Caryophyllales; family Caryophyllaceae; genus Agrostemma; species Agrostemma githago. The sequence continues at coordinate 55,360,820 of OY288249.1, read as the reverse complement.
TTTTTTGGCTTTTGATGTGGTTTGAAACCAAGCTTGGAGATTATTCTTGTGTAAACTTATTGTGGTGATGTATAGGTGGAGGAAAAATATAGGTAATCGAGAACGCGCGCCATTCCCGGATAACACACAAAAAGGCGGAATGAATTTGGACTAAGGGTGCAATTGGTCATTCGAGCAAGGTCATCTAGAAAACGGGATACGGAAACCAAGGCCTAACTCCTCCATGGGTGGTCAAGGTGGTCAAGTGCAAACCCCGAAGTAAACCTATAGTAGAAAAGGTGGACTCAAGCTAAAGGATCAACAAGTTCATTGATTTAAGGTCATTCTACTAGATTAAGGTCAAAAAACTACAATGAGTTATCTACAATGGAATGTAAACTCTTGTTATAGGTTTGTAATCGGATTTTCGAAAACATTTTTAATCCTAGACACACTATACAAAAGCAAAAGGATCACAAGAAAAAGAAAAGGCAAATAAAAAGAAAATACAAGTAAAGCCATATACTCCATACTCCATCGACATTAAGCACAAAATCAACCACAACACCCAAAATGCTCAACTTGGAGAGCCTCCCAATAGCAACAACCTAGCTCTTCTACAAAAGTAAAGAAGAAAGCGAAAAGGAAGGAAGTTACCTAGCGGGTTGCTTCCTTAGTCTCCTCATCTTGTGGTATCGAGGTGGTGGTTATCCTGTAAGAGTAGAGAACAAGACTATACAATGGACATGAAACATAACGAGAAACGAGAAAACAAAAGGGAAAAAGAGAAGGAAAATATTTTTGGTTTTTGGAAATTTTCAAATTTTTATGGGTTTTGGAAGATTTTTGAGAAAATAAAAGATAGTAGATCCCTCTCCCACACTAAAACTGTATGTAGTTCTCAATGAACAAGTAGGAAAAGATCGAAAAAGACGGAAAAGAAAAATAAGAAAAATCTTTTGGATTTTTATGATTTTTCAAATGTTTTTGGATTTTTCGAAATTTTTTGGGAAAAAGAAAATGAAATAAAAAGAAAATGGTAAAAGGGTGGCGGGTCTAGATGATGTGCACCTAGACCCTAGCCAAGTGGCTAAGAAAATGAAAACGAAATAAAAGAAGAGAAATTAAAATAAAAGGGTGAGAAATTGGGCATAGGTGTAGTTACATCACCTAGCCCGGATGAATTTTTTTTTTGAGAAAAATAAAAAGTAAATCGAAAGAAATGAAAAAAATTTGGATTTTCAAAAGGTCTATGGCGTAATCACGTCGCCTAAAGACCGGGAGCAATACCAAGGCCCCTTCGGCTGCAACAATCGGATAATGGGACAACTTGCAAAGTTTGTTAGAGATAAATCAACCACAATGACAATAGGATAAAGGAACAAGAACGAAATTAACCAAAGGACATGCAATTATTGATGCTTAAAGACTCATCGACCCAACCCACACACAAATACACAACACACATACACACACCACCCACCTACCGACTCCGGGAGAAGGTCTAGATCGAGTAGTCGTCCGACGCAAATGAAGCGTTAGGAGACCCAGGGTAGAATTGTATACCCTCAGAGGATGGCTCGGGAGAAAACTCCACCGGACCCTCGCTAAGCTAAAGGGCATAGTCGGACTCAATCTCACAGAGGTCATAGATCGTACGACCCTTGGGCAACGTGTAGTGTGCATACTCCCAAACTACCCTTCCTCCTGATTCAGTTTTGGTTAGTCAGAATTCACCGGGTCCCAAAGGTAGGTCCCAATTGTGGTGAACAAGGATAGTGGTTCGGTGTGTGTTAGGAACGATTAAAGCTCTTCCACGGCTGATGTAGACGAGGCGTTGATGGGGTACATGAAAAATCCAAGTCGAAAAATAAGCCTTATCAAGCCAAATGGAATCGTCTAGTGGGGTAGGTGGTCAGTTGAGTAACCCAATTTTGTTGCAATTACAGTCACGAGACCTCCACAATCTAAGGAGGAGCGTTGGGTGATAACGATACAGTGAAAGTGCAACGCCAGGACAAGTGGTAGGTCTAAGAGGTTAAGGTTACCGAGCAAAGAGTCACAGTGTGGACATGACATAGGTCCACCCCGACGCGGCCACGCGCGGGTTTGGGGAGGCGAATGAATCTCCATATGAGAATGGATCGAACTGAAATTTAAATCGAAGTTGGAGTCGCCACCGAACTTTGTGGGAGTTCGGGCCCGTTCGAACCCACTCTATGTCGTAGTGGGCCGTATACAAAATACGGCCCATTTCCGATGTCAGAGTTTATCGGGTTCGTCCCTTTGCTTTTGATACCGATACCGACTTGATCGGATATCGCGTATTGAATGACTCTCGTTGCCAATGGTTTCGGACATCCGGAAACCGAGGTTCTGAGTAAGGGGTGAGGGTACGTGTTGGGAAGCCCACGAAGGACACCCAACCCCGCCCGCACATTAGCGGCCTCTACTAAGATATCGTTTGATGTTTTAATACGTGTGTTAGTAATACGATGAAATGATATGCAAACATTGTTTTCCCTAAACATGCGAGAATTGAATGGGTTGCTAAGTCGATTTAATGCAACTAGAATTAACGTCGAAGTTGTATTTTAGCATGTGAGGTTTGTTTTAGTATAATGAAACAAATAATGAAAAGAAATTGCTACAAACATGAACAAACAAGTTAGTAACGTCTTACAAATCAAATAAGAAATATAAATACGATAATATGCATGATTTTGAAAAGTTTATTCGCGTGATGGATTAACACGCGTTGACCGGGGTCAATAAAAATAGAGTTGAGATCTGAAAAGATGCGGTTTTGTCTAAAAAACGATGTTCGAAAGAATAATAAAAAGAGAAAACTCGCGCCGAGTTTCAGCCAACCGCGCGACTCGCCCGGGGTGCCCGCGACTCGCGCCCCGGCTTGTTTCGAGGTCGATTTTCTGAAAATTGATATTTTTATTGAATTGTGTACAAATATCGCATAATTTGTGTAACACCCCGGCCAGAACGCAACGTCCTCGTTGCGCCTGGCAGCATAACCGCTGACCCAGAATCCACCCCCGCTAGATGCCAAATGCACGGTCGCAGGGTTGCTCTGATACCATTTGTAACACCCCGGCCCAATCCTAGGACCGGAAATGTTAACTGCGGTAGCCCGCCAGGCTTTGTACTGGTCCCACAGACCAACACGAGTCCTTTCCAGCACATTTTGTCCTCACTCATGCACATCCCGGAAACCTTCCCAGGAGGTCACCCATCCTAAGATTGCTCCCAGTCAAGCACGCTTAACTGCAGAGTTCTTATCATGGGCAAACCAGAAAAGAAAGTGCACTTTGTTGATATGAGTAGTACTTTCAATCCCTTTAAGCAAAGCTCATAAATAGGACATCTTCAATCAATGTGGGGTGTTTCAATTTGTACTCGATTCAATATTTTCGATATTCGTTATATTCGATATTCGATTATGAAATCGATATCGAATATTCGGAATAATTTTGGAAAATATGAAAAGAAAAAGGGAAACCGTTTTGTAAAAAAAACAATGTTTAAGAAAAATTAAGAAAGCGAAAAAAAGGGGCCGCGGATTTCAGACTCCCGCGCGAGTCGCCCGGGAGGGGCGCGACTCGCGTGAGGGTCTGTCCCGGTTCGGATTTTTCGAAAGTTGCTAATTTCGATAGACCGCGTATAAATATGAATTAATTTATACTCGACTCAATATTTTTGATATTCGTCGTATTCGATATTCGATTATGAAATCGATATCGAATATTCGGAATGACTTTTAGAAGTAGTTTTATAAAGTTGTTTTGAAAAAGAATTTGAACGAAACGAAAAAGAATGTTGGTTCTCTCCGCGTTAAAATCGTCGTATTTTGTAAAAAGTAACGATTTTTAGCATCAACGAGATTAATGTAATTCTTTTAATACGATATTCGACTCGAGAATCGGTATCGTATTTTTTAAGAATATTCGTTATATGAAAATAGTTTTTTGTAGTATCGATATTAGAAATAAATAAAATATGCGACCAACGACCCGTAAGAAAAATCGACCGACGACGAAAAAAGGAAGAAGAGACGAGGACAAGATGAGAAGGAGAAGAAGACGAGAAAAAGGAGGGAAGAAAAGAGAGAAATCGGGTTTGATTACATCCTCAACCTACATGCTTTTGTTAACTCGGATCGGGGCTCGTCGGAATGTGGCTAAGGCACGGGAGCGTCGAGTTAATGTTGGTGAATTATGGTGGTTGGCTGGGACGTGTAAGGGTGACGGCCCTGACGGGTATAGGTCGGTTTTTGTAGTCTCGGGTTACACTATCGGTTTCTCGATGCTAGGTGTATGTCGGGAAATTGACTGTGAAGATGTATGAATCGTATGTGAAAATTGTATGTTAATGTGCATGCAAAGGGTCCTATTTATAGGAGAAGGAGGTTGAGAGAGGTATCTTGCTTGGACAACAAGAAATACCAGTTTGGATAGGAAACGCAAGAGGTTGAAAGGAACGAAAATTCCGTTACTTGGTGAAGAAGAAAGGGAATTCCGGTTGGGAAGGGGAGCTCGGCTGAAAACAGGCTACTCGGCCGAGTGTCCTAAGCTCGGTCGAGTGTTTGATTTAATGTTCGGATAGAATTCCTACTTGAGATCGAATTCTTCCTTAAACGGAATTGTTTAATATTCGTGCAGCTGATTTTTTGTAGTGTTTGAGCTTGAATCGGTCACGTGAGGTGACACGGCTGACTCATATGTTTCGAAAATATCTTTGACCGAGTTTTGACTTGGTCGCTAAAAGACGGTTTTGCCCCCGGTGTCGGATTCGACCTAAATTAGTCTTATTTGACTCGAAATGACCCACTGGGCCTGAATTTGAGGTTGGTTTTGTGAGTTTTGTACTCCGTAAAAAGCCCAAGCTAAATGTCCATGATTTCGAGCCCATTTCCGAGTACGTTAAAGCACGTTTGCGTCCGATCATCATTGGGTGTTTGTCGGAAACTTCTATAGACACCTGGCAGTAAAATGTGGGTGTCTACAGAGCCCCCACTCTGACTGAGGCTTGGATAGGGCGAAAGTCAGAGTAGCTACCAGGTCAATCAGAGATTAAAACCTGGCCGACTTCCGATCGGGTCGTTTAAAGTCCATTAGACTCTACGTGAAGGGCCCGCCGGCCACAGACTAGAAATGTACCTGAGCTGATGATAACTCCGTGGGGAATTGGATTCGTCGTATAAGACTTAGGTGTGCCTATATATGGGCTCATCTTGTTAAATGCCGCTGGGGAGTCATGTGAATTGCACGGTCCTGCTTGAGTCGTCCTGTACATGATTTATGCAAACTTGCAAAATTTTACATGTAACATTTGTAGGAAAATGACTCGCGCTGGGAAATAAAAATTTTGAGAAAGGTTTTGAGTTTTGGATTTGAAAATTAGAGAATTTTTTACTCTGAAAAGGAATAGGAATGCTCGGGATGACTTAGCTAGATCCTAGGATATGGCCTGTATGCTAAATCCTCTGGGACTAGGAATCCTTAGGTGAGGAGGAGAATCCGGTTTTATGCTATAAATACCCTCTCCTGCTTCATAATTTTCCACAATTCCCACAATTCCCTCTCTTCCTTAAAGAAAAACAAGCCCTGAGAAATTTATTCTTCTTTTTAGAAATCCAATTATGGGAATCGACCGATTAATTGGAATGCTGCAAGAGTGGTCCCGATACTTCATAGACGCAGATAAAGTTATTCTGAATCAGAATGGTGTTACCCAATTATTCACGATCCGCCAGATGCAAGTAGACCGTCACTTTTTGGATGCTTGCTTATCCTACTGGGACGATACTTATCACGTTTTTGGTTTTCCTCGAGGCGAAATCTGTCCTATCCCTGAGGAAATTGCTGCTGTAGGAGGGCGGAATCCCATACTCCGCCCTGCTATCCCATTTTCGGTTCATGACCCGAGGGGAAAGCTACGGGAATTTTTAGGACTTTCTCATATGGAGGTATCCCGTATGTTGGAAGGAGATACCGTTTCCTTAATTGATTTGGCTGAAAAATTTATGAACCCAGATGACGTCCGGGTCAGGGCGATCCATAGTCGTAGGGCCTTTACTTTTTGTATGCTCCATGTTTACGCCTTTGAAGGGCATATGGACTTATTATCTTACATGGGTCATGTTCGACTCTTCACTGTGGCTGACCTGATGGAAACGGAGCACAACCCGGCTTGGCTGATTACAGGAGAGATTATCCAGGGTTTGGATAATCGCAAAAGGGATCCGTCAACCCGGTTGACTAGGAGTACCCGTCTTTTACAGGTATGCCGATTTTTTTGATTTTTTTCGCAATTTCCGGCTTTTCCAATTTTTTCCGTTTTTTGCGGTTTCTGCGGTTTTTTCCCGATTTTCTCGGTTTTCAGGATTTTTTTTGACGCCGTTTTTTGACAATTTTTCGCGATTTTGATTTTTCGCGGGTTTTTCAGCTGTGGCTGTTCGAGAGGCTATCGATCTTGAACTCCCCTCTAGACGTGAGCCGATATCAACCTAAACAAGTGATGACGAGGAGACGGACCATTGCCTTTTCTCGCCTCAACACTCAAAAATACTGGGATGAAGTGCTGTCCTTCCATGAAGGCCCATTGATCCGCTGGACCGTCCCATGGTGGCCCATTTATGTCCGGACCGGCTTAGAATCCCGAGATAGGGCTCGATATCAGGTAATCCTATCTTTTAGACAAACAATTCACCTCTTTCCCGATCGCATACTTAGGCAATATGGTCAGGCCCAAAGAATCCCGGAAATTGAGGCAATCGTGAGTGAATCTACTTAGTTGACGGACGTAATGTGTGACAGCTGGATGCAAAGGTGGTATACACGAGCCACTTGGTCCGTTCCTAAGAATCCTCATTCGATCTGGGTATCCGATTCTTATGTTAAATGGACAAAGGCTGATTCTGCTAAAGCCCGAGCTGCTTTGAAGACTGACGAGGCTTTCGACCTGTTGCGTCGGGAACATGCTAAAGATAATAGAAGCTTCTTTGACGAAGGCGCTACTCCGGCAAGTCAGAAAGGGAAATCTAGGACTCAGACTGAAGGGTCCAGTACTAAGGGTGCACGGGGGAAAGTGAGCCCCCAGACGGACTTAGAAAGGAGACTTGGCCCAAGATTGGCGGTCAAGGACCGACTCGGTCCTCGAGACAGACTTCCCAAGCCCGCACGGGCTCGGCTCGGACCGGTGCAAGTGGTAGAAGACCCGTTATCGAAGAAACGGGTTCGAGCAAAGGAAATTCCCCTTATGATTAGGGAACGTTCGCCCCCGCCCCGTCAGCCTCGGGCTCCGCGTGACCCGAAAGATAAGGGGAAAGGAAAAATGTACGAGTAGTCTCCTAAATTTATTATTTAAGTATTACTACTACTTTTGTGGTGTGATTTTTTTTTTTTTTTTTGTGATGTATTTTTGAAATTCCCGAGTTTATCGGTTTTTTTATACAATAAAAGACATATTAGTGAATACCGTTCCCGTCTTTTCGTTATTGCAGTGGTTGTACCCATTTGAGGGGTTGCCTACGTATCCATAATTAATGGAATCAAACCTTCCGTAGTTCAGACGTTATTTTGCAATTTTCGAAATACATCAAGATTATTAATTCGAGATGTGTGACGGTAGGATAAATAATCCTAACTTATTGACTTGCTTAAGATTATTTTTTTTTTGAAAATTTATAAAAAGACAAATTTTTATAAACTTTTTGTAAATGACATTGAGATAAGGCTTATGGGTAGTAACGTTTCAGTTGGTCCAAGTTTGTTGGGTTGACGAACTCGTTTCCGTCCAAGTCCGTTAGCATTACTGCTCCTCCCGAAAGGATTTTCTTCACTAGATATGGCCCAACCCAATTGGGTTTGAATTTTCCCCTTGGGTCAACTGGTAGCAAAGCTCGGACGGATTTTAGGACTAGATCGCCCTCTTTGATATTTCTGGGCCTAACCCTTTTGTTAAAAGCCCGTTGGATCCTTTTTTGATATATCTGAATATTATTTAGGGCCCGAGATCGCCGTTCGTCCAAGAGTATTAGCGAGTCATATCGGGCTTGGACCCAATCTGCTTCAGGTACCTGACTCTCGAGTAGAATTCTGAGGGACGATACTTCTAGCTCGACTGGTTGGACCGCCTCCATTCCATATGTCAGATAGTATGGAGTTGCTCCGGTTGCAGTTCAAATTGATGTTCGATATCCCCATAAAGCAAAAGGTATCTTGTCGGGCCAGTCCCGATAATTCTCAGCCATCTTTTTAAGTATGGTGACAATTGTTTTATTAGCTGCCTCTACCGCTCCATTCATTTGGGGACGGTAAGGCGAAGATGTATGCCTTTGAATCTTGTATTTTTCCAACAAAGTGGCAGTTTCAGCTTGAAAATTGGTCCCGTGGTCACTGATGAACTCGTGCGGAATCCCGTATCGACATATAATTTTGTTTTGGATGAACTTAGCCACATGTTTGGCATTCAAGATTCGGTATGACTCGGCTTCGACCCATTTGGTGAAATAGTCAATAGCCACTAAAATGAAGCGGTGACCCCCCGTCCCGGAAAGGTTTACTTTCCCAATTATATCAATTCCCCATGTTGAGAATGGCCATGGTGACGTCATTGTATATAACAGGGATGAAGGCATATGCTGTACATTGGCGAAAATCTGAAAGTTATGGCAGTGTTTGACATATAACTGACAGTCAGTTTCCATGCTATTCCAATAGTACCCGAGTCTCGTGATTTTTCGGGCTAGCATATGGGCATTCATATGTGGGCCATTTTCACCATCATGTACCTCAGCCATGACTCTTTCGGCTCGCGTTTTGTCAATGCATAGGAGTAAAGCCCCTTGTGCTGTCTTCTTATATAACTTTCCATCGTCTGTGCGGATGAACTGGGCGGCCCATCTTCGCAGGGCTTTCTTGGCCCGGTTTTCAGCTCCCGGAGGATATTCTCCTGATGTTAAGTAGGTCAGAATAGCCTAATACCAAGGTTCTGGATCAGTTATTTCAATATCTTGGATAGCATGAATATATGCCGGCTCGGATCGCCTTTCGACGCAGATAGGCATGCTGGTTAGATGTGCTGGGATATTCAGTAAAGATGCTAATTTTGAAAGAGCATCTGCAAACTGATTTTCTTCCCGAGGTAGATAGATGTATTCTACCTTTTGGAATTGTTTTTCGAGAACCCTTACTCGTGCTTGGTAAGCCACGAGATTTGCGTTCCGAGTCTTCCATTTTTGTAGGGCTTGATTAATGACTAAAGACGAGTCACCGTGGACCCGGAGGTTTGTTACTCCTAAATCAGCGGCGGCTTGCAACCCGTGAATGCATGCTTCATATTCGGCTGCGTTGTTAGTCACATCGAAGTCTAGCTTGATGGATATTGGGGTGTGTTCCCCTTGTGGCGAGATTAGCAAAATACCGACCCCAAATCCTCGAAAGTTGGACGCCCCATCAAAATATAAATCCCAAGTTTCGGTGTCAGTATGGAATATATCTTCATCTGGGAAGGCCCAAGTATCGGTGTGTCCCTCCTCGGATATCGGGCTATCAGCGAGGAATTCGGCTACTACCCGGCCTTTGATGGCTTTCAATGGTACGAACTTGAGGTCGAACTCAGCTAGCATTAAAGTCCATCTGGATATACGGCCGTTGAGGATGGGCTTCTCGAATAGGTACTTGATTGGATCCATTTTGGATAGCACATGTACTTCGTGACTAAGCATGTAGTGTCGGAGCTTTTTAGTGGCCCATACTAAAGCTAGACACGTTTTCTCGAGCATTGTGTACTTGCATTCATACTCCAAGAACTTCTTACTGATGTAGTAAATAGCCCGTTCTTCTTAATCGACCGTTTGGGCGAGCATAGCCCCCATGGCTGTCTCGGTCGTTGTCAGGTATAACGACAGAGGCAGGCCCGGTTGAGGCGGCATTAATACCGGCGGAGAAGATAAAATCTCCTTGATCTTGTCAAAAGCCATTTGACATTTTTCGTCCCATAGTGTCTATTCTCCTATCTTCAGTTTCTTGAAAATGGGCTCACATACCATGGTTAACTTTGATATGAACCGGCTGATATATTGGACTTTCTCGAGAAACCCCCTTATCTCTTTTTCGGTTTTGGGTGGTTGCATCTCGGTAATGGCCTTGATCTTTGTTGGGTCAACTTTGATGCCACGTTGGCTGACGATATGGCCCAGTAGCTTGCCCGATGTTACCCCGAAGCTGCATTTTTGAGGGTTTAACCTCATATTGTATTTGCGTAGTCGGGTGAAGAACTTTCTTAGGGCCGCAATGTGCCCGCTTTGGTCTTTGGATTTGACGATCATGTCGTCTACGTAGACCTCCACTTCTTTATGCATCATGTCATGCAATAAAGTGGTGGCGGTCCGTTGATAAGTGGCACCGGCATTGATGATCCCAAATGACATCACGGTATAACAGTAAGTACCCCAAGGTGTGATGAAGGTGGTCTTACTCATATCTTCCTCCGCCATTTTGATTTGATTATATCCGGCATACCCGTCCATGAATGATAGAAGGGCATGATCGGCCGTGTTATCCACCAGTATGTCGATGTGTGGCAACGGAAAATCGTCTTTTAGGCTGGCCTTATTAAGGTCCCGGAAGTCTACACATACCCAGACTTTGCCGTCTTTTTTGGGTACTGGCACTATGTTTGCAACCCAGTCTGGATATTCAGACACTTGGATAAAGCCCGCTTTGAATTGTTTGTCGACTTCTTCCTTGACTTTGAGAGACCATTCGGGCCTCATTCTTCGGAGTTTCTGTTTTACCGGCTTATACCCGTCTTTGATGGGTATACGGTGTTCAGCTATCTCTCGGTCTATTCCCGGCATGTCCTTGTAGGACCATGCGAAGACGTCTTTAAATTCCTGGAGGAGATCTGTGAATTGTTGTTTTTCCTCAGGATCTAAGGATAAACCTAACTTAAGCATCTGAGGTTCTAAAGGGGTTCCTACGTTGATGGAATCGGTTTCTTCGATTACCGGATTTTGGGGCTCCCTTTGTTCGAGTTGCTCGATTAGATGCGGAGGCAGTGGTACCTGTTCGTCGGGTTTCTCAATGTCATTGCAAGTAAGATTTTTGAAAATGTTTTGAAAATAAGACAAGTCGTAAGTAGAACGGTTATCGTTATTATTGATAGTGAATTTTGAAAATAGCTCGAAGAGAGCTGCCATCTGATCGTTGGTCAGAGGCGGGATAGGGAGAGCCCTCGGGACAGACTCCGAGGCTCCCGATGGTGTGACTAAAGAAGGGGTTATAGACTCGATCCTAGTACTGCACCCTCTAGACTTGGACTCAGACTCCGACTCAGACTCCAACTCAGACTCGGACTCGGATTCGGCGCCATGCATATCTCCTTCACCAGTAGTTAGCTTGTAGATTCGACTCTGACTGTCGGTCCACTTAGTTGTCTTCCTCCAAGCTCTCTTCCCAGTGTCAGCACCCACTTCGGAGATCAGCTTGGTTGGATCGAACCCACTGCTGCGGAGGATCAAGTTGACTAACTCCTGTTTAGGGGTCGGGACGACCTTGTCTTCCTCGAATAGGAGTCCCAGGATGGGCTCAGTATTATTTGTGCCCTCCTTTGATTCGGCCTGGATAAGGGCAAAGATGTTATCCGGGATGAAATTGCATTCCCGAGCCAATTTGGTCTCGGGATATGAGATGATGGGCTGATAGAGGCCCACTTGAACAACTCCAAACACTGGAGTGACGAAGTAATCAGTCAGTCTTGGACTGTAAGGGCCCAAGTAGGTACCCTTGAAGATGTCGATGGCCTTCTGAATACCGGCCTGAACCACATTTTCTGGGGTTATAGCATACCCCAAGCCGAATCTTGACTATTCATTAGTTAAGACCTCGATGATCTTGCCGGCTGGGAGGTCAGGTCTCGAGGTAGCTCCCGGTAGGTAACCCAGATTTTGTAGCATCGTGTCGATGCTCGTGGCGAAATATGGCCGAAAAAGATATTCTTCCTCGATCATTCCCACAAAGTTGAAACCTCGTGGGTCAGCCTGGCCTGCCGTGTTGCAGCTTGACACGGTTATGGGGGTAGCTTCGAGAGTGACGATTCCATCTTGTAAAGGTAGCTTGACCTTCCTGTGAAGGGTGGAAGACACGGCTTTGACCGCGTGTATCCATGGTCTCCCGAGTAGCAGATTGAAAGATGAGGTGACATCGATCACCTGAAATTCTAACTCCTTCTCTATCGGGCCCGTTATGATCGTTAGCTTAACGGCCCCATCAATTGATTTTGGGCTTCCATCGAAAGCCTAAATAGTTTGTGCAGTAGGAAGGTAGTCAGCCTCGGTAATGCCGAGGGCCTTAGCTGTCCTCAAGGGAAGGACGTTTACCGCGGACCCATCATCAATTAGGGTCATCGGGAGATATTTATTTCGGCAGATCACCATGATATATAGGGCCAAGTTATGGGTGGCCCCAAACGGTAGAAGGCCGGACTTGGAGAAAGTGATAAGTGGGCCTTCTCCTTTGGACTTGCCTTTGAGGTGTGGTAAAATAGTGGCTACCATCTCGGTGGGGGTAACCGATGAGTCAACCTTGATTTCATCAAGAGCCCTAGTAAGTGTTGCCCGATGCTCCTGAGAACTAACCAAAAGCTGCCATATAGTAAGATCAGTTCGGACCCCCTTTAGTTGTCTGACCAGGGCCGTATCAGCGTTTGGTTCTTCGGGAGTAAGTTCCGTCCTGGAAGGTTCAGTGACGGTTTCCGGGATAGAAAGACCGGTCGTGATGACGTGTGTGCCGGCCAGGGCTCTGGCTTTAGCCTTTCGGATTTCTTCGACGGTGACGGGGACAACTTCCCCCTTAGCCAAGTAAACGTCATCTTCATCGTCATTCCATATCCCGTTGATTTGGGAAATGAAAGGAGAAATGAGATGGGAGCAGTTGACTACTTCTCCAGTAAAAATGGCGTGAGTAGCAAGGGGATTATTTTTGTTACTCGGCTTATCACTGGGTAGTGGTATCTTCCCACTTTCGATCAGATCCTGAATGAGATGTTTCAACTTCCAGCATTTCTCAGTGTCGTGCCCGTTGCCTTGGTGATAGTGGCAATAGGCTTGAATGTTGTAGCTCTTGGATTGTTTTTCGATGGGAACTTCCGGGATTGGGCCTATCGGTTGGATTAGGCCTTTTGAAGACAGCCTTTGTAAGGCATTAGCATAGGTGGTTCCTATGTCAGTGAATACCCGATTTGGAGTATTCTTTTTGGTCGAGGTGTCCAATGAGTTAACCTCGTCAAAGATGCTTCGAGCCGCAGTTGTAGTTGCGGGCTTGCTGGAAGATGAACTGGCTCCTTGATACCCCTTGGCAGAGGCCTTAGTGAGGCTCCCTAGCCTTAGATCATCTTCGATTCTTGTACCCATCTCAGTCAAAGTGGCGAAATCGGGTATGATAGCGTACCGGAGATGGATCCGGTAAGCGGGGAGAAGGTTTTTGATAAAGGCCTCCACTAGCACCTTTTCGCTGGGCTTGTCCACCAACTTTACACTTTCAGCCCTCCACCTTTGAAGGTATTTGGTGAAACCTTCCTTAGGCTCTTGGGCCATGACCTCCAGAGTACGCTTGGTAGTCTGGATCTCGGCGTTATCCGCGTAGTTTCGCGCGAATTCCATTGCGACATCGTCCCAGGTTTTGTATTTCTTGGGATCAAGCCTGTAGTACCAGGCTTTCGGGTGCTTTTACAGAGAGGAAGCAAAGAGGTGCTTGAACATGGTCAATTTGACCCCCTTAACAGCCATAAAATCCTTGAAGGCCCGGATATGGAGTACCGGGTCTTCAGTCCCGTCAAACATTGGTAAGCCCGTTAAGTTGAGGTTAGCGGGCAGTTCATCGGTCAAGGCGAATAGGTACGGGCATTTTCCGTGAGGATGGTGTTTCTGGTGGTCGAGTGGATCTGTTCTTGCAGCTTTCGAACTGCGTCGGCCAGTGCAACCAGAGGTCCGTCATCCTCGATCGAAGCGTTGGGGGTTCCTTGTTCCACGGCACTTACCCGAGTGATGATGGCAATCTGGTCTTCCCTCATTTTCCTCAATTGGTCTGGGATTTGGGTCAACGAAGCTGTCAACTCATCAATGGCTTCTTTCGTCATGGTTCGAGTGAAGGGTGGCCTATCTGTAAGAACACCGCGTAATCAGCAACTTAACCCGAATCCTAAAAAAAGGACATCCCGAGCAAGGGAAAAAGAAGAAGACTAAAACGGTAATGACTCGGAAAAGACACCTAAACGGGTGGCTTGTGAAAAGGTGGGCCTTCCTCAGGATCCAGCCATGTGGGTTGGGCCCTGTTCGAAGGAAGGTTCACATGAGACATTCCTAGACTTTAGACTCGATTGTGTAAATGGTCCAACCCTTGTAGGAGTGTGTCCTACGCAGGTGAGCCTTGCCTTAGTAAAATAAGGCGGACTGGGATGGGGAAGAAATCCGCGATATAAGATCGACGGAGTTTCGACGCTAGAGACTTCGACGACTTATGACACGACTCGACACTGCTAAATACGGGAAGTCCTAAGAAGAGAAAGTTTTGAAACATGATTTTTTGAAAAAGCCCGAAAAATTCGGGGAGAACCGGCCCTTTTTTTTTTCGAGAAAGAAAACGGAAAGGCGAACCGGGCGAAGGTTTTGAAAGTTCGAAAATATGTTTTCGAGTTTTAAATTGGGCATAATATCGGCTAGAAAAAGGGCTATTTTGAGTAAAATCATAAGTCCTAAATTCGGTATATGTCCGGAGTTTTGAAATTGGATATTTTGAAAAGGATGCAAATTTTGAAAATGACGGTTTTTTTGAAAAAGATGTGGATCAAGTAGCACGTAGTCATGGAAACAGTATAATGACACCATGTATGCTCTTAAGCTAAGTCTCGGTCAGTCTATAAGGGTCTATACCAGTGTACATAGCCTATTCTAGAATCGGGGCGAACTTCCTAAGTCAAATTGAGCTTAGAACATGCCGTAAAACCCATACGAATCTGCTATGCACACCTTTTGACATATCCAATTTGGACTACATCAATGGTATAGTGGTACGTCGGTCACCAGTACCGGCCCGGGAAAATATGGGGTTATGCATGAACCGTAAAACTAAAACGCGTATTGTACTAGTCAAGCGATTTCTATTCGAGTCTCACCCTGAGGATGCCGATGGTAAGTCACGCATCAGTTAATCCCCAGCGGAGTCGCCAAATTATGGACATGACATAGGTCCATCCCGACGCGGCCACACGCGGGTTTGGGGAGGCGAATGAATCTCCTTATGAGAATGGATCGAATTGAAATTTAAATCGAAGTTGGAGTCGCCAACGAACTTTGTGGGAGTTCGGGCCCGTTCGAACCCACTCTATGTCGTAGTGGGCCGTGTACAAAATACGGCCCATTTCCGATGTCAGAGTTTATCGAGTTCGTCCCTTTACATTTGATACCGATACCGACTTGATCGGATATCGCGTATTAAATGACTCTCGTTGCCAATGGTTTCGGACATCCGGAAACCGAGGTTCTGAGTAAGGGGTGAGGGTACGTGTTGGGAAGCCCACGAAGGACACCCAACCCCGCCCGTACATTAGCGGCCTCTACTAGGATATCGTTTGATGTTTTAATACGCGTGTTAGTAATACGATGAAATGATATGCAAACATTGTTTTCCCTAAACATGCGAGAATTGAATGGGTTGCTAAGTCGATTTAATGCAACTAAAATTAACGTCGAAGTTGTATTTTAGCATGTGAGGTTTGTTTTAGTATAATAAAATAAATAATGAAAAGAAATTGCTACAAACATGAACAAACAAGTTAGTAACAACTTACAAGTCGAATAAGAAATATAAATACGATAATATGCATGATTTTGAAAAGTTTATTCGCGTGATGGATTAGCACGCGTTGACCGGGGTCAATAAAAATAGAGTTGAGATCTGAAAAGATGCGGTTTTGTCTAAAAAATGATGTTCGAAAGAATAATAAAAAGCAAAAACCCGCGCCGCGTTTCAGCCGACCGCGTAACTCGCCCGGGGTGCGCGCGACTCGCGCCCCAGCCTATTTCGAGGTCGATTCTCTGAAAATCGATGTTTTTATTGAATCGTGTACAAATATCGCATAATTTGTACTCGATTCAATATTTTCGATATTCGATTATGAAATCGATATCGAATATTCGGGATAATTTTGGAAAATATGAAAAGAAAAAGGGAAACCGTTTTGTAAAAAAACGATGTTTAAGAAAAATTAAGAAAGCGAAAAAAAGGGGCCGCGGATTTAAGACTCCCGCGCGAGTCGCCTGGGAGGGGCGCGACTCGCGTGAGGGTCTGTCCCGGTTCGGGTTTTTCGAAAGTTGCTAATTTCGATAGACCGCGTATAAATATGAATTAATTTATACTCGATTCAATATTTTCGATATTCGTCGTATTCGATATTCGATTATGAAATCGATATCGAATATTCGGAATGACTTTTAGAAGAAGTTTTATAAAGTTGTTTTGAAAAAGAATTTGAACGAAACGAAAAAGAATGTTGGTTCTCTCTGCGTTAAAATCGTCGTATTTTGTAAAAAGTAATGATTTTTAGCATCAACGAGATTAATGTAATTCTTTTAATACGATATTCGACTCGAGAATCGGTATCGTATTTTTTAAGAATATTCGTTATATGAAAATAGTTTTTTGTAGTATCGATATTAGAAATAAATAAAATATGCGACGAACGACCCGTAAGAAAAATCGACCGACGACGAAAAAAGGAAGAAGAGACGAGGACAAGATGAGAAGGAGAAAAAGACGAGAGAAAGGAGGGAAGAAAATAGAGAAATCGGGTTTGATTACACCCTCAACCTACATGCTTTTGTTAACTCGGATCGGGGCTCGTCGAAATGTGGCTAAGCTAGGGAGCGTCGAGTTAATGTTGGTGAATTATGGTGGTTGGTTGGGACGTGTAAGGGTGACGGGTATAGGCCGGTTTTTTTAGTCTCGGGTTACACTATCGGTTTCTCGATGCTAGGTGTAAGAGTCTTGAGGTGCATGAATATTGTGTAGGTGTATGAGTCGTGTATGTCGGGAAATTGACTGTGAAGATGTATGAATCGTATGTGAAAATTGTATGTTAATGTGCATGCAAAGGGTCCTATTTATAGGAGAAGGAGGTTGAGAGAGGTATCTTGCTTGGACAACAAGAAATACCAGTTTGGATAGGAAACGCAAGAGGTTGAAAGGAACGAGAATTCCGTTACTTGGTGAAGAATAAAGGGAATTCCGGTTGGGAAGGGGAGCTCGGCTGAAAACAGGCTACTCGGCCGAGTGTCCTAAGCTCGGTCGAGTGTTTGATTTAATGTTCGGATAGAATTCCTACTTGAGATCGAATTCTTCCTTAAACGGAATTGTTTAATATTCGTGCAGCTGATTTTTTGTAGTGTTTGAGCTTGAATCGGTCATGTGAGGTGACACGGCTGACTCATTTGTTTCGAAAATATCTTTGACCGAGTTTTGACTTGGTCGCTAAAAGACGGTTTTGCCCCCGGTGTCGGATTCGACCTAAATTAGTCTGATTTGACTCGAAATGACCCACTGGGCCTGAATTTGAGGTTGGTTTTGTGAGTTTTGTACTCCGTAAAAAGCCCAAGCTAAATGTCCATGATTTCGAGCCCATTTCCGAGTACGTTAAAGCACGTTTGCGTCCGATCATCATCGGGTGTTTGTCGGAAACTGCTATAGACACCTGGCAGTAAAATGTGGGTGTCTACACACAGATTAATTGTAAGACACACACATTAAGAGTATAAATATTATCGGCCGAGGGTAACAAGCAGTGGGAGAGCATCTCACAAAAGTAGCGAATTACGGGGTTACAGATTTCGGAGGTAAAGGATAAATTGGTCTCATAACCCCCTTTACAACGTGATATGTGCTTCCAAAGGTCTCTCCTAGACACACAAGCTTGTATATTGCTCGAGGGTTCACTAATTCCAGTACCCGATGAGGGTAGGCCTAGCTCGAGGCAAAACTCCGAAATAGTCAAACGATGGGGTTTACCGAATAGTCTAAATTTAACAGCTCTTGGCGTGGTCGGATTGTCAATGGTAAAAGTTCCTAGGAACTCACAAGTAAGATCTTTATAGGTATGAGTAGCAAGGCTTAGAAGCTCGCTAGTTCCGGTCCTCGACGATAATTCCTTAATATCGTCTATTATTCCTAGATTGGTCATTGTGTTGGGAGAAGGTCACCTAGTACTCTGAAAGATCTTTTCAGAGAAGGTCCGAGCTAAAGAAGTATTAAGACAATGCAAATTTAAAGGCTTAGAAGACTTAGAAGATGTAGAAGATGTAGAAGGTTTAGAAGTCTTAGAAGTTGAAGTCATACCTTGCTTGCGAACGGCTCACCTTGCTCTTGTCTCCATAATAATAGATTTGCAAGAATAATCCCAAAAACTTTAGCTTCACCTTCTTCAAAACCCAAAAATAATCACCCAAGCTAGATGGAGATGGGAATATGAATGTGGTTGAGATATGGAAGGTGGTGTTTTTAATTGATGTGAGGAGTGATAAGGTGGAATGATAGTGAGGTAAAGGTGATATAAATAAAGGTAGTTGAGGAGGGAAATGAAAGTTTTAAAGTGGATTGTAAATATTTGGTGTTTATGTTTTGGAGGGAAAGTTATGTGGGATATTTGGAAAGGAGGGAATTGATATTGTAGTGAGTAGATAGGGTATAGGTGATCCGGTCAAAGTCGTCGGGTGAAGTTTCACCCGGTCGAGCACCATCGGGTGAAGTTTCACCCGACGAGTTTTTGTCGTGAAAATCCATTTCTGCAATATTTTTCCGTCGGGTGAAGTTTCACCCGGTGAAAATCTCATCGGGCGAAGTTTCTCCCGACGGTAATTCGTCAATTCAGGCAAATTTGGCAAATCTGGGATTTTTTAGTGGGGCGGAGTTTTGCCCGGTCATAACCTCATCGGGTGAAGTTTCACCCGACAGAAAATCTTCAGCAAAATCCTTGGTGTGGCAAAAATCCCATCGGGTGAAGTTTAACCCAACGAAAACCTTTAATAATCTCACCGGGCGAAGTTTTGCCCGACGGTCTTGTATGCATCATTTTTCCGCCTTGCCATTTCATGGCTTTTCACACGTCATCATTTTTCCGTATTACATCATGTTTGTGGGAGAAATTAATTTGAAGATCACCTTAAGTTTCAAATAATGACTCGACTCATATTACACAATCAATTTCTCCCACAAACATGCTTGTGGTCTTCAAATTAAGCTCCATAACTTCTTCCAAAAGCTTGATGACCATCCAAATATATGCTCCATGATGAAATCCAAGTTCATTCATTCATTTCAAGCTAACAAAACTAACAAACACAAAGAATATGATACATATATACAAGGTGGTTGTTGAGGATACCACCAAACCTACTTCAATTCGAGAAGGGGTCAAACATTGCTCCCCAACGGGAGCTGGGAGCTCACCAAGTTTCACGGTAACAAAAGTCTCACGAACGTGACCGGGATGATAAATCTTCAAATGTTGCCCATTAACCATAAATTTCACGGTTTCCAGGCTAGATATCTCTATCGATCCATATGGTTGCACCTTGGTCACTTCGAATGGACCCAACCATTTTGATTTCAACTTACCAAGGAAAAACTTAAAATGAGAGTTGAAGAGTAATACCTTGTCATCAACGGAGAAGTCTTTAAGAAGTATTCGAGAATCATGCCATTTGCGAGTTCACTCCGTGTAGATCTTCGAATTTTCGTAGGCTTCAAGTCTTAGTTCTTCCAATTCTTGTAGTT
Source organism: Agrostemma githago (assembly GCA_958450325.1). Classification (NCBI taxonomy): domain Eukaryota; kingdom Viridiplantae; phylum Streptophyta; class Magnoliopsida; order Caryophyllales; family Caryophyllaceae; genus Agrostemma; species Agrostemma githago. The sequence goes on along the minus strand of OY288249.1, from coordinate 55,341,000 downwards.
GTAGAAGGCGATTGTTTCCAACAACATTCTCGTCAAAGTTTAGCTCTTTGATTACACATTTTGCTTTGTGTTCTAATTCCACCGGTAAATGACAAGCTTTGCCATACACAAGACGATAAGGAGTGGTTCCAATTGGCGCTTTATAGGCCATTCTCAATGCCCAAAGGGCGTCATTCAACTTCAATGACCAATCCTTTTGGTGTGTATTTGCAACTTTTTCCAAAATTCCTTTGATTTGACGGTTGGAGATCTCGGCTTGCCCATTTGATTGAGAGTGGTAGGCTACGGACATCTTGTGAGTGATACCATATTTCCTAAGAAGGTGTTCAAAGGTATCTTTCCTAAAATGAGAGCCTCCATCACTAATTACGGCTTTAGGCATACCGAATCTTGGGAAAATTACATTCTTGAAAAGCTTAATTACAACCTTGGAATCATTGGTAGGGGAAGCTACGACCTCGATCCACTTTGAGACAAGCGACCGCGACTAGGATGTATTTGTTGCCAAAAGAGGATGTGAACGGACCCATGAAATCAATGCCCCGAACATCGAACAATTCAATTTCCAAGATGGGTTGAAGGGGCATCTCATTTCTTCTTGTTATATTGTCACTTCTTTGGCAAACATCGCATGTGATAATGAAGGCTCTAATGTCCTTAAACATGGAAGGCCACCAAAACCCGCTTTGGAGAACCTTGGCAATTGTCTTTTGGTTGGCCAAGTGTCCCCCATAAGATGTCGAGTGAAGGTGTTTCACAATATTATATCCTTCATTGGTGGTAACACATCGTCGGTAAATTCCATCTGTACAACGACGGAACAAATAAGGTTCATCCCAATAATAGCGTCGGGCTTCTTAACGGAGTTTCTTCCTCTCTTGCTTGGAATAATCGTCCGGAACATGAGACACTAAGAAATTGACGATATCGGCATACCAAGGTGTAATAGTTTCAATGCCCATCAAGGCCTCATCTCTCATAGCCTCATTGATGGGTATACCATCATCTTCAATATTGCTTCCACTAACCGTTAGTCTACTAAGGTGATCCGCTACCAAGTTCTCCGATCCGGCTTCATCTCTAATCTCACTATCAAATTCTTGTAAAAGGAGAACTCATCGAAAGAGTCGGGACTTAGTCTCCTTTTTGGACATGATTTAACGAATCGTCGCATAATCGGTATGAATAATAATAACTTTGGAATCGGTAACATAAGTTCGGAATTTCTCCATAGCATAGACAACGGCAAGCAGCTCTTTTTCGGTTGTGGTATACCTCGATTGGGCTTCATCTGGGGTCTTGCTTGCGTAATAAATCACATGTAGCTTCTTGTCAACTCGTTGGCCTAGAACGGCACCAACGGCAAAATCGCAGGCATCACACATGATCTCAAATGGAAGATTCCAATCGAGTGCTTTGATAATTAGAGTGGTGGTGAGAGCGGTCTTTATCCTGCAAAAGGCCTCAAGACACAAGTCATCAAATACAAAAGGTGCATCTTTCATAAGCAAAGAAGTTAAAGGCTTGACAATTTTAGAAAAATCTTTAATAAACCGCATATAAAATCCGACGTGACCTAGAAAACTCCTCAATCCTTTGACATTTGTTGGTGGTGGCAAGTTTTCAATCATGGAGACTTTGGCCTTATCAACTTCGACTCCTCTATTAGAAACAATATGACCTAGGACAACACCTTGTTCAACCATAAAATGGCATTTCTCCCAATTCAAAACAAGTCTATACTCTTCACATCGAGCTAACACTTGATCAAGATTTTCAAGGCAAGAATCAAAAGATGTACCGTGGACACTAAAGTCATCCATAAAAACTTCCATGGATTTTTCAATAAAATCGGAGAAAATAGCCATCATACATCTTTGGAATGTTCCCGGCGCATTACACAATCCAAATGGCATCCTTCGATAAGCATAGGTGCCATAGAGACATGTGAAAGTGGTCTTCTCTTGGTCATCGGGGTGAATGAGAATTTGAAGAAATCCCGAATGACCATCGAGGAAACAAAAGTAAGAGTGATGCGCCAATCTTTCAAAGCATTTGATAAATAAAGGGAAGGGGGAAATGGTCTTTAATGGTGGTTGTGTTTAATTTCCAAAAATCTATGCACATGCGCCAACCGGTGATAGTCATAGTAGAAATTAACTCACCCTTTTCTCCTTTGACAACCGTCATTCCTCCTTTTTTCGTCACAACTTATACGGGGTTAACCCATTTACTCCCGGTTATAGGATATATAATTTTAGCCTCATACAACTTGAGGACTTCCTTCATGACAACCTCTTTCATGGTGGGGTTCAACCTATGTTGAACCTCAACCGAAGGGCGGTGGTCATCATCAAGGATGATCATATGCATACAAACATTTGGGCTTATGCTTTGGAGGTCGGCAATGCTATACCCGATGGCTTTTTTGTGTTTTCTCAAGACAATCAAAAGTTTTTCCAATTGAGGCCCATCAAGTGTGACATTGACGATAACGGGATAATTAGTTCCTTCAAGGAAGGCATATTTGAAGGAAGAGGGGAGTGGCTTAAATTCAAGATTAGGAGGAGAGGATACCACACTCTTACCCACCGGTAGTGGTTCTACCTTTTCTTCATGTAAGCTTTCTTCTTCAAGAGGTGGAGAATCAAATGGTTCATCGTCTTGCTTATCGTCATCAATCAAGCTATACTCAACCAAACTATCAATAACTTCAATGGAATACATTTGTTCAATCATTGGTTGTTTAAGAGCTTGAGAAAGGGAAAACTCTACCGACTCGTTCCATATGTTAAATGGCAACTTTCCATTCTTAACATCAACTATAGTACCACCGGTAGCCATAAAGGTCAACCTAAAATAATGGGGAGGGGGGGGGGGGGGGGTAATAGTGTCTTCGGGCATATCCATGACAACAAAGTTGGAGGGGATGAAAAACTTACCAACTTGCACGAGTACATCCTCAAGTATCCCAAGTAAGTACTTGACGGACCTATCCGCAAGTTGAATCGACATGCTAGTGGGTCTTATCTCCCCCACACTAAGTCTCTTAGCAATAGAATAAGGTAACAAACTAACACGAGCCCCAAGGTCATACAAAGCTTGATTAACAACAACATTTTCAACCCGACAAGGGATGAAAAAACTATCGGGATCCTCTAGTTTCTTTGGCATTTGATTCATAAGAATGACACTATATTGTGCCGTGAGAGAGACACATTCTTTATCCTCTATTGTTCACTTTTTAGTCAAGACATCTTTCAAAAACTTAGAATAAAGGGGCATTTGAGAAATTACCTCGGTGAAGGGTAAAGCTACCTTCACTTTCTTCAACATATCCACAAAACGACTAAATTGGGCATTCTTCTTATGTGGCTTAGCTCGTTCGGGAAAAGGCAATGGTGGGACAAAAGCGGGAGGCAGTGGAACATTGGATTCTTCTTCTTCTTCGGCTAATCGCTCCGCCTCTTTTCTTTTTGCTTTTTCCACTTCCATTTGCTCCTTTTTCTTTCTTTTAAGTTCTCTTTGTTCAATCTCCACATTTTGGAGAATATCGAACTCCGCTTGTATTCCCCAGTTTTGTTTGAGGGAAGTGGGCGATGTTGTTTGTGGTGCACTTTGTTGATTCATTTTGGTTGTGGTGCTTTTGGTGTTCAAGTTCAAGTTCTTATACGGGTCCTCAAGTTCTTTGCCACCTCTCAAAATGACGACATTTGCTTGATGTGGAGGGTCTCTTGGGTTTTGGGGTTGGTCGGGCAAACCATGGGGTGGATGAATTGGGGCGGCTAAGGCCTTTGTTGCTTCTTGTGATCCCCAAACCTTTAGCCTTGCTTTTGTATCTAGATTCTCACTCCATAAATGCCCAATGGCTTTTTGAAAATCACTAGTATTATCCCATGGAACTCCTCCTTGACCATATTGAAAATTGCTTGATTGACCATAACATTGAGAGGATTGATTAAATGGTTGTTGGTTGTAACCTTGATTACCTTGAAAATTGCCTTGGAACCCTTGATTGTATCCAGGATTGAAATTATTACCATGTTGATTTTGATGATGAAAATTGTTGTAATTGTTGGGAACATGAAAGTTACTACCTTGTTGATTGAAGTTGCCCCTTTGGTGAAGAGGTAAATATGGGGGTATCTTTGGAGGACCTTGATTAAAGGGCCTTTGTTGACTTTGATTAAAGGGTCTCGGTTGACTCCCTTGGGCACGTGACATCGGATTTTGAACATTTTGATATCCATAAGAAAAGTTGGGATGAAACCTTGTGCCGGCATTGTAAGTATTAGAAAAAGGATGAAATTGAGGTCTTTGCCCATACACTTGTATAGCTTGGACTTCATTTGGCTCTTCAAAATAAGTTTCTTCATTAGGAATACAAGAGCTAGAATCATGGTCATAATTGCCACAATGATCACATTGAACTTCCCATGTTATTTGTTACTTAGGAGGTGATGGTTGCCTTGTTGGAACACTCCCTTGAATTTGGTACATACCTCTATGAATTGGCCTAGAACTCATGGCATCCATTCTTTTCGTTAGTTCTTCAACATTTGATTCAAGTTTCAATTCATTGAAACTCTTAGATGAGTTCACTTCAACTTTCTTTCTAGAATCCCTCGATTGACCCACTCTAGCATCACTCTTTGCCGTCTTTTCAATAAGACTTTTAGATGTCTCATCGGTAAGGGAAGAGAAATATCCTCCGACGGCCAAATTGAGGTTTTACTTGGTTTTCGATGAAAGGGTGTTATAAAATGTTTGGGTTGTTAGCCAATCGGATATTCCATGGTGAGGACATTTGCGCAATAAATCTCTAAATCTTTCCCAAGCCTCACTTAGGCTTTCAAATTCATCTTGTTTAAAAGTTTGTATTTCCATGCGATATTGATTGGTCTTTGACGGTGGATAGTACTTCTCCAAGAAAGCATTGGATAATTGAGCCCATGTAGTGAATGTATTATCAGGATGGCCATGAAGCCATCTACGAGCTTCATCTCTCAATGTCTTAGGAAATAACAATCGGTGTAATTGGCACGATGTTAACCCATTTAAACGGGCCCCTACTAATTTTTCTTTGAATGAAGCAATATGCTCTTGGGCATCCTCTTGGGAGAGCCCATGGAAATTATCTTCTTGCACCGCATTTGTTAAAGAAGCTTTCAATTCATAATTTTCAGGTATCTCCCCGAAATCAATGGGTGAAGGTGTTTCTTCATGTGTAAGTTGGGAATGGGAACCTAGGGTTTCCATTGGTTGGATTGGTGGTGTTGGTGGATTTGGATTTGGAAGATTTGGAGGGGTTGGATTTTGATTTGGTGGTGGAGTTTTTTGTGATGGTGGGGTGGGTGGTAAATTTGGTGAAGTAGATGATGTAGAAAGATTATTTGGTGTAGAAGGTGTAGAAGGTGTATCTGTTAAAATGGGGTTAAGGTTAGGAAGTGATAATGAAGGATGTGGAATAATAGTGGTTGAGTTATTTCCCCGAAATCACAATGCTCTAAACCACAGGGGCGATGACTTATTCCTGGACATAAAACTCAATTTAAACGGTAAGTCTCCTAGCACATATCGATACTAGGGAAAAGGAAAAATAAAACTAAAACAAATAACCAAACACAATAACTTAGAACTCAATTGCTAGCCGTTCTCCCCGGTAACGACGCCATTTTGACGCACCCCTATTTAGGATCGGTCGTTAACGATGGATAGGGGGTCAAACAATATTTATAGACTCGTAATAACGCAAAAATAACTAGTGTATTCGTGGTAAGTCGAGATCGGTCCACAGGAATACATAATGAAATTAAGTAGAAGCGGCGTGTTTGGGATCTAATGGGGGTTTTAAGGGTCGAGTCTATACTAAAATGCAATAAATAACAAGAGATGATCAAATATGGAAAAGGTGTTAGGGGGAAGTCGGGAATCGGAAAATGGGGTCTAAGAGAATCGGAATCGGGTCGGTCACAACATTGGTATAGGGAGAGTGCCACCTTTCGGTTTCTTCGCCCAACTCACCTAAAAACCCGCTTTCGCGGCGAAGAAGGGTAAGTCTCAAGTTAAGTTAATTTCTACCCCGAGTTTCTCCATATTGATAGAAACGAGTAAAGGTCGGTCTAGTTGGCCAGACTAAAACAACAATGACACAACAACCATAAGCAAGACAAACAAACCAACAAGCAAACAACCAACCAAAACTCCTCAATTCAAATAATCCAAGATCCTCCTCCCTAAACCCCCCAACAAGAAATCTACTCACAATGCATAATGGAAACTAATAAAACAATAACAAAGGAGAACTCAACTAAAACATGCATAATAATTAAATCTAGAGAAATTAACAACAAAACGATTAGGAAAATTACGATCTACTAAATAAACTAGAAATCGATCTAAGAGCAATAAAACTAAGACTAATGAAAATAACAACAAGACAATAAAGAAAATCACAATCAACAAAATAAACTAGAAAGCGATCTAAAACAATATAAATGAAATCTAAGGAAAATAACAATGAAACGATGAAGGAAACAACGATAAAAAAAATCATAAAATGATCTAAAAACGATGGAAATGAAATCTAGAGAAAATAACGTCAAGACAATAAATAAAATTGCAATCAACCAAACAAACCATAAAACAATCTAAGAACGATAAATAAAGACGATCAAAACAAAACAATAATGGAAGAACAATATTGAATCTAGTCTAGAGATTAAGGAGAAGAAATAAATATACCAACTATGAAGATCAACAATAAAGAAGAAGATTGCATAAATAAATAAGATGAAGCTTGATGAAGAGGACAAAGGATTTGTCACTAATCCTTTAATAATCTCCAATAATCTTCAATAAAAACTTAAATTCTACAAAGCTTGAATGTAAATCTAGAGAATTGATGGAGAAATTGATAAAAACTATGAAGATCTACTACTATCTAGGCTAAGAAAATTGTAGAGAATTAATAAAACTACTACTAGAATGATCTACTAAATGGATGGTAAGTAGTGAGATAATAAATGATAATGTGCAACTAACTAGGGTATCTATATATATAGTAATTAAAGCCTTAATGAATCCTTAAGCTCAAGCCCAAATCCAACTTTTTGCTCCATTAGTGAGACTTTCACCCTTCGAGATCTACCATGCACGAGTCAATACCGCCGGGTGAAACTTTACCCGGTGGTTTCACCCGGTGAACTTCTTCCAGTTTTGCGTGTTTGGACATCTTTACCGTCGGGCGAAACTTCACCCGATGGATGAAAGTTTCGCCCGGTCATTTTGCCCGGTGGAGAAACTTTCCTAAAGATCTTTGGGGAGGTAAAATTACCGTCGGGCGAAACTTCGCCTGGTCATTTCTCAACGGGTGAAACTTCACCTGATGGTTTTCTGGCCTCTTTTCTTGTCTCATTCTTCGTCGTATGATTGGATGACTTTGAACTTTAAGTCTTGCGCTTTTTTTTTTCAGACGACATTCCCCTCTCTTATGCTCGTGGAAGCTCGACCATGCTTTCGGGGCCAAATCCTATCAAAATTGCTAGAAAAACTACCAAAAATACGTAAAACGCACAAGAAGGACGCTAATGCGAGAAATACTCAAAATATGGCGATAATCGCACTCTAATCTCGCAAAACGAGGGTAAAACGAGTCTAAATGGGAGGAAAAACGGTCTAAATTTAGCACACATCACTAATCAAGGTGGCTCACTTACTTTATTCGCTCTCTACTTTTACTTATTTTATTATTTTTCTTAAGAAATGTGCCACTTTTAAGGTGGAAAAAATCAATGAAACGGAGGGAGTATCGGATTAATAAATGACTTGTTACAACCTTTTCGATTGATAATACATCCTCGGACTTTTTAAATGAAAGTCCTTTGAATTTGCTTCAGTAAGACACATGCTTCCGGACAAACGAACGACATCCTGGATCGAGTTATAATGTTTAACGGTCGTATGATATGATGAGACATTGATCCTGAGACACATTTGACATCTATCAAATTGAACTCGAGTTTTATTTAAAATAGTTTGATTGTATATAGCTAGAACGCATTTGATAATCGACCTTAATAGACACGGTAAGCGATATACTGATACGAAATTGAAATAACATAATCGAAATACATAAATAAAAAAAGAGTAAGTAGTTAGTACTCTGTATGTTAGATGTTAGGAGATTGATGAATCAATTGATGTAGGGATTTAGAGTGCGCGAAAGCAATAGATTCAACCAAAGATTAAGAGAAATTAATAAATGCGATAAAATTATACTGGCGAAATATGCAACAATAACTCCACAATGATAAAATCATAATCAAAATATAATAGAGAGAAATATATACAATAATGTATGTTGTTGTAATGATTCAAACAAATGCTACGGTATCATTTTTAGAGAAAGTTCACCCTCAACTCCTCAACACATGTACCCCTATAAATAGGGAAGTAATAATGCCACTCTGTTATTGTTTCTTCACTCGATTTCAAGAATCTCTCTTCTACTAAGAGAATAGGAAGTGTCTAGGTGTCATCCTCTCATGCACTTTTTTTCCCTCCAAAAACAAAACACTACTATTTCAATAAGAAAACAAATAAACTACAAGTACTAAATTCAAGTGGTTAGAACTTTTTTATCTCATAATATTTGGAGTATTATGTTACGGAGTATCTTCTAATTTATTAACAAAATTTCTAATAATTTGAATAAATATAAGGAATGTATTTTTGATTCGTGAAAATTGATTTTACGTTTTAGAAAAAAATCAAATAATCAGGTAAAAATTATGTTATTATTAGAGTTTTTTAAAAAAAATGTTCATCAAAATATTACTAATAGATACAGAGTAAAATGAGATTGCTCGATTACCTTTATTAATATTGAAATTTAATTTTTTTAATCAAATAATTAGGTCAAAATTATAAAATATTATTATTAGGTTTGTAAATAAACTATATTCATTAAAATATTACTAATAGATACGAAGTATTAAATGAGATTGCTCGATTACTTTTATTATGATTGAAATTTTAATTATTTTTGTCAAATAAAAATGTAAATAAGATTCAAAATATGAAAATCTAATAGGTTATCAATTATATATTTTTAAACAATCACTAATATAAAATTCTAAATATATCATGCATCATTGCGCGGGATCGATTAAAAATCTGGAAAATTAATAGGTTATCAATTAGATACGTATGAGTATTTATAAAATATTATGGAGTAAAGTGACGTATATATTTTGTGAGTATTGGTTTCGTGATATAAAAGAACTTTTATTTAATTATCATGGAAAAATTTAGGAAAAATATAATCAGCTCAATTATCTCGATTAAAATTTTGAAAACGTTAATAGGTTATCAACTAGATATGAACGATTATTTTTAAGCAATGCACTAAAAATAAAATTTTACATTACCGTGTTATTGTACTGGAACTAAACTAGTGTATGATTAATTAATAAATAAATGCGTCCTCACAAAAGTGAGTGGCACAAGTAATATTGTTGTGGCATTAACAATTCCCTATAAATAAGGATGCAAAAAAGTGGTGGAATCATTGTTGATGTGCGATTACTACTACAAGTTATACAAGGAAAATAGGATTATACACATGGTTGTACAATAGCATTGTACAATCAAGGCAAAATTGTTGAGCTTTTATATATATTTATTGAGCTTATAATAATCCTCGAGATAAAAATTTCCCGAAAATGTGAAGTAAATAAAAATCCAAAATCATAACAACGCCGCAGCCCACAAGTTATAAAACAAGGGTTATTAAAAAGTTGGGATATTCTACATTGTACCCATATTTTTTCATTTTCTATGCGGGACCCCTCCTTTTAGTCAAAATAACATTGACTTGCGATAACTTATGGAGATGAGTTCCAAAAATGATGATATTTTCGCTAAAATCATTGTCTTTACAAGGTCCTCGATTTGAGATTTGATTTTTTGCAATTTCAAAGCTTGTACTACGAGTTATGCTCAGTCAAACGCTTTTAAACGAATAAACTTTGACCGACCATAACTCTTTTTTTCGAGTTTCGAAAGTGATGATTTTTTTTCCAAACGGATTGTTTTTTAGAGATCTCGAGTTTAAAATTAAAATCGTCTCTTTTGAAATTCATAGCTAAGAGTTATCGTAAGTCAAATGTATTTTGAGCAAAATTAGGGGTACCACGTAGAATATGAAAAAACACGGGTACCACGTAGAATATCCCTAAAAACTTTATTTGTTAACAAAAATAAAAGCACAACCAGCAGCAATAACAGTAGCTAACAGTCTTTGTAAGCTAATTTTTGGTTTATGCGTTTATTAATTGTTTCAACTCATATAAATTACGAAAAATCACGAAATAAATTGTAAAATTTTAAAATATCATAATACATCCACAAATATTTTATTTGGTGAAAATCACGTTTTTTTTTACTCTTTTGAACGCAAATTGTCGGTTTGACGAAATTTAGGCGAGAAACATTAATAATTTTTACGAAACGAATTATAATAACGATTCAAGCAAAACGATACATAGAAGAAATTTATTATGAGTCAATATATACTACTTGTCTCGGTCAGATAATAGATTTAACAAAATGATTTCTAAAATTTAATTAACCTGAGAAGATTTATAGTAGAAGCGACGAAAATTGTAAAAGTTACATATAAACTTGCAGCGAAATCAGTTTTAACGTGCCTTTCTTTAGTCGAAGTTTAAAACATCGAATTTTATTCCTATTACATGCAAATAAACGTAACATCGTAGATAGCTTATTTGGCGTATGAAAATGCCAAATAACCGTCTTTGTTCTGTAAGTTATACTTTATGAATCGATAATGAATTCTGTCCCACAATCGTTATAGATTCGATTTAATTCAACTCTATCACAGACGATGAACGGGATAAAGGACTAACCTTGGTACATGTCTTTCAGACGCACTCAGTAATAAGAAGAAACAAAGATTGATTCTTCTCCTTAACCCTTTCCTTTATGTTCCTTGATGATGGGGATGAAATTGTCTCTTTCACTTTCTGTAATTGTGTAAGGTTTTGTTCTTCTGTCAAATTGAGAAGATTACGTATGTTCTTTCTTGATATGTATATGTACAAGGCCAAGAGATATGTGTTTGATCTCAAGTCAAACCGTTCACACCTTTTCGTGAAAAGACGTCCTTTGATATTGGGTAAGGTCGGAAGGAATAGTAATTTCCGACTTTAATAACTTTAACCGGAACCGATCCATCACGGTGTCGTCTTTTATATTAAAGTCTCGTTATATTTCATATGAACTTAATTTATATTTAAACCCAAAACACTTAGGCCACACGAATATTATTAAATATTCTAACATTCTCCCACTTGACCTTTGTGTTGACTTAATGGTTAAATAACTATAATGTGCCCTTTGATATTAAGTTCATTAACTTTCATATCCTTAATCGAGTTAGAACTAATCGAATCATGGCGGTCACACGTAGACCTGTCAAACGGGTCGGGCGGTCGGGTTTCGGGTTCGGTCATTTCGGGTTCGGGTAAAATACGGGTCGGGTGTATTTCGGGTTTGCAAAATACGGGTTTTATACGGGTTTCGGGTCGGGTTCGGGTCAAATACGAGTTATTAACGCACTTTAAAAACATTAATTTTCTTTACTTTTTTTTAGTCATAAATACAATTTTATTCTTAATTTTCTTAATCATCTCATTTAATATATGATATTAGTGAAAATAAACATGTTTTATTTAATATATCTTTTAATTTACATTGATATTTTATTTCTATAGGAAGTACGAATATATATGACGAACTTTGACTCGATTTATTGATTTTTTTTCTCATTATAATAATCATCTCATAAAAATATGATTTTAAAGATGTATATATAAATATTATTTCTTAAAATTTTGAGGGAAAAAAAAAATATTTCTTAGTGTTTTTGAGAAACTTTATTGTATAATAGTAATATTTTTTTAATTTATCTATTTTCGGGCGGGTAACGGGTTCGGGCGGGTTTTGACCCAATATATTCGGGTTATTATCGGGTCGGGTCACTCTCGGGTTTCGGTCATTTTCGGGCGGGTTTTTTCGGGTTTTTTTTGGGCGGTTTCGGGTCGGGTTTTCGGGTCGGGTCAGTTTTTGACAGGTCTAGTCACACGTCATTAATTAAGCGACATGATTCCTTCCATGTATCACGAACTAATTCCAACTCCAAGTAATCTTTAAGTTGAGAATAACCTTAATTCCCACAATTAGTCACATGTAGTCTAATAACTGTAATGTATACATACACTTTAATGACAACATGTTCGTAAATACAGAAACAAACAATTAGTGAATTCTAGATGTCATATTCTTAACAGGCATATAATCTTTACAATAGCAAAGTTTTATCTATAACACCCATACGTTCTACATGGCCAAGGAACGCCTTGGTTGCATTGGTAATCCGTTGGTTAATGGATCTGCCACCATCATATCCATTCTTATATGCTCAATTGACACTCTTTGCTTCTGCACCTCCTCCTTGACCGATAAATACTTTAATTCTATGTGCTTAGCACCCTCGGAGTACTAATCGTTCTTAGAGAAGAAGATGGCTGCGACATTATCACAATAAATTTTCAGCGACTTGGCTATACTATCGATAATCCCAAGTCCTGAAATAAAGTTCCGTAACCACAATGTGTAACACGCGCAATTTTCCTAGCTCTGTTATCTGTTTCATTACGATTATATCGTAACTTTGTAATATTTCGTCAATTACATTTTTCCCATTTCGAGGTCTCTTTCATTATCGAGCCTAAATTATTTATTTTCATAAAAGGATTTTAATTATTCTATTTTTATTCGAAAAACTTATCACATAGATTTATTGCTTATTCTTTCCATCTCAACCATCTCGTCTCCTAGTTGAGTTAAGAGTCCTTGTGACTTGATTATTCTTATCTTTTAGCTTTCTAATTTCCTTTATATATTCTCTTTCATTCTAGTCTATTTTATTCTCAACACAAGTCATCTTTTCTGCTCTGTGTTTCACGTTAAACTTCATCCTTTTTGTTCATCATCAATCTGATCCTAATTCGTCTCTAATTCTTTCCGATCTCGAGGGTAATTTAATTACTCTTATTAGCTCTTCATCTCTTTTTCTCCTTTCTATTCACTTAATGTGGTTTTAATACCATATGTTTAATTATTTCGTAGGCTATCATGCTAGATCCGACGAAGACGATTATTTAATTGATTCGGATCTCGATTAAGGTAACATTGACACGTTACTCGGTATTATGTGATATTATTGTTGTAGTTGCATGTATAGAAATTAGATTTTTGTTAGACAATATATTTATGTCTCATTTTTAATAACAAAGACTTTAAAACCGTAAATCTTCACATGTTTTGTTGTTTTTAATCGTTTTTACGAGATTTACGAATAAAAACTCATGTTTTATTTGGAATTTGGATTTTCTCCAGAAATAAATGTTGTAACTAAGTTTCTAAAGTTTTCAAAAACAGTGATCTTACGTTGTTTTGATTTTTAATGATTTAATTACGAATTTTATAGTAAGACAGTGCAAATCTGGAAAATTTGTCAATTTGTTATTTAAATACTTTTAATTACTTAAACTTCAATCTTTTTAAAAATATTATGATTTTGACTTTAGTTGACTTTTAATCATGAATTATACATTTATATAATAAATATAATGTTTACGTCTCGAGCCCTAATATTAACTATTTTATATAACTCCTATTTTAATCGATTTCTTTTTGTTATAATACCTACTTTTGGAAAGTTATTTTAAGAAAAGTTCTACCTCTATAAAGTTTCTTCTTTTGAAAAACGAACTATATTTTTATTGAGTTTCGATAATGGCTTTGTTTTGGATTATGGAATAAGAGAAGTGTACGGGTAGGGTAATACAGTCTAGAGTATACGTTTTGCCATCAGCTATAAGGCTAGTGTATTCGAGCGGGATGTATTGGTTGTTGAACTGGGCATGTTCTTGTCCAGGAGTGTATGTTCATTTTGACCTTAAGCTCGTACCTCGCATGTAAGACGCCGTCGGGTTGAACTGGGCACACTTGGTGTTCGAGGAGGGGTGTGCATATTTACTTAAGCTAGGACCTCGCATTGATAAGTCGCCGTCCTATTATGGTTGAGTAGCCTAGTTAGAGATCGAAGTTTGATTTGTTTGAACTAAGTTCTCGAAGCTAGTTTTTTGTATTCTCCTAGTGAAAGTCTATTCTGTTGCACTGATTCATATCCATAACGCCGTTATTATTATTGGTTGATATTGACTTGCAGGTTGGCAATCATTTTGAATTATTTTACTATATCGTTTTAAACGTTTTCCATTTTGAACTATTTTGATATAATAGTAATTATACTTTAATGTCATGTAATATGGCTGGGAGAACGTCGTCGTTACTCCCCACTGAATTGTGGCTGTTATGTTTATAACATGACAGGTAATTTGCTGCTGGGTTTTGGGTGTGAGCTAGCGAGTAGCATGGATCCTACTCTACTTCATTTATATCATTTTTTGGATTGTTAAACCCATTTGGAGAATTTTTATTTTTAGCCCTTTTGTAAAAAGTGACATTTGTATTGACTGGCCGTTCTTTTTGTAAAATTTAGAACGTCGGTGTGTTTTAATCCCAAATCTACAGTGTTTCCGCCACTGTATTGCGTTAGAATTTATAGGGGATTACACAATGCATGAAGAGTGGCTTCAAAGCATGCCACAAATTCAGCTTCCATAGTAGAAGTAGCAAGAATAGACTGCTTCTTACTCCTCCATGATATTGCCCATTAGCTAAAGGAATACATAGCCAGATGTCAATTTTCAACTATCAACACACCTGGCATGATCAGAATCTGAATACCCAATCACCTCAAGATGATCGGATCTCTTGTACGTTAGCATGAACTCCTTGGTGCCTTGCAAGTACCTAAGGACTTTCTTCGATGCTTTCCAGTGGTCCATTCCGGGATCACTTTGATATCGACCTAACATTCCGACAACAAAATTGATGTCTGGTCGAGTACATGTCTGAACATAGTTCAAACTCCCTACCACAGATGCATAAGAAATATTCTTCATTTCCTTTCGTTTCAATTCATTACGGGGACATTGCATTTTACTGAACTTGTCCTCTTTCTGTATAGGAACTATCCCTGCAGAACATTCACTCATTCTATATCTCTCTAGAACTTTATCGATGTAAGTTTTCTGAGATACTCCTAACAATCCTTGTGATTTATCACGGAAAATTTCAATCCCGATCACATAGGATGCCTCACCCATATCTTTCATTTCAAAGTTCTTAGATAGATATTTCTTTACGTCATGTAACATGCTTAGATTATTCGCAGCGAGTAATATATCGCCAACATATAAGACTAAAATGACAAATCTACTCCCACTGATCTTAATGTAGATACAACGATCAACGGTAATCTCTACAAACCCATATGACATATAATGGTATCATTAACTTTAAATACCACTGTTTGGAAGCTTGTTTTAGTCCATATATTAACTTTCTCCGCCTACACACTTTATCTTCATTACCCGGGGATGTAAACCCCTCGGGTTGGTCCATATACACTTCTTTTTCAAGCTCATCGTTTAGAAAGGCGGTCTTTACATCCATTTGGTGAAGCTCGAGATCATAATGAGCTACCAAAGCCTAGACAATTCTTAAAGAATAATCTTTCTTTGATACTGGAGAGAAAGTTTATTTATAGTCAATGTCGTCCTTTTGAGTGAAACCTTTGGCAACTAGTCGGGGCTTATACCTTTCAATGTTACCTTTAGAGTCCGTTTTGGTCTTATAGACCCATTTCGAGCCAACGGCCTTAGAACCCTCAGGTAACACAACTAAGTCCCATACTTTGTTATCATCCATTGATTTCATCTCCTCTTTCATGGCATTAAACCACTTTTCTGAATTATCACATTCCATGGCCTTAAGGAATGAGACAGAATCCTTATTAATGCTCAAGTCACATTCAACCACAATGTTATATGTCACGTAGTCATTTAGGACGACTGATCTATTTTCTCTTACAAATCGCCTTAACTGTTCACGTGACATATTATTCTCCCCCTGAATTGTGACTTGATCATCATTGTTATTGTCATTTTGTAGGTTTAGCACGTCATTTTGTTGTTGTTCCATTATGTCATTTGACTGTGACGGCACAACTGGGACAATAATTTCATGTGCAACTTCAGGAGAAGGAACTTCTACCTGAATTTCTTCAATGTCCACCTTTCGTGGTTCAATGCTCCCACTAGTTTGACCATTCTCAATGAATCTAGCGTTTCCGGTCTCTACTATTCTCGTATTGTGGTTAGGACAGTAAAAAGTATACCCCTTTGACTTTTCAGGATAGCCAATGAAAAACCACTAACTCTAGCTTCTTTTCATTCGGATTGTAAAACCTTACTTCAGCTGGGCAGCCCCAGACTCGAAGATGTCTTAAGCTCGGTTTCCTTCTCGTCCATAGTTCATAAGGAGTCTTAGGAACTGCTTTACTAGGAACCCAATTCAAAACATAGGTTGCATGGAATGCATATATCCATAAAGAAGAAGGTAAAGAACAATTACTTAACATGCTCCTAACCATTTCAATTAAAGTACGATTTCGCCTTTCAGCAACAATGTTCTGCTGAGGTGTACTGGGCATTGTATACTGTGCACAAATGCCTCGACTTTCAAGTAACTTTGCAAATGGACCAGGACATTGTCCAATTTTAGTGAACCTACCATAAAACTCACGACCTCTATCCGACCTCACAATCTTTACTTTCTTTTCTAGCTGCCTTTCTACCTCATCAATGAATATCTTAAGGACATCCACAAATTGAGCTTTTTCATGCAGTAGATAAGTGAAACCATACCGTGATAGGTCATCTATGAAGGTGATGAAGTACTTTTCACCACTCCAGGACGAAATGTCAAAAGGTCCACAAATATCAGTGTGTATAATCTCTAATAGCTGAGAGCTTCTTGTAGTTGGTTTCTTTACCATATGTCTAGTCTGTTTACCTTTAATACAGTCTATACATACATCTAAATCACTAAAACCCAAATGAGGTAGAATTACATTTTTTATCAACCTTGTTAACCGTTCCTTGGTGATCGCCTCCCAATTGGATCGGTCGTTAACGAAGGACGGGGGATCAAACGATATTTGTAAGACTGGGGATTACACAAAAAACAACTAAGTATTCATGGTAAGTCGAGGTCGGTCCATAGGATACGGAACGTAATTGAGTAAGAGAAGCGGCGTGTTTGGGGTCCAAATGGGGTTTTAGGAGTCGAGTCTATACTAGAATGCAATGAACAACAAGAAATGAAATAACAAGAGATGCTCAAATATGAAAAAGGTGTTGGGGGAAAGTCGGAAATCGGAAAATGGGGTCTAAGAAAATCGGAATCGGGTCGGTCACAATATTGGTATAGGGAGAGTGGCACCTTTCGGTTTCTTCACCCAACTCACCTAAAATCCCGCTTTCGCGGCGAAGAGGGGTAAGTCTCAATTTAAGGTAATTTCTACCCCGAGTTTCCCCATATTGATAGAAATGAGTCAAGGTCGGTCTAGTTGGCCGGATTAAAACAACAATGACACAACAACCATTAGCAAGATAAATCAACAAGCAACCAAATCAAACCAAAACTCCTCAATTCAAATAACCCAAGATCTTCATCCCTAAACCCCCCAACAAGAAATCTACTCACTATTCATAATGGAAAATAACAAAACATTAACAAAGATATTGAAGGCTGTCAGGGTTCGAACTCAGAACCTCTGACCCTGATACCATGTTAACGAACCAATTCAACCAAAACATTAACAAAAAAGTTTAATTTAGGATTCATTAAAAAACGGATTTAGAGGGAGAAAGCTCTCCTGATCTTTGCAATGGCGAGATACAGGAAGGTGAACCAAGCTTCTTCGTCTAAAGCCGGACAACATAACAAACATAGAAATAATAGTAATAGTTCATCAGGTAATAATAAAAAAACTAATAAGAGTAATAATTCTTCTAGTAACAAAAACACAGAGGAGCTTTTAGGTCCTGAGGAATTGGAGGTGATCTTGGAGGATGTTGAGGATGAACACCAACTTGAAGATACTGGGAATGAAGAGCTATAGCAGCCTGAAAAGCCAGCTCTACTCCAGTTGTCTGAGGAGGATGTCGTCACAGAGACAGATTACTGGAACACAACCATCTATGGCTTCGTTGTTGGAGCGAATCCACCATGGAGCGTTATTGATGCCTACTTCAGGCGCTCCTGGAAACACCTCAAGATCGACAAGGTATCATTTATGCCCAATGGCATATTCTTAGTCCGATTTACTGATAAGGAATCTCAACAACCTGCAATGAAGTATGATCATCTTATGTTTGATAATAAGCCGATCATAATTCATGAATGGTCTGAGGATGTTGAACTCACAAAATATGATGTTAAGAAGCTTCCAATATGGATCAAACTTATGGAATTAGACTTGCATTTCTGGGGTACAGAGTGTTTACGTAAAATTGGGGGTTTAATTGGTAAGTATGTGAGGAATGCTATTACTAAAGATGATAAGCAATTTCTAGGTTATGCAAAAATCTTGGTGGAGGTAGAGATTAATCAGAATTTCTCGAAGGAGATACAGTTTTTGGATGAGAAAGGGAGATTACATCAAGTGCAAGTGAAGTATGATTGGCTCCCCATTGCGTGCTCCCGGTGCAAAATAATGGGTCACAATGAGGAACAATGTCGGGCAAAGGCAGAAAGTAAGAAACCAAGAGTGGAAAAGGCAACTAAACAGGTTGTACAGCAGATCATACAACCTCAACAGGCTATACAAGGAACCCCTGCAGCTGTGATTAGGCCTCTTTCAAGCAATGCGTCTAGCATTGTGGGTAGACCAACACGCAATGTAGGTCTGACATACACCCCCGATGGTATGTCGTTTATGGAGATTTTAACGGCTTCCCTTAAGAGAGTTGTGAATAATGAAGTAGGACATAAGGGTAATGAGGGAGACGATCCTCCTCCTAGTTTATCTAATGGATAGAAAAGGGGTGTGGAATGTTAGAGGTATGAATAAGCCTAAGAAGCAAAAGGAAATAAATTGCTTTTTGCAGCATAATAAGGTTCAATTGTTTGGACTGCTGGAAACGAAGGTGGAAACTCATAATTGAATAATGTCAAGCTTCAATTTACTGATTGGTCAATTATTACTAATAATCATACGCATAAGGGGGGATGCATTTGGTGCCTCTGGAATTCGAACTGTGTGCAGGTGGACGTGTTAGATATACAATCTATTATACATCTGAAAGTGCAATCTCGTGATGGAAGGGTGAAGTTTAGGTGCTCGTTTGTGTATGGATTTAATAATCCAGCGGATAGGAGCCAACTGTGGAGCATGATCAAGCAATATCAAGCTGTCTGCAATGAAGCATGGATAATTCTTGGAGACTTCAATAATGTTCTGAGAATGGACGAGAGATTAGGGGGCCCTGTAACTTGGGCTGAGATAAGGCCCTTCAAGGAATGTCTTGATGACTGTCAATTACAGGAAATGAAGACTAATGGTGCTCATTTTACATGGAACAATAAACAACCACCAGTCACTAGATCATACAGCAGGATAGATAGGGTGGTGTGTAATGACTCATGGCTGACGAAATACCCAGGGGCGTTTGCAAATTTTCTTCCCGAAGGTTTGTTCGATCAATGCCCCTGCATAGTGTCGTTGGCCACCATTGACACATTCAGGAAAAAAGCGTTTAAGTTTTCAACATGTGGTCGTTAGATAGCAGCTTTCCTACTCTGGTTATGGAACATTGGGAGAAGGCAGTACAAGGAACTTTCATGTATCAACTCACTTTGAAACTTAAAAGACTGAAGAAAGGGTTGACTTCTCTTAACAAGACACACTTTCAGAATGTGGAAAGTCTTGCAAATATTATGGAAACTGCACTAATGCAGATATAAAATCGGATTGCAGCTAATCCAGGGGATCCTACCTTAACTCACTATGAAATTGCCATAGCTAAACAGTATCGTATATTAGATGAAGCAAGGTATAAATTTCTGGAGCAAAAAGCTAAGTTAAAATGGCTGGAAGAGGGGGCCTGAATACCATCTATTTTCACTCAGTTCTCAAGCAAAGACGGATTAACAATAAGGTGTATCAAATCCTTGATAAAGAGGGAATCCTTCAAGATAGACCTAGTGATATTCAAAAGGCTTTTTTGGATTATTTCATTGAAATACTTGGGGAGAGCAAATCCACTCAGAAGGTCTATACACCTGTGGTCAGGAGAAGTGCAACTGTAACTAGACAACAAGGGGAAGATTTATTGCGGCCTACCACTGATCGAGAGATCACGACAGCAATGTTTAGCATTCTTGGGATAAAAGCACCTGGCCCAGATGGTTATAGTATTCAATTCTTCAAGGATGCTTGGGGTATAGTAGGGAAATCGGTTTGTCAAGCAATTAGGAGTGCAATTGAGGAAGGGGCTGTTCTGAAGCAGATAAGCAACATGGTTCTGACGCTCATCCCTAAGGTGCAGAACCCACAGACTGTGGGCCAATTTCGCCCAATAGCCTGCTGTAATGTCACTTATAAATGCCTATCCAAAGTTATTTGTGCTCGACTGAGTAAGATTCTACTCACAATTATAAGCTCGAGTCAAAGTGCATTCATAAAGAGGAGGGATATAATTGAAAATATCCACATTTGTCAAGACTTAATTAGGTTGTATAACAAGAAGATATGTTCACCTAGGGTGTTAATGAAGGTGGATATGCAAAAAGCCTACGATACAATTGAATGGTGTGGACGTCCGTCCGCACCGCCCGGCGCCCCGCGCGCCCGCGCGGGACTGACCCGGTTTTTCAACGTGTGGCGGCGGCCACCCACGCGGCCCCCTCCCTGTCGAGGGCCGGTCCGATCTCGCGTACGGGGTGATGTCTCGGACCTCGATTCAGATGACGATCCGGACTTGTACTAGACGGGTGCGGGCACCCGTGTTTCCATTTAGGAATCGATCGAGTCATGGTTGTAAATGTTTAAAGGCTGATTCATTTGGTAAGGCGATCTTTTTAGTGAACTGAATTCGTTGCCGATTTGTGGAGCCGCCACCGAGTCAATTATGGGGACTCGGAAACCGTTCAAGTCAACTTTGATCCCTTGCCGGCTCAAAGTTGAGTGGCACGGGACCTAAAGATAAAGACTTGTACCCTTAAGCACTCCATGCCTGGAATGACTCTCATTTCCAATGGTTTCGGTCATCCAGAAACCGTCGATTCTGAGTAAGAGGGGAGGGTACGTATTGGAAAGCCAACATCTGATAGATGTCAACACCCAACCCCGCCCGCACTATAGCGGCCTCTACTAATCAATCGGTGGGCTGATAACCTAGTTCTTTTGCTGTGGTGGAAATACTGTAACATCCATTGTTTTAACCCTATGCCTTTTACTACGTCGGTTGTTTAAGGACAAGTAAGTATTGTCGTCAAAGTAGTTGTGTTTACATTCTTTGCATGCGATTTCACGTGACAAGCAGGCCATGAAAAGATGCACGTAGGAGAGTAGAGAGTACTAATATTATACGTATTAGCAAATCAGTTTTAACGTGATAATACAGATATTAGTCATTCTCGTGGTATACCTTACCTGGTATTCTGCTTAAGATGCGTCGGTTCGGTATTAATAGAGATTTGTCGAACCTAATAAGGTGAGCACCCGGACTAATACGGAACCCGACCATCACTTTGTTCAGTTTTAGTTGTTTTATGTTTTGAATTCCGTGTTTAGGTGATTTAGCATGCGATTATAAGGTCATAAAAGCGGTAAATCATACGAAGAACTGTAAATACGAATGTAAGTAAATCACATTATGAGGAGTTGCACCCTCGGAGTTTACACTAAACGGGACTCGATGCATAGATAGTTGAGAACGGATCTCGGAATTAATCGGGTCTATTTAGTGTGTTGAAGTTGGGACGTTATGTGTTTTAGTAGATGCTTGTGGACGTAGTGTCCACATCTAGTGTTATCGTAATGCATAATAAAAGAAAGTGCAAATATAGAAAGTTTTGTTTAGATGACAACCTAGTGACGACTCGGTTTCAACAGGCGGATCCTCCTAGCTTGACCAATGACTCCGGCAGAGCTTCGCTACTAGACTTGAGCTAGTCGATCACAAGCACCTCGGTATCGAGTGGGGTGCTCGAAGGTGAGGAGTAGCGTCGATGTCGCTTTTATCGGAACTACGATCGAGTGGATCGTTTGCCTCGGGTGTCGGAGTGCGAGCCCTTAGCGAGAGAGTTAGAGGGGGAAGAGAAGATGAGAAATTGTGTCGAATGAATGAGGCGAAGGGGGGTATTTATAGGTGTTTTCGGCCTTTGTCGCCCATATGGACGCCTGAGCTGAGGCGCACCAGAACTCAGGCGCCTGGGCTAAGGCGCGGGGACACTAAGGCGCGTGAGGTGGGGTGGTCGGGATTTCGAAGATACGATTTTGATACTTTCCAAAACTGAGAGGGAGGAGGATAATACATATCTTGGGCGTTAAGGCTTCCGCGGCTTGACCTAGCGCCGTGAACATTAGTGGGCCTCGGGTGTGCATCCAGAGGTTCGCCTGGCGCGGTGCTAACTCGGTTTGAGTTTCGGGACCGACTCGGGGTCCCGGTGTCAGAATTGACTCTAATTTGTGTCTATGCGACCGTAACGACACGACTAAGGATGCCATCATGTTAGTTTTAATTTTTCCGAGTAATTATTTGATCCGTTCTATAGAAAACTACCTAAAACATCGCGAACCCGCGTCGCGTTGCAGTCCTATCGTCATTGGGTGTTTGTCGGGCACCTCTGCAGCCACCAGGTACAAATCTGAGTGTCTACAAATGGTAATTTGTGGAGGAGATGTTGCAAGCCCTTAATTTTCCTCGAAGATTTGTAAAGTTAATCATGGAGTGTCTGAGGTCCCCAAGCTATACCCTAACCCTTAATGCTGATCATTTTGGTTTCATTTCATTAAGGCAAAAAAGGGTTACGTCAAGGAGACCCGCTGTCACCTCTTGATGGGAGGGATTTGTCGTGGATCCCCACCGATCAATAAAAAACCAACTATTCCTAACACGTAGATAGTGCAAGTCGGGTCGAGTCCACGGGGACGGTAAAGAGGTGTCTAGACTAAGGTCACCCAAATACAAGACTAGGTCTCGGGACTAAGCTAATCTAGGACGTTAGGAAGGGGGTTAAACTAAGACTAGGACTAAGCTAAGGACAAAGAATAAGGAAAGAATAAGGTTAGGTCGGGTTCATAAGTGTAGTAGGATAATTGGGAGATCGATGGTGCAAGGTTCACTTAGTTACTAAGGTTGGTCCGCGCTCTCGCGTCAAAGCCTATGTCCGCACTCTCGTGTCAAAGACAAAACCCGAATACTTATGCAAGATGTTACCCAATACACAAGGATTCAACCACAAATCAATCACACAATGAGAAGAGGAAGACAAGCAAGAGAAGTATTTGCAACTACTACTCTAACAAGCATTTCAACAAACACATAGTGTGCATAATATGTGACTAGTAACAAAGAATCAACCTTTACCCTCAATCAAACCCTAATCATCCATAATCAACACTTAATAACCCTACTAACCCCACAAAAAGTCTACTCACACATATCTAAACAAACATTAACATAAACAAGAGAAATCAACACAAACAACAAAACATACATAATGAAACTAGTGAAAACTATGAACAAAGAACAATACAATGAACAAAGATTAAAACTTGAATGAATAAACAAAGATAAGAGTAAAGAAGAAGGAATATTATACCTACTAACAAGAGGATGAAAGATTGAAACTTGTATTAATAAGAAAAACCCAAAACAATCTCCCAAGGTTGTCAATCTTGGTTGAATCTTGAAGAATTCCCTTAATACAAGACTAATTACTAAGATTAACGATAAAATAAAGACTAATCTACACTAATCTAAGCTAATCTAGTCTAAAGTAGTCTAGGGTTTAGTGGGTAATCAAGAACATAAGCTAAGATTACAAGAGGGGGTATTTAAAGGGTTACAAGAGTGAAGGAGAGGAAAGGAAAGTCACGCGGCTGCAGTACAGCCCATCCCGTCCGGGATGAAATGGTCCCGTCCGGGACGAAATGGTCCCGTAAGGGACGAAATGGTCCCGTTGGGGACGACCCCAAAACAGACGCTGTTCAATTTGTGCACCCCTTCCCGGACGGGATGAGGTCCTTCCCGACGGGGATGGGTCTTGTAGGCCTCCAATATGATCTTTAAGGTCCCTCCTTGCTTCTCATGGGTTTCTCATCGATTCTCGGGGCTCGGGATCGAGTCCTAGGGGCTCGGGATTGGGTCCCAACGTCTCGGGGTCGAATCCAAGGCATCGAGCGATCGTTCCTTCACTTCGTTGGCTCCAAAAAGTGTATGAAACGAGTCAGAATCGTTCCAATTCTTCAGAATGGTCTCGGGAACCTGAAACGAACTAGAGGAAGCATAAGTAGCCCATAAACCGCTCCCAAGGAGCGATTCCACAAGGAAAATGGGACCAATACACAACAAATTAGGCACTACAAACTACACTTATCACTTCCCCCACACTTAACCCTTACTCGCCCTCGAGTAAGCACAAACTAACTACTAAACTAGCCGAGCGGGTATTAGCGCACCCTACACCCTTTCAACTCACGCGATAACACTTAGAGGACAAGTGCTATCCGCAAGGCAAGTGGGGTCTTGCGACAAAATTGTGGATGCAACCGGACACGAAAACACACAAACAAACAAACACACACACAAACAAACACCAAACGGTTGCATCCAAGACAAAACAAATACCGCTTCCCTCAACAAAGCGGTGAAATAGACACCGGTTAAGGACTCAAGGCAAGTGACAACGTTCCCAAACTAATAACACAAACCAAAATGGACAAAACCCTAGTAGTATGACGACAAAGCAACAAAAACGTTGGTAACTTACCTAGGTTCCTCCTAACCTTCTAAGAACGTACTACGGGATGATAGGCGGGATGGGAAGTGATGAACCACGGTGTTAGTTGACACTGTAGGTAAGTGAGACCCCGCCCCCTTTAGCGATGAGCCAAGAGGGTCGTCCCATGCCTAAAATCGCCCAACTAGTCCAAGTAAAAAGGTGGATATGATTGCAAAATGAGGGAAGACCAACCATTACCGCTATCATCCTTCCTAGGGATTGGTCCTTTGGTAGGCTCTTCACGGTAACGATCGGAAAAAGGCTTATTTTTGAGGGAGAGGGTTCTTTTTGTGGGACGGTTTTCTTTTGGCATTCTTTTCTTTCGCATTTGGCTTTTGAGTTGCTATGCCACTTCTTTTTCATCTTTTGTATTTTCTTTTTGGCTTTTTGTGCCTTTTCTTTTTCTTCAATCTTTTCTTTCTTTCATTTTCTTTTCTTTGCCTTTTTTGGCTTGATATGAGTGTAGGCATTTCTTTTTTTTTTTGCAACTAAGAAAGAGAGATTTCAACATATTGCAACTTTATTTTGTGGAAATGTGAAGAAGGTAGGGAAATGGGTGAGTCGGGGAGCGTCCTTCCCTTTAAACCCACAAAAAGGGGAGAAACTTGGACTAATCAAACAATTCCGAACACGGTCACCTAGGGGACGGGACTCGGCAACCAAGGTCTTTTCACACCGTGGGTGGTCATAATGGTCAAAATGCAAATCCCGTAATAAATCCCTAGTAAGCTAGGTGGACTCAAGGTAAGAAACCAACGAAATCATTGATTTAGGGTCATTCTACTAGACTAAAGTCCAAGACTCGATTTATGCTACTAGAAAGGGAAAGTAAACACTTGCACACTAGCCTCTAAACCGGGTTTTCGAAAACCTTTTTACACACTAGACACAACTACACATCACAAAACAAAGACGAGACAAGAACGAAAGAAAAAGAGACAAAGGAAACAAAACAAAACAAAACAAAAACATAAAGATAACAAACACCACCCCGAACTTCCAAACAAGCCACCACAACCACCACAAATTTCAACAAGCTCCACCCGAGCACACATCATCACAATTCTCCTCCAAACTTCACAAGAAACAAAGAGGAAAAGAGATAGAATGACGTTACCGGTTGTCTTGAGCTTTCGGAAAATTACGGCGATCAAGGAACCTATAGGGAAAAAGGGAAAACACACACACAAAACACAAAAACACGACACAAAGACACAAAAGAAAAAGACACAAAGTAAAAATCTTTTTGATTTTTTTGCGAATTTTTTTCAAATTTTTAGGGTTTTTAAAGATTTTTTGAAAAAACTACGAAAATAAAACTAACTACGATAGAATATTGCTCCCCCACACTTTAACCGAGCAATGTCCTCATGCTCGACCGTAGTGTATGGAGACACTAAAAATGAAAGAAAAGAAACTACGAAAATAAAGCTAAAAATAAAAAATAAAGTGGAGGGTAGAATGTGTCCGGCCGGGGTGTAGTCAAGTCACCATGGCCCGAGCCGAGAAAAGATATGGATGGGGGAAGAAATAAAAAAAAAGAAATAAAAGGAAAATGGGAGGGGAGGACTAGGTGTAATCAAGTCACCTAGCCCGGATTCCGCCCAAATCCGACTAACTCCTACAAAAAGGTGAAAATCTTGTAAAATTTGGATTTTTCAAATGACTCTCGATGTAGTCAAGTAATCGAGAGTCGGGAGCAACCATTACCAAGGCCCTGAGGGCCACCATGACACAAATGATAAGGGGAAGGGGAACTAACAAAAGAAGACAAGCAATAAAAGACGGAAAAGAAAGGATAGTTGCCGTACCATGCGGTTAACAACTCACTCGCTCCATCGTCTCATAGGTCGGTATCGGCACGTAGCTTGTCTTTGTCATTGTTATTCCTCTTCCTTCTCAATAAGGCCGCATGGTTAAAGTACAAGGGTATAAGGAGGTGGGATTTGATGTGAAAGTCGGTGTAAAGTGAAGAGAAAAAGAAGTGAATGTGTGTAAATGAAGTGTAGGGGTCATATGATAAGGGCAAGGATAGGTAGGGAGGTTGGGAGGGGGTATAAAATGGTTGGGTGGGCTCGAATGACAAAGAAAAGGCCAAAAGGAGCATGGCATCATCCCGGTCAGGATGGATGGTCCCGGTCGGGATGACACACCCGTCCCGGTCGGGAAGCTCCCATCCCGGTCGGGATGACACTCCAGAAAACCCAATTTTTGGTACACTCATCCCGATCGGGATGACATCCTTCCCGGTCGGGATGGTTCATCCTTCCCGGTCGGGATGCACTCTTCTCGGCTGGGAAGAGTCCTCTAACCCTCTATAACTCCAAAAGCTTGTCCAAAGCTTCAAAAACCGACTCCCTTGCTCACAACCCAAGCTTTATCAATGACCACTCCTCTCTAGCATTCATCTTCCCTTCACACCTATCAAACAAGCTCAAAACATCCATCAAAATCCCTCCCTCACATCGCTCATCAAAAATTCCAAGATTACAAGGATCCCACAAAACAAACGAATCCTAGAAACAAAATTATAAATAACACAATTACAAACACAAGAACTCTAAAGAAGAAGGAAGAAGAATATACAACATGACGGTTCTTTAGGGACTCCGTCAAACCGAGGATGGTGGACTCTCATTCTTCAACCATAGCCCTCAAGGGCTTGGAGGAGCAAGTCAAACGCACGACCGACATCGTAATGAAGGCCCAAAGAGTGCCCAAGCCAAGCTATCCTCCACGGTCTCCAAGGTGGAGGCAAGAAGTAGTAATCCAACGACCCAACGTCATCTTGCATGTCGTCTCCGGGGTCTATCCATCCTACAAGCCTTACCGATCTCTTCCTCCCTAAGCATCGTCTCCTAGCACAACCAAAGCTCAAAATTCTAGCACAAGTGTCGAAAGGGAGCTTAACCCTCTTCTTATCATCAAGCAAACCCAAGTCATCAACAAGTTCCGGCCCAATATTTTCAAATCCTAAAACATCGTTCTTCCCCACATCATCAATAAGAAGAGATTTGAAACTCAAGCAAGCGGTTTCAACCTCCTCTAAACCAAGATCCAAATTACATACAAGGGGTTCACAATGCTTCATTGGATTGTCACATATGGGCGACTTGATTTCTTCATTCATGTCCCATGACTTCACAACACTTATCACCTCACTCAACTCATCCCAAAGTTCAACATCCTCAACAATAGTCTCACAAGAAGCGGCATGAAGCTCAAGAGGAGGGCAAGCAGTGGGGATTGAAGGTTCAACAAGTATAGAGGGGGTAGACTCTTGACTCTCCTCTATTATATCGGTGTTTTCATCAATGAAACTCTTCAAATTCCCACTATCCTCACCCAATTCTTCACCAAAAACTCCTCCATCAAGGATTATCTCCTCTTTCGCCTCTTCTAGGGTAGACGATTGAGGTTCTTCAAAGGAAATTTCGCTACCAAAAGGACCTTCATCGGCGGCTTCGTGATTAGGTTGCTCCCTTTTCTCAAGTGAGCACCCTTCATCGAGTTGCGATGTTCGGGATAAAAACATTACCGTTTTAACCGATAATGCATTTAATCGAGCATCCATCGCCTCGGCTTCCCTTCGATATTGGGCCAAGAATTCTTGCATTTGAATGGTCATTTCTTGTTGGCTCCTTTGAAATTGAAGAAATGATTGATATAACTCCAAGTTGGGCATTTGGTGGTCATTGGGGTTTTGGAGTGCTACTTGGTAGTGAGGTTGAGGTGCTTGGTGATATGGTGGGTTTTGGGGAAATTGGCTTCCATATCCTTGAAGCTCATACCCACGGGTTTCTTGATTACCAAATGAAGCTTGGTGGTAGTTCGGAGACATCATGGCATAGTCCCGATTCATGGAGGAAGAAGAGTAGCTTGATGCGGCTTCTATGGGTGGGGAGTTTAGATCGAACCTCATGCTATACTCGAAAATCGTGGCTCGTACCCGGTTGGGAACCTCTCAATCTAGCAACCGTCCGTTAAAGCGGCTCTAAGTTGTAAACAAGAAGATGGTCACCACCTCTAGGCACAAACTGTAGACTAGGAGCAAACGTGAGAAGTCTAGTGCTTTTTGGGCACTAGACAAGAAGGAAATAAACTTCACACACAAAAGAAGCAAAAGAAAACAAAAAAAAACTACAAAAAACGAAGACAAAATCAAGTAAAAAGGCAAACAAAGTCTAAACTAGCACCGTCCTCGGCAACGGCGCCAAATTGATGGGAGGGATTTGTCGTGGATCCCCACCGATCAATAAAAAACCAACTATTCCTAACACGTAGATAAGGCAAGTCGGGTCGAGTCCACGGGGACGGTAAAGAGGTGTCTAGACTAAGGTCACCCAAATACAAGACTAGGTCTCGGGACTAAGCTAATCTAGGACGTTAGGAAGGGGGGTAAACTAAGACTAGGTCTAAGCTAAGGACAAAGAATAAGGAAAGAATAGGGTTAGGTCGGGTTCATAAGTGTAGTAGGATAATTGGGAGATCGATGGTGCAAGAATCACTTAGTTACTAAGGTTGGTCCGCGCTCTCGCGTCAAAGCCTATGTCCGCACTCTCGTGTCAAAGACAAAACCCGAATACTTATGCAAGATGTTACCCAATACACAAGGATTCAACCACAAATCAATTACACAATGAGAAGAGGAAGACAAGCAAGAGAAGTATTTGCAACTACTACTCTAACAAGCATTTCAACAAACACATAGTGTGCATAATATGTGACTAGTAACAAAGAATCAACCTTTACCCTCAATCAAACCCTAATCATCCATAATCAACACTTAATAACCCTACTAACCCCACAAAAAGTCTACTCACACATATCTAAACAAACATTAACATAAACAAGAGAAATCAACACAAACAACAAAACATACATAATGAAACTAGTGAAAACTATGAACAAAGAACAATACAATGAACAAAGATTAAAACTTGAATGAATAAACAAAGATAAGAGTAAAGAAGCTACTAACAAGAGGATGAAAGATTGAAACTTGTATTAATAAGAAAAACCCAAAACAATCTCCCAAGGTTGTCAATCTTGGTTGAATCTTGAAGAATTCCCTTAATACAAGACTAATTACTAAGATTAACGATAAACTAAAGACTAATCTACACTAATCGAAGCTAATCTAGTCTAAAGTAGTCTAGGGTTTAGTGGGTAATCAAGAACATAAGCTAAGATTACAAGAGGGGGTATTTATAGGGTTACAAGAGTGAAGGAGAGGAAAGGAAAGTCACGCGGCTACAGCACAGCCCATCCCGTCCGGGATGAAATGGTCCCGTCGGGGACGACCCCAAAACAGGCGTCGTTCAATTTGTGCACCCCTTCCCGGACGGGATGAGGTCCTTCCCGACGGGGATGGGTCTTGTAGGCCTCCAATATGATCTTTAAGGTCCCTCCTTGCTTCTCATGGGTTTCTCATCGATTCTCGGGGCTCGGGATCGAGTCCTAGGGGCTCGGGATTGGGTCCCAAGGTCTC
This sequence comes from Agrostemma githago, assembly GCA_958450325.1. NCBI lineage: Eukaryota > Viridiplantae > Streptophyta > Magnoliopsida > Caryophyllales > Caryophyllaceae > Agrostemma > Agrostemma githago. The sequence goes on along the minus strand of OY288249.1, from coordinate 55,310,435 downwards.
GGGGTCGAATCCAAGGCATCGAGCGATCGTTTCTTCACTTCGTTGGCTCCAAAAAGTGTATGAAACGAGTCGGAATCTTTCCAATTCTTCATGAATGGTCTCGGGAACCTGAAACGAACTAGAGGAAGCATAAGTAGCCCATAAACCGCTCCCAAGGAGCGATTCCACAAGGAAAATGGGACCAATACACAACAAATTAGACACTACAAACTACACTTATCACCTCTACTCTTCACGATCTGTATGGAATATCTGAGTCGGATCATGACTGTCGTCCAGGAAAGAACGGATTACAAATTCCATCCTATGTGTAAACAGGTTAAAATTAGCCACTTATGTTTTGCAGACGACCTCATGCTTTTTTACAAGGGGGATTCTATCTCCATCAGGTGAATTATGCAGGCATTTGGAGTATTCTGCCGCTCCTCAGAAATCAAAATGAATAGGGCAAAGTCAAGTGTGTACCATAATGGGCTCAATGAAGGAGCGACCCTTGATCTATTCCAGAAAACTGGAATGAGGGAAGGAGTTCTTCTCTTCAAATATCTGGGAATCTCCGTGTCACCCAAAAAATTGTCTATAATGGAATGTCATGTTCTTACGGATCTTATTGTACAAAGAATTCGAGGTTTTGGAGCACGAAAGCTCTCATACTTAGGAAGATTGGTCCTGGTTAAATCCATGCTGAGCTCCATCCATGGATACTGGGCGCGCATATTCATTCTGCCAAGCTCAGTTACTAATCTTATCTCTAGTATTTCCAGGAATTTCTTATGGAAGGGTAGTGAAAACTACAATTCACCCCCTTTGATTGCCTGGGATACGGTTTGTCGACCTAAAGAGGAAGGGGGACTTGGCTTAAAGGAGATCAAATTATGAAACTTATCTTGTATAGCCAAATATGCGTGGTGGATCTCTAGTAAAGCGGATCACCTGTGGGTCAATTGGGTTCATGGGTGTAGACACCCACATTTTGACCGCCAGGTGTCTATAGCAGCTTCCAAAAACATGATGATCGAACGCAAACATGACTTAATACACTCGATTTTGGACTCGAAATCAATAGTAGTTGGCACGAGCTTTTAGCGGAATAAAAATCTCACAAAACAGACCTCAAATTCAGGCCCAGTGAGCCGTTTCCAATCAAATAAGACTAACTTGGGTCAAAACCGACACCGGGGGCAAAACCGTCTTTTAGCGACCGAGTCGAACCCCGGTCAAAGACGTTTCTGAGGCAGAAAAATATGTCACGCAGCTCCCAGAATTCCCACTCAAAGTCAAATACTACACAAATATCAGCTACAACGTAGGAATCCTTTCCTATCCAAAGTCGGAATCCTACTCCATCTAAACTGGGTGTTTCTTCCCATGCAAGTAACCTTTTCCTATCCAAAGACGGAATCCCACTTCATCTCAACCGGTTGTTTTCTTCCTTTGCAAGATATCAATCTCCTATCCCAAGTCGGTATTTCATCCTATAAATACTCCACCCTTGCACACACAATTCATACACACAATTCCCGACATCAATTACAACATCAACATCACAATTCCAATCCCGACACACAAATTACAACCCGGAATTCCAGCAATACTAGGCATATTATATTCCAATATTTCTTCTAGAAATCCTATAGGATTCCCGACCATTCACAACCCAAAATTCTAGGCAATTTTAGGCAAACCGTATACAAACTCGAGAGCAAAACTCGCCAAATCCCTAACCATACACACCATAACTCACCTATATACATCTTAACGCTCCCGCGCCTAGGCCGCTACTACGAGTCCGTTTTCGAGATAATTAAGCATGTAGGTTGAGGGTGTCACAAATCCCGCCTTCTCCTTTTCTATCTTCCTTTTCTTCCGTCCTTCACGTTTTTTTATTACTTTTTATTTTTGATTTTTTTCTTTTCTTTTCTCGTCTCTAATATCGATATTATCGTTACAATCTAATTTTATACAAAACAATCGTTCTTAAAAATATGATATCGACTCTATAGTCGAATATCGCATCTAGAAGAACTAAATCAATCTCGTTGATGCTAAGATAATCGTCACATAGTCCTTAAAAATATACGACGATTTCAACGCGGAGAGAATTTACTTTAATTCAATTTTCAAACTATTCATAATCACCTTTTCTAAAAATCATTCCGAATATTCGATATTGATTCCATAATCAAGTGTCGAATGTGACGAATATCGAAAATTTGAGTCGAGTATAAATCATCAATATTTATATGCGATTTAGCAAAACTATCTTTTCAAAACCATGCATCATATCATATTTACATCGTTTATTCAATTTACAAACCGTTACTAACCCGTTTGTTCATGTTTTCAGAAATTTATTTTATTGTTTGTTTTATTATACTAAAACGAACCTCGCATGCTAAATACAACTTCGACGTTAATTTTTAGATGCATTAAACCGACTTAGCAACCCATTCAATTATTCGCATGTTTAGTCAAAACACTCTTTGCATATCATTCAACTGTCGAACTAACGCGTGTACACCAAAAACGAACGATATCTTAGTAAAGGCCGCTAAGTGCGGGCGGGGTTGGGTGTTCTTTGTGAACTTCCCAACACGTACCCTCACCCCCCTTACTCAGAACCGTGGTTTCCGGATGTCCGAAACCATTGGCATACGAGAGTCATTCAATACACGATAACCGATAATGTCGGTATCGGTAACGCAATGCTAAGGGACGAACCTAATAAACTCTGAAATCGGAATGAGCCGTACTTTGTGCACGGCCCAGTGCGACATAGAGTGGGTTCGAACGGGCCCGAACTCCCACAAAGTTCGGTGGCGACTCCTACTACGATTTAAATTTCAATTCGACTCATCTCACATGAGATTCATTCGCCTCTTCAAACCCGCGCGTGGCCGCGTCGGGGTGGACCTATGTCATGTCCACAATTTGGCGACTCCGCTGGGGACTAACTGATGTATGACTTACCATTGGCATCCTCAGGGTGAGACTCGAATAGAAATCGTTTGACTAGTGCAATACGCGTTTTAGTTTTACGGTTTATGCATAACCCCATATTTTCCCGGGCCGGTACTGGTGACCGACGTCCCACTATACCATTGATGTAATCCAAATTGGATATGTCAAAAAGTGTTCATAGCAGATTCGTATGGGTTTTACGACATGTTCTAAGCTCAACTCGACTTAGGAAGTCCGCCCCGATTCTCGGATAGGCTATGTCCACTGGTATAGACCCTTTATAGACCGACCGAGACTTAGTATAGAGCATACATGGTGTCATTATAATGGCTGCGTTACTATATGCTACTTGGTTTCTGAGTCGTTTTCAAAAACAGTCATTTTCAAAAGTTTCATCTTTTTCCAAAAATATCCAATTTCAAAACCTGGGGCATATACCGAGTTTAGGATTTACGATTCCACTCAAAATAGCCTTTTTCTAGCCGGTATTCTGCCCATTTCAAAACTCGAAAATATTTTCGAACTTTCAAAACCGTCGCCCGGCTCGCCTTTCCGTTTTTTTTTCCGAAAAAACCGGGTTTTCCCCACGATTTTGCCCGAAAAAATCTATTTCAAAATCTCCCTCTTCTTAGGACTTCCCATATTTAGCAGTGTCGGGTCGTGTCATAAGTCATCAAGGTCTTTAGTGTCGGAACTCCGTCGATCTTATATCACGGGTTTCCTCCCTATACCAGTCCGCCTTATTTAACTAAGGCAAGGCCCACCTACGTAGGATATACTCCTACAAAGGAAGGCCCGTTTACACACTCGAGTCCAAAAGTCTAGGGAATATCTCACGTAGACCTTCCTACGAAAAGGACTCGGCCCACCCGCCGAATCCTAAGGGAGGCCCCCCTTTCATGAGTCACCCGTCTAGGTGTCCTTTCCGAGTCATTTCCTTTTCAGGCTTTTCCTCACTCGGGGTCTGTCCTCCACCCGAGCAGTAAACCACGGTTACCCTAGAGAGTACCCTACGATGCCTTTTTCGAGTCGTACCTATGCTACGAATATTCGAGTCACCTAGGGTTATGTCACCACGGTTGGTCCGAGCACGCGACGTGGTCAAACACGGTCGCCCCATTTTCGGACTCACCCTTCTGCAGCTCGAGTCTAATTCGCGGTCGTCACTTTGTCTAGATCAACATTCGAGTATCCCGGACCAAGAGTCTTTGTCGACCCGTCACCCCGGGCCATGTCTAGTTTGACTCCTTCTCTTGCATTTGCGCAAAGCCGAGTTTAGGCGAGTCGTGGCACCTGTCGTTCTCTCCAATCAAAGACCTTACCAAAAAAAAAGAATATATACCAACCGAGCATCCAAAAGTCCGGATTTGATTCGAGTCTAAGTCTGAGTTCGAGTCTAGGATACTCTACATCCTCATTTCAAAGTCAGAGTCAGAGTCAATTGTATTCTGTCCTCTTTTCAAAATTCAATAAAATCAGCTTTCAATATTCTGTCTCTACTATATGCTTTCCTTATGTGTTTCCGAGAACATGATGAGCACCGTCATACACTGTGAGCACACGCACGTGACTATTATAGGCACATCTATAATGACTGCAGGAAACCGAGACCCGTGTTTTCCCTTACCTGTTCCATGTCTGACATAGAAAGCCACATGACTACCCTTAGCAGGAGCGGTATCGAATCCTATGACAAATCTAGGTAGTCTCCTAGTTTGGGTTCAAGACGGGAGGCAAGCCCATTTCCCACAACAAACACCCTTCCGATAAGACAGACCAATCCCTACCTTAGGTGTTAGTCTGGCCAACAGAACAAAGAGTGTAATCCCCTAGAAAATATAATGCAAAACAGTGGCGGAATCACTGTCGATGGGATTGAAACACATTGATGTCCAATAGATTATTGTATGATCAAAAGGTAAGTCTGAAACAAATGCCACTTTTCCTAAAAAGGGCGAAAATAAAACTTCCAAAATTCGGTAAAACAATCCATAAAACGAAACAACATTAATAATAATATAAATGAGTAGGATCATCACTACTTGCTAGCTTAAACCCGATCCCACAAAACAGTTAACCTGCCATGTCAAACATAACAGCCACAATTCAGTGAGGAGTAACTCAGGCAGTTCTCCCAGCCATATTACATAATATATAGGCAATAGAAGCATAATATATGAAAATAGATTGAACTCAAAACATTATATATATCAAAATAGATTCAAAACCAGAAAACAATTCAGCAGCCTGACGGCGTCAAAACAAATAATGGAATATAAAACCGATGATAAGTACGGCTTTTACTACTAGAGATATGTCAAAACAACACCGAAGTGTAACTTAGTGCCCACGAAGCGACCCCTAAGCCTCACTGGTTAAGGAACTCAGTGCCCACGAAGCGACTCCTAAGCCCTCTCACCAGACAACTCAAACTATAATAGAACTGCGTTCAGCGAGGTCCTAGCCTAAGTACATGCGCATGACTCCTAAGCATAAACGATACCCAGTTCGACAATCAATGTATCCCTGACGCAAATACACTGACCATATAGCTGATGACAACAACCAACATATCCTAGACTTATATACTGTACATTCTCATTTCCAACATTATTCCATATTCAAACCAATAAATATTTCATCCGAAGATATCTTAAATATTCCCAAAATAGTAACTTTCCAAAGATAGAAAATTTCTTCAAATAGTAACTTTCCAAAATAGGTGTTATTGTAATTAGAAATCGTTTAACATTTGAGTTATATAAAATATTTATATTAGGCCTTGAGACATAAACATTATATTTATTAGATAAATGTATAATTAATGATTAAAAGTCAAAGAAAGTAAAAATCATAATTATTTCTCAAAAGGTTGGAGTTTAAGTAATTAAAAGTAATAAATTATAAATTTACAGATTTTTCAGAATTTCACTGTCTTACTATAAAATTCATAATTAAATCATTAAAAATCAAAACAACGCAAGATCAGTGAGGTTGAAATCACTAAAAGCTTAACTACAACTTTTGTTTCTGGGTAAAATTGAAATTATTAACTTAAAGGCAGTTTTTATTCGTATTTTTGTAAACTGACAGAATCTGTCACCCGATAGTATTCCTTTAATAAAACATGTTTAAAAATTTATTTTGAAACAAATCCAAATGGAAACATTAACTAGGCTCTTTAAAGTTAATGTACGTAATTTACCGAAATTAAATCGAAATTTTATCATAGGTTTTAAATTAGGTTTTACAACAACTGACAGATTCGCGAACTAATCCGTCACAGATTCATAAACGATTTATTGTGACAAAACTACTCGTAATTAATTTACGAAATTTAACAGACGTATAATAGACTTAAAATAAATAGTAGTCTATTTTCAAACCTTTTGTAAATAAAGTTTTTAAATAGAAGTAATAAATTGTACAAAAACACTAATCGTTTCTGAAACATGCTGTAATTATGTTAAAAACAATAAAACTTCCAATTTGGTATTTCATACTAAAAATCACGAAAAACAAATGATAAATTATTATTTGTATGTTTTAGTCTCGGCCTTATAATAATTTAGTAGATTCGATGCACGAAAAATTATAGCATGCAATTTGTAACATTAAAACGATAGAAACAACATGTGAGAAATCGATTAAAACTATTATCATAATAATATACTTCGTAGTAAAACAAGTCTAATAGTAAAAATATGATTTTTAACATTACTACAAGCAACTACGACATATATATCACGCAATACCGAGTCGTGCCATCATTGTTACCTTGTTAGTCTTCATGATCTGAATCGACAATATACTCGTCCGCCTCGGGATCCTCCGAATAGCCTACAAAACAGTACACATATATGGTGTTACGACCATATAAAATCTATTCTACAAATTAATAACTACGCGGATTAAGAGTAATTGAATTACCCTGAGTTTAGAATGGAACGATGGAGGACAAGAAGCAAGAGCGTAGGACAGTTGTGTGAGAATAAGGGGATAAATTTGCTAGATCACCAACGAGATCACGCTTTTGTGAAGGGAAAAAGAAGGGTGATCAAGTTTACGTATATTGGACAAAAAGGATTCAATGAATGAACGTATACATGTGATAATATGTAAGAGGTGTTGTATTGTGCTTGGATAACAACTCAAGTACGTACACCATAAAAAGAGGGAAGTTAAAGAGTTTGCTATCAACCCACTACTTCCAAGATTACGGAATAGTTAGAGTAGGAGTAGGAGTAGCTGAGTAAGAGTAGGAGTAGTTATCTAGTTAACACGATTAATAAAAAGAAGATAGATTAACCAAGATTAATAATATTATAAAGAGTAAACAAAAGTCACCAAAATCGACTAGCTCCAAAAGACTTAATATTGGACTCGATTCGGGTCCAAAATAATTTACGGGTTGATATAACCGAGATAGGAATTGATATCGAAATTGACGGAATATAATACAGAGTTACAATATAATTGTAACAAAAGTCGGTTTTATTTTAATAAAATAGCGGGTGTTACAACCTTCCCCACTAAAAAAAAAGTTTCGTCCCCGAAACTTGTAGGAACGAAAAGAGAGCGGAAAGGAAATGAGTATACCTTACTCAAACAGGTGGGGATGTTTGGATAACATTGAAGATTCGGTCTCCCAAGTCTCCTCCTCAAGCGATTACACCTCCATAGAACTTTCACCAAGGGAACAACCTTATTTCTTAGTCGCTTCTCCTTTCTATCGGTGATACAAATAGGTCTCTCCTCATAAGTCAAATCTGGTTCTAACTCGAGGACCTCAGGTTTCAGCACATGTTCGGGATCACTAACGTATCCACGCAACTGAGAGACATGGAACACATCATGCACCTTTCCCATAGAAGCAGGCAATTCCAGCTTATATGCCACCACACCGATTTTCTCTACTATGGGATATGGTCCAACAAACTTAGGGCTAAGCTTACCCTTTATCCCAAATCTCTTCACATCTTTCATCGGCGAGACTTTCAAAAATACCAGGTCACCCACTTCAAACTCAAGGGGTCTTCGACGCACATCAGCATAAGACTTCTGACGATCTTGAGCAGCCTTCATTCTGGAACGAATCAACTGCACCGCATCCACAGTCTCGGCTAAGAAATCAGGTCCTAAAGTCTTCACTTCTCGAGGTTCATCCCAACACACGGGACTACGACACTTTTGACCATAAAGTGCTTCGAAGGGAGCCATCTTGATAGAAGCATGATAACTGTTGTTGTAGGAGAACTCAACCAACGGTAAATGTCGGTCCCAGCTACCTTGAAAATCAAGGGCACAAGCACGGAGCATATCCTCCAAAGTCTGAATAGTTCTCTCGGATTGGTCGTCTGTCGCAGCATGAAAAGCAGTACTCATCAAAAGCTGACTTCCCAAAGCACTCTGTAAAGCCTTCCAGAACTTAGAACAGAATCTCGGGTCTCGATCAGACACGATTTCTAATGGCACACCATGATGCCGAACCACCTCAGCAACATATACTTCAGCAAGCCTTTCCAAACTCCAGGTATCACGAATAGGAACAAAGCGTGCACACTTGGTCAAACGATCAACTATTACCCAAATACCGTTTCTTCCATTTACGGTTCTAGGCATTGCCATAACAAAGTCCATCGCGATACACTGCCATTTCCATTCAGGCACAGGTAATGGTTGTAGCAAACCACCCGGTCTCTTATGCTCAAACTCCACCTGTTGACAAGTTAAGCACTTACTTACATAGGCAGCAATATCGTCTCTCATATATGGCCACCAAAACTGCAGCTTCAGGTCCTTGTACATCTTATCACCTCCAGGATGCACAGAATAAGGAGTCTTATGAGCTTCATCTAGAATCTGCTTTCTTAATTCCTCATCAGCAGGAACGACCCAACGATCCTTGAACTTCAAAGCACCGTTTGAATCTTCAGCGAAGTCAACGGCCTTACCTAGACCCATCTTGGTTCGAATACCAGCAATAAATGAGTCCGACAACTGCTTCTCACGGATCTCTCGGAATAAAGCAGGTTCAGCAACCAGGGCACTAACACACTCATCATCACCGTCCATCTCCACACCTATTGTGAGCTTGTCAAACTTACGAGCCAACTCTTCAGGTAGACAAGGATGAGAAACAATGGCATGAATATTCTTTCTGCTCAAGGCATCTGCCACAACATTAGCCTTCCCCTCGTAGTACACCAGTTCCAAATCATAGTCAATGGCCAGTTCAACCCAACGTCTCTGTCTCGCATTTAAATCTTTCTGCGTAAAGAGATATCGTAGGCTCTTATGGTCGGTATGCACCTTGCACTTCACTCCATATAGGTAATGTCTCCAAATCTTGAGGGCATGTACAACAGCAGCCAACTCCAAATCGTGAGTAGGGTAATTCACCTCATGAACTTTCAATTGTCTGGAGGCATAAGCGATCACCTTACCACCCTGCATAAGGACACAACCCAAACCAAACTTGGAAGCATCACAGAATACTTCAAAACCAACACCTTCAAAATTGGAGCAGAAGTGAGTCTCTTTTTAAGTTCGAGAAAAGCATCTTCACAGGCTTCAGACCAAATAAACTTGGATTCTTTCTTCAATAACTGAGTGATTGGACGAGCAATCTTAGAGAAATCTTGCACAAATCTCCGGTAATAGCCTGCAAGGCCCAAGAAACTACGGATCTCACCAACATCAGAGAGGCTATTCCAATCAACAATGGCCGAAATCTTAGATGGATCGACCTTGATACCGTCTTTCGTGACTACATGACCTAAAAAGGCAACTTCATATAGCCAGAACTCGCACTTAGAGAATTTAGCAAACCACTTTTCACTCCTTAGGATGCCTAGGACGATTCTTAAGTGCTCAATGTGCTCATCTTCAGACTTGGAATAAATCAGGATGTCATCAATAAAGACAACGACACACTTATCCAAATACTCACGAAATGTGCGATTCATCTGATCTATAAAGACAGCAGGGGCATTGGTTAGTCCAAATGGCATTACTTTGAATTCGTAGTGGCCGTACCTCGAACTAAAAGCGGTTTTAGGAATATCCGACTCTCGAACTGGGATCTGATGATAACCAGACCTTAAATCGATTTTGGAAAACACAGAAGCACCTTTCAACTGGTCGAACAGATCATCAATTCTAGGCAAAGGATACTTGTTCTTGACTATAACCCGATTGAGCTCTCGGTAGTCAATACATAACCTCATAGTATCGTCTTTCTTCTTTACAAACAGTACAGGAGCACCCCACGGGAAGAACTAGGACGAATAAAGTCCTTCTCAATCATTTCATCGAGCTGTTTGCGCAATTCTTGCAATTCAGCAGGAGCCATACTATAGGGAGCTTTAGCAATTGGTCCAGTACCTGGTACGAGTTCGATGGTGAATTCAACATCTCGCTCTGGGGGAATACCAGGTAATTCTTCAGGAAACACATCGGGATATTCACTCACAATGCGTACCTCTTCAAGTTCAGGTAGCTCCAGAGTTTTAGTCACAGAGCATAGGAATACTTGACAACCTTTCCTCTGTAAACTCAGCATCTTCATAGCGGATATAATCTTAATACCCTCTTGACGTCTACTACCTCGATACGTGACACGAGCACCATCAGGACCTTTCAAAGATATTTTCTGGTCTCGACAAAGGAATCTTGCATCATAATGAGCCAACCAATCCATACCGAGGATTACGTCGAACTCAGCCAGAGGGAATTCGAGTAATGTAGTAGGGAATACCACATTAGCAAACAAGAGAGGAACATCCACATATGCCTTGGCAGAAGAAAGGATTTCTCCAGAAGGTAAGGATATAGAGATAGATTCAGCTGGGGTGGATACTAAAGAAGCTTTGACAGCAAGACTAGGAGATATAACAGACACGGATGCACCAGTATCGAACAAGATAGAAGCTCGAAAACCAGAAATCAAAAACATACCCGTAACAACATCAGGATTTGCCTCAGCTTCAGCTCGACTCATCAGAAACAAACGGCCTTTACGACGGGTAGCAACCACAGCACCAGAGGCAGTAGCATTAGCAGCAGTTTCGGCTGTCTTCTTAGGACACTGGTTTGCCTTGTGTCCAACCTCCTTGCAGACATAGCATGTAATCACCGATCCATCACAGTTCTTTCCTGGGTGGAAAGCCTTCTTGCACCGGTAGCAGGTCATATCCTTCTTCTCAAAACGTCCCGGGGTAAACGGTTTCTTAGAACCAGCACCTGAATGAGATAAGTAGCAACAATTACTAACACAAAAGAGGGGAGAAAAGAAGGATTAAGAAGAAAGGAAGTGGACAGACCTCCACTAGGCTGGAACCTCTTAGCAGAACCAGCATTAGAAGAATAGGAAGAAGTGAAAGGCCTTTTATAGCCAGAAGAAACAGGAGCAGCAGCGTCCTTCATTCGTTCTAGGGACTTCTCAGCCCATAGTGCAGCATTGTATATCTTCTCCACTGTATCAGCTTCGCGGGGAATAGTGTGAGCAATGTCTGGTCTCAAACCTTTCCTAAAGAAGAACACTCTTTGATCCTCGTTTGGTAGCAACTCTGTGGCATAGTGGCTTAGCTCATGAAATAGGTCTGTATACTCTTGCACCTTCAACTTTGAACCTTGCTCAAGTGATGTGAAATTCAACAGCTTCCTGTGCTTCAGCTCCTCAGGATAGAATCTTGTTTCCAGCAAGGTTTTGAATTGTTGCCACCCAAATCCAGGAGTAAGGAGAGCATTTGGTCCAACTAAAATCCACCAGCGGTCGGCCTCACCCTCCAAGTAATGAACTGCCAAGCCCACCTTGTGTTGTGCCGGTACCTCGTGAGTCTCGAACTGGCGCTCCATCTGACGTGTCCAGAGCGTCATCTTCTCAGGATCAACATCACCATTATAAAAGGTCAGCTTGCTCTTAGCCATTTCCGTTGCCGCCTTAGAGAAACTGAAAGGACGTTGCCCAGGGCCCAAGTATTGGGTCCTCTCCATCAACGTGTTCAGCGAGTTGAAAACAGCGAGGTTAATCTCATCCTGGTTTGCAGCCTCACGTCCACGTCCACGTCCAGCCATCTTCTTCGGGGACAAAAATAAGTAAACATTTAATCAATGCTAGTCATTGAGTTACGAAGAACAAACAAGCTACCAAACAAGTCCTTATTTGGTTTCTACCCTTCTATTACTATAAGTGATTCATTATTTTCTCATCAATTTATCAGTATTTTGCCTAAGATCAAGTGTAAGCGTCGGGAGCAATGATGCTCTGATACCAACTGTAATCCCCTAGAAAATCTAATGCAAAACAGTGGCGGAATCACTGTCGATGGGATTGAAACACATTGATGTCCAATAGATTATTGTATGATCAAAAGGTAAGTCTGAAACAAATGCCACTTTTCCTAAAAAGGGCGAAAATAAAACTTCCAAAATTCGGTAAAACAATCCATAAAACGAAACAACATTAATAATAATATAAATGAGTAGGATCATGACTACTCGCTAGCTTAAACCCGACCCCGCAAAACAGTTAGCCTGCCATGTCAAACATAACAGCCACAATTCAGTGGGGAGTAACTCAGGCAGTTCTCCCAGCCATATTACATAATATATAGGCAATAGAAGCATAATATATGAAAATAGATTAAACTCAAAACATTATATATATCAAAATAGATTCAAAACCAGAAAACAATTCAGCAGCCTGACGGCGTCAAAACGAATAATGGAATATAAAACCGATGATAAGTACAGCTTTTACTACTAGAGATATGTCAAAACAACACCGAAGTGTAACTTAGTGCCCACGAAGCGACCCTTAAGCCTCACTGGTTAAGGAACTCAGTGCTCACGAAGCGACTCCTAAGCCCTCTCACCAGACAACTCAAACTATAATAGAACTGCGTTCAGCGAGGTCCTAGCCTAAGTACATGCGCATGACTCCTGAGCATAAACGATACCCAGTTTGACAATCAATGTATCCCTGACGCAAATACACTGACCATATAGCTGATGACAACAACCAACATATCCTAGACTTATATACTGTACATTCTCATTTCCAACATTATTCCATATTCAAACCAATAAATATTTCATCCGAAGATATCTTAAATATTCCCAAAATAGTAACTTTCCAAAGATAGAAACTTTCTTCAAATAGTAACTTTCCAAAATAGGTGTTATTATAATTAGAAATCGTTTAACGTATGAGTTATATAAAATATTTATATTAGGCCTTGAGACATAAACATTATATTTATTAGATAAATGTATAATTAATGATTAAAAGTCAAAGAAAGTAAAAATCATAATTATTTCTCAAAAGGTTGGAGTTTAAGTAATTAAAAGTAATAAATTATAAATTTACAGATTTTTCAGAATTTCACTGTCTTACTATAAAATTCATAATTAAATCATTAAAAATCAAAACAACGCAAGATCAGTGAGGTTGAAACCTTTAAAAGCTTAAATACAACTTTTGTTTCTGGGTAAAATTGAAATTATTAACTTAAAGGCAATTTTTATTCGTATTTTTGTAAACTGACAGAATCTGTCACTCGATAGTATTCCTTTAATAAAACATGTTTAAAAATTTATTTTGTAACAAATCCAAATGGAAACATTAATTAGACTCTTTAAAGTTAATGTACGTAATTTACCGAAATTAAATCAAAATTTTATCATAGGATTTAAACTAGGTTTTACAACAACTGACAGATTCGCATACTAATCCGTCACAGTTTCATAAACGATTTATTGTGAGAAAACTACTCGGAATTAATTTACGAAATTTAATAGACGTATAATAGACTTAAAATAAACAGTAGTCTGTTTTCAAACTTTTCGTAAATAAAGTCTTTAAATAGGAGTAATAAATCGTACAAAAACACTAATCGTTTCTGAAACATGTTGTAATTATGTTAAAAACAATAAAACTTCCAATTTGGTATTTCATACTAAAAATCACGAAAAATAAATGATAAATTATTATTTGTATGATTTAGTCTCGGCCTTATAATAATTTAGTAGATTCGATGCACAAAAAATTATAGCATGCAATTTGTAACATTAAAACGATAGAAACAACATGTGAGAAATCGATTAAAACTATTATCATAATAATATACTTCGTAGTAAAACAAGTCTAATAGTAAAAATATGATTTTTAACATTACTACAAGCAACTACGACATATATATCACGCAATACCGAGTCGTGCCATCATTGTTACCTTGTTAGTCTTCAAGATCTGAATCGACAATATACTCGTCCGCCTCGGGATCCTCCAAATAGCCTACAAAACAGTACACATATATGGTGTTACGACCATATAAAATCTATTCTACAAATTAATAACTACGCGGATTAAGAGTAATTGAATTACCCTGAGTTTAGAACGGAACGACAGAGGACAAGAAGCAAGAGCGTAGGACAGTTGTGTGAGAATAAGGGGATAAATTTGCTAGATCACCAACGAGATCACGCTTTTGTGAAGGGAAAAAGAAGGGTGAACAAGTTTACGTATATTGGACAAAAAGGATTCAATGAATGAACGTATACATGTGATAATATGTAAGAGGTGTTGTATTGTGCTTGGATAACAACTCAAGTACGTACACCATAAAAAGAGGGAAGTTAAGAGTTTGCTATCAACCCACTACTTCCAAGATTACGGAATAGTTAGAGTAGGAGTAGGAGTAGCTGAGTAAGAGTAGGAGTAGTTAGCTAGTTAACACGATTAATAAAAAGAAGATAGATTAACCAAGATTAATAATATTATAAAGAGTAAACAAAAGTCACCAAAATCGACTAGCTCCAAAAGACTTAATATTGGACTCGATTCGGGTCCAAAATAATTTACGGGTTGATATAAACAAGATAGGAATTGATATCGAAATTGACGGAATATAATACAGAGTTACAATATAATTGTAACAAAAGTCGGTTTTATTTTAATAAAATAGCGGGTGTTACAAAGAGAAAAAAAAGCTGGACAAAAAAAAATCGAAAGTCCAAGAGAAAAAAAGCAAAAGGCCAAAACAAAAAAGCAGGCCATCATAAAAAAAAGAGGCTTCCATGACCAAGGTTAAACGGTCAATCCAAGTGAGGAATCCTAAGACCGGGGCTAAGAGGTCAACCAAAAAATATTCAAAAACCCATGACTGTAGTGAAAACGGTCAATTCAAAATTGTCAATACTCATACCATCCAATAGGGGAGAAACAATCAAGCTAATCAGATAACACCACATCTAGCCTTCCCACATTACAACCCTCAAGACCTTCTCGAGACCTAGGCACAACCACCCACATTGACACAAATTCAAAAGCACCATCATTCTTGTCACGACACTGTCATGTTCTCAACAGTTAGCTTTGTCGTCCCGGGGGCTTCTCCTAGGCGGAAGTTCTCCATCCACTCACATAATCCAAATACTGTCAAAACACTAGCCTCCTTTCTATTGAGTGTCCTAGTACTCGGCTCAGTCAAAGACGAGAATCTGTCAGGATTTGAAACAACATCTACCCTGGGAATATACCCCGAAACCAAAAAAAATTCAAAAGAACACATTATTGCTATTGCTGAGTCCTACAGAAACAGTCCCATTACTGACTACTGCAACCCCGTGTAGCACATCGTTCCCATTTCGACGTACGACCGTATTGCCACTCGCCTAGGTTACGAGATAGCGCAACTTAAGAGTCTTATCATCTTAGGTGGCCCACCCCTCTACCGAGTCACGGTCCAACCCCTAGAAAGTCCAGTCGTGTCTGTCAACTCGTCTTGTCGCGTCTAGAGTCAAGTCAGTCGGTAGGCCTCTCTCTTCAAATTCTCGTTTTAAAAATTTGCAAAACTTAGCCATTTGAGAAAATCCTTTTCAGCAAGGTCAAATTTCAGTCTATTTAAACTGCAAATTTCTTTTCTACCTCTTTCCATTTTGAAAACCTATTTCCTAGCACGTGAGTTGCTTTCAGGACTTCAATTTCAAAATGAAACAAAAATCATTTTCCCCAGCGCAAGTCAGTCTATAGATGCTAAATGCATTTCTTGTATAATATCTTGTTGTCTGCTATATTTGCCGTTTCTGCCTATATATCTAACATTGCAGGTACCAGCTTGTGCTTCCCAAAGGAACATCAAGTTTTTACTTCCCCAGCGTGAGTCGGTGTTTCGCCTAAATGTTACATACGAATTGCTATGTGTTGGCCATACAGGTACACCCAGACTTGAGAAAGAAGTCTCCTCGCAAGAATCCCCCAGGCAACATTTTTACTAAAGAATCAGGATGTGTCTGCGAACGGACACACCCATAGCTTCCTATGCAAGCTCCCGCGTAATTCTGAATCGAGATGTGTCTGCAAACGGACACACCATAGCCTCCTATGCAAGCTCCCGCGCAGCTCCAAGATGAGATGTGTCTGCAAACGGGCACACCCAAGGCTTCTTAGGCAAGTCCCCACAGAGCTATTAGCATCAACTCAGGTATAATTTCTGTCTTATGGCTGGCGAGCCTTTTTACGCGAGTCTAATGGACTATAAACAACGCGATCGAAAGTCTGCCATGTCTTAATCTTTGATTGGCCTGGTAGCTACTCAGACTTTCGCCTTGTCCAAGCCTCAGTCAAAGTGGGGGCTCTGTAGACACCCACATTTTGACCGTCAGGTGTCTATAGCAGCTTCCAAAAAGCACCCGATGATGATCGGACACAAACATGACTTAATACACTCGATTTTGGACATGGATGATAAGCTAGTCGTATACCTATCAAAGATAACCAACTTAGGTCTAACTAAAAATATAGCTAGGGAAGTCAGGATCGTATCCACAAGGAGACAAATAAATTCTACTTGCAACTTAATCTATCTAAGTAACCAAATCAGGGGTTTGTAATTGGGTTAACTAAACTAAAGTAGTGAAAGAAAAAGAATTAAAGGAGAAGAAATAACTAAAATAAATAAGATGAACAAAGATGAATAAATATAGAGAGAAAACTAGGATTGTCGGTTCACTACGAATCTCATATGGTCACGGTCTAAGTCACAGGTCTATCGCAGATATTGGTCTAAGGGGAAATGAAAAGGTCCTTCCGGTCCGCTATTCACCCTAGCATGCGTCTAAAGGCTTCCGATCTTACTAGGGCAAACTAATGTGTTGTAACAGGTCTAACTTTTACCAGGCTTACGATCTTAGGTTCAAGTTTACCAATTCAATTAATCAACTACGTCGACTTAATCAATTAATCTCAATTAAATGCTACAATTAACAACTCAGACACAATATCATTGACAGATCTATAAATTATTTAGCGACCACATTCAATTCACAGATCCCCTAAATCCTAGCGAGGGAAATTAGTTACTCATGATTAAATCAAGAACAACAATATTAATAAACGATTTTACTAGATTAAACATGACAAATAATAATAAAATTACGACAAGCATAAAACAAAGATTAAGAATAAGTATATATGAAGAAGAACAATCAAGAACGAGGAAGAAGGAAGAAAGATTAGATAAAATTACCAAAAGGAATGAAGGCGATTAGAATGTTGCAATCTTACAATAACCGAGTTTTAAAGGAAGAAATTAAACTAGAAGTAATTCTAAGAGAATAAGGAGAAGAAATCTAAATAAGAGTCTAAGGAGAAGTAAAAGAGAATAAGGGAGAAGTGGTATATAAAATCTAGTCTAATAGTTTCTTAAATACTAAGTTAAAACAAAAGCCCAAAAGTCTTGTTAACCCTAAAAATCAAATTAGGAAAGTCTCGGTCTTCGTCCAGTCTCGAGAATAGTCGGTCGAGAATTTTGAATAGTCGGTCGACTATTTGTATAGTCGGTCGACTATTAGGATAGTCGTTCGACTATCTGTGCCCTGTATCCGTTCTCAGCACTGCGCGCTCAACTTCAAACGCTTGCCATTTCTTCGTTACTTCTTCAAATCAGTCGTGTAATATTTCGTTGGAAAGCTAAGAGAAAGTGCTTTCCAAAGCAACTAAAATCAGATCAATTGGAGTTGTAAAACTCAAGATATTCACGTTTTAAGTAGACCCGTTCGGAAACGATCATTCTCTTTTCTTATTTTGCAAAAGATTTCATCTTTAAGCACGATTTTTGCCTTGTTTATGCGTCCGCGGGTTCAAACCTGCATAAGATGCAACATGACCACAAAGTATCAAATTCGGGGTAAAATACTAGACAATGCTACTCGATATGCATGGAAATGCGTGCGTAAAAGACGGAATAATCATATATAAATTGCACGCATCAAACATCCCCAAACCAAACCTTTGCTTGTCCTCAAGCAAGCACAAAACGATGAACTCAATCCTAATGGAATGTATATAACTCATAGCGGAGTATGCTTCAAAGTTACCCAAACCAATGCGCAACGATTAAAATTAATGTAAACAACCACATACAACAAGCTTGACCAATGACAACAATACTGAACCTTCAACCTTGCAAGACTCGTCTATGTCGGACTCTCACGGGTCGCTCATCACACAAAAGGGGTGATATTGTGAGTTTATTTAAAAATGGAAAGATGAAACACTCACCTAAACTGCGACCTACAAGAACATGCATGCAATCTAACATGAAATTAATCTCTAATAACCGTACATACGCATTCTATCGGGTAAAGACAAGTGCCAAGGACTTACATATAGTATAAAGTGAGGTTAATCGGGTAAGAAGGGGCAAAACGATATGGATATGTGGAGTTAAAATCCAAGCTAGTATTCCTTACCCCCATCAATAAATAACATCCCGTTCTCACCAAACTCCAGTCGAAGAAATTAGGCATAGCAACAAGCGTCTTATCAAAACCGCTTCCCACTAATAACTATGAAATGAGAGAGATCAATTCTTTTCTCATAGCAAAAACACATTCTTCTTCTAGTTTCACTTCATTCATTTTTTTTCTTTCCTTTCTTTTTTTTTCTTCTTTTTTTCCATTCAATTTTTTTCTTTCATTGAATTTTTTTCTTTTTTTTTCTTTCATCTTTTTTCTCAATTCATTTTTTCCAATTCCCTTTTTTCCCTTTCCAATATCTTGGTTCCAAAATTAACCCGAAAAAAATAATTCCGTCTAATTTATCTACTAGCTTGACTAGGGTAGGCAAATTATGGCATGTAGTTAATAAACGGGTCAAACAGGTTAATTTGGCTATGTGAGGCTCATGGGAATTAATTAAAAGAAAGGATTTGCCTTTTTCGCACATGTTAAAACCACGAGTCAAAAACGTACAGGTACCTAAGAGACGAATGTCATGCTTATGCAGTTTGATGTTACATGCCTCATAAGAAGTACTACTCTCAACCTAAATGAAACTGATCATGGATGTCATCAGTTTAAGGCTCTAATTCCTTACAAATCTTAGTAGTTTGCCAACAATGAGTCAAGTTTATTCGTTCAGTAAAATAATCAATGACAAGAGAATGATGCATGTAATTATATACAAAAACGATAACGATGCAAGGCATAAGCAAGCTAATGAAGACATAAAAGCAATAGCATCATCATTATATAACCATTCCGACTCGACTATATGCAAAAACATATTTTTGATTTTTTTTGATTTTTTTATGCATGCGAAAATGCAAGAAATATGCAGATGGATGAAAACAACAGATGCATACCCTCCCCAAACCAAACCACACAATGCCCTCATTGTGTACAACAAATAATAAGAGGCAATAATAAATATGGGGAAGAAATGCAAGACAATGGAAGTGCAAAAAAAGAACTACTTACAAGATGTGTATGGGCGGAGACCTTCCCCAAACCGCTCCTAAGCATCAAAATATACCAACTTCGTCATTTTACTTAAAAAACACATCAACGCCCTAAGTAGCATGTCATATTCCTGCGCATGTGAAATATGAAAGCAAATATAAGCACATGATAAGATATAAGTATCAAATGTCAAAAGTATGGAATGAAACATCTTATCACGGGGTGGAGGACCAATTTCCACATGAAGTACTGCACTAATCTCCTCGTCCGCAAGACATGGAGCATCAAAATTAAAATCAGGAAACAAAGTATTAGTGGTCGTAGGAAAATGGTCATAAATTAGAAGCAGCGGGGCCGATAAGCATAAAGGTGGAAAAAGAAGTGGAATAGGGGGAACTAAACCCAAAACCTTAGAAGGAGAAAGGATAACGGGCAAAGTAACCAATAATGGTTCATCTACAATGTCGTGCTCACACTTATCCCATTCAACTTCGATTTTCGAATCAAAAGCTTCTTTATGAAGCTCATCACGCGGATTCTCACAAAATGGAACCAAGACACTCGTGTCATAACTTTCGTCACAACCTATCTCATTGTCAATACAAGGTCCCTTAAAGATAACCGCATTACTAGTTTCACTAACGGGTTCATCATTAGTTAAATAAAGTGAAAAACCGGGCTTCACACTTTCTTCAGCTAACTAGTCAAAGTACTCTATCACCTCTTCATAGGACTTGCTTTCAAAATCCTTACAAGTGGAAAATATATAGGCTTTTGTAGAGTCTGTCATACCTTTTAAGACGGTAAGAACAAGTGTTTCATTAGTGAAACGAGCGGATTTGAGAGAGCTAAGCCAATCGCAAAACCTCTCCATATAAGCTCCAAAAGTCTCATCAGGTTCCTGTGGAAAATCAATAATAATCCTCATGGAAACGGTGAGAACAGTCTCAAGGAACTGGAGTTCCCTAAGACAAAAGATAAACTAAAATAACAAGCAGAAATACACCGTCTCCCCGGCAACGGCGCCAAAATTTGATAAGCTAGTCGTATACCTATCAAAGATAACCAACTTAGGTCTAACTAAAAATATAGCTAGGGAAGTCAGGATCGTATCCACAAGGAGACAAATAAATTCTACTTGCAACTTAGTCTATCTACGTACCAAATCAGGGGTTTGTAATTGGGTTAACTAAACTAAAGTAGTGAAAGAAAAAGAATTAAAGGAGAAGAAATAACTAAAATAAATAAGATGAATAAAGATGAATAAATATAGAGAGAAAACTAGGATTGTCGGTTCACTACGAATCTCATATGGTCACGGTCTAAGTCACGGGTAAGATATTGGTCTAAGGGGTAATGAAAAGGTCCTTCCGGTCCGCTATTCACCCTAGCATGCGTCTAAAGGCTTCCGATCTTATTAGGGAAAACTAATGTGTTGTAGCAGGTCTAACTTTTACCAGGCTTCCGATCTTAGGTTCAAGTTTACCAATTCAATTAATCAACTACGTCGACTTAATCAATTAATCTCAATTAAATGCTACAATTAACAACTCAGACACAATATCATTGACAGATCTATAAATTATTTAGCGACCGCATTCAATTCACAGATCCCCTAAATCCTAGCGAGGGAAATTAGTTACTCATGATTAAATCAAGAACAACAATATTAATAAACGATTTTACTAGATTAAACATGACGAATAATAATAAAATTACGACAAGCATAAAACAAAGATTAAGAATAGGTATATATGAAGAAGAACAATCAAGAACGAGGAAGAAGGAAGAAAGATTAGATAAAATTACCAAAAGGAATGAAGGTGATTAGAATGTTGCAATCTTACAATAACCGAGTTTTAAAGGAAGAAATTAAACTAGAAGTAATTCTAAGAGAATGGAGAGAAGAAATCTAAATAAGAGTCTAAGGAGAAGTAAAAGAGAATAAGGGAGAAGTGGTATATAAAATCTAGTCTAATAGTTTCTTAAATACTAAGTTAAAACAAAAGCCCAAAAGTCTTGTTAACCCTAAAAATCAAATTAGGACAGTCTCGGTCTTCGTCCAGTCTCGAGAATAGTCGGTCGAGAATTTTGAATAGTCGGTCGACTATTTGTATAGTCGGTCGACTATTAGGATAGTCGTTCGACTATCTGTGCCCTGTTTCCGTTCTCAGCACTGCGCGCTCAACTTCAAACGCTTGCCATTTCTTCGTTACTTCTTCAAATCAGGCGTGTAATATTTCGTTGGAAAGCTAAGAGAAAGATCTTTCCAAAGCAACTAAAACCAGATCAATTGGAGTTGTAAAACTCAAGATATTCACGTTTTAATTAGACCCGTTCGGAAACGATCATTCTCTTTTCTTATTTTGCAAAAGATTTCATCTTTAAGCACGATTTTTGCCTTGTTTATGCGTCCGCGGGTTCAAACCTGCATAAGATGCAACATGACCACAAAGTATCAAATTTGGGGGAAAATACTAGACAATGCTACTCGATATGCATGGAAATGCGTGCGTAAAAGACGGAATAATCATATATAAATTGCACGCATCAATGGAATCAATAGTAGTTGGCACGAGCTTTTAGCGGAGTAAAAATATCATAAAACAGACCTCAAATTCAGGCCTAGTGAGTCGTTTCCAATCAAATAAGACTAATTTGGGTCAAAACCGACACCAGGGGCAAAACCGTCTTTTAGCGACCGAGTCAAACCCCGGTCAAAGACGTTTCCGAGGCAGAAAAATCTGTCACGCAGCTCCCAGAAATCCCACTCAAAGTCAAATACTACACAAATATCAGCTACAAAGTAGGAATCCTTTCCTATCTAAAGTCGGAATCCTACTCCATCTAAACCGGGTGTTTCTTCCCATGCAAGTAACCTTTTCTTATCCAAAGACGGAATCCCACTTCATCTCCGGTTGTTTTCTTCCTTTGCAAGATATCAATCTCCTATCCCAAGTCGGTATTTCATCCTATAAATACTCCACCCTTGCACACACAATTCATACACACAATTCCCGACATCAATTACAACATCAACACAACAATTCCAATCCCGACACACAAATTACAACCCAGAATTCCAGCAATACTAGGCATATTATATTCCAATATTTCCTCTAGAAATCCTATAGGATTCCCGACCATTCACAACCCAAAATTCTAGGCAATTTTAGGCAAACCGTATACAAACTCGAGAGCAAAACTCGCCAAATCCCTAACCATACACACCATAACTCACCTATATACATCTTAACTCTTCCGCGCCTAGGCGGCTACTACGAGTCCGTTTTCGAGATAATTAAGCATGTAGGTTGAGGGTGTCACAAATCCCGCCTTCTCCTTTTCTCTCTTCCTTTTCTTCCGTCTTTCACGTTTTTTATTACTTTTTATTTTTGATTTTTTCTTTTCTTTTCTCATCTCTAATATCGATATTATCGTTACAATCTAATTTTATACAAAACAATCGTTCTTAAAAATATGATATTGACTCTATAGTCGAATATCGTATCTAGAAGAACTAAATCAATCTCGTTGATGCTAAGATAATCGTCACATAGTCCTTAAAAATATACGACGATTTCAACGCGGAGAGAATTTATTTTAATTCAACTTTCAAACTATTCATAATCACCTTTTCTAAAAATCATTCCGAATATTCGATATTGATTCCATAATCAAGTGTCGAATGTGACGAATATCGAAAATTTGAGTCGAGTATAAATCATCAATATTTTTACGCGATTTAGCAAAACTATCTTTTCAAAACCATGCATCATATCATATTTACATCGTTTATTCAATTTACAAACCGTTACTAACCCGTTTGTTCATGTTTTCAGCAATTTATTTTATTGTTTGTTTTATTATACTAAAACGAACCTCGCATGCTAAATACAACTTCGACGTTAATTTTTAGATGCATTAAACCGACTTAGCAACCCATTCAATTATTCGCATGTTTAGTCAAAACACTCTTTGCATATCATTCAACTGTCGAACTAACGCGTGTACACCAAAAACGAACGATATCTTAGTAAAGGCCGCTAAGTGCGGGTGGGGTTGGGTGTTCTTTGTGAACTTCCCAACACGTACCCTCACCCCTTACTCAGAACCGTGGTTTCCGGATGTACGAAACCATTGGCATACGAGATTCATTCAATACACGATAACCGATAATGTCGGTATCGGTATCGCAATGCTAAGGGACGAACCCAATGAACTCTGAAATCGGAATGAGCCGTACTTTGTGCACGGCCCACTGCGACATAGAGTGGGTTCGAACGGGCCCGAACTCTCACAAAGTTCGGTGGCGACTCCTACTACGATTTCAATTTCAATTCGACCCATCTCACATGAGATTCATTCGCCTCCCCAAACCCACGCGTGGCCGCGTCGGGGTGGACCTATGTCATGTCCACAATGGGGTATATCTAAAAGACGCTGACTGGCAAAATTATAATTCGTCGATCAATTTTAGTTGGTCTTGGCGTAAGATCTGCTGGGTTCAATCGCTTTTCTACAATAATCAATGCTTTCACACTCTATTAGCACACGGAAGGGAGTATACAGTTAGAGAAGGCTATGAGTGGTTGTATGACAGGATACAGACGGTGGATTGGCATCATTGTATTTGGAACCGTATGAGTATTCCAAAACACTGCTATATTGTGTGGCTCATTACCCACAAGAGACTGTTGACTAAAGATCGACTAGCGAGGATGCAAATGGTATTAGACAGGAACTGTTTCTTATGCGGGACTGATAATGAATCGCACGAGCACCTGTTTTCTACCTGCAGTAATATTAAAACCTGCTTCATGTTGCTGAGCAATTGGATGGGAATTCGTATACCAGCCACAGATGTTATCAGTTGGTGGAATAGGCTGAGGCACAGGTCAAGGTTCTTCAAAAAAAATCCTAGCTGCAGTCATAGTGGGAGCGTGGGAGCGTGTCTGGTATGTTAGAAACAATTGTCGAGTGAATGCGGTTGTGTTTCGCCCGGAGGTAGTCTGTCTGCAGCTCAAGATGGAAATTCGTGCAAAAAATAGACAAATAATATATAGAATTCCGTGTAAGCATATTAACATCATTAAAAGCTTAATTGTGTGATAGCTAAATACTTTGAGTGCTCGATAGCACTAGGTTTTAATTTGGTTCAATTAATCAATATACTTACATTGACACAAAAAAAAACATTAACAAAGGAGAAAACTACTAAAACATGCATAATAACCAAATCTAGAGAAATTAACAACATAACGATAAAGAAAATTACGATCTACTAAGTAAACTAGAAAGTGATCTAAAAGCAATAAAACTAAGGCTAATGAAAAGATCAACAAAACGATAAAGAAAATCACGATCAACAAAATAAACTAGAAAGCGATCTAGAAACGATGGAAATGAAATCTAGAGAAAATAACATCAAGACAATAATTAAAATTGCAATCAACAAAATAAACCATAAAAAAATCTAAGAACGATAAATAAAGATGATCAAAACAAAACAATAATGAAAAGACAATATTTAATCTAGTCTAGAGATTAGGGAGGGGAAAAAAATATACCAACTATGAAGATCAACAATAAAGAAGAAGATTGCATAAATAAAATAAGATGAAGCTTGATGAAGAGAACAAAGGACTTGTCACTAGACCTGTCAAACGGGTCGGGCGGTCGGGTTTCGGGTTCGGTTAATACGGGTTCGGGTAAAATACGGGTCGGGTGTATTTTGGGTTTGAAAAATACGGGTTTTATACGGGTCGGGTTTATACGGGTTTCGGGTCGGGTTTCGGGTCAAATACGGGTTATTAACGCACTTTAAAAACATTAATTTTCTTTACTTTTTTTCACCATAAATACATTTTTATTCTTAATTTTCTTAATCATCTCATTTAATATAATATATTGGCATGTTTTATTTAATATATTTTTTAATATACATTGATATTTATTTCTATAGGAGAGACGAATATATATGACAAACTTTGACTCGATTTATTGATTTTTTTTTTGCTCATTATAATAATCATGTGATAAAAATATGATTTTAAAGATATATATAAATATTATTTCTTAAAATTTTGAAAATAAAAAAATATTTCTTATTGTTTTAGAAAAACTTTTGTTTATAAAAGCAATATTTTTTAATTTATCTATTTTCGGGCGGGTAACGGGTTCGGGCGGGTTTTGACCCAATATATTCGGGTTATTATCGGGTCGGGTCACTTTCGGGTTTCGGTCATTTTCGGGCGGGTTTTTTTGGGTTTTCTTCGGGCGGTTTCGGGTCGGGTCAGTTTTTGACAGGTCTACTTGTCACTAATCCTTTAATAATCTCCAAGAATCTTCAATAAAAACTTGAATTCTACAATGCTTGAATATAAATCTAGAGAATTGATGGAGAAATTGATAAAAACTATGAAGATCTACTACTATCTAGGCTAAGGAAATTGTAGAGAATTAATAAACTACTACTAAAATGATCTACTAAAATGGATGGTAAGTAGTGAGAGAATGGAGTGGTCTAAAACTAATGAAAGCATAATGTGCAACTAACTAGGGTATACATGTATATAGTAAAGCCTCAATGTACTTAAAACTTAAGCCCAAATCCACTTTTTGCTTTATAATCACCCTTTAAGTCTTCATGAGGTGGAACTTCACCCTGCCATACACGGACCAATACCGCCGGGTGAAACTTCACCCGGTGGTTTCACCCGGTGAATTTCTTCTAGTTTTGCATTTTTTACCCTTTTACCGTCAGGCAAAACTTCACCCGATGGGTGAAAGTTTCGCCCGGTCATTTCGCCCGGTGGAGAAGCTTTCTGAAGATCTTTGGGGAGGCAAATTATCGTCGGGCGAAACTTCGCCCGGGTCATTTCTCATTGACTGAAACTTAACCCGATGGTTTCTGGCCTCTTTTCTTGTCTCATTCTTCGTCGTTTGATTGGATGGTTTTGAACTTTAAGTTTAGTGTTTTGCTCTTTGGACGGTATTCCCTTCTCTTGTGCTCGTGGAAGCTCGATCATGCTTTCGGTGCCAAATCCTATCAAAATTGATAGAAAAACTACCAAAAACACGTAAAACGCACAAAAGGGATGCTAATGCGAGAAATACTCAAAATAGGGAAATAATCGCACTTTAGTCTCGCAAAACGAGGAGAAAACGAGTCTAAATGGGAGGAAAAACTGCCTAAATTTAGCACACAGCACTTGGATATGTGACCTAGCCTTTGATACCACACGAGAGCTGAATTTTCATTCGATGCACTACGTTTAATATCTTGATTTTCAACATAAAATAGGGAATCCGAAAATTTAACATCAAGATCGAACCTATAAAGTGATTCAATCAAAGTATCACTACCGTAAAAGTAATTATTTCGGTACAACAAAAATACACCATGTCCAAACTTGAAATTAAAACCTAAATCATCCAATTTACTTAATGATACAAGATTACGAGCACAATCAGGTACATAGAGACAATCTGTAAGATCTATATGACAACCAGTGTCTAAGATTAATCTGTAAGTCCAAATGCCCTCAATCCGTGCCTTCGTATGGTATCCCTGTTTAATATGAGAAACATGAGTAGTAGCACCAAAATCTAACCACCAAGTATTATTAGATACTTCTATAAGATTTGATTCAAAGCAAGCAAACAAAACTATAATGTTTACCTTTGTTTTCGAACCATGCCTTTCTTTTAGGACAATCCTTCTTGAAATGTCCAACTTTCTTGCAAAAGTGACTTATTTTCCTTCTGGATAGCACTTCCAGGTCCTTTAAAGAAAGACTTTCCCTTCTTAGCATTTTTACCCGGTTTATCTTTGCTGCTGCTTGCACCGTCATGACCTAGGAGATGAATTGCTTGTTCCTTCATCTTCTTTAATCTCCCCTCCTCCTGTATGAGCATGGCTTTTAATTCTTGAAAGTTTCACTCATCTTTAATGTTTTTATAATTCACCTAGAACTGACCAAACTCAAAAGGTAGAAAGTTAATGATGAATTGGACCAAGAATGAATCACTAACCGTCAGCCCCAAGGTCTTTAACTTTGCTGCCAAGTTAGACATATGTGTCACAAGATCATGAATCAGCTGAGACCAGTCAAACTTTTTCACAGTTAGCTCGCTCATTAAGTTGCCTACAATTGACTTGTCAGCTAAATCCGACTATGAACATTCCTTTACATTGAGCATGAATTCCGTTGCTTTCTCTCTCTTGGGCATAGACGGCTTAATGTTATCAGCCATTGCCATCCTCATAAGGTTTAAGCTTAACCTGTTAGATCGCTCTCAAGCCTGATAACGACATTTTTCGGCTTTGGAGCTATCATCTGTAATGGTTGCAGGTTCTTCATCTATGAGGATGGCAATGTCCAATGACATTATACCCAGTGTAAACCGGATCTTTTTAGCCCATTCATCATAATTAAGTCCATTAAACTTGACGACAGAGTTAGCAGATGCAAACATATTAGGAGAAGCTGCGACATTTATACACGATTACCTATTAGTGCTTTGAAATACTTTCACAGATTCAACCAATATCATATAAACATTTCATACATATATTTAAATGACCTTTGGTTAACACTTAAAATACAAGTTACTTTCATTGATGTTAATATATATATATATACATATATAGAGAGAGAGAAAGAGAGAGTAAGGCTCTCATGTGTCCTTTACTCTAGATGAGTCCCTAAGTCCTCATCACATCCATTGAATGGGATGATGATGAATGGACAAGATGCATCCTAGCATTTGCATTAAAAAAAAAGATTTACGTTCCTAAAATAGCTCCCATGAATTTAGGAAACAATAACTCCCTTGATCACGTTCATTCATCATTCACGTTCATTCAAACCTGAAAAAAAAAAAATCTTTCTTCATTCACGTTCATTCATCAATTCTGTTCTCGAAATCCCGTTACAATGGATTCAATGACCGCGTCATCTTCTTCAACTGTTGATAAGCAATTGATCGAGTATAATAATAGTGAGTTTCAATATTTCTTTCACGTTTTGATTCAAATTTTATTCATGGATATATACATTGTGCGTCAATTTGCGTAATTTTTTTTACGTCGATTTTCATGTTTATACATTGTCATTTCATTCATCATAGTTTCGTATCAATGGTTAATTGCTCTCTCGATCTTTATAGATTTCAGGGTTTTATGTTTTTTATTTATATTTTCCATGATATCCACTGATACTATTATTTTGATTTCTATTAACGCAGAAACGTCGTTGAAGTAACATGCCTTCTGAGTTAAAGTAACACTTAGTTACAATTACAGTAACACAAATGAACGTTGAGAAAGGGTTTTGATGATGATGTTAAAGTAACGTATTGTACTCGTTAGAATAACACAACTTAGGAATTGAAGTAACACATTGTTTGCATGGGTGTAACGCTGTTCAATTTTGTGCAGGTGGTATTGGCAAAGATGCGAACGCACAGGACAACACTGGAAAAGGTGGAATTTTATTCATTTGATTAATCATGGATTAGTAACAATGGTTCATTGATATTATTGTTCAAAATCTTCATCAACTGTTGATAAGCAATTGATCGAGTATAACAATGGTGAGTTTTGATATTTTTTTCACGTTTTGCTTTAATTTTTATTCATGGATACGACGTGCGTCAAATTGCGTTCTTTTTTTTACGTCAACTTTCATGTTGATATTGCTTTCATTGCAATTTCATTCATCATAGATTCATATCAATGGTTAATTGTTATAGATTCCAGAGTTTTATGTTTGTTATTTAGGTTTTCCATGATATCCACTGATACTATTGTTTTGTTTTCTATTAACACAGACACGTCGTTGGAGTAACATACCTTCTGAGTTACAGTAACACACTGAACGTTGAGAAAATGGTTTTGATGATGTTAAAGTAACGTACTGTACTAGTTAGAGTAACACAACTTATGAGTTGAAGTAACACATTGGTTGCATGGGTGTAACGTTGTTTAATTTTATGCAGGTGGTATTGGCAAAGATGCGAATGCAAAGAACAACACTGGAAAAGGTGGAATTTTGTTCATTTGATTAATCATAGATTAATAACAATGGTTCATTGCTCTCGTGTTAGTATAGATTCCAGGTTTAACGTAAGCTTCGCTGATATTATTGTTTTGTTTTCTGTTGTAGCAGACACGGCATTGAAGCTTCACTGATACGGACTTCTAAGGGCAGGAAACAAGGCAAATGTGGAAAGCTTGTGCGGATAAATTCGGGAGTTCAGGTTGCAGAGACAAGCGGTTTCTGGGGGGGAATATTGGCAAAACACAAGAACTGGATTTTATACACATTTTTTTACACATAGCGCTGTGCTACGATG
Organism: Agrostemma githago; assembly: GCA_958450325.1. Classification (NCBI taxonomy): domain Eukaryota; kingdom Viridiplantae; phylum Streptophyta; class Magnoliopsida; order Caryophyllales; family Caryophyllaceae; genus Agrostemma; species Agrostemma githago. The sequence continues at coordinate 55,280,366 of OY288249.1, read as the reverse complement.
CAATTAACTCTATATTTATTTAATACATGTGTATTTGGTTAGAGTAACATCTCATGTCTATTGGAGTAACACCATTCGTTAGTTACAGTAACAGACATAATGCATGAAAGTAACTGAGAACAGCAACGTTGTTTAAACAATTCATTACCAAAGTAACTGAGGATAACTTGGATTAGAATCATTCATTACCAAAGTAACAACATTCGGTTTTTAAAGAACCATAAATAATGCGTCAGAGTAATTGATGATAATAGCATTGTTTAACCATGAGACAAAGAATAACACCATTAATCACTTAGAGTAACATCATTTGTTCATTAAAGTAACAGTTATAATGCGTCAATGTAACACACTGATTATGAGACCACATTTGTATATTGGGTAAACTTCATTCATTCCCATAGTAACACTAGTCGTTAATTAGAGTGACAGGAACAATTAGTCAGGATAACAGAGTTTAACAGCGTTGTTCCATTGGTGATAATCAAAATACCAATGTACATAACAAGTTTCAAAAACGATACAAAGCATTATTCGTGATTAGAAAAAGATGACATAATTCATTAGACACGTTATTTTTTTCGACCCTTTGTTGGCTTGCTCTTGGGACCATCGATGTTCTTTTGCCTCGCGTCAACATACTTATCTACGTTGTCCAACAACCGCGATCGCACCTTGATTTGTCTCCTCCTTTTGCCATCTAAAAAGTACAATAATTATGTACAACTATTGTTACAGTTTAATCTGGTATATAAAATTAAAGTACAACTGATACGAGTGAAAGTAACACCATATGTACAGTTGATACGTGTGGACATGACATAGGTCCACCCCGACGCGGCGACGCGCGGGTTTGGGGAGGCGATAGAATTTCCATATGAGATAGATCGAATAGAATTTTAAAACGAAGTAGGAGTCGCCACCGAATTTTATGGTTATTCGGAACCATTCGAACCCACTCTATGTCGTAGTGGGCCATATTTAAAACATGGCCCATTTTCGATGTCAGAGTTTATCGGGTTCGTTCCTTTGCATTACGATACCGATGCCGACTTGCGCGGTTAATCGTATATTGAATGACTCTCGTTGCCAATGGTTTCGGACATCCGGAAACCACGGTTCTGAGTAAGGGGTGAGGGTACGTGTTGGGAAGCTCATTGAGAACACCCAACCCCGCCCGCACTTAGCGGCTTTTACTAAGATATCGTTCGGTTTTGTGTACACGCGTTAGTTCGACGATTGAATGATATGCAGAGATTATTTTCCTAAGACATGTGAGGAAATAAATAAATGGGTTGCTAAGTCGTTTAATGCATATTAAACTAATAACGTCAAAGTTATTTTAGCATGTGGATCCGTTTTAGTCTAATAAAACGAAGAAATAAATAAATTGCTACAAACACGAGAAAACGAGTTAGTAACGATTGAATAATAATATAGTAAATAAATATTCGAGATCGAGAAAATAAATATTAATCAAAATCTGAAAAATATTGTTAAAACGCTGTTTTGTATAAAAAAACGAAGCTCGAAAAATAATAAAAAGAACGAAAAAGGCGCGCTTGGGCAATCGGCCGCGCGGCTCGCCCAGGACGTAGGCGGGTCGCGTGGCGGCCTGATTTCGGGATCGGTTTTCGGAAAATTTTTGATTAAATCGCGTATGAATATAATTCGTACTCGACTTAATATTCTCGATATTCGTGATATTCGATAGTTGACTACGAAATCAATATCAAATATTTGGAATAGTTTTGGAAAAGATATAAATTTTAGAAATCGTATCGTAGAATAAATAATAAAAAATGAACGAAAAACTAAAAAAGGAGCGCGGGTTTCAGACTCGTGCGCGAGTCGCCTGCAAGGGGCGCGACTCGCGTGCGGGCCTGTCCCGGTTTCGCTCGTTGTTCGAAAAATTTGATAAACCGCGTGTAAATATGAATTAATTTATACTCGGTTTATATTTTCGATATTCGTCGTATTCGATATTCGATTATGAAATTGATATCGAATAGTCGGAAGGATTTTAGAAAAGGTTTTGGAAAAAGTTTGTTTTGAACGAAAAGTTTAAAAAAGGATTTTTAACGAAAAAAATGTAACGATATCGTCGAAATCTTAATATAATTCTTTTCGATACAATATTCGATTATATAGAATCGATATCATATTTTTAAGAATGTTCGGTATATAAAAATAGTTTAATAATATCGATATTAGAAAAATAGAAAAAGACCGACGAAAAGACCCATAAAAAAACGAGAAGGAGAGAAGAGAAAAGAGAAGAGTCGGGTTTGATTTACACCCTCAACCTACATGCTTTGTTTTCTCGGGATAAGGCTCGTCGGAAAGTGGCTTAGACTTGGGAGCGTCGAGATGATGAGGATGAGTTAAGGTGTATCGGTTTGGACGGGTGGTTTGGGACGCCGGGTTTGACGTGTGGTCAAGGCTTCGAGGCTTCGGAAAAAGTGTCGGGATTTGCTAACTACCGAGTTTGTATATAAACCGTGTGTGGAGGGTGTATAAAAACCGTGTGTATAGGCTGGAAAAAACGTGTTTGGGGTTGTCTTTCGATGTGTTTGATGGATCTTAATTGTGTTGGACGGGAGGTCCTATTTATAGGGAGTTTCCGACCTTGGTTTAGGAGAGTTTGAATACCGCTTAGGATAGGAAACGTAGGAGTTTGAGGAGCATGAGAATTCCGCTTTCTTGGCCAAGAAGAAAGGGTGTCTCGGCTGATTGAGGAGTTTTGGCCGAGTATTTGGTACTCGGTCAATGTCTGATTCGGTTTCCGGATAGAATTCCTACTTGAGGTCGAATTCTACCTTTAACGGAATTGTTTAATGCTTTAATGAATCTGAAATTTTGTAGGAATTTGGGTAGGAATCAACCGTGTGAGTGTCACGGCTGACTCACATGTCTCGGGAAAATCTTTGACCGGGTTTTGACTCGGTCGCTAAAAGACGGTTTTACCTCTGGTGTCGGATTCGACCCAAATTAGTGTTATTTGACTCGAAACGACCCACTGGGCCTGGATTTGAGGTCGGTTTTGTAAGATTTGTACTCCTTAAAAAGTCTAAACCAAATGTCCATGATTACGAGCCCATATCCGAGTCTATCAAAGCACGTTTACGTCCAATCATCATCGGGTGTTTGGCGGGAACTACTATAGACACCTGGCGGTCAAAATGTGGGTGTCTACAATACGCATTAAAGTAACACAAAGAAAGTGTTAGAATAACATTGAGTGCGAATTAGAGTAACACGTCTACACAATTAAATGTACCAGATTACTAGCATTCAAAGTAACGCAAAGATGGGATTAAAAGTAACAAGTCTTGTACATTACAGTAACACATGGTCGTCTTTAAAATAACATCATGCATGTGTAACACTAACTGAACAACCCCTTACAGTAACACCTCAAGTTTATTACAGTAACTGAATATGCACATTAGAGTAACATTTAATATATGTTAGACTGAGTATGAAGAGTAGTAACATAGTATGAAGTAGGTGAATTCAATTAAACTCTACAAATGCATACCCAGACACAATAAGTTCATAATTATCGAATCCAATTAATTATAGGGCACATACGCAGAAAACAAAATCAATCCATAATTAGCGAGAAATTAATTAATCAATTAACCAATATACACTAAACCCTGGTTCTTCACTACAACGATTGTGTTGGAGATGAAAGGATGCGCGAGTGAATAGTTGAGCAGTGATTGTGTTTGAAGATGATGAAGTTGAAAGGGTGTAGTTGGGCGGGTGAGTTTGAATGAAAAGCTTAATTGTGAGGTAACGTATTTGAAAGGAGAGAGGAGATAAATTAATTGTGTTTGTAGTTGGAGAGAATTAAGGGAAGAGAGAGGGTTTAATAATATTTTTACCAAATATGTTAGTTATTTCCTATATTGCTTAAATCAATCACCACCATCCATCCCCCTCTAGATTATATGTATAGGTAGGTTCAAATAAGGTCAACAACTTTTTTAAGTTCATAAGTTCCAGTGTTAAAGTTACAGAAAAAATGCTTAAATTTACACGAAATGAGTGATAAAGTTGCATTTTATCACTTGAAGTGATAAAAGTGCTGAATGTTATAGTTACATATCAATTTTGAACAAATGCAACTTTATCGTATGTCATCTGTAACTTTAATATAGACTTAAAAAATTTGTTAACCTTATTTGAATCTCTCTCTCTCTCTCTCTCTCTCTCAATATATATATACTTAACAATTAACTATAACATATATAAGTCAAATAAGAATGTCATCTTTGGATATACACACTATTGGACTCAATTACGAATAATTAATCCTTTTATATCATCAACCAGGGGCGGATCTTGGTTGGGCCGGGCAGGGGCCCGACCCCCCAACCCAATTACTAAGCTTCTATTAGATTCGGTCTAAGCAGTCATTTAAAATAAAAATAAGTTACTTAGATTTTATATTACTTGTTTAGAGTGTCACACTTGATTGAGAATTTTGGTACTAATATGAATGGTCTAGGTTCGAATCCTATTATGAGCGTATTTTTTGTGTCCATATGCAATATTTTTATTAGGCACTTTAATTAATCACCGTTTATTAGGCACGGTAATTATATGAGTTTTATCGATTTTTTTATAAAATTTCAATGTCATCCGTTTTTTAAAGTTTAAAATAGAGTGATTTAATACCAAAAGTTAGAAATTTAAAAGAACAATAAAAAGTTACGAAGTGGTAATTAAGGAAAAAAATTCGGCCCCCGTAATATTTTTCTCAAGATCCGCCATTGTCATCAACTATATTTAATGACCACCACCCCCACCTTTGGGGGATATCTCAAAATATAGATAACCAAACAATTGATCAATCTAATTATAATGTCATTATAACATCTCTTTAATCATGATCAATTATATAACATTTATTTTAAAAAGTCTACATATAATATAACAAGGCCACTTTGATGACTAACATGTCACATACAATATAAACATTTTAACTTAACGGAAAAATTGATGGGAATGGTACCACCTTTGTGACATCTTCCAAAAATAGTACCACCTTTCAATAATCCGAAAATGATTTCACCTTTATATACTATCTTCTTTAAATAAAACCAAAAACCGTTTACCTGTTGAACAGGTTATACCCACACTTTATTTAAAAAGAAAAGGAAAAAACTAAAATCTATTAAAAAAAGCAAGCTAAAATCCCCAATTCCAAAAAATATGCATATACCGTATCTCTCCTCCTCAACTCTTTACATGCGTATTAAGAACACTTTATATGCGTATTAAGAACAGGATTGTTTAGTTTTTGCAATGCAATTTTCATTTTTAATGAAAATTTTCGCTTTAAAAAATATGTAGTTTATTGTGTCTTGCCTTAATGACATCAAGCCGATAAACTACCGTCTATAAAATTCGACATTTATATTTAAATCCAGATCTAGGGTTGTTCAAAAAGTGGCCCGGACCGGCAAACCGGACCGTAAGGTCCGGGGCGGTCTGGACCGGGGCACATACCGGTCCGGTTCGCGGGTCGCCAAAAACTTGGTGACCGGTCCGCGGTCCGGTCCGGTCCACGGTCCGGTCTGGTCCACACATTAAAAATAAAATCAAATTTAATGTAATTTTACGGTCCGGTCTTAAGAGGGTCCAGTCCGGATTTCTTTGTTAACTGATCCGGTCCGCGGGTTTTGATTTTTGGGTTTGCCGATCCGCGGGTCAATCCGGTCCGATCCGGGTTTGGACCGGTGAACACCCCTATCCAGGTCACATGACCTGCTATTACAAGTTACTTTTATGTGGATATTGTTTAAAGAAGATAGTATATAAAGGTGGAATCATTTTCGGATTATTGAAAGGCGGTACTGTTTTCGGAAGATGTCACAAAGGTGGTACTATTCCCATCAATTTTTCCCTTAACTATAATGGTAAATTTATATCATAATGTGTTAATAATATTTCATAACACCCAAAAAATTACTCATGAATATATCGAATATATCTTTACATAGTACAACATACGATCATTTAACAATTTACAATAATATTACGGTGTACAACAGAAAACCATGAGATGCAATCATGAATGAAAAATCCTTGACTAGCATTGCATAATACAGTACATGAATTGCCTCATAATACCTTTACCCTATAAAATCCATGAATCAATATATATTAATAAAGCAGGAACTTTACTTGAAACAACGTAGTAATGCCGAAACAGTAAGTCGGTTTGCCAAAAACAATCATTTGCATGAAAATACCAATTGTTCCTGCACACTATTCTCAGGGCCGGTCCTGACATTTCGGCGGCCTAGTGCGAAAGTTGAAACGGGGGCCCTTTCACGCTTCGCCTCGTATTTCATGCACTTTAAGCTAACACCATAATTGGCAAAAAAATTCAAATATTATATAAATATATACAATTTATATACCTTTAATAAGGTACAATGTACAGAATATATACTCGTACTAAGAAATTTGAATAAGCGACACGTGTCTCTGTTCTTGTCTTTATAAAATATCCTAACAAAAATTAATTAAATTATTTTCATTATTAAGCAAAAGGTTACGACATTTTATTCAGTAGTGATCTATGATGCATACTATCATACATAAACTTATCATTTATGAAATATTACAAATTTCGTGTAAATTTCCAATAGCTAAATTTGTTAATATCGTCCACCTAATTCATGAACATTGAACATTGGACATTTTATTATTTGATTTAACGATATATTTCAAAATTCAATTTGATCAAAACAAAATGTGAGTTTATTTAAAAAAATAGATGTGACGGGTCATGGAAATAAATGTACGATTGTATTCCCTAAACTATGTTACAATAAAATTTGCTTTAATATACAAAATGCTATAGTGGGGAATTGAACCCATGACCAAACAAATAAAATAAGCTTTTAAGGTCACACCTACCACTACTCCACTGCAGTATATTTGTTCATACTTTTCATTCAAATTAAATAAACAAACTTAACTATAATAGCAATTTTGGGCCCTAAAAACCTTGGGCCCAGTGCGGCCGCGCGGGCTGCACTGCCCCAGGGCCAGAAGTATTCTGACAAGTTGTCATCAATTCATCATGCACACTAATTTTCGGGGGCTACTTTTGACCGTCGGCGCTTTACTTCTTACCGTCGGCGCTAATTACGTGAAATGACGACTTTGTCCTTGCTATTTATTCTCAAAATAATATTACTTTTACATTTTATAGATTATCGATTCATTAAAACTCGATAATAAAACCGTCTTTTTCGATTATCGTAATAAACCAAAACCAACTTTCTATATAGTTAATTACGCAAAATGACGAGTTCTCCTTTGCAATTAATTCTCGAAATATTATCCCATTTACATTTTATAGAGTATCGGTTTATTAGAACTCGATAATAAAACCGTTTTTTCGATTATTGTTATGCCTCCGATTTTAAACAGTAAATTAGATAAATTAACGACTTAATACAATTTAATAAACGTAATTAGCAAATACGAGTAATATGCAAATTAAATCCTAATTAATCTACGACAAGTCGACAATCAAGATTTATTATACAGACCGATGCAAATTAAAATAAAAAAATCCGGAAATGAGTTAGGTCAAGTTGGTTTTTCGACCCACCTAAGGGTCGTATTATTTTCTCTATAATACTTGAAAGTTTTGAGAAATAGTTTAAGTATAATATAAATCTTCCAATGATATAAGACATGAAGTATAAGGTGGTGAAATTGGTCACTTTGATAACGTTTCATACAAGAGGCTTGGGTTCGAATCCTTTTGTTCACACATTTACCTTTTTGAACCCCTGACCTATTGATTAGGAGACTATTGACCAAACCACTACACCACCATCAACAAACTGATATTTTAAGTGGTTGAAAACTATCTTAAAAGAGAAAAAAAAGACCGGAAAAATGGCTAAGTCGAACAATTTCTTCGACTCGCAGATGGGCTAGTCGAAGAAATGGGTTCGATCCTTGTTAATTGTATAATTTTGTAATTTTAATTATTTTTTCAAAAGGCAAACGTGTGAACAAGGGGATTCGAACCCGAGTCTCTTGTATGAAATGTTATCAATGTAACCAACTTCACCACCTTATACTTCATGCCTCATACTATTGGAAGATTTATATTATACTTAAACTATTTCTCAAAACTTTCAAGTATTATAGAGAAAATAATACGACGACCTAACCCATTTCCGGATTTTTTTATTTTAATTTGCATCGATCTGTATAATAAATCTTGATTGTCGACTTGTCGTAGATTAATTAGGATTCAATTTGCATATTACTCGTATTTGTTAATTACGTTTATTAAATTGTATTAAGTCGTTAATTAATCTAATTAACTATTTAAAATCGGAGGAGTAACAATAATCGAAAAAACAGTTTTATTATCGAGTTCTAATAAACCGATACTCTATAAAATGTAAATGAGATAATATTTCGAGAATTAATTGTAAAGGAGAACTCGTCATTTTGCGTAATTAACTATATAGGCAGTCGGTTTTGGTTTATTACGATAATCGAAAAAGACGGTTTTGTTATCGAGTTTTAATAAATCGATAATCTATAAAATGTAAAAGTAATATTATTTTGAAAATAAATAGTAAGGACAAAGTCGTCATTTCACGTAATTAACGCCGACGGTAAGAAGTAAAGCGCCGACGGTAAAAAGTAGTTGCGTAATCTGACAATTCATCATGCACACTACTTTTCTGATGATGTTACACTATTTTTTTTGTTTTTAATAATATGCATTAACGCAGCGGAAGAAAAAAAAACTAACGAATTAAAATAGTCATGAAAATACTTTTGTGTGCTCATTAATATAATCCAAAATTAGTAATAAACATAAGCAACGGAACAAAACAATCATGTTAACTTAAATAACAATCATTCAGCATCCGTAATCATGATTTGTGCAAAAGCAGTATATATAGAAATTAATACTCGCCGGTTTTTAATTTTCGCCCCATTGTATTTAGCACATAAATTAAGAAAATTTGATAAATTATTAATAAAGAGATAAATGATGATGAAATTTGCTGACTAGACACCAATGAGTCATCAAAGTGAAGAAAATATAATGTTAGTTTTTTTGAAGTGAAGATCAATATCATTAATAATAAGTCATCCGGCATCTACAAACGATGTCAAATTGAACTGAATACAGATTTGTGTAAAATAAATAAAGAAGATCATTGAGACAAAGATCACTATTAGAATAATGCGCTTTTGTATAGCCTTCTATATATCGTTGTTTATTGACACAGCCTTTCGCGAAGGAATCTATAGATCTGATGAAATAGCCTCCATGATGATGAACTTTCTCTATTTTGACAAATAGTAGACCAAGATGTGACCTCAATTGTATCGCCGTACGTAGGGATTCCAGTGCTCTCATGATCTTGCACATAGTTTTTGAAATCTAAGCCCTATACTAATGTAAAGGACTAAAACCTCAAAATAAAGGAAAAAACCTTGAAATAAAGGACGAAAACAACTCTCATAAAAGAGAGACTTTTATTGAATAAGGTTTGTTAACTAATAATTGAGATTAAAGCAATTTTTGGAGCTTACCATCGATTAATTATCGATGGAGGGTCCAGATTGAGGAGGAAAAGTAGGGTTTTTTTAGGAGAAAGAGGAGGAAAAACTAGGGTTTTGAATGTTAGTTTAATCAATTCAATTGCATAATGGATAAATAACAGAAAAGTATAAGGATAATATGGTAATATATACATGACAAATAAGGAAAGTTAAAAAATGGGGCAAAAAATTGGAGCTAGTCGCCCACAGTGTCTTACACAGTCTCAAAAGGTATTGCAACGGTTAGTAATAATATAAGATTATTTTGATTACGGTGACGCGATTAACACCATGGTGATCTCAGTCTTGCGGTGGATGATAATAAATCCTACACCAAGATGATTTTTGAGCTACAAGGTAAGACCATTCTTGCCTCCAGTCCTAACAATCGTACAATAATAAATTTGAATAAATAGATAAAAATATTATACTCTGTATTAATCAGGTCGCTAGTAACCCAAAACCAAAACCGACCGAACTATCCTCCGATGCATAGTCAAACCTATTACCTATTAACGATACGATTGACCTGCAATTGACATGAACCCCTAAATAAACCCAACGCAACTCATACCCGACATAGCATGAGCTGCTTGGACCCGACAACTAACCGACTCGAGTGATCTTTTTAAAGCCCTAAAATTTATCATTATTATTATTATTACTGTTACTAAAATTTAAAAAAAATCGAGTCCTAGGTGGAGTAGGATTTTTTTTTCATATACAAATTTTCATATTCTTTATTTAGCTTAAAAAAATATATTAAAAAATTTGGACCAATCACATCACTCGAAAAGTTCCTGCTTTATTAATATATAATATATATTGATTGATTGATATATTGATTTTTGGTTTGTAGTCTTAACAGTTCTTTTTAAGATTTAATAAGATTTTTTGTTGATAACTAAGAACAAAAGATTACTCTTATTTCAGTAAATAATATGAAATTATACTCTAATGAAAAAAAATTCTTCCACAAAATCTAACTACTCGTATTTCATTTGTATATTTTTGTTACGATAATTTTTTTATTAAATGAAACTTAAAAGTTTTTACTTTAAATAGTAAAACACACATTAATATAATAAATTAAATATATATATATATATATATATATATATATATATATATATTATTATAATTAAAAGTTTATAATCTTATGAGCTTTTTCTAAGACTCAAAAGATTGTTGGTTTACAGACGTACTCTCTCCCCTTTACTAAGATGTTCCATATTTTTCTTTTAGGAAAATTCACTAAGATGTTTCATTTCCTTATTAGTTTATATTTTGTGATTCATATTATTTGTGACCCCACCTTCTTTTATTTTATCTAAGAACGAATGATTACTTTTATTTATATAGAATTTCATCACTTCATCATAATTTTTCGATGTGCGATATTTTTTATCTAAGTTTGTAATCTTAGCAACTTTTTTAAGATTTAAAAGATTGTTGATTAATATCTAATAACAAATTATTGCTCTTAATTCTATAGAATTTCATCACCTCATCATAATACTCGTGTGGGATTATTATTTTCCTACACAAATTTCTATATATTCTTTATTTAAATTAAAAAATATATTGAAACTATAATAATTAATAATAATAATAATAATAATAATAATAATTCTAGTTGGTCATGGAGAAGATTGTGTAAAATTAAGGATAGGTTCATTAATGGGTATACTCAAAATTGGTGGCTTAAGGTGGGGAATGAGTATACAGTAAAGAAGGGTTATGATTGGTTAAGGGAGACGAGACCTGAAGTGCAGTGGCATAAGATGGTGTGGCATAAGTTAGTACAGTCGAAGCACTCTTTCATTGCTTGGATTGTAATGAACAACAGGTTGCAGACGAATGCTAGATTGCTGAAATGGGGTCTGAATATTAACTCTTCCTACTGGCTGTGTGAAGAAGAGAGTGAAGATCAGCAACACTTGTTTTTCAAGTGTCAGTACAGCAGAAGATGTTTGCATATTGTGGAGGAATGGGTGAAGTGCCAGATTCCTGTGACTGATACTTGGGAATGGTGGAGAAAGCTTGCAGGGCTGCAGAAAGTAGTCAAGCGGGCAATAGGATGCATTTTGATGGCTTTGGTTTATCATCTATGGCATGCTAGGAATGTTAGCAAACATGAGCGGTTGTTGGTAAGGCCTGAAGAAGTCATTTGGAAAATCAAATTGGGGATTGGATATAGGCTTCGTTTCTTGCTTGATGAAAACAAATTGAGACATGTTGAGCATACAGTGCAGCAGGAGATTGAAATTCTATTTGTATGGGGGTGTTTTACTTGCCATAGAGTTGTACGATGGTGAGAAACATTTGTAATTCTTCCTATGATTATTAATATAACTACTTACAGTTTTCACCAAAAAAAAATTAATAATAATTTTAAAAAATTCAAAATTTTAATTATATATTTTTTGAGGGTGAGTAAATAAATATTAAAACAATTACTCGTATCAAACAAAATTGACTAAACGTTTCAGAACCAAATAATTAAAATATTTGTGACCCCACCTTTTTTTATTCTATCTAAGAACGAATTATTGCTTTTATTTATATAGAATTTCATCATAATTTTTCGATGTGGATAATTTAATTTAAGTGTGGGATAATTTTATTTAAGTTTATAATCTTAGTCTTATAAACATTTTTAAAATTCAAAAGATGGTTTGTTGATATTGAAGAAAGAATTATTGCATTCTTTATTTAAATTTTTTTAAAAATTGAGTCTTGGGTGGAGTAGGAGTTTTTTCATATACAAATTTTTATATTCTTTATTTAACTTAAAAAATATATTTAAAATATATTTAAAAATTTTGGACCAATCATATTGCTCGAAAATTTATCACTTCATCATATTTTTTTGACGTTGGATAATTTTACTTAAGTTTATAATCTTAGAAGTTTTTATATTGTTAGTTAATATCTATGAACGAATAACTATTTTTATTTATATAGAATTTCACGAACTCATCATAATTTTTCGATGTGGGATAATTTTTACTTAAAGTTTATAATCTTAGGAACTTTTTTAAAATTCAAAAGATGGTTGGTTGATACGGTATCTAAGAACGAATTATTGTTCTTATTTATATAGAATTTATCACCTCATCATAATAGTCGTTTAGGATTATTTTTTCTCTATACAAATTTCTATATATTCTTTATTTAAATAAAAAATATATTAAAACTATAATTATTAATGCTCCATCCGCCCTAGTAAATAGTTCATACTTTCCTCTTTTGGGTGTATCGGTCAATAGTCCACACTTTCCTGTTTTAGAAAGTTTTACCCTCTACTTTTTACTCCGTACTTTTTATTAAACAAATATTAATTCTTCTCTCACTATCTTAAATTTTGTCTATAAAGCAAATGTGAACTATCTATTGGGACGGAGGGAGTAATAATTATTTTAACAATTCAAAATTTTAAATCTATACGAGTATTTTTTTAGGGCGACTAAATCAATATTAAAACAATTATCAAACATAATTGACTAAGCGTTTCACGTCGTCGCTGTCCAATTTTTGCTGCCTTATGAGGTGATAATCGTCGATTTATATGGTGATAATTTTTTATACTTAAATGGAGTAGGATTGTTTTTTTCCTATACAAATTACTATATTCTTTATTTAAATTTAAAAAACATCGAGTCTTAGGTGAAGTAGGATTTTTTTTTCATAGAAATTTTTATATTCTTTATTTAATCTAAAAAAATATATTAAAAAACTTGGACCAATCATATCGTCCGAAAAGTTTCTGCTTTATTAATATATACTAGTTGGAAAGCCCGTGCGATGCACGGGCCAATTTTATTGACGATGATATTGAGATCAAGTTAGTATGCATAATAGTAAACGCATACTATCCACATACGTGAATGTATTTCTAGGTAGGTAATATCTGCAGTAAACGTCATATAGTCGTACAGCGTAGCAAGAAAGACTAATTAAAGTACCTCGCACACAAGTAATCTTCAACTACATATTGGAACCAATATTTATTTATATTTCACGAAGTTTTGTATTCAACAATATTATCTACGGAGTATTATTATAAATGTAATAACTAATAAATAAACAGAGTTACTCTTCATGTATCTATGTAAAGTAAGAGAACCAATTTGACATAGATATTTCTAAAATATATTATACGTTGCCGTGTATATAACGATATAAGTAATTAAATTTCATGATAGTATAAAGACACATGTTTATTTTTTACATAATAAATGTATAAATAGTTGATCTAATAGGAGTTAGATTAGGATGATAAGTTACTACCCCTAAATTCAATTACTATTGAATTAGTTTCATTTAAAAAATATTGCTCGAATGATTAACTAAGTACACGTGAGATTGTGCAACACTTCAAGAAAATTTCTACAAATTGTCGAACATAAATCTCTTAAAAGATTTTTGGTTGATATCTCAGAACGAACTATTGCTCTTATTTATATACTCCCTCCGTTCCAACCATTTGTATACATTTGGTTTTTTTACACTATTCATAAGTGATGAGAATGTTCAATGTAACTTCTAATATATAAGATAAAAGATAGTCATGTGGGATCTTGTTTAAATCGTCTAATAAAATACATTATGAATATCAAATTTTTATAATTTTTAGTAACACGTAACTAAAGATATAGACAAAAGAAAACGAGTATCGACGTACGTGCATAAAGCAAACGTATACAAATGGTTGGAACGGAGGGAGTAGAATTTTAGCACTTCATTATAATACTCTTTTGGTTGATATCTCATAACGAATTATTGCTCTTATTTATATAAAATTTTATCACTTCATTATAATATTCGTGTAGGATTATTTTTTCACTCCACAAATTTCTATATATTCTTTATTTAAATTAAAAAATATATTAAAACTATAATAATTATTTAAAAAATTCAAAATTTTAATTTTATACTTTTTGATGGTGAATAATAATAATAATAATAATAATTTACCTGATTCAATGGTGATTAACATTCCTATGTTGGGGCAATTGGCCCAGCGTATTGAGTACGAATGGGTACCATATCATTGTGAGGGGTGTGGAAAACTTGGGCATACAAAACAGTATTGCAAAAAAGAGAAAAAGCTTGCTCAAGCTGCAGTAAACAAACCTACCGTGCAAAGGTATACACCTAAGAAGGTTATCTCTCAGGGGGGAGGTGGTATCTCAGTTGATTCCTCAACTGTAAGGCATTGTGGATCCCCTGAGAAAGAGCCTGTTGGAGGCCAGACCACTGACTCAGGATCCCAGGAGCTAGGCGTACTAGGGACGGGAGACCCATTGGTAGGCCAGATGATTGCACACTCTGACTCAGGATGCGGTGAGCTAGGTCAGGCTGCGTCTTCTGGTTCTGACCTTGGGTTTACTCCTGTTGCCAGACGCTCTGGATGCTCTGGGCTAGGTCTTAAGGTGAGAGGCTCCAATAGTTGCTATGATGAGGAAGATTTAGGGGCTCATGATACTGTACTATCCAATAGGTATAGTATTTTGCAGCATGATGAATTTGAGATGGAGTCTGCTCCATTAGTGGAAAATGTTCCTTCCGATAAGTCTACATGATTATCTCGTCCTGGAATATTAGGGGGGGAATGAACCCTTAAAGCAAAATGAGGTTCTGAATCTTATTAAGGGTAAGGGGATTGATTTGTTGGGGCTTTTAGAAACTAGAATTAAGAAGATAAAAGCAATGAAAATTATTGGTTCTAAATTTAAGGATTATGATGTAGTTACTAACTATTGTTCTCATGCCAATGGAAGAATTTGGATAATTTGGAATCCGGTCACTACTAAGGTTACAGTACTTGAAAGAGAAGAGCAGTATATTCATTGTGAGGTGGTCCATTTTGGCTTGAATATTAAATGTTCTTTGACTATGGTGTATGGGAGGAATGATGCTCAAGGTAGGGAGGCACTGTGGGCTGACCTTGTACGGATAGCTAATCCAGGTAGTAGTTGGATTGTCTTAGGGGATTTTAACATTATTCGTCACAAGGATGAAAAAATTGGTGGTATTGAACCAGTTGACGAAGATATGGCTGCATTTAATGATTGTATTACAAATAGTGGGTTACAAGAATTGACAGGTCAGGGTTGTGAGTTCACTTGGTGCAATAAACAGGATCCTTTATCTCGAGTCTGGACTAAACTGGATAGGGCTTTGGTAAATATTAATTGGGCATCTAGTTTTCTTGATTCTACTGTCCAGTTTCTTTTTCCAGGAGTTTCAGATCATTCTCCTGTCTTAGTTACCCTAGCTAAGAATCAGTTGCGAAGAAAACGTTTCAGCTTTCTCAATTGCTGGACACGGCATCCATCCTATAATAATGTAGTGAAGTTAGCTTGGAATACGAAGGTCTTTGGAACAGAGGGTTACAAATTTTTCCAGAAATTAAAAAATGTGAAATTGGCTTTAAAAGAGTTGCATAGGAATAATTATTCTAGTATTTCTAAGAGAATTTCAGTTCTGGAGGGAGAGTTGGAGGAGTGTCAGATGAAGCTCCAGAGGTCTCCTTTTTCTGCTGAGCTAGGGATTCAGGAGCGCCAAATAAAGGACAATCTCATGGAAATGAAGAGAGCAGAGATTAGTATCTTACATCAAAGATCTAAAATGGAAAGTATTGATTTGAATGATAGTGCTACTACTTTTTTTCATGCTAGGGTGAAAGAAAGAAGGCTTCAGCAAGTAGTGGGTGCTATAATGGATCATGAAGGAAGAACCAGGACAGGGGCTACTGAAGTTGCTCAAGGGTTTGTACATTATTATGAATCCCTTCTTGGTACATCAGTGGAGGTTCGGGCCTTGAATAAGGAGGTATTGAGTAAGGGTGAGTTAGTACAGAGATGTGATTGGGAGGTTCTTTTGAGTATTCCTCATGAGGATGAGATTAAGAAGACTCTCTTCTCTATAGGTGTGGCTAGGAGTCCTGGTCCCGACGGTTTCTCAGCTGGGTTTTTCCAAGCTTCGTGGAATATAATTAAACAGGATTTTACCAAGGCAGTTTGGGAATTCTTCACTAAAAGTAAGATGGTGAAACAAGCTAATACTACAATTATTTCCTTGATTCCCAAGAAGAAGACTTGTGCCTCAGTTCTAGATTTCAAGCCCATCTCCTGTTGTTCTATTCTCTACAAGACTATTAGTAAGTTGCTCACAAATAGGCTTAAAACTGTTATAGGTAAGCTGGTTGGGTTGGAGCAGGGTGCTTTTATTAGGGATAGAAGTATGCAAGATAATATCTCCTTATCCCAAGCTTTAATCAAAGGTTATGGCAGGAAACTCCTTTCTCCAAGATGCCTTATGAAGGTTGACCTACGCAAAGCGTTTGATTCTATTCAGTGGTCCTTTGTTAAGGGTATGCTTGAAGGGCTTCTTTTTCCTCCTAGGTTCATAGGTTGGATTATGGAATGCATTCAAGGCTCTTGGTATTCTGTTAAGGTTAATGGTGCAGTTCATGGGTTTTTTAAGGGGAAGAGTGGGGTAAGGCAATGAGATCCCTTGTCTCCTTATCTCTTTGTTCTTAGCATGGAAATGCTTTCTAGGAGACTGCGGTTGATTGAACATGAGAGTCAGGTTTCTTATTATCCTAAGTGTCGACAGATTAGGCTCAATCATCTTATCTTTGCTGATGACTTAATGATTTTTGTTAGAGGTGATGTTCCATCCGTACAAGCTGCCCTCAATTCTTTGGAAGGGTTTGCAAGGGAATCCGGGTTACAGGCTAATAAGGATAAAACTACCATTTATTTTGGGGGTGTTGCACAGAATGTTAAAGAGCAAATTTTGCTGCAAACTGGATTTTCTGAAGGTGAGTTTCCTTGTAGGTATCTGGGATTGCCGCTTAATGATGTTTCTAACAGGCTGATTCATTATTCTGGGATGTTGCAAAAGATTCAGGAGTTGGTTTGCAAGTGGTCTTCAAATGCGCTCAGTTTTGCTGGGAGGATTCAACTTTTAAACTCGGTAGTATTTGGCATCTTGAACTTCTGGTCTGCAAATGCTTTATTCCCGCAAAATGTAATTCAGAAACTAGTGAAACTATATAGAAACTATTTCTGGACTGGGACAATTCAGAGGAGATGTCTTGTGTTTAAGGGTTGGGATAGTATATGTGTTCCATGGGAGGAAGGTGGGTTTGATGTTAAGGACATCAAGGCTTGGAACACAGCCTTGGTTTGCTCTAGATTCTATACTCTTCTAAAGGGAGGACCGGGGATTTGGCATTACTGGTTTAGAGCTTATATTCTTGGCCCTAGAACAATATGGGAAATCCACAAGAAAGAGAGGTACTCGTCTACCATTAATAGCATTCTGGAAATTAAAGATGAATTGATTGCTTTTGAGGGAGATTTGGGGGCTGCAGAAACGCTTATTGACAGTTGGGTTAGTAATGGGAAATTTCAGACAGATAAAGCTTATGCTTGGTACAGGCAAAAGTACAGCTGCAAACGATGGCTCAAGGTTCTGCAGGGTAGAGGCATTATTCCTAAGCATGGAGTTGTTGCATCGTTGGCGAGTCAAGGGCAGTTGGCTACCCAGGATGCCTTACAAAGAAGGGGGTTTGTACTGATTAACAGGTGCGTACTGTGTGCGTCTGCAACTGAAACGCATTCCCATCTCTTCTTTAATTGTGAATATTCTAAAGCAGTATGGGAGAGTCTCAAATGCTGGATGCAAATTACTGGTCGTGGTTCCCATCTTATAACGGAACTTCGTTGGTGCTCTTTGAGAAAGCATAAGAAGCATTGGAAACAGGACTGGTTCCGGTCTTGTATTGCTGCTGCAGTGCATCATCTCTGGTTGGAAAGGAATAGGCGGGTTTTTGATGGACAAGAACGTCCCTCTACAGTTTTGATTAAGCTTATACGGTTCGAGGTGTTTATAAGATTGAGATACTCACATATAGATTTAAGTAGGAGATTATTGGATTGATTGTATGTAACATGCATACTAGAGGGTTGTGTTTGTAAGATCGAGTCTCTTTTATTTACCCACAATGGAGGAATAAAGGAGTCATACCTTTCTTGCAAAAAATAATAATAATAATAATAATAATAAATAAAATTTTAAAACAATCGTTAAACAGAATTGACTAAGCGTTTCACACTGTCACTGGCCAATTTTTGTTGCCTTATGAGATGATAATCATCGATTTATATAGTGATAATTTTTTGAGTCTTAAATGGGGTAGAATTGTTTTTTCCTAAACAAATTCCTATATTATTTATTTAAATTTTAAAAAATTGAGTCTGGGGTGGAGTAGGATTTTTTTTCATATACAATGTTTTATATTCTTTATTTAACTTAAATATATATTAAAAAAATTTGGACCAATCATATCGCTCGAAAAGTTCAGCTCAAACCCAACTCGAGCCGTCTAAGTGTGATGACCCATTAAAACCCAAAGCAGAGATAACCTAACATGTCTTAACAAGACCTATATATAACGGAGCTAGCTTACCCAAGTGACGGCTCTATACGGTAGATGTGACACACAACTCTAATGGAACAGAAGATTTGTACTCATTCCAACTAACATTATCGTCACACGCAGTACAGATCTTCTATTCCATTCAGTGTCATATAATGGGACACAATATTTGTACTGATTCCAACTAAGATCACCGCACCCAGTACGAGTCTTGTGTCCCATTTCCTAAACAAATTCCTATATTCTTTATTTAAATTTAAAAAATTGAATCTTAGGTGGAGTAGGATTTTTCTCATATACAATATTTTATATTCTTTATTTAACTTAAAAATATATTAAAAAATTTGGACCAATCATATCGCTCGAAAAGTTCATTCTTTATTAATATATATTGATTGATTGATTGATTTCATTTAATTTGACAAAAAAACGTATTATTGGATTTTCAAAATAATATCAATGTCATTTAATCTGAGAATAATACGTACCATTGGATTGATTAACCCATAACAGTATTGGTGACCTTTTGATCTACTACATTAGGTAACCTAACTCATTTTTAACCGATTCGATATATTAATAGTTTGGTGGGTTGAAGATTAAGATGATCTATGAGAGAGGAGGAAGAGATTAATTGAGAATGAAGATGGTCAATACACTGACAATACGAAGAGAGTGATAAAATATGAAATTAAATAAAGCAAAAATGACAGTTTAGCGGATTCACCAATGTCTTATAGTTGGTATTATTCTCGTTAAATAAGTCGAAGTATAAAATGAAAATTAAAGTAAAATAGAAGTTAGGGAGTAATCGAGTATTCACTAGCAGGTTCTCAACGTATTCGGGTTCAATGAACTGAAAAGTAGCCCATCAAACAATTAAAAAGAAGGAACAAATTGAACCGAAGAGACCCCCAGCGGTGAATGTCCTAAACCATCGAACCTGCACTCAGAAACTGAATGCTAAATCGCCAAGTACACTAAACTCTGGACTTGTATAAATAAATACGAGTAATGGAATAAAATTCGGAAAATGTAATTTCTTTAGTGACCGGCCATCCTTCATTTTCACAAAGTTACAATTTTTTATTTCTCAGCTGCTGAGAATCGTGCACCAAATTTACTACAGTAAAAAAAATTGCACTAAACTCAAAAATTCACAAAGTAATCTATGACAAATCACTGTACATTGTAGGAGCCCCAAAAGCAAATAAAAAAACACCTGCACAACTACTCCAAATTAGGTACAAAGATGTAATCACTCAGACGGACAAAAATACAATTTGTATGTTCAGTAGTATCTAGTGATGGCCTCGTCTGAGAGCTGAAAAGAATCCACCGTGTTTGTCCCTGCCTTCTCCATTCGCAACCTGATCCAGTACACAATGTAATGATGATATACAACGACATGGGTTCAACACATAAGCAAGTAGTACAAAATATGATAATACCCCCAATAAACCGTCTTGAGTGTAGTGGTCAGGTTTTTCTGTAAAATGCTCGAGAGTTCATCCAAGAAAACAAAATGACAACTAAACTGAATGTGGTTCTTTTTATAAAATACCCCAATGAACACATACTCTATTGTTGATACATTTAATACCCCCTAACCCGCCATTTGTTGGGGACCCTTGAGGCAGTGAGTTGATGTTGTTGTTAAGAAATATGGGTTAGTTTACCTCTTTGGCTATCTGTTGTAAAATAGGTATGATCTCAGAGAAATTAGGTCTCAGTGCTGGGTCTTGTTGCCAACAATTCTCCAGCAGCTCAGCCAGCTTCGGATGACAGCTCTTTGGGATAGTAGGCCGTAAACCCTGACCATCATCAAAATTTACAACTTCAATACAAGCTGACTTCAGCATTAAATTACTAGTACACTTAAATGACTGTCTTCTTTTTTCACAGATTTATTAACTGTTTACAACTCCCTTCTCTGTTAGGCACAAAATTAGGCCCCTCCATTTTGTTTTTTTTAAATATATATATATATATATATATATATATATATATATATATATATATATATATATATATTCCGGAACAAATAATTTGTGAACGATGTTTTGATAACAAATAAGAATATGTTAGTTTTATGTAGAATTTCTTTTTTTTTAACATTTTCACGGTCAAAGTTTGGTAAATTTGATCCTAAAAAACAGATGGGGAGAAAAAAGAACAGAGGGAGTATGAGAATTGATACGCTACGAATAATGAGGAAAAAACCATGTTTACCTTCTGCACTACCCCTACTGCTGCTTGTAACGGAGTCATGTATTCATATGGAAGCTGTAACAAAAAGACAACGGTGTCAATCATGTTGAGAAACAAAATCAGGGAAACTAGTTATATACTTATATATAGTATCTGTATAAAATTAGAAGATCTGCATACCTTCCCAGATAGCAACTCCCACAACACAATTGCAAAGCTGAACACATCTGCTTTGTGATCGTATGGCTTATGTTCAATAACCTTCAATTAAAACAAAAAAATTACCCTTTCAACAAAAACCATAGAATCAATATGTCAAGTTGCTCATAGGAGTGTACAGAACAAATAAATATGTTGAGCATAGTTTCTCGTACTAGCAAGTATCGGATTCCTGGGGGGATAGGGGGGATTATTAGAGAAAGGAGGGAGAGGGGAGTAAGGGATATAAAATCCTTATTTGGTTAGCAAGTAAGGGTGGAGGGAAGGGTGGAATTTGATGGATCCATTTTCTCTCCTTCAAGGCAAATAATCTCTCCACCATAGGAAAAATTTGGAGGAAAATTGTGTACATT
Organism: Agrostemma githago; assembly: GCA_958450325.1. Lineage (NCBI taxonomy): Eukaryota > Viridiplantae > Streptophyta > Magnoliopsida > Caryophyllales > Caryophyllaceae > Agrostemma > Agrostemma githago. Next base: position 55,258,508 of record OY288249.1, on the reverse strand, counting down.
CATATATCACTCCTCCCTTACTTTTCTTCCCTCTATCCCCTAACCCTCCCTTTCCATCATATTTTACCATCCAAACAAGCCCTTGATGCAGACGCCGCACTAGAATGAGATCAAGTAGATCTAAATATGATACCAGATTGAAGCACGTAAAATAGCGCAATGCAAAATACAAAATGAGAAAAAAGGGTCATGCTTGTGATTATGTGAAGTGGTGAAATTGTTGGTTTCTTTTAAGGGAAAATTCCATAGCTGTAATTTCTACATGAGAAAAGAAGTGATGACATAACTAAACTCATGTGTTATGCGCATAAACCATAAAAGCTGAAAGTTCATACAAGTTCATAAAACTCGGGTCTGAAAGAAACGCACCTCGGGAGCCATCCAACGATAAGTTCCAGTTTCTGCAGTCATGACACCTGATTGAGCCTTTACTCTAGCCACTCCAAAATCAGCAACCTTGACTACCTATAGAAAACAAATCATATTAGTTCCAAGTTTTCGGAAGCTCATGTCACATACTTCCATTCTATTTATTAGTTCAAACAAAGAAAAAGGTAAGACAATCAGGTCAGGGGTTCAACTTCTACCCGTGACACAGTGCGCTCATTTAAACCAAAAAAAAGGTCCACGTTGAACCGCAATATAGAAGGTATAAATACCAATCTACAACAGTAAAAAATCGAAACTGGAAAATCAATTGTGTGGGTGCTTGGTAGTTGGTGGTGGTCATGCCAGCAGGGGCAGACCGGAGGGGGCGCACAGACCCACAAGTGCACCCCATTGTTTCTGGCTTTTGTTTTGTTTTTTTAGAAAAAGATGTAGTATCAATCACAAGTATGTGTTAAGGGGTATAATGGCAAGTTCAAATCACTTTTAGCCAAAAGAACCAGGTTCAAATCTCCACAACCCCTCTTTCAAAAAAAAAAGTTAAATTTAAATCGTGCACACCCATTTTAAAAGTCTTGGGTTTGCCTCTGCATGCCAGCATGTGATCAGGACGCTCACTTAAGTTAACACTTAAGTCTAAACATAGAAGGTACAACCTTAATTGGGTGTTTCTAAGTTTTGCAGCCGACTCATTGAGAGTTTATAGATTCAGTGACTTCAATATAAGCAAAGAGAAAGAAAAAAAAAACATAATGCTCATATCTACAAGGTTTAACCTGTAACTGCTGAACCTACCACTAATACTTGTTCAAAATCATAAATAGTGCTCTACTTCTTACCTCATTTTCATCCATCAAAAGATTGGCCGCCTTCAGATCCCTGTGGATTATATTATTTTGATGCAAAAAGTTCATTCCTTTGGAAATATCAATAGCTACTTTTAGGAGGGACGGAAGCTTGAATGTGCCTTTGTGCTTGTGCAAATAGTCATAAACACTTCCACCTGACATGAATTCTATACATTGGACCAGAAATAAGAAATAAGTGTGTTGCAAACAGATGGAAGCACCTCCACTAAATGTCAAAGACAAAGAGGCAAACAGTTTACCTGTGACAATACACAGACTAGGAGGTTTTGTACAGGCACCAATGAACTGCACAACGTTCTTGTGACGGATTTTCCTGCAAATAGCAAGATGCTCTAGCTCAAATATACCATAAATGCAATTTGAGGAAAGCAGACTGCCACATTTCACATTTCATCTGCAGAAAAACTAAACTAGCTCACTATTGCCTAGCTAAAATTAATATATACGGAATTTCCTGATTTTAGGAACAACAATGATTAGTCCCTCCATCGCATTCATATGATCCACATGTGACTGTAGTGGTCATACGATATTGACTTCTTTTTTGATAATTCGAAATTTAATAATTTGAACTCTAAAATAAAAGTAAGAGTTGACATTCAATTAATTTGGAATGATCAGCATAGCAAAACAAAGGATGAATTCCATTTGCACTAAGCATGTCATATTATCATTATATCATATATTTACTCATACGGAGTAATATACTATTGTTGCAACTTTTTTTTTTTAAAAATAAAAAAGCTGATAAGAAGAAACTAGTTACATTTGGTAAATCAAACATGATAACTTTTATATTATTCTCTACATACATTTGCAGAAATTAATAGTTAAAGTCAACAACCGTTGACTATAAAAGTCAAATGGGGACAATAAATTTGGTGCGGAGGTAATAGTTGCTAACAGCCTATCTCTATATCTCAGGTCAGATCTTATAAGATAATGAGCATTTATTAGTAAGGACTGTAATCCAAGTTTCTTAAGTCAAGGAACCAGACCTCATGATATACACTTCCTGACCAAACTCTTTCTGTAAATCTGTATTTATTCGCTCAGCCTTGAGGACCTTAATTGCCACATCCTGACTGCAGTATGAACCCTTGTATCTGGTTTTTAAGAAGACGATACCTTAATAAATATCCAGCGAAAACAAGAAAAGTTACTGAATATGTCAAATCATCAATGACTTACAAATCACCGTATGACCCAGAAGCAACTTTGTTCTCAAATTTTAAGCGTTGTGGATCAATTTCCCAAACATCAGTACCGTCATTTGGTATCTCCACATGGTCACACGTAGATTCAATTGGTGTTTGCTCTTGGTCATCTAAAGGAGATGACGACTGCTGACTACGCCAAGATGAGTTCTGTGAGGGCCCAAAGAGCACAATGTAAAATGAACAACATTTACTAGGGTTGTTAGTTGAGAGAAACTGTACTGAAGAAAGGTGTGCAATTTGAAAGAAAACACATTAGCCTATAGTTTGTAGTTGTCTTTTAGCACACATGTTCACTAAATCAGCAGTGACACCTGTCCTTTCTACTGTTTATGCTGAAAGTTCACACTGGGCTCTTCATCACTGTTATCACTAGAAAGAAATGTTTAGCTTACACCACCCTCGGAGATTTGCTCGACGAGGTCAACAAGCATAAGCATGGAGAGATCAACTTAGATGAACACAGCTTCATGTTAGACATCGTCACATACTTAAGCAATTGAGCATATCGAGAATATGACTACACATATACACACACAAAAGCACATCCATAAAAAACCATTTCCATGACTTGACGTAACAAAAGAAAATAAATGAAATTCAGAAGCAGAAAAATACCTCAATTTGTTTGAGTTCTTTCTCTAAAGCAGATCTGAGCCTCTGAGTTTCCTAGAGGATCAAAATGAAAAGTGGTAATCAATATGCTGACTGATAAACTCCAACACTCTTCTGATAATAAAGAGCTCGATCCAAGATAATCCCTGATTATAGACATAGAAAATCCCCCAACAAAAGATGCAGCACTATCCCATACGTTCAAGAAGCAAGAAAAAAGGTTAACAGGCATGCTTATATTCCATATTTTCTCCACCCATTAAGCTATATAGAGAATCAAAACTGGTTAAGGTTTGTACGATGCAATTTCTTTAAGACTGGTTGTACGGAGTAACTCATAAGGCTATGATGCAAGAAAAATGGGAAAGATTCTAAAATCCTTACAGCTTCCCTCAAACATCAGCTACTTACATCTACAACAACAACATCAAAGCCTTAGTCCCAAAAGATTTGGGGTCGGCTATCAGCTACTTACATCTGTAAATCATTAATGTATTCACTATTAGCAAATTGTATTCTTGATGAAAAAATGCCAAAAATTAATATTCCATCATGAATTAAGATTTAAGGCACAACTTCAGGATCGACAAGGTTGTGAACAACTAATGCTACTCAAACTCCAAGTACATCAAAAAGCCCAATGTGCTGCATTGTCACTTCATAAGGGGGGTCTATAGCAATAATGGGGAAATTAGCATTGACATATACGGAGTAACAGTCAAGCTATATTCTTTAAACTAGTAAGCGATGAACAATCGAGAACTCAGAAAAGGGATAACATGATATTCCGCATGTTAAATAAAGCCACCTGAATCATCTTTAGAAAGGAGGGAATGAAAACATGATTATAGAGTGGCATATTTATATTTTAAATCTTGCTAAATAGAAGTCAAGAGAAACTTAGTCGGAATGAGAGAAGAAATAGCACCTCATAAGGCCATCCATCAACAACAAAAACATCTAGAGAGTAACCATCTGTAGAAGAGAAGGCATGTGCTTCCTGAATGTTCAGCCCTACTTCTGCCAGCAGGGATGTCAGCTGCAAATAACAAAGATCCAATCAAGCCACTAGCTACTGATGGAGGGCATAAATGAGAGAGTGCACCTCATCATGTATACTTACAACACTTTATTAGTCACAGTGATTCCCATTATAAGTCACAACTAATTATAACTATATAGATAACTGTAAATAGGCATGTATAATTGTGATTGGTATACAATTCGTACTCAATAATAGAAAATTACTACGTAGCATCTCGTTCTTCACATGATAAGGTCATAAAATTTTGTTATTATAACTCCACAATATAAAATATTTAAATTGTATTGAAACAAGGCCTTAATGTTCCATTCAGCCACTTGCAAAATCATTTGTAACTCTAGCTCCTATCTCTATTGCAAGATTACAGAGTTTGAGTGCGGTAAGTGACATTATAATATGACCACCAATGCAACTATAGGTCTACAACTATTTGCACAGAAAAGAGCACTACCAACCTGACTAAGGAGTTTCGGTTTGTCATCTGAGGAAAATGTGATCTCATGCATGGGCCTGCATAATCATCAGCCGCAATTGTAAGTGAGTGTAAGCAGAACAATTTAATAGGATGCATAATGGTAATGGAAACTATCCAGTAAACTACAAGTACTAAACTGGTAGTACATTGATTTTCTATGCTCCATCTAATAAAACGAAACAAATCTCGTATAATAAGTGCTATATCAAACAGCCATACTGTAGTTTTTAGTGCCAGCAGTGGTCGCAGAATGAGATATCTAACAAAAGAAAATATTTTCGCTGTAGCCGTACTGCCGTAGTGGTCAATTAGGTATCGAAGCAATGGAAGAAAAAAGCAACAAAAAAACATGCTCCTATGGAAGAGATATCACAGCTCTATCCAATTATATGTACAAAAGATATACAAAGTAAAAAAAAAAAATTAAGGCCACGCCGAGTAGCATTTACCGTAAAAGCATTGAAGTTGCATGTGCATCATCAACATCTTCTGCATCGTCATATCGTTTATTTCCTTCAAGTGCAAGGGCTTCAAGATTAGGGGATGAACCAAATGCAGGAGGTGGATGACTATAAACAGTAAATACAACACAAAGGGAGGGGCAGTAAATCAGCAGAGTTTGATGATCAACAATAATATATCAAATTATAAGCAATAATCGATCAGCACAGAATAGAAATAGAGTATGTCTTTAACAAGGCACACCTTTTTCGAGCAATAGGAGACGATTCTTGAGTCTTATCATTTGATGTTATTGAATCAGACGCATGAGGAACCTAATCAAATTAGATACAAATCTATCTCTTAGCTCGATCATATATATACAACTAAACGTAGCAGTATCAATCAAAAAAGCTGAAACCCCCAGATTTGAATAAATATCAAGGGTTCAATAATAGACACCTACTCGTAAATTACAGTGTCCTCTCCCAAATATTTAGTACAAGCCACAAATTCAGACTACACATTGAAGATGACATCAGTTTCATTATTAAGATGGACAGATAACACGAAACAACCCATACCACTATTAATATCTTACTCTATATATGTTTGGATTAATTCAGAAATCAGATTGTTAAACCCCGATGAGGAAGATAATAGCGTGGATGATGTAACTCCAGATCTAGATCTTCCGTGGTTTTTGATGGAGAAAAGCACAAATTTTCAAAAAACACGGTAGTCGCGGATGGATCCAATGAGGAATGCGGTGCATGTTGGATGATTAAACAAGCAATAATCTTATACTAAAACCCTACATACGATAGGATAGGATAGGTATATGTAACAAAAACATGCAGCATATATGATGAAGCATGAAATAGCAGAAACCTGAACTAATCGGACGTGAAATGCAGGTCGATTAGCAGGATCATGAGCAAATTGCAACAATCTCTTATGCGTTAGCACATCTTCTGCTCTCTCCACGTTCACATCCAACGCATACCTACAAAGTTACTTCATCATCCCATTGATTGATAAATTACTACATACTGATCCAAAATTAGGTTAAATTATCCCTTTCCTACCTGGCGGGAAGACGGTGGAAATGCTCCCAGAGTTGGTCATCGAAACCAGGAAGAAGAGCTTCAGGATTATTCAATTCCTTCAACTTCCGAAGCACCTCATTGTATACCACCAGCTTCTGCCGCTGCTTCCTAGTGTTCGCCGCCGCCGTACTGTTATTGCAACTTCCTTCCTTATACTTATCCTCCATCACCATTTCCAGGATTAAATAAATGATCGAGTGAGTATAATAATGCAGGATGGATGGATGGATTGTGGTTATGATAAATAAAGTATGGTTAGAGATTTTGATTATACAGAAGATTAGATTAGATTAGCATGGGAGCAGTTATCGTTGTTGGTGCTAATGATATTTAGTTGGGAGGGGGTGGTTTATTTATAAATGAGTTTGGGTGGGAAAGTGGAAAAGGGAGAAGGAGTCGACAGGGAGGGAGGGATTATGACTTATTAATACTCATCCAATTAGGACGCAGGATTCACTCTCAGGAGGAGGGAGAAGAGGTGGATTTAGTTTAGTTGGTCAATATTTTCTATGATTAATTAACTATTTCCATATGCATCACTCTAATTATCATCCTTCATGTCTATATTGGAGTAGTATATACGGTACACATTACAAATTTTAAAGCATAGGATAGGATTAGGGATGTCAACTGTCGGTTTCGGGTCGGGTGGAGCCTCACCCGAATCCATCACCCGAATCCGCATACTTCACCCGATCCATCCGTCACCCGATTAACCCACCACCCGGATCCAATCCATCCGTTATCCGCGGGTGATTCGGGTGGATCGGGTGCTTAGCGGATGAAAAATAATTTTTTAAAATACAATAACAAATATACAAAGTATAAGATGCGTAAAGTTTTTCGGGATTTTTTGGTGGTCGGAAATTAAGACGGGGAAAGAAAATCTAAAATGGTGGCCGCCAAAGTGATTACGGAAAATATTTTCTTAAGGTTTTAAGAAAAAAATGATAATGAGTATAAAAATAGAGTAAAATTGTAGACACCCGCATTTTGCCTGCTAGTGTCTATAGCAGTTCCCGACAAACACCCGATGATGATCGGACGCAAACGTGACTTAGTATACTGGGATTCGGACCCGAAATCAATAATATCTGACATGGACTTTTAGCGGAGTAATAATCTCACAAAACAGACCTCAAATTCAGGCCCAGTGGGTCGTTCCGAGCAAAATAAGACTAATTTGGGCCAAAACCGACACCAAAAATAAATCCCGTCTTTTGGCGACCGGGTCAAAACCCGGTCAAAGACGAACCCGTCACAAAAACAGCCCAAGTACACCTTCTAGAAGCTGGCGCCCAACCCCATTTTCAAAAAAAATCACACAATCAACCAAGTCAACCCTTTCCTCTTTTATCTCGGTTTACCTTATCCACTCGATCGAGTGGATTGACCCACTCGGTCGAGTGGAGCGTCAAAAACTGGATCAGGCCCATTTTCTAGGGCACTCGACCGAGTGCACTAGGGCCACTCGATCGAGTGACCCTAGGTCGTGGGGTAAACTCTATAAATACCCCATGACCCTCACTCATTTCACAACTTTTACCAACCCATTTTTTTTACCTACATTCACCCTAACCCTTCTACACTCCACGCACTACAACCCTAAGCAAGCATATACAAAAAACCGAGTCCCTTGTCCCTCGAAAAACCGACAATTCATCCACACACACACACACCATAACTTGCATACATCCTCGATACTCCGACGTCCCGTCACTATTCGCGAGTCCATTTCCGAGGTCCTTGCTAAGCATGTATGTTGAGGGTGTCTTAAACCCCATTTTGATCTTTTTTACTTTTATTTACGTTTTTTGTATCATTTATATTATACCTATACTAGTATCGTAATTCTAACTCTAACATCCTAACACTTTACATTTTCGCATACTAACTTTTTATTCGCGTTACTAACATACTACTATCATACCGCGTATATGTATATATTAGTATCAAAAATTCGGTTTCGGATACGTTTGACTATAATTGTCGCCTAAAATCCGTCTAATCCCTTTACGAGCAACGACGGAGGTGGAGCCCTTTCGAGGAGCCCCGCCCCAATGTACTCAAGGGCGTGACGTGATCGCGACTAATCGTAGTTGAACGGATTCGATCCCATTTTAATTAGTGCGGAACCCGTTGACACGAAAACCGACATCACATAACCCGAAAGGGTTAGTTTCGATGTCGTGACGTAGAGGGATACATTCCGTTACTAATTCAAATTTTCTAACGTAAACGTTTTCGTAAAATCCCGACAACGGTATTATAATCGTACATATACACGATTATAATACCGGAAGTCGAGTTAAATTCAAATCATGCGATATTTGTATTTAATTCGACCGACCGTCATTTTCAACCCCCAAAAAACGAAACGAGTTGATACTCGTACAGGGGCTACTCGGCCGAGTGCATAGGCCACTCGATCGAGTAGCATCCATAAAATTGGGCAGAACCTTTTTCGAGGGGCTACTCGACCGAGTGCATAGGCCACTCGATCGAGTAGCGTCCATAGCACTGGGCAGAACCTTTTTTCGAAGACACACTCGACCGAGTCAGCCCATGACTCGACCGAGTGGGTCCTGTAACCCAGAAAGCCGAGTTAAGTACAAATCGTGCAATATTTGTATTTAATTTAGCCCACTATCGATTTTAACCAAAAAAGCAACACGAGTTGTCATTCGTACAGGGGCTACTCGACCGAGTATGTAGGCTACTCGATCGAGTAGCACCCAAGAATCTGGACAGTAGCTACTTTAAAGACATACTCGACCGAGTCAGACCATGACTCGATCGAGTGGGTCCTGTAGCCCAGAAATCCGAGAGCTTAAATGCAACATTTAAGCCTCGTCCTTTTTTACGACTTTTAGTCGACACGTGTAAAGTCAATCACGTGAACCCACTTTTCAAAACTAACGTTCATCACGACACTTTAACAACTTTGATCGATTTTTCGACGTGATAAGTTGGGACAAGGCATCGGGGCATAGGATCGGGCTAGCATCATGCTTAGGCCCTATGTCTCCGTCCTTCGTTTGATGTACAACATAATGTGCATTTAAACGGGGTTAGTCCACTTACACATTTCGCGGTCAAGTTTACATACGGGTCCGTTTCTATCTTTTTATTATCTATTGTTCCGTTTATTTTTTGTATTGGCCGGGTTGTATTTCCGCCCGTGTAACTTGTACGTTATTTACTTTCGAGTTTTATTTATTTACTTGCTTATCGCTTTATAAATGAACCTCGCATGCTAAACCACTTTGACCAAAATCAAGATGCATTAAATGACGTAGTTCACATACTATTCACATGCTTAGCCCGAAAACGCTGTTTGCATATCATTTAATCGTTTTACTAGCGCGCTCACACGAACACGAACGATGTCTTAGTAGAGGCCGCCATGTGCGGGCGGGGTTGGGTGTCCTTAGTGGGCTTCCCAACACGTACCCTCACCCCTTACTCAGAACCTTTGGTTTCCGGATGTCCGAAACCCTTGGCGCACGAGAGTCATTCTATATACGAAAGTCGGTTTAGACGGTATCGATATTGCAATGCAAAGGGACGAGCCCAATGAACTCTGAAATTGAAGTGGGCTTACTTTGTGTATAGCCCATGACGACATAGAGTGGGCTCGTATGGTTCCGAATAACCACAAAATTCGGTGGCGACTCCATTTTGACTTAAATTTCGAACCCGAGAACAATCTCACCACGAGATTCATTCGCCTACCCAAACCCGCGCGTGGCCGCGTCGGGGTGGACCTACGTCATGTCCACAATTTGGCGACTCCGCTGGGGATACCTGATGTACCACATGTCATCGGGGTTCCTAGGGTGAGACTCGAAGAGAAATCGTTCGAATATTAGTGTGCGCGCATTAGTTTAATGGTTCATGCATAACCCAAATCTTGCCCGGGCCGGTTACTTGTGATCGACGTCCCACTATACCACGGTGCATTCCTACATGGGTGCACTAAAGACTTCGATGGCGGAACTCACCGGGGTTTTACGGCAGGTCCTAGTTCCAAATCGGCGAGGAAGTCCGTCCCGTTTCGTGAGAATGCTATCGTTGTTGGTATAGACCCTACTTTGACCGACCGAGACTTAGTGTAAAGCATACATAAGCGTTGTTATAATGCTTGTTTGACTACGTGCTACTTGGTTTCCGTGTCATTTTTCAAAAAACCGTCATTTCAAAAAAATGCATCTTTCCAAAACACCCAAATTTTGAAAAACCCGAAATGCTGTCCATTTCGGGACCCGTCTTTTCAAAATATCCAATTTTCAAAACTCGGAATGCCGCCGAAATTTAGGATCAAATGATTTGACTCAAAATATCCTTTTTCTGTAGTCGGCATGCTGCCCGTTTTAATTCTCGAATTTCCAACACCATCTCGATTTTCTGAATTTTCAAAATTCTAATCTTGGTTTTCGAAATTCCGTTTTTAATTTCCGAACTCTCGGAAATTCATCCACTTAATATTCAAATTTCAAGCATCCAACTATCCTAGTAAACCTTCCTTGTTATAGGACCTACCGTCTAGCCGTGTGTCGGGTCTTTGCATAGTATGTCGAAGGTCTATAGCGTCGAAACTCCGCTGATCCTATATCACGAGTTTCCCCCCTTTCCCGAGTCCGCCTTATCCGTCAAGGCACGACCGACCCACGTAGGGTATACCCCTACAAAGGAAAGTCCGTCCATACACTCGAGTCAAAAGTCTGGGGAATAGTCTCACGTGGACCTTCCTTCGAACGGGATTAGGCCCACAAAGCCAAAATCCTAAGGAAGTTATACCACCCATCGAGTCATCCGTCTAGATGTCTTTCTCGAGTCTTTAGCCTTCCTTCTAAGCGTCGCTCGGGATATACTTTTCCTTTCTTTTTCCAAGATCTGGGTTCAGTTTCTGATTACGCGGTGTTCTTACAGACAGGCCGTCGGCAACTAGACACGCTCGAAGGATGGCTACTTTGAACAGCCTACAAACCTCTCTGGACGCCATGGTCGCGAAGCAGACCGATATCGAAGCCCAAATGACCGAAATGAGGGCTGGCCAAGTGGCCATTGTTGCTCGCCTAGCTACGGTGGAGCAAAGGGCTCCTAATGTCGAGGCTAATGAGCCTCTAGCTGAACTAGTCAGCGCGGTGCGCCGACTAGAGGAACAAGTCCATTTGGCTGGGAGTAACAACATTCATCGGGAGAATAGTCGAGAGTACAACCCGCTGAGTGACAAGCTGCCCGCGAACCTGAACCTCACAGGTTTGCCCATGTTTGAGGGAACTGAGGACCCGTTACTACATGTGCGGGCCTTCAAAGAATTCATGGCCATCAAGGGAGTGGATTCGACCATGTTCAAGAATCTCTTTGCTGCATCCCTTGAGAAGCACCCACGGGCCTGGTACTACAGGCTAGACCCGAAAAAATACCATACATGGGATGATGTGGCTACCGAGTTCGCTCGGAACTATGCTGACAACACCGAGATCCAAACCACAATGCGATCTCTGGAGGTTATGGCCCAAGAGCCAAAAGAAGGTTTCACTAAATAACTTCAACGCTGGAGGGCCGAGAGCGTGAAACTGATTGATAAGCCCAATGAGAAGACTTTGGTGGAGGCTTTTGTCAAGAACCTCCTCCCCTCCTACCGGGTTCACCTCCGGTACGCTGTCATACCCAATTTCACCACCCTTACTGAAATGGGTATGAGGATCGAAGACGACCTGAGACTAGAAAGCCTCACTAAGGCCGCTAGCAAAGGGTACCAAGGGGCCTCTTCCTCCACCACTAAGCCCCAGGCTGCAACTCGCAGCATTTTTGACGCGGTTAATCTACTAGATGCCCCGTCCAAGAAGAACACCCCACCTCGGGTCTTCACTGATATAGGTACTACCTATACCTATGCCTTACAAAGGCTATCCTCCAAAGGCCTAATCCAGCCGATAGGCCCAACTCCCGAAGTTCCGGTCGAGCGACGCTCCAAGAACTACAATGCTCAGGCCTATTGCCAATACCACCTGGGCAATGGGCATGATACCGAAAAGTGTTGGAAGCTGAAACACTTGATCCAGGACCTGATTGAAAGCGGCAAAATCCCGCTACCCGGAGATAAGCCAAGTAACAAGGAGAACCCTTTCAGCTCCCATGCCATCTTTGCCGGGGAGGTGATTGACTGCTCCCACCTTATCTCTCCCTTTATCCCACAAGTGAACGGGATCTGGTTTGACGACGAGGATGATATCTACCTCGCTAAAGGGGAAACCGTTCCCATCACCCCTGAACAGATTCGAGAGGCCAAAACTCGAGTCCTAGCCAGCAACAACCTTGGTCGTCCCTACTTAGCCACAAGCACTAGGGACACCCCTATCCCGGCAACCATCACCGATCCACTCGGGATGGAAGTCGCCCCTGAAGAGCCGACCGCTGGAACGGCTATTGTGAAGCAACTGAAGAGAACCCGAGTTGACCTTACTATATGGCAACTCTTAGTCAGCTCACAAGAACATCGAGAAGCACTTACAAAGGCTCTCGATCAAGTCAAGATCGACTCTCTGGCTACCCCTGCTGAAATGGTAGCCACGGTCCTACCCCACCTAAAGGGTAAGACCAAAGAAGGAGGCCCAATGATCACCTTTTCCGAAGCCGATCTGCCGCCCTTCGGGACCTCCCACAACCTGGCCCTTTACATCACGGTGATTTGCCGGGAAAAATACCTCCCGATGACCCTAGTCGATGATGGGTCAGCCGTGAATGTCCTTCCCCTAAGGACCGCCAAAGCCCTCGGCATTACCGAGGTCGATTATATCCCGACTGCTCAAACCATCCAAGCCTTTGATGGGAGTCCAAAGTCGGTAGCTGGGGCCATAAAACTGTCCATCATAACGGGCCCGATAGAAAAGGATCTCGAATTCCAGGTGATCGATGTCACCTCATCCTTCAACTTGCTCCTAGGAAGGCCGTGGATTCACGCGGTGAAAGCCGTGTCTTCCACCCTCCACCGTAAGATCAAGATGCCTCTACTCGACAGTGTTGTTACTTTGGAGGCAACCCCAATGACCGTGGCTAGCTGTAACGCCACGGACCGCACGGACCTCTGGGGGTTCGACTTTGTGGGGATGATCGAGGAAGAGTACCTTTTTAGGCCTTACTTCACCACGAGCATTGACACGATGCTCCAGAACCTAGGGTACCTTCCGGGGGCTACCTCTCGACCCGACCTTCCAGCTGGGAAGATCATCGAGGTCCTTAAGGACGAAGACTCTCACTTCGGCCTTGGCTATGCCATCACTCCGGACAACGTTGTCCGAGCAGGAATCGAGAAGGCCTGCAACATCATGAAGGGTATCCACTTGAGCCCTTACAGCCCACGGTTGTCCGACTACTTTGTCACACCCGTATTCGGGGCTGTCCAGGTTGGACTATACCAACCCAATGCTACGCACCTCGGGACCCACTTGGCCCGGGATTGCAACTACATCCCGGATGAGGTGTTCGCCCTCATCCAGTCCGATGGAGCAGACGATGCTGAGCCCGCGCTAGGGCTGCTTTTCGGGGAAGACACCATAGCCCCGACCCCAAAAGAAGACCTGGTCAACCTGATTCTCCGCAGCAACAGGTTTGACCCGACCAAGCTGATCTCGGATGTTGGTTCCGAGACGGGAAAAAGGGCCTGGAGGAAGACTGTCAAGTGGACTGACAGTCAAGGAAGGATCTACAAGCTGGTCACCGGAGAGGGAGACATGCCTGAGTCTGAGTCCGAGTCTGAGTCGAAGTCTGAGTCAGAGTCTGAGGTCGAGTCTAGGAAAGTCGGTGCTAGAGTCACTCCTGTAACCCCCCTCCCTTCTATCATTCCTGCTGCTAGCACTTCAGGGTCTGTCCCGAGTGCTTTACCAATCCCGCCACTGACCAATGATCAGATGGCTGCTCTCTTTGAGCTGTTTTCCAAATTTTCAATCAATAATAACAACCGTTCTGCTTACGACTTGTCACTTTTAAATTCTGCTTTCAAAAATGATTTATGCTATGACATTGAGAAATCCGACGAACAGGTACCCTTACCTCCACATCTGATCGAGCAACTAGAGCAAAGGGAATCCCGGAATCCGGTAATTGAAGAGACCGAGTCCATAAACGTGGGGACAACCTTAGAGCCTCAGACACTAAAGATAGGGTTATCTTTAGATCCCAAGGAGAAGCAACAGTTCATAAACCTCCTCCAAGAATTCAAAGATGTCTTCGCATGGTCCTACAAGGACATGCCGGGGATAGACCGGGAAATAGCCGAACACCGCATACCAATCAAAGACGGGTGCAAGCCGGTCAAACAGAAGCTTCGCCGAATGAGGCCCGAGTGGTCTCTCAAAGTAAAGGAAGAAGTCGACAAACAGTTCAAAGCCGACTTCATACAAGTGTCCGAGTACCCGGACTGGGTTGCAAACATCGTGCCGGTTCCTAAAAAGGACGGTAAGGTGAGGGTATGCGTAGATTTTCGGGATCTTAACAAAGCAAGCCCGAAGGATGATTTTTCGTTACCACACATCGATATACTGGTGGATAACACGGCCGATCATGCCCTTCTGTCATTCATGGACGGGTATGCCGGATATAATCAAATCAAGATGGCGGAAGAAGACATGAGTAAGACTACCTTCACTACACCTTGGGGTACTTACTGCTACACCGTCATGCCATTTGGTCTCATTAATGCCGGGGCCACATACCAAAGGACCGCTACCACTTTGCTACACGACATGATGCATAAAGAGGTAGAGGTTTATGTTGACGACATGATCGTCAAATCCAAAGAGCGGGACGGCCACATCACCGCCCTAAGAAAATTCTTCACCCGATTGCGCAAATACAACATGAGGCTAAACCCTCAAAAGTGCAGTTTCGGGGTAACGTCAGGCAAATTACTGGGTCATATCGTTAGCCAACGAGGTATCGAGGTCGACCCAGCTAAAATCAAAGCCATTACCGAGATGCAAGCTCCTAAAACCGAAAAAGAAATAAGGGGATTTCTCGGGAAAGTCCAGTATATTAGTCGATTCATTTCCAAGCTAACCATGGTGTGTGAACCAATTTTCAAGAAACTGAAAATAGGGGAACGGATACTATGGGATGACAAGTGCCAAGCTGCTTTCGACAAAATCAAAGAAATTTTGTCTGCTCCGCCAGTTTTGATGCCACCTCAACCCGGTTTGCCTCTGTCGTTATACCTAACAACGACCGAGACAGCCATGGGGGCTATGCTGGCTCAGACGGTTGACTCCGAAGAAAGAGCCATCTATTACATCAGCAAGAAGTTTTTAGAGTATGAGTGCAAATATACCATGCTCGAAAAGACGTGTTTGGCTTTAGTCTGGGCCACCAAGAAGCTTCGGCACTATATGCTCAGCTACGAGGTCCATGTGCTATCCAGGATGGACCCCATCAAATACCTCTTCGAAAAACCCATCCTCAATGGCCGAATTTCTAGATGGACTCTAATGTTGGCAGAGTTCGACCTAAAATTTGTGCCATTAAAGGCCATTAAGGGACGGGTAGTAGCTGAATTCCTCGCTGACAGCCCGGTAACCGAAGAAGGACACACCGACACCTGGTCCTTCCCAGACGAAGATATTTTCCATACCGATGCCGAAACGTGGGATTTATACTTCGATGGAGCATCTAATTTTCGAGGGTTCGGAGTCGGGATCCTCCTAATCTCACCAAGAGGGGAGCATACTCCCGTCTCCATCAAACTGGACTTCGATGTTACCAATAATGCAGCAGAATACGAAGCATGCATTTACGGGCTACAAGCCGCCGCCAACCTGGGGATCACAAATCTCCGGGTACATGGTGACTCATCCTTGGTCATCAACCAAGCACTGCAAAAATGGAAAACTCATAATGCTAATCTCGTGGCCTACCAGGCACGAGTAAGGGATCTCGAGAAACAATTCCAGAAGGTAGAATACATATACCTACCTCGGGAAGAGAATCAGTTTGCGGATGCACTTTCAAAATTGGCATCTCTATTAAATATTCCCGACCACGTGACCAGTATGCCGATTTGCGTCGAAAGACGGTCCGAACCGGCATATATTCACGATATTGAAGACATTGAGATAACTGATCCCGAACCATGGTACCAGGCTGTGTTAAAGTACCTGACAAACGGAGAATATCCTCCCGGGACCGAAGGTCGAGCCAAGAAAGCCTTACGGAGGCAAGCCACCCAGTTCATCCGTACTGATGACGGGCAACTGTACAGAAAGATGGCACAGGGGGCTCTTCTCCTTTGTGTTGACAAATATAAGGCCGAGAAAGTAATGGCTGAAGTACATGATGGTGAAAACGGCCCACATATGAATGCTCACATGCTGGTCCGAAAAATCATGAGGCTCGGTTATTACTGGAATACCATGGAAGCCGACTGCCAGTTATATGTCAAACATTGTCATAACTGTCAAATCTTCGGCAATGTGCAACATATGCCGTCATCTTTGCTCTACACCATGACGTCACCCTGGCCGTTCTCAACATGGGGTATCGACATAATCGGGAAAATAAATCCCTCTGGTACTGGTGGGCACTGCTTTATTTTAGTAGCTATCGACTATTTCACCAAATGGGTCGAAGCTGAGTCATATCGCATTCTCAATGCTAAGCATGTCGCCAAGTTCATCCAGAACAAGATAATATGTCGGTATGGAATCCCGCATGAATTTATCAGTGATCACGGGACTCATTTTCAAGCTGAGACCGCAGCCTTGCTGACTAAATACAAAATTCAAAGGCACACGTCCTCGCCCTACCGTCCCCAAACGAATGGAGCGGTGGAAGCGGCCAATAAAACAATTGTCACCATACTCAAAAAGATGGCTGATAATTACCGGGATTGGCTCGACAAAATACCTTTTGCCCTATGGGGGTACCGGACGTCAATTCGCACCGCAACCGGGGCGACACCGTACTACCTAACCTATGGGATGGAGGCAGTCCAACCAGTTGAGCTAGAGGTACCGTCCCTCAGAATTCTGCTAGAAAGCCAAGTGCCCGAAGCTGACTGGGTTCGAGCACGGTACGATTCGTTGGTTCTATTAAACGAACGACGGTCCCGCGCTCTCAACAACATCCAAATCTACCAGAAACGGATCCAGCGGGCCTTTAACAAGAGGGTAAGGCCCAGAAACATTAAAGAAGGGGATCTAGTCCTTAAGTCTATTCGAGCTCTACTACCAATTGACCCAAGGGGAAAATTCAAACCCAACTGGGCTGGGCCATACCTGGTGAAAAAGATTTTGTCAGGGGGAGCAGTAATGCTGACGGACCTGGACGGGAATGAGTTCGTCAACCCAACCAACCTGGACCAGCTGAAGCGTTACTACCCTTAGCCATTTCTCAATGTCATTAGCAATTTTTATCAAAATCGTTTATTTTGCAAAAAAGCAAGTCAATGAGCTAGAATTACTTATTCTACTGTCACAAAACATCTTGAACCAATAGTCTTGGTGTAATTCGAGAATGCAAATTTCCTAAGCTTGAACTACGTTTGGTTTGATTCTGCTAATCGCGGATACGTAGGCAGCCCCTCAAAAGGGCACAACCAGTGCAATCGAGAAAAGACAGGAACGGTTTAAATAATGAACTTCCTTTTATTAATTATCACACAAAAAAACCCCCAATAAACTTGGGAAAATTACAAGCGCAGGAATTCAAAAAATTACAAAAAAAACACACGACAAAAAATAATAATAATATTTAAATAATAAAAAACTAAGGACTCGGTATTTAGGGCATCTTGCCCTTCCCCTTGTCCTTGGCCTCCTTGGCCGTCCACTGACGACGACGCGGAGGAGAGCGTTCCCGAATCAGCACAGGAACCTCCTTAGCCCGGACTCGTTTCTTGGAACTCGAGTCCTCATCCACCTCGATTGGCCCAAGTCGGGCCCTCACGGGTTCAGGGAGCCGGTCGCGCGGACCTAATCGGTCCCGGACCGCCAGCCTTGGCCCAAGTCGCCGCTCCAAGTCAGTCTGGGGGCTTTGCCGCCCCTGCGTGCCACTAGCACCGGCATCCTTAACTCGAGTCTTAGTATGTGACTTAAGACCCGATTCTAATCGGACTAAGGTAGCAGGGGTCTCTCCCTCATCGTAGAATCCCCAATTGTCCTTCGCCGTCTCCAGACGGACCAGTTCGAAGGCCTCATCGACCTTCAGAGCTTTGCGAGCCTCCTCGGACTCCTCAGAAGTCCATTTCTCATAAGCCCGAGAAACCCAAGCGGATTGGCAAGGGTTGGGAATAGTCCATGTAGGACGAGTAAACCATCTCTGCAACCAGGTGTCGCACATAGCGTCTGTCAGTTGGAGCGAGACGCTAATAATGGCTTCAGTGTCAGGAATGCGCTGAGACGAACCGAACTGCCTCAGGATGCGGTCCGGGTAGATGTGAACTGTCCAGTCAAGGGACAGGATCACAAGGTAACGAGCTTGGTCCCTCTTGGCCAACCCCGTCAGCTTAGAAAGGAACCACCAAGCGACCGTCCACCTAATCAATAGGCCACCATGGAACACCAACTCCTCATCCCAGTAAGCTCGATTTATGTGGTGATTCGAGCTTATCCGGCGCCCCCTTGAACTGATCTGGCTGCTACGGTAGTTGGGAACGCTCGGAGGAGGCTCTATGATCGATAAGCATTCCGACAGCCAAACCTGCAAAAAGTATACACATAATTCATGAGCGAGGGAATGGTCCGCTACAGTCCACTCGATCGAGTACACCATCTGACTCGATCGAGTAAGGCTCCCTAAAGACAACCAGAAGCTCGTCAGGTGTAACACTCGATCGAGTAAAGCATCCCACTCGATCGAGTAGACTCTCCACAGATGGGCAGAAGCACTTTGCAGACATCACTCGATCGAGTGATAGGTCCACTCGATCGAGTGACTTACGGGCCTCAAGAAATCGCGAAACACAAAAAAAAGAGAAAAGAAAATTTGAAATTCGCAGGGCATGTACCTGCAGAATAAGGGTGCTCCCCGTCAATTGCCGGGTTGGGTCAAGTCGCCTAGCATCCAGACCCATGATGAGTTCTCCAGTGGCTAGCCAAGCAGGGCTGTGACCAGTCTCCATCTGGTCAACCACTCCAATCAGCCTAATTTGGCCCACGCAGGAGTCAGCATCCATCAACCCCTCGAAGACGTAGCGGTGCAGCATGCAAAATGCAAAATCCCTACGCCTGTGGGAAGGCGTAGCCCTTACATCTTGACTGTTCATAAACTTGTCAGCCAAGTCGAAGAGGGAAACGGTATCTCCCCGCACCATTCGATCTGTCTCAGCATGAGACAGACCCAGGAAATCCCTCAGCCTTCTCCCCGGGTCCGGGTAGAACGGAGGGATGGCAGGGCGAGCCACAGGGCTCCAACTCCCGATAGCTGCGATCTCCTCGGGAAGAGGGCATATCTCTCCTCGCGGGAACGCGAACACGTGATGGGTGGTATCCCAAAGCGACAGATAAGCATCCAAAAAATGCAAATCAGGTACTAGGCGCCGAAGAGGAAACAGGCTGACAATCCCCATTTGGGTCAGCTGAATTCTGTCCTCGTCCCGAAAGTGTTGGGACCAGGCGAAAAGCATTGAAGTGAGATGCTCAATACCCATGACAGGAATTTGAATTCTCTTGAGAGACTAAGAGATTTTTTTTTGAAGAGAAGAAGGGTTTTGATTTGGGATGCAGTAAACTGAAGCAGGAAGACCTATATTTATAATAGGGAAGCCTGACTGTAACCTAACTACCCTGCCTCCTCAGCAAACTGGGCCCCAGCATGTGCAGGCCTGACTTCAACCCAGAATAGGAATCAAATTGTCCCGAGCTTTCCTAAATATTTTCTAAAAATCCCGTAATAAAAAAAAATCTTTTTCAAAAATTTCGACTTTTCAAAATTCGGTACATTTTCCCCAGCACGAGTCGGTGTTTTGCCTGTGTGTTACATGCAATTTGTTATGTGTCAGCATACAGGTACACCCAGACTTCAGAAGCAAGTCTCCGCGCAACTACCTCATTCCCCAGCGTGAGTCAACACTTATCCCAGTATGCTACAATCAGAGCCATGATGTATCAGCATAGGGGTACTCCTATACCTTCAAAAGCAAGTTTCACTCCCCGCGGAGCTATCATCGGCAGGACAGGTATGACCCTCTGCTTATGGCTGGCGAGCCCTTCACGCTAGTCTACTGGACTATAAGCGACCCGACCGGAAAGCTGCCAGGTCGTAATCTGCGATTGGCCTGGTAGCTACTCTGACTTTCGCCTTGTCCAAGCCTCAGTCAGAGTGGGGGCTCTGTAGACACCCGCATTTTGCCTGCTAGTGTCTATAGCAGTTCCCGACAAACACCCGATGATGATCGGACGCAAACGTGACTTAGTATACTCGGATTTGGACCCGAAATCAATAATGTCTGACATGAACTTTTAGCGGAGTAATAATCTCACAAAACAGACCTCAAATTCAGGCCCAGTGGGTCGTTCCGAGCAAAATAAGACTAATTTGGGCCAAAACCGACACCAAAAATAAATCCCGTCTTTTGGCGACCGGGTCAAAACCCGGTCAAAGATGAACCCGTCACAAAAACAGCCCAAGTACACCTTCTAGAAGCTGGCGCCCAACCCCATTTTCAAAAAAGATCACACAATCAACCAAGTCAACCCTTTCCTCTTTTATCTCGGTTTACCTTATCCACTCGATCGAGTGGATTGACCCACTCGGTCGAGTGGAGCGTCAAAAACTGGATCAGGCCCATTTTCTAGGGCACTCGACCGAGTGCACTAGGGCCACTCGATCGAGTGACCCTAGGTCGTGGGGTAAACTCTATAAATACCCCATGACCCTCACTCATTTCACAACTTTTACCAACCCATTTTTTTTACCTACATTCACCCTAACCCTTCTACACTCCACGCACTACAACCCTAAGCAAGCATATACAAAAAACTGAGTCCCTTGTCCCTCGAAAAACCGACAATTCATCCACACACACACACACACACCATAACTTGCATACATCCTCGATACTCCGACGTCCCGTCACTATTCGCGAGTCCATTTCCGAGGTCCTTGCTAAGCATGTATGTTGAGGGTGTCCTAAACCCCATTTCGATCTTTTTTACTTTTATTTACGTTTTTTGTATCATTTATATTATACCTATACTAGTATCGTAATTCTAACTCTAACATCCTAACACTTTACATTTTCGCATACTAACTTTTTATTCGCGTTACTAACATACTACTATCATACCGCGTATATGTATATATTAGTATCAAAAATTCAGTTTCGGATACGTTTGACTATAATTGTCGCCTAAAATCCGTCTAATCCCTTTACGAGCAACGACGGAGGTGGAGCCCTTTCGAGGAGCCCCGCCCCAATGTACTCAAGGGCGTGACGTGATCGCGACTAATCGTAGTTGAACGGATTCGATCCCATTTTAATTAGTGCGGAACCCGTTGACACGAAAACCGACATCACATAACCCGAAAGGGTTAGTTTCGATGTCGTGACGTAGAGGGATACATTCCGTTACTAATTCAAATTTTCTAACGTAAACGTTTTCGTAAAATCCCGACAACGGTATTATAATCGTACATATACACGATTATAATACCGGAAGTCGAGTTAAATTCAAATCATGCGATATTTGTATTTAATTCGACCGACCGTCATTTTCAACCCCCAAAAAACGAAACGAGTTGATACTCGTACAGGGGCTACTCGGCCGAGTGCATAGGCCACTCGATCGAGTAGCATCCATAAAATTGGGCAGAACCTTTTTCGAGGGGCTACTCGACCGAGTGCATAGGCCACTCGATCGAGTAGCGTCCATAGCACTGGGCAGAACCTTTTTTCGAAGACACACTCGACCGAGTCAGCCCATGACTCGACCGAGTGGGTCCTGTAACCCAGAAAGCCGAGTTAAGTACAAATCGTGCAATATTTGTATTTAATTTAGCCCACTATCGATTTTAACCAAAAAAGCAACACGAGTTGTCATTCGTACAGGGGCTACTCGACCGAGTATGTAGGCTACTCGATCGAGTAGCACCCAAGAATCTGGACAGTAGCTACTTTAAAGACATACTCGATCGAGTCAGACCATGACTCGATCGAGTGGGTCCTGTAGCCCAGAAATCCGAGAGCTTAAATGCAACATTTAAGCCTCGTCCTTTTTTTACGACTTTTAGTCGACACGTGTAAAGTCAATCACGTGAACCCACTTTTCAAAACTAACGTTCATCACGACACTTTAACAACTTTGATCGATTTTTTGACGTGATAAGTTGGGACAAGGCATCGGGGCATAGGATCGGGCTAGCATCACGCTTAGGCCCTATGTCTCCGTCCTTCGTTTGATGTACAACATAATGTGCATTTAAACGGGGTTAGTCCACTTACACATTTCGCGGCCAAGTTTACATACGGGTCCGTTCCTATCTTTTTATTATCTATTGTTCCGTTTATTTTTTGTATTGGCCGGGTTGTATTTCCGCCCGTGTAACTTGTACGTTATTTACTTCCGAGTTTTATTTATTTACTTGCTTATCGCTTTATAAATGAACCTCGCATGCTAAACCACTTTGACCAAAATCAAGATGCATTAAATGACGTAGTTCACATACTATTCACATGCTTAGCCCGAAAACGCTGTTTGCATATCATTTAATCGTTTTACTAGCGCGCTCACACGAACACAAACGATGTCTTAGTAGAGGCCGCCATGTGCGGGCGGGGTTGGGTGTCCTTAGTGGGCTTCCCAACACGTACCCTCACCCCTTACTCAGAACCTTTGGTTTCCGGATGTCCGAAACCCTTGGCGCACGAGAGTCATTCTATATACGAAAGCCGGTTTAGACGGTATCGATATTGCAATGCAAAGGGACGAGCCCAATGAACTCTGAAATCGAAGTGGGCTTACTTTGTGTATAACCCATGACGACATAGAGTGGGCTCGTATGGTTCCGAATAACCACAAAATCGGTGGCGACTCCATTTTGACTTAAATTTCAAACCCGAGAACAATCTCACCACGAGAATCATTCGCCTCCCCAAACCCGCGCGTGGCCGCGTCGGGGTGGACCTACGTCATGTCCACAAAAATTAATTATTTTTTTTATATATTCATATTTTTTTAAAAAAAATATATAAACGGGTGAACGGATCGGGTGGACGGATCGGGTGACAGGTGAAAAATCTCCACCCGAATCCGACCCGATCCATCACCCGATTCATCCGTCATCCGCTTAAAATCCATTTAGTTCGGGTTTTCGTCCATTAATTTTATTCGGATGGATGGATTTTGAACGGGTTCGGGTGAAATTGACATCCCTAGATAGGATCAGTCTCTACAGTTTTAAAGCATGTGCTTTTTTTCTATGTTTACGATATAGGGTTTTTATTTAACCTCGTAATTATTGCTTTTTATCAAAATGAACATAAAAGTAATTTTTTAAAAAAACATAAAAATGGTAATTAATTAATTAACCTTTTTAAAGTTTTGATTGAAAGTGAAACTGATTAAACTCCTTAATTTATGGTAATATATACTCCTTCCGATTTTTTTTATTGCCTCATTAAATTAAAATATTCTTCACGTATATTGATCAAATGACAATATGAGGCATGATAATTCAAAATGCATGATATCATGAATCTATTCATTCTAATTTGTTTTCAACTCATTTCAATTCTACTATTTCATCGATCACTTCAGTTCAGTTCATTACCGTTCAACTAAATTAATTTTATCCTTGAAGTACAATTTTGTTGTTACTTTATGCGTCGTCATGGCATGACATCATAAGTTATACTCTCAGTCATTTAATTTGTTGCTTATTTTATCTATTCAATAGGCGAGGTTTTATCTATTCAATAGGTGAGGTGTCATCCGGTGTATGGTGGGGCACACGGAGTGGGACACAAAAATGGGACGGGAGATCCGCTCTGGAGGAAATGTGCAAGGAGGAACCATGGAAGATGCATGCCACCAGGATCATCATATCTTATACTTATCCCTTACCAATTACGGAGTATCATATGTCCATATCTATCATTTTCTCAACCTTTTTTGATAAGATATTAGCAATTTAGCATTGCTTTTTATTTCCAAACTTCTTGTATACTTGTATGTGGAAAACACACGGCCAGTATTTATGATTTATCCATTCTTTTGTAACCAAAGATCAAGAAAATAACTTTACACTACAATTATTTTTTCTCTCTTACTTTTTTTCGAGTCACTCATTTCTCTTTCCTTAATTTTCATTCTAAAAACACAAATGAGATAATAATAGGAACTCGGAGGGAGTACCATTTATTGTTCTTATATATTACTCCGTATTTGTTAAGAATATTTTAATCAAAAGATACTCCGTAATCAATGATTGAGACGAAAAAAAAAAAAAATAAAGAAAGATTTCATCCTCACAATCTAACAAAACCCTAATTTGTTTTATTTCTACCCTTGCATATACGGAGTACCTCCATTCAACTCCACTTGTCACTGGCGTTTTACACTAGTGATATCTTTCATTTTACATTAGCAAAATTTATAAAAATTTGATATTCTTAATATATACTTGTAGACACCCACATTTGACCGCTAGGTGTCTATAGGAGTTCCCGCCAAACACCCGATGATGATAGGACGTAAACGTGCTTTGATAGACTCGGATATGGGCTTGTAATTATGGACATTTGGTTTAGACATTTTAAGGAGTACAAATCTCACAAAGCGGACCTCAAATCCAGGCCCAGTGGGTCGTTTCGAGTCAAATAACACTAATTTGGGTCGAAACCGTCACCAGGGGTAAAACCGTCTTTTGGCGACCGAGTCAAACCCGGTCAAAGATATTTTTTCCCGAGTCACACGAGCTGGCCGTGACACTACACGGTTGATTCGTACTCAAACACCAAAAAAAATCAGCCTTCACAAATATTAAACAAATCTGTTCAAGGATAGAATTCGATCTCAAGTAGGAATTCTATCCGGAAACCGAAACAAAATACCACCCAAGCTCAGATACTCGGCTGAAACAGCCGAGATATCACCCCAGCCAGCCAAGTTTTTGGCTTCTTCTCTAAGAAACGAGAAGTCTATTCCCTCACGAACTCTCGTATTTCCTATCCAAACCGGTGTTTCTTGTCACACAAGCAAGACCACCTCGGTTCCTATAAATAGGACCCTCCCTTCAACCAATAAGACACACAGAAAAATTAACCAGAAATCACACCAAAAATACCGAGAAGATCAACATCTTAAATCCCGGCGTCCCAAACCTCCAAAAAACCGACACCTTAACTCACCCGCATCATCTCGACGCTCCCGTGCCTAAGCCACCGTCCGACGAGCCTTATACCGAGAACACAAAGCATGTAGGTTGAGGGTGTAAATCAAACCCGACTCTTCTCTTTTCTTCCCTTCTCTTCGTTTTTTTATGGGTCTTTCGTCGGTCCTTTTTATTTTCTAATATCGATACTACTAAAAACTATTTTCCTATTTTCTTAAAACATGATACCGATTTTATATAATCGAATATCGTGTCGAAAAGAATTATATTAAGGTTTCGACGATTTCATTTTATTTTCGTTCAAAATCCTTTTTTACAACTTTTCGTTCAAAATTCATTTTTCTTATTTTTCGTTCAAAAACAAACTTTTTCAAAACCTTTTCTAAAGTCATTCCGAATATTCGATATCGATTTCATAATCGAATATCGAATACGACGAATATCGAAGATATAAACCGGGTATAAATTAATCCATATTTGTACGCGATTTATAACGATTTTCGACAAAATAAAAACGGACAGACTCGCGTGCGAGTCGCGCCCGATCCAGGCGACTCGCGCCCGAGTCTGACCCGATACTATTTTTTTAAGTTTTCGTTCGTTTATTTTTATTATTTTACGAAACGATTTCTAAATTTACATCTTTTCTAAAACTATTCTAAATATTTGATAATCAACTATCGAATATATCGAATATCGAGAATATTAAGTCGGGTACGAATTATGCGATATTCGTACGCGATTTAATCAAAATTTTCCGAAAAACGTTGTCGATTTCAGGCCACCACGCGACCCGCGTTGGTCTCGGGCGAGTCGCGCGGCTCTCGGCCGAGACCCATCTTTTTTTTTTTTTTTTTTTTTTTTATTCTTTCTCGAACATCGTTTTTATACAACGCTTTAAACGATATTTTTCAGATTTCGATTAATTCTTATTTTTTTTCGATTTCAATTTCATATATTATTATTTCAATCGTTACTAACTCGTTTTCTCGTGTTTGTAGCAATTTATTCTCTCATATTCTTTTTATCGTTTTATTAGACTAAAACGAACTCGCATGCTAAATAACTTCGACGTTAGTAGTTTAAACATGCATTAAACGAGTTAGCAACCCATTTTATTTTTCCTCACATGTCTTAGGAAAATAATCTCTGCATATCATTTCATCGTCGAACTAACGCGTGTACACAAAACCGAACGATATCTTAGTAAAGGCCGCTAAGTGCGGGCGGGGTTGGGTGTTCTCGCTGAACTTCCCAACACGTACCCTCACCCCTTACTCAGAACCATGGTTTCCGGATGTCCGAATCCATTGGCAACGAGAGTCATTCAATATACGATTAACCGCCCAGTCGGCATCGGTATCGATATGCTAAGGGACGAACCCAATAAACTCTGACATCGGAAATGGGCCAGGCTTTAAGTATGGCCCACTACGACATAGAGTGAGTTCGAATGGTTCCGAATAACCATAAAATTCGGTGGCGACTTCTACTTCGATTTAAAATTCTATTCGATCCATCTCATATGGAAATTCTATCGCCTCCCCAAAACCCGCGCTTCGCCGCGTCGGGGTGGACCTACGTCATGTCCACAATTTGGCGACTCCGCTGGGGATTAACTGATGTGTCACTTACCATCGGCATCCTCAGGGTGAGACTCGAAAAGAAATCGTTCGATTAGTAATGTACACGTTTTAGTTCAATGGTTCATGCATAACCCCGTTCTATCCCGGGCCGGTTACTTGTGACCGACGTCCCACTATACCACGGTGCATTCCCACTTGGGTGCACTAAAGACTTCGATGGCGGAACTCGTTTAGACTTTGCGGCATGTCCTAAGACCAACTCGGCTTAGGGAGTCCGTCCTCAGTACGAGAATGCGATCGTTGTTGGTATAGACCCTATTAGACCGACCGAGACTTAGACTAAGAGCATACATGACGTCGTTATACTGATTCTATGACTACATGCTACCTGATCTCCTTTGGTCTTTTCAAAAACCGTCATTTTCAAAAATTACATCTTTTCAAACCCATTCTTTTTCAAAACCCGGAAAGCTGCCGAATTTAGGACTTATGATTTTGACTCAAAATAGCCTATTTTTAGCCGGTATGCTGTCCAAACCTTTTCAAAAAAAAAGCCCGAAATCTCGGCCCGATACCCTTTTCTCGGTTTTCAAAAAAAAAATCGGGCTTTCCAATCCGACTTTGCTCGGTTTTCAAATTCAAATTCCCTTTTCAAAATCCTCTTCTTCTTAGGACTTCCCGTATTTAGCAGTGTCGGGTCTTGTCATAAGTTAGAGTCTATAGCGTCGAAACTCCGTCGATCTTATATCACGGGTTTCCACCCCATTCCAGTCCGCCTTACTTGTCAAGGCACGGCCCACTTTCGTAGGACTAACTCCTACAAAGGGAAGCCCGTTTACACACTCGAGTCTAAAGGCTGGGGGATTTCTCACGTAGACCTTCCTTCGAACAGGACTAGGCCCACTCTGCCGAATCCTAAGGAAGGCCCACCACTCACGCGTCATCCGTTTAGAAGTCAGTCTCCGGTCTTCTTCCTAGTCTAGTTTTTTTTTTCTCTCGCTCGGGATATACTTTTGATTCTAAGATCTGGGTCAGTCACTGATTACGCGGTGCCCTTACAGACAGGTCACCCCACACTCGAGCCATGACGCAAAAAACTATAGATGAATTGACCACCTCATTGGCCCAAATCCAAGACCAACTGAGGCAAATACGGGAGGATCAGATCGCCATCGTCACGCGGGTTAGCGCCGTAGAACAGGGAACCCCCAACGCTTCGATCGATGATGACGGGCCTTTAGCCGCATTGGCCGGTGCAGTCCTCAAACTGCAAGAACAGGTCCACTTGACAACCCAAAGCTCCATCCATACGGAGAATGCTAGGATTTATACCCCACTGACCGATGAATTACCCACCAATCTCAATCTGACGGGTTTGCCGATGTTCGAGGGTACTGAAGATCCGGTCCACCATATCCGGGCTTTCAAGGAATTCATGGCCCTTAAAGGGGTTAAGTCCAACATGTTCAAGCACCTATTCGCTTCTTCTCTCGAGAAGCACCCAAGAGCCTGGTACTACCGGCTCGACCCCAAGAAATACAAAACTTGGGACGACGTGGCAACGGAATTCGCTCGGAATTACGCCGACAATACGGAAATCCAGACCACTATGCGCACCCTGGAGGTAATGGCCCAGGAACCTAAGGAAGGATTCACAAAATACCTTCAACGCTGGAGGGCTGAAAGCGTCAAAATGGTCGATAAGCCCAGTGAAAAGGTGCTGGTTGAAGCCTTTGTCAAGAACCTACTTCCAGCTTACCGGGTCCATCTCCGGTACGCCATCATACCTAGTTTCGCGGTCCTGACTGAAATGGGAACAAGAATCGAGGATGATCTAAGATTGGAAAGCCTCACTAAGGCCTCCACTAAGGGATACCAAGGGGCTAGTTCATCAACGAGCAAGCCCGCTACTACTGCTGCCACTCGTAGCATTTTCGACGAGGTAAACGCACTCGATACCTCATCCCAGAAGACTACCACTCCCCGGGTATTCACTGACATAGGTACTACCTATGAAAACGCCCTTCAAAGACTATCATCAAAAGGCCTGATCACTCCGATAGGCCCAACACCTGATATCCCGGTCGAACGTCGCTCTAAGGCCTACAACCTTCAGGCCTACTGTCACTATCATCGTGGTAAGGGGCACGATACCGAGAAATGTTGGAAACTGAAGCACCTTATCCAAGATCTCATTGAAAGCGGGAAAATCCCTTTACCCGGGGGTAAGCCCAACAACAAAGACAACCCGTTGGCCACTCACGCCATCTTTTCCGGAGAAGTAATGGATTGTTCACACCTCACTTCTCCATTTATCCCACAAATAAACGGGATCTGGTGCGATGACGAAGATGATGTCTACCTCACCAAAGGGGAAGCTGTCCCCATCACACCTGAGGAGATTCAGAAGGTTAAGTCCAAAGCCTTAGCCACTAGTCAAGCCCTCATCATTGCTGAACCACTTAAAGTAGAGTCCGCTCCGGAAGAACCAACTCCTGAAAAGGCTCTTGTGAAGCAGCTAAGCAAAACTCGAGTTGACCTCTCTATATGGCAACTCCTAGTTAGCTCCCAAGAACATCGAGAGGCACTCACTAAGGCCCTCGATCAGGTCAAAATCGACTCTATGGCTACTCCAGCCGAAATGGTAGCCACAGTCCTACCCCACCTAAAAAGCAGATCCATAGAAGAAGGCCCACTGATCACCTTCTCCAATGCTGATCTACCACCATTCGGGCCGGCCCACAACATGGCCCTCTACATCACGGTTATCTGCCGTGGAAAGTACCTACCCATGACCCTAATTGACGACGGGTCAGCAGTCAACGTCCTCCCCTTGAGGACCGCCAAAGCCCTCGGCATTACCGAGGCCGACTATATTCCAACAGCTCAAACCATTCAGGCTTTTGACGGGAGTCCAAAGTCAGTAGCCGGGGCCACAAAACTCACTATCATAACGGGCCCGATAGAGAAAGAGCTGGAATTTCAAGTGATTGACGTGACTTCTTCCTTCAACCTTCTTTTAGGAAGACCTTGGATCCATGCAACCAGGGCCGTGTCCTCCACTTTGCATCGGAAAATCAAGCTGCCTTTGCGTGACACCGTCATCACTATAGAAGCCACACCTATGACTGTGGCTAATTGCAACACCTCGGGCCGCACCGATCTATGGGGATTCGATTTCATAGGGGCCATCGAAGAAGATCATCTCTTCCGTCCTTATTTCACCGTCCCCCTAGACCGAATGTTACAGAATCTGGGCTTTCTACCAGGGGTTACCTCAAGGCCCGATCTCCCCGCAGGAAAAATTCTCGAAGTTCTGGACAATGGGAGGACTCAAACGGGTTTGGGCTACACCCTAACTCCAGAAAACATGGGCCAAGCTGAAACCAGTAAGGTCACCTTCGTCACTCCAGTATTCGAGACTGCTCAGACCGGCCTATATCGGCCCACACGCCCTGGGGCCCACTTGGCCCAGGACTGCAACTACATACCAGACAACATCTTCGCTCTCATCCAATCCGAAGATGCTAAGAATGACGAGCCCGCGCTAGGGTTACTTTTTGGAGAAGAACTCGCAGTTCCAACGCCGAAGGAAGAGCTAGTCAGCCTCATACTCCGCAGTCGCACCTTTGATCCGTCCAAGCTAATCTCGGAGGTCGGGTCCGGAACCAGAGCTTGGAGGAAGACTGTCAAATGGACTGACAGTCAAGGAAAAACTTACAAGCTGATCACAGGAGAAGGAGAGATGCCAGAATCTGAGTCTGAGTCTGAGTCGGAGTCCGAGTCAGAGTCTAAGATTGAGTCTAATGAGTCTGGTGCTAGGGTCAATCCTGTAACTCCCCCTCCTCCTTTAGCCACTCCTGGTGCCTCGGGGTCTGTCCCGGGCACCCTACCTATCCCGCCACCGACTAGTGATCAGATGGCAGCTCTTTTCGAGCTCTTTTCTCAGTTCATGATCAATAATAACAACCGTTCTGCTTACGACTTGTCTCATTTTCAAAATTTCAAAAATTTTATGTGCAATGACATTGAGAAGCCCGACGAACAGGTATCTTTACCCCCACATCTGATCGAGCAACTAGAGCAAAGGGAATCCCGCAATCCGGTAATCGAAGACACCGAATCCATCAACGTGGGAACAACCTTAGAGCCTCAGATGCTTAAGATAGGACTATCCTTAGATCCCGAGGAGAAACAACAATTCATAGTTCTCCTTCAAGAATTCAAAGACGTCTTCGCATGGTCCTACAAGGACATGCCGGGGATTGACCGCGAAATAGCCGAGCACCATATACCGATCAAGGAAGGGTTCAAGCCGGTTAAACAAAAACTCCGACGCATGAGGCCCGAATGGTCCCTCAAAGTCAAGGAGAAAGTCGACAAACAATTCAAAGCTGGGTTTATACGAGTCTCTGAGTATCCAGATTGGGTTGCAAACATAATACCAGTCCCTAAAAAGGATGGTAAGGTTTGAGTCTGTGTAGACTTTCGGGATCTTAACAAAGCAAGCCCGAAAGACGATTTCCCGTTGCCACACATCGATATACTGGTGGACAACACAGCAGATCATGCCCTTCTATCATTTATGGACGGGTATGCGGGGTACAATCAGATAAAAATGGCAGAAGAAGATATGGATAAGACCACTTTCATTACACCTTGGGGTACTTATTGCTATACAGTTATGCCATTTGGTCTCATCAATGCCGGGGCCACCTACCAACGAACCGCCACGACCCTATTGCATGACATGATGCATAAGGAAGTGGAAGTCTATGTGGACGACATGATCGTCAAATCCAAAGACAGGGACGGTCACATCACCGCCCTGAGAAAGTTCTTCACCCGACTTCGCAAATACAACATGAGGCTAAACCCTCAGAAATGCAGTTTCGGGGTAACATCTGGCAAATTACTGGGTCATATCGTTAGCCAACGAGGTATAGAAGTCGATCCAGCCAAAATCAAGGCCATCACCGAGATGCAGCCCTCTAAAACCGAAAAAGAGATTAGAGGGTTTCTCGGAAAAGTCCAATACATTAGCAGATTCATCTCAAAGCTAACCATGGTGTGTGAACCGATCTTCAAGAAGCTGAAAATAGGAGAACGGTTACTATGGGATGACAAGTGTCAAGCAGCCCTCGATAGAATCAAGGAAATCTTGGCCTCACCACCGGTCCTAATGCCACCTCAGCACGGCTTGCCCTTGTCACTTTACCTAACCACGACAGAGACAGCCATGGGGGCTATGCTAGCTCAAACGGTCAATTCCGAAGAACGGGCCATTTACTACATCAGCAAGAAGTTTTTAGAGTACGAGTGTAAGTACACTATGCTCGAAAAGACATGTTTAGCTTTGGTCTGGGCCACTAAGAAACTCCGGCATTACATGCTCAGCTACGAGGTACAGGTATTATCCAGAATGGATCCAATCAAATACCTCTTCGAGAAACCCATCCTCAACGGCAGGATATCAAGATGGACCCTGATGTTGGCAGAATTCGACCTAAAATTCGTACCACTGAAAGCCATTAAAGGACGAGTAGTAGCCGAATTTCTCGCTGACAGTCCCATAACCGAGGAAGGACACATCGACACTTGGTCCTTCCCAGACGAAGACATTTTCCACACTGATACTGAAGCATGGGACTTGTACTTTGACGGGGCATCCAATTTCCGAGGATTTGGAGTCGGGATCCTCCTAATCTCACCAAAAGGGGAACATACTCCCGTATCCATCAAGCTAGACTTTGACGTCACTAACAACGCCGCTGAGTATGAAGCATGTATCCACGGGCTACAAGCCGCCGCCGACTTAGGGGTCACAAACCTCCGAGTACACGGTGATTCATCTCTGGTCATTAATCAAGCGCTTCAAAAGTGGAAGACTCGAAATGCTAATCTCGTGGCCTACCAGGCGCGAGTACGGGATCTCGAGAAGCAATTCCACAGAGTAGAATACATATACCTACCTCGGGAAGAAAACCAGTTCGCAGATGCACTCTCAAAACTGGCATCTTTGCTAAACATTCCCGATCATATGACCAGTATGCCGATCTGTGTCGAAAGACGGTCCGAGCCAGCATATATCCACGACATCGAAGAAGTCGAGATACCCGATCCCGAGCCGTGGTATCAAGCTGTATTAACATACCTAGCAACCGGGGAATATCCACCTGGAACTAACAACCGAGCCAAAAAGGCCCTGCGAAGACTGGCAACCCAGTTCATCCGCACCGACGATGGGCAACTCTACAAGAAGACAGCACAGGGGGCTCTCCTCCGATGTGTCGACAAAACCAACGCCGGAAAAGTTATGGCTGAAGTCCATGATGGCGAATGCGGTCCACACATGAACGCCCAGATGCTGGTCCGGAAGATCATGAGGCTCGGCTACTACTGGAATAGCATGGAAACCGATTGTCAACAATATGTTAGACATTGCCACAATTGTCAAATTTTTGCCAATGTACAACATATGCCACCATCCTTGCTATACACCATGACATCACCATGGCCATTTTCAACATGGGGAATCGACATAATTGGAAAGATAAACCCCTCGGGAACCGGAGGACACTGCTTCATTTTGGTAGCAATCGACTATTTCACCAAGTGGGTCGAAGCTGAATCCTACCGTATTCTCAACGCTAGCCATGTTGCCAAGTTCATTCAAAATAAGATAATATGCCGGTATGGGATCCCACACGAATTCATTAGTGACCACGGGACCCATTTTCAAGCCGAAACAGCAGCCTTGCTGACCAAATACAAAATTCAAAGGCATACATCTTCACCATACCGACCCCAAACCAATGGAGCGGTAGAAGCGGCTAATAAAACAATTGTCACCATACTCAAAAAGATGGCTGATAATTATCAAGACTGGCCCGACAAAATACCATTCGCTCTTTGGGGATAACGAACCTCGATTCGTACTGCGACCGGGGCAACACCGTATTACCTTACATACGGCATGGAAGCAGTCCAACCTGTTGAGTTAGAAGTACCATCACTCAGAATCCTACTTGAAAGCCAAGTACCTGAAGCTGATTGGGTTCGAGCACGATATGACTCGCTAGTCCTCTTAGACGAACGACGATCTCGTGCCCTCAATAATATTCAAATCTATCAAAAGAGAATCCAACGGGCTTTCAACAAAAGGGTGAGGCCCAGAAACATCAAAGAAGGAGATTTGGTCCTCAAATCGGTTCGAGCTTTATTGCCAGTGGACCCAAGGGGAAAGTTCAAACCTAACTGGGCTGGGCCATATCTGGTAAAGAAGATTCTATCAGGTGGAGCGGTAATGCTAACGGATCTGGACGGGAACGAGTTTCTCAACCCAACTAACCTGGACCAGCTGAAGCGCTATTACCCTTAACCCACCTTTCTCAATGTCATTTGCAAAAGTTTATTTTCAAACTTTTAAAGACAAGTCAAAAGCTAGAATTATTCATTTTATTGTTTCAAACATCTTGAACCAATAGTCTTGATGTACTTCGAAATTGCAAATTAATTCAGTCTGAACTACGTTTGGTTTGATTCCATTTATTATGGATACGTAGGCAGCCCCTCAAAAGGGCACAACCACTGCAATCGAAAAAACAGGAACGGTTCTTTAATAAACCTTTCTTTATTTCAAAAAATAAATAATAATAAAATTACAAAAAAAATCAAAAAAAAATCATCACAAAGTAAATAGTATTTAAATAATAAAAACTAGGGCATTTTTCCCTTTCCTTTGCCCTTAGCCTCCTTTTCGGTCCATCGGCGTCGAGGTGGGGGTGAACGCTCCCTAATCACCAAGGGAACCTCCTTAGCCCGGGCTCGTTTCTTCAAACTCGACTCCCCGGTCACTTCGTTGTCACGCGGGCCTAGCCTATCTCGGACCGCCGTCCTCGGTCCGAGTCTCCCCTCCAAATCACTAGCACCAGTCTCATTAGTCTGAGTCTTAGGTTTTGACTTGGAATCCAACCCAGATTCAGCAAAGGTAATGGGAGTCTCCTCGAAGAACCGCCTGTTATTTTTGGCCGATTCTCGGCGGGCCAAATCTAGAGCTTCTTCGGTCTTCAAAGCTTTACGGGCCTCCTCGGATTCTTCAGAAGTCCATTTGCGATATGATTCAGAAACCCAAGTGGTTTGACAAGGGCGAGGTATAGTCCATATGACACGGGTGAACCAGCGTTGTAGCCACGTGTCACACATAGCGTCCGTCAATTGGATCGAAACGCTAATTATTGCCTCAGTCTCAGGGATCTCCTGAAACGAACCGAACTGTCTTAAGATACGGTCCGGATAAATATGGACAGTCCAGTCCAAAGATAAAATCACCAGATAACGGGCTTTGTCTCTCCTAGCTAATCCCGTCAGCCTTGAAAGGAACCACCAAATGACGTTCCATCTGATCAAGGGTCCACCATGAAATATTAGCTCTTCATCCCAAAATTTTTGAGTTACGGGATGACTTGGTCTTATTCGGCGAGACCTTGAACCAATCTGATTGCTCCGATATTTGAGTGTATTCACCGGGGGCTCCATGATCGATAGACGCTCGAATAACCAGGTCTGCAAAATTTTCGAAAAGTCAAAAACTTTCGAAAAATCAAAAAATTCGAAAAATCGGAAAAATTAAGAATTTTCGTAAAAATTCAAAAAATCCGGCAAAATCAAAAATTCGAAAAAAAAAAAAAATTCAGGAAAATCGGGCAATTATTCGGGGAAAAAGATTAAATACCTGCAAAAGACGGATGCTCCCTGTCAATTGTTGATTTGGTTCAAGCCTCCTAGCGTCAAGACCCATAATAATCTCCCCAGTTATCAGCCAAGCTGGGCTGTGACCTGTCTCCATCTGATCAACTATGCTAATCAGCCTGATCTCACCTAAGCTTGAGTCAGCATCCATTCGACCTTCGAAGGCGTACCTATGCAGCATACAAAAGGCAAAGGCCCTACGCCTATGGGTAGAAGTAATTCTTTCACCCACTGGGTTCATAAATTTATCAGCCAAGTCAAATAAGGAAACTGAATTTCCTTTCACCATACGGGCTGTCTCAGCATGTGACAACCCTAAAAAATCCCTCAGCCTCCTCCTTGGATCGGGATAAAATGGAGGAATAGCAGGACGAGCATTAGGACACCACCCTCCAATAGCTGCTATCTCTTCAGGAAGAGGACATACTTCTCCTCGAGGAAATGCAAAAACATGAAAGGTAGTATCCCAAAAGGCTAAGCAAGCATCAAGAAAATGCGAATCTACCCTAAGTCGCTGAAGTGGGAATAAAGCCACAATTCCCATTTGAGTTAATTGGACTCTATCTTCATCTCGGAAATCCTGGGCCCACGCATGAAGCATTGCGGTCAAATGGTCAATACCCATCGCAAGAATAGTTTCTTTTATTTTATCCTAAAAAGTCTAAGGGATTTTGAGATAAAAGAAAGGATTTGGGTGGGAATATGGAAAATAAAGAACCAAAGCTCTCTATTTATAATGGAGAATATCCCTCTTCCTAGTCATCGCAGGAATAGGATTTTACCAATTTTCCTCCTTCACCTAGGCATACAAGGAAATTCCAAATATCCGTGTCAGAATCCGATTAGGAATCAAAGTCATCCCAAGCATCCTTATTTCCAAACTTTTCAAAAAAAAATTCAGCTTTTTATTTTCAAAATTTTCGGAAAATCGTCTTTTTCCCCAGCACGAGTCAGTGTTTCGCCTAAATGTTACATACAAATTATGTCAGCATACAGGTACACTCAAGACTTCCCGAGAATTCTAAGTTCCCTAGTGAGAAAACTCCTGCACAATTCTAAGACAGGATATATCTGCAAACAGGTATACCCACAGCTTCCTAGGCAAGCTCCCGCGACATTATCAACATCAACCCAGGTATGATTTCTATTCTATGGCTGGCGAGCCCTTTACGCAGGTCTAATGGACCCTAAACGACCCGATCGGAAGGCTGCCAGGTTTTAATCCTTGATTGACCTGGTGGCTACTCTGACTTTTGCCTTGTCCAAGCCTCAGTCAGAGTGGGGGCTCTGTAGACACCCACATTTGACCGCTAGGTGTCTATAGTAGTTCCCGCCAAACACCCGATGATGATAGGACGTAAACGTGCTTTGATAGACTCGGATATGGGCTTGTAATTATGGACATTTGGTTTAGACATTTTAAGGAGTACAAATCTCACAAAGCGGACCTCAAATCCAGGCCCAGTGGGTCGTTTCGAGTCAAATAACACTAATTTGGGTCGAAACCGTCACCAGGGGTAAAACCGTCTTTTGGCGACCGAGTCAAACCCGGTCAAAGATATTTTTTCCCGAGTCACACGAGCTAGGATGGATTTTGAACGGGTTCGGGTGAAATTGACATCCCTAGATAGGATCAGTCTCTACAGTTTTAAAGCATGTGCTTTTTTTCTATGTTTACGATATAGGGTTTTTATTTAACCTCGTAATTATTGCTTTTTATCAAAATGAACATAAAAGTAATTTTTTAAAAAAACATAAAAATGGTAATTAATTAATTAACCTTTTTAAAGTTTTGATTGAAAGTGAAACTGATTAAACTCCTTAATTTATGGTAATATATACTCCTTCCGATTTTTTTTATTGCCTCATTAAATTAAAATATTCTTCACGTATATTGATCAAATGACAATATGAGGCATGATAATTCAAAATGCATGATATCATGAATCTATTCATTCTAATTTGTTTTCAACTCATTTCAATTCTACTATTTCATCGATCACTTCAGTTCAGTTCATTACCGTTCAACTAAATTAATTTTATCCTTGAAGTACAATTTTGTTGTTACTTTATGCGTCGTCATGGCATGACATCATAAGTTATACTCTCAGTCATTTAATTTGTTGCTTATTTTATCTATTCAATAGGCGAGGTTTTATCTATTCAATAGGTGAGGTGTCATCCGGTGTATGGTGGGGCACACGGAGTGGGACACAAAAATGGGACGGGAGATCCGCTCTGGAGGAAATGTGCAAGGAGGAACCATGGAAGATGCATGCCACCAGGATCATCATATCTTATACTTATCCCTTACCAATTACGGAGTATCATATGTCCATATCTATCATTTTCTCAACCTTTTTTGATAAGATATTAGCAATTTAGCATTGCTTTTTATTTCCAAACTTCTTGTATACTTGTATGTGGAAAACACACGGCCAGTATTTATGATTTATCCATTCTTTTGTAACCAAAGATCAAGAAAATAACTTTACACTACAATTATTTTTTCTCTCTTACTTTTTTTCGAGTCACTCATTTCTCTTTCCTTAATTTTCATTCTAAAAACACAAATGAGATAATAATAGGAACTCGGAGGGAGTACCATTTATTGTTCTTATATATTACTCCGTATTTGTTAAGAATATTTTAATCAAAAGATACTCCGTAATCAATGATTGAGACGAAAAAAAAAAAAAATAAAGAAAGATTTCATCCTCACAATCTAACAAAACCCTAATTTGTTTTATTTCTACCCTTGCATATACGGAGTACCTCCATTCAACTCCACTTGTCACTGGCGTTTTACACTAGTGATATCTTTCATTTTACATTAGCAAAATTTATAAAAATTTGATATTCTTAATATATACTTGTAGACACCCACATTTGACCGCTAGGTGTCTATAGGAGTTCCCGCCAAACACCCGATGATGATAGGACGTAAACGTGCTTTGATAGACTCGGATATGGGCTTGTAATTATGGACATTTGGTTTAGACATTTTAAGGAGTACAAATCTCACAAAGCGGACCTCAAATCCAGGCCCAGTGGGTCGTTTCGAGTCAAATAACACTAATTTGGGTCGAAACCGTCACCAGGGGTAAAACCGTCTTTTGGCGACCGAGTCAAACCCGGTCAAAGATATTTTTTCCCGAGTCACACGAGCTGGCCGTGACACTACACGGTTGATTCGTACTCAAACACCAAAAAAAATCAGCCTTCACAAATATTAAACAAATCTGTTCAAGGATAGAATTCGATCTCAAGTAGGAATTCTATCCGGAAACCGAAACAAAATACCACCCAAGCTCAGATACTCGGCTGAAACAGCCGAGATATCACCCCAGCCAGCCAAGTTTTTGGCTTCTTCTCTAAGAAACGAGAAGTCTATTCCCTCACGAACTCTCGTATTTCCTATCCAAACCGGTGTTTCTTGTCACACAAGCAAGACCACCTCGGTTCCTATAAATAGGACCCTCCCTTCAACCAATAAGACACACAGAAAAATTAACCAGAAATCACACCAAAAATACCGAGAAGATCAACATCTTAAATCCCGGCGTCCCAAACCTCCAAAAAACCGACACCTTAACTCACCCGCATCATCTCGACGCTCCCGTGCCTAAGCCACCGTCCGACGAGCCTTATACCGAGAACACAAAGCATGTAGGTTGAGGGTGTAAATCAAACCCGACTCTTCTCTTTTCTTCCCTTCTCTTCGTTTTTTTATGGGTCTTTCGTCGGTCCTTTTTATTTTCTAATATCGATACTACTAAAAACTATTTTCCTATTTTCTTAAAACATGATACCGATTTTATATAATCGAATATCGTGTCGAAAAGAATTATATTAAGTTTTCGACGATTTCATTTTATTTTCGTTCAAAATCCTTTTTTACAACTTTTCGTTCAAAATTCCTTTTTCTTATTTTTCGTTCAAAAACAAACTTTTTCAAAACCTTTTCTAAAGTCATTCCGAATATTCGATATCGATTTCATAATCGAATATCGAATACGACGAATATCGAAGATATAAACCGGGTATAAATTAATCCATATTTGTACGCGATTTATAACGATTTTCGACAAAATAAAAACGGACAGACTCGCGTGCGAGTCGCGCCCGATCCAGGCGACTCGCGCCCGAGTCTGACCCGATACTATTTTTTTAAGTTTTCGTTCGTTTATTTTTATTATTTTACGAAACGATTTCTAAATTTACATCTTTTCTAAAACTATTCTAAATATTTGATAATCAACTATCGAATATATCGAATATCGAGAATATTAAGTCGGGTACGAATTATGCGATATTCGTACGCGATTTAATCAAAATTTTCCGAAAAACGTTGTCGATTTCAGGCCACCACGCGACCCGCGTTGGTCTCGGGCGAGTCGCGCGGCTCTCGGCCGAGACCCATCTTTTTTTTTTTTTTTTTTTTTTTATTCTTTCTCGAACATCGTTTTTATACAACGCTTTAAACGATATTTTTCAGATTTCGATTAATTCTTATTTTTTTTCGATTTCAATTTCATATATTATTATTTCAATCGTTACTAACTCGTTTTCTCGTGTTTGTAGCAATTTATTCTCTCATATTCTTTTTATCGTTTTATTAGACTAAAACGAACTCGCATGCTAAATAACTTCGACGTTATTAGTTTAAACATGCATTAAACGAGTTAGCAACCCATTTTATTTTTCCTCACATGTCTTAGGAAAATAATCTCTGCATATCATTTCATCGTCGAACTAACGCGTGTACACAAAACCGAACGATATCTTAGTAAAGGCCGCTAAGTGCGGGCGGGGTTGGGTGTTCTCGCTGAACTTCCCAACACGTACCCTCACCCCTTACTCAGAACCAAGGTTTCCGGATGTCCGAATCCATTGGCAACGAGAGTCATTCAATATACGATTAACCGCCCAGTCGGCATCGGTATCGATATGCTAAGGGACGAACCCAATAAACTCTGACATCGGAAATGGGCCAGGCTTTAAGTATGGCCCACTACGACATAGAGTGGGTTCGAATGGTTCCGAATAACCATAAAATTCGGTGGCGACTCCTACTTCGATTTAAAATTCTATTCGATCCATCTCATATGGAAATTCTATCGCCTCCCCAAAACCCGCGCTTCGCCGCGTCGGGGTGGACCTATGTCATGTCCACAATACTCATACAGACGAATCAAACAAAATCACACCTGACTGTATTCTCACTTATAAATTGTCGAAAATATCGAAGATTCCCCTCAAGTGTGAACAATATCAAAAAAAAAATGTGAAGAGTGGAGTTAATGGAGGGAGTATAAGAAAAACAAACTAAAGTTAATCCCTAATTTATTAAAACAAGGTTTTTTAAGTTTTCACAATCAATTTCACCAAAAAAAAGCTTATTAGGTGTCACTCTCACAATTATCTGGGGATTATTTAATCCATCAATCTATTAATTATTCAAGTTAACTTTTTTTAACCTTAGTTAAGGTTAAGGTTAAGTTTAAGTTTACCCATTTTCAAAAGTTTAAATATTTTGCTCTCATTATTTTACTTTTTTGTGACTACTTCCTTTATTATTAGGCCTGCCACTAAATATCCCGTAATTAAATTAGTTAAAACTATAATTTTTTTTAATTGAATTAATATTTCGCTAAACGATTCATTGATTAAGTTTAGTAATAAAAAAACGGTTTTGTTAAATACAACCCTTACAATCCTTAGGGTTGTATTTAAGCATTAAATATCTCCTATATTTGGCATCAAGTTAGAAATTTAAGAATAAATTACACAAAAATCGATGCAATTAATACAAGTATTAACATTTTGTTTCCTCTTTTAGTCTTTTAGATACAACCCCAAGGGTTGTATTCATCATTTTCCATAAAAAAATTCATCCTATTCACACAATATTTTTTAAGGCATCACAATTTTAAACAATGAATCGTTGTTAAACTAAATATAAGTCAAAATTTAAAATAAATTTTACTCAAAACTAAATAAATACTCTATCCGTCTCAGTCGTTTGTTATTGTTCTTTTATATTATTTGTGAAAATTATTTTAATGAAATGACAAGAAATGACCGAAACAAAAAGAGTATGTCCATAGTTAAAAATAATGTAGCACAATTCTAATACATTAAAAATTACAAAGGCACATTTAAATATGACAATAAATATTAAAATTAAAGTGTACATTTTGATATAAATTAATTTTCTCAGATCTGAAAAATAAAATAAAATCAATCATCACCGAGAATTTAAAATTGTTAAATTATAACTTGGCAAAAATTGTGAATACCAATCTGCATTGAAAAAACTTCGTATTAATAATTAAACTATACTTAATATTAAATCTATTCCAAATTAAGATATATAAAAATATTATTAAATCTTAACCAATATTGTTAAGATATCGGCTCTTATAAAATATTATCGGTTCTTATTATCAAGAAAATATTGATATTAAATATAGTAGCAACTCTTATAATTGATAGTAAGTAACTGACACACTATGTTTCCCACTAAATTTAAATAACTACGGTAAGTTAATCAACTACCCATGATATCTACTCTGTTACCCACTAAATTTAAATTACTACTGTAAGTTAATCAACTACTCATGATCTCCTACTATGTTACCAACTAAATTTCACCAACTTGCAACTTTCACCACATTATAAAAACCCCATTTATTAGAAGAAGTTTTCATTCATAAATCATTACTCATATCAAAAAATTATTATCAAAATATTATAAGAAACAAAAAAAATACTCCATCCGTTCCAACGAATTGTATACATTTGTTTTTTAATGCTATTTATAAGTGATGAGAATCTTCAATATAACTTCTAATATATAATATAAAAGATAGTCATGTGGGATCTTGTTTGAATTTTCTAATAAAATACATCATGAATATCAAGTTTTTATAATTTTTCGTAACACGTAACTAAAGATATAGACAAAAGAAAACGAGTATCGACGTACGTGCATAAAGCAAACGTATACAAATGGTTGG
This sequence comes from Agrostemma githago, assembly GCA_958450325.1. Lineage (NCBI taxonomy): Eukaryota > Viridiplantae > Streptophyta > Magnoliopsida > Caryophyllales > Caryophyllaceae > Agrostemma > Agrostemma githago. Next base: position 55,215,662 of record OY288249.1, on the reverse strand, counting down.
AACGGAGGGAGTACCAATTCAATTAGTACGTAAATAACTAGATAGAGGAGTATTTGTCGTCCATTTGAAAGGAAGAATTATTCGAAAATGGAAAAAAAGGAAAACTTAAGCAACAAGGGAGTAGAAGACTATATATCCCTAGAGATATTGTTGGTTGATAAAGAGGTAATTACACCAATTAATTAACGACAAAAACTTTTTTAAGTACATGTTATTCATTTTACTATGTATCATAATCATAGATTAAGGTTCTTATTTGCTGGGACGAAGGGGTGTATCGAATTTGACGACAAACGTAGTGTACAGGAAAATATTTCAAAATTTGTGATGTATTAGATCTTTTCTGACTTAAACATGTATGTTTGTTATTTCGTTTACAATTATTTCGATGATAATCAATGCGTCATATTTTTATTTGTTTGTACGAGCGTTTATTGGAAATACACAACCATGAGGATATCTACAACATAATTCGCAAAACATTTTTTAACTTATTTATTCTTCACAAAACATTTTTTAAACATTTTTTAACTTAATTCGCAAAACATATACAACATTTTTTAAAGCAGTTCTATATTTGTTCTTCTTGTTATCACGGTAGTAGCAGAAGAAGGGAGAGAAGAGGGTAAGATCTTATCTGAAACAAAGAACAGAAGCTGTGTCGCGACAAGAACGTCGCTGTCCTAAAGGTAATTTATTCCCCGTCAGCTACACACGGCCTCAATGGCACTCAACTCCCAGGATTCCACAACTAAACCGTAACTTCAGTGTAGGTGAAGAACGGATGAATACAGCCAAGAACGTTTGCCAATAATTAAACCGGAACAGAAGAAGAGATGAAGTATATGAAAGTTTATGATGTTGTGTGTTGTTGTGTGTCTCAGAAATGAAGAGAAGGGTAGATTATATAGTGAAACAAAGGCAAGGTTTCAATGTGCAGCAACAAATGCACACTGGAAACTTGCAGTAATCAGTCTCGGGAAGCAGCACAGTCAGTCTCGGAAATTGCAGAAGACTGACTAAGTTCAGAGAAAGAAAAGAGGATGCTTCTGGAAAAAACAGATAACCCGACCACTAAAAATTTCCCGCAAGCGGTGCGCCGTAGGCGCTCTACCAAAGCCCAAAGCCGAAAGCTCGACTCGGCGCACGCGCGCGCGCGTGTGTGGTGTACGTAGTCCTCACTTGTACACATCTAGTAGGGCATTTTAGTGGGTCATATATAAACACATTTTAGAAGCATTAAATGTTTCATGTGGGATAGTTAATACCACTAAGTTTGCTTCTTTTGAAGCATTTAACTCTAACAATCCCCCACATGATTCAAAAGAAGAAGAAAATGGAGAAATCATTGGCAAACGGAGTTTTAGTGTTTAGATGTTCAGTGTCTTGTGGACTTTAACTGACACCCAGTGCGTGCAAAAATCTAGAACCATCATTTAGAGGTGGATCGAAGCCTTTAACCTCCTAATGATTTTGGTAAAAGATTAGTTGTGCACTTACTGTACTCAAATCAGAGCTAGTATTCGCACCATCCATGAACTCATCATGAACGCCAACTGTATATCGTAAGTATTTTACTTGGACTTCCCAAATGCTCTCCAAATGAATCCTGGTAATTCATGAATGCCTCTAGAGATCCTTAGGGGCTTTAGAGCAATATTCCCCCACATTCACATAGGTAAATTCATCAGATTTGACTGTCACAAACCATCCATTTAGGACTATGAATTTATTAAGAGCCGAAGCTCAACCTTATAACACAAGACAGTAAATCTCAAAATAAAACATATGTCACGCAAAACAGTTACAAAAAGAAATGGTTGTGACATTAAGACTCGAGTTCACTGTGACTTCGTTTGACCGCATTTGACCTTACCTGAGCTAAGTTGGGTATCAATCACAGTTTACTCCTTTACAGGCTTTAAACCCATTTCTCGTGCTGTCTCCAGCACCATCTTTCTACCAAGGCCTTTGGTGAAAGGATCCGCTATGTTCCTCTCGGATCTTACAAACTCAATTGAGATTACATTTTCTCTGATCAGATTCCTCACTATTCCATGCCTTAGACGTATGTGTCTCCTTTTCCCATTGTATGTTTGACTGTGAGCTACCCCAATTGCAGCTTGATTATCACAATGCATGGAGACGGATGGAGTTGGCTTCCCCCACAATGGAATGCCAGCTAGCAGACTCCTAAGCCATTCTGCTTCCTGTCCTGCCAATTCTAGAGCAATAAATTCAGATTCCATTGTCGATTTTGCAATGCAAGTTTGTTTAGACGATTTCCATGAAATAACACCACTAGCAAGTGTAAACACATAACCACTAGTAGATAAGATATTAGGAGAATCGGCTATCCAATTAGCATCTGTATAACCTTCTAGAACAGCAGGTGTTCTCTCAAAATGTAAACCCCAATCCATGGAACCCTTCAAATATCTCAACAAACGAATAAGGGTCGTCCAATGATCTTGTCCGGGGTTGTGAGTGTACCTACTTAGTCTGCTTACTGCGTAGGCAATGTCTGGTCTAGTATAATTCATAAGGTACATGACACTATCCATAATCTTGGCATATTCCTCTTGTCCCACACTGTTCCCGAGGTTTTTAGCTAGATCTACACTAGAGTCATAGGGTGATGACAGGGGTGAACTATCAAACTGATTGAACTTTCTCAGAATTTTTTCAGTGTAGTGAGATTGACTCAAACATAATCATGTTTTTGTTCTAGTGATTTTCACCCCAAGAATAACATCGGCCTCCCCTAAGTCTTTCATATCAAAACATGAATTTAGAAAATTCTTGGTAGCGTCTACCACATGCATGTTTGTTCCAAATATGAGCATATCATCCACATACAAACATATTATCACACAACCAGAATCATCATATTTAGAATACACACATGCATCAGAATCGTTTACCGTGAAACCATTGGATCTGATAGTTTTGTCAAATTTGTCATACCATTGCTTTGGTGCCTGTTTCAGACCGTATAAGGACCTGATGAGTTTGCATACCTTGTTCTCTTGACCAAGAGCCAGAAAACCTTCTGGTTGTTTCATGTAGATCTCTTCATCAAGGTCGCCATTTAAAAATACAGTCTTTACATCCATCTGATGAATGACTAAATCATGTATAGAGGCAAGTGCAATTAGAGCCCTAATGGTAGACACTTTAGTAACAGGTGAGTAAGTATCAAAGAAATCCAAACCTTTTGTTTGACGATTACCACATACAACAAGTCTAGCTTTAAATTTATCAACTGACCCATCAGGTTTGAGTTTCTTTTTAAACACCCACTTATTACTTAGGGGTTTACAACCCCTAGGTAAATCGGTTAACACCCAAGTGTTGTTACTCATAATAGACTCTATCTCACTATTAATGGCTTGAAGCCAAAAAGTTGAATCAATGGAACTCATGGCCTCTTTATAAGTTCTAGGATCTGTTTCGAGCATAAAAACATTTACAACATACTCATCAACTAAACTCGTTTCGGCAAGAAAAGCGGTCACGAAATCTGGACCAAAACTTGTTTCGGTCCTGGAGCGTTTGCTCCTTAGAGGTTCCTCGGGAACCACCGCCGGAGTAGAGGGACGCGCTGTAACAACAGGAGCCAAAGAGTTAATTTTCACAGGGAAAATATGCTCAAAAAAATTCTGCATCTCTAGATTCCTTTATGGCCCCAAAACCGGACGAATCTTTAAGAATAAAGCGGTAAGCGGCACTATTCATGGCATTCCTGATGAAAATTCCGTCTACAGTTTTCGGTCCGATTTTGCTTTTTTGAAACGTTGGAATCCCGATCTTCGCCAAACACCCCCACACTTTAAGGTATTTGAGATTGGGCTTGTATCCTTTACACAACTTATAAGGAGTCTTACCTGTTTTCTTGTGAGGTACAGGATTCAGAACATGACATGCATAAAGAACTGCTTCACCCCACATATTAGAAGGCATTCCAGAACTCAACAACATTGCATTCATCATATTCTTTAGTAATCGGTTTTTGCGTTTGGCAACACCGTTTTGTTGGGGTGAATAGGGGCAGTCTTTTCATGTATAATCCCATGGGTCTTACAATAGTCACTAAGTGAATTACCGTCGTATTCACCTCCCCGGTCAGATCTTACTCGTTTTATTTTATGGTCTAATTGATTTTCAACCTCGGCTTTAAAATCTATGAATTTTTCTTCAGCCTCATCTTTGGTTGGTAATAAATAGACCCTAGTGTAGCGAGAAAAATCATCCACAAAAGTGATATAGTAATGTTTCCCACCCCTACTTGTGGTGTTCTTAAAGTCAGCTAAGTCCGAGTGAATTAGCTCAAGAAGTGCAGTAGAACGTTCCACACATTTGTTAAAGGGTGTTTTTAGCATGCTTAGCTTCGACACATATTTCACATTTATCAAAGTTTGTGTCGCTAAAGTCAGGAATAAGGTCATGCTTTTTCATGTTTTTAATGGAGGTCACATTCACATGTCCTAGTCTAGCATGCCATAAAGAAACAGACTCAGCAATATAAACAGAAGCGGACGAATTCTTATTAATAACTTCTATGTCTAATACAAACAATCCACAATTACAAAATCCTTTACCAACAAAATTTCCATTTCTAGTGAGCACAAGTTTATCTGATTCGAAAGATAGTTTGATACCTGCTTTGTTTAATAAAGCCCCAGAAATAAGATTTCTTCGAATATCAGGAACATGTAGCACATTATTCAGTTTAAGGGTCTTACCGGAAGTGAGCTTCAAAGTGACTTTCCCTTTACCAAGTACTTTCACAGTGCTAGAATTCCCCATAAATACGCATTCCCCACTCGGTACTTGAGAGTAGTCCGTGAAAACATCCCGGTTGGAGCAGATGTGTCTTGTAGCGCCAGTATCAACAACCCATTCGGAAAAATTGTTTACTAAATTAACTTCTGACACAACAACAGCAATAATATCGTCATCTTCTTCAGTAAGATTAACATGAGATTTGTTAGGATTCCGTTTACCAGCAGGAGAAAAGCCTTCGGGACAAAATCTAGCCGAGTGACCCGGTTTACCACATGTAAAACAGTTTCCCTTAAATTCCCGTTTACCTTCACCTTTAGAATCCCCTTTGCCATCCCGTTTGAAGGTATTCTGGTTTCTAGTCCCATGAACTTAATTATATTAGAAGACTTATTACCCCATTTTTTACCCTTGTAATGGTTTTTAGACTCGGTCAGGTTAACCATGGAAGAGGAGTGTTCGACTTGCTTACCTAAAGTCTGTATACGGTTTTTTTCCTCAAACTTTATATGAGACACTAGTTCTAAAAGGGTTAAATCCTTTTGTTTGTGTTTCATACTACGAACATAATTTTCCGAAGACACCGGAAGTTTATCTAATAAACAATTAGCCTGAAAAACCTCACAAATTTTCATACCTTCTGCCATTACCTCTGCACATAGATTTTCGTACTCATGAACTTGATCTAAGATGGGTTTGTCATCGACTAACTTGAAATTTAACCAACGACTGCAAGCATACTTTTTCGTTCCATAATCATCAAAACCATACTTGGTTTTGAGAGCATCCCAAATTTCAGTAGCCTTCTTAAACTTGCTGTAAATCAAGTACAAAGAAGAAGTCATATAATGCAGTAACATCCCCTACATGTAATGTTATCCTTCTCAAAATCTCTACCCGAATTTGCAGGTGCTTCAGATTTAGTAAGAGCATAAGCAACCCCTAATTGACTTAAGAAAAATTCCATTTTAATTTATCGGACCACATACGATAATTTCTTCCGTAAAAAAGTTCTAATCTGGACATATCGGGTATGAAAGGATTATGAACAACAGCAGTAGAAACAACAGGAGGAGGAGGAGGAGGAGTAGAAAGAACATCACTAACAGGACTACCAACCATGATGAAAATACGAGCTAAATCAACTTTAGATTGTTATCACGGTAGTAGTAGAAGAAGGGAGAGAAGAGGGTAAGATCTTATCTGGAACAAAGAACAGAAGCTGTGTCGCGACAAGAACGTCACTGTCCTAAAGTTGATTTATGCCCCGTCTACTACACACGGCCTCAATGACACTCAACTCCTAGGATTCCACAACTAAACCGTAACTTCAGTGTAGGTGAAGAACAGATGAATACAGCCAAGAACGTTTGCCAATAATTAAACCGGAACAGAGGAAGAGATGAAGTATATGAAAGTGTATGATGTTGTGTGTCTCAGAAATGAAGAGAAGGGCAGATTATATAGTGAAACAAAGGCAAGGTTTCAATGTGCAGGAACAAATGCACACAGTCTCGAGAAATATTCGTGATTTAATCAGTCTTGGGAAGCAGCACAGTTGTGGACATGACGTAGGTCCACCCCGACGCGGCCACGCGCGGGTTTGGGGAGGCGAATGAATCTCCATATGAAAATGGATCGAATGGAAATTTAAATCGAAGTGGAGTCACCACCGAAATTTGTGGGAGTTCGGTCCCGTTCGAACCCACTCTATGTCGTAGTGGGCCGTATACAAAATACGGCCCATTTCCGATGTCAGAGTTTATTGGGCTCGTCCCTTAGCATTTGATACCGATACCGTCACTACCGGTTATCGTGTATTGAATGACTCTCGTGCGCCAACGGTTTCGGGCATCCGGAAATCGAGGTTCTGAGTAAGGGGTGAGGGTACGTGTTGGGAAGCCCACGAAGGACACCCAACCCCGCCCGCACTAGCGGCCTCTACTAGGATATCGATTGACTATCTAATACGCGCGTTAGTAATTCGGTGAGAATGCTTATGCAAGGATTGTTTTCCCTAAGCATGTGAATGAATTGAAAGGGTTTCTATGTCAATTTAATGCAACTAACATCTAACGTCAAAGTTGAATTTTAGCATGTGGGTTCATTTTAGTCTGATAAATAAACAACCAAAATTGACAAGAGAAACAATAAACGCGTTAGTAACGATATAACGGTTTACGAAATATTGAATGATATAGAATGATGCAAATGAGTTAATTCGTGGTTTCGAAAAAGATGTTTCACGTGATAGATTAGACACGTGTTAAATTAAGTCACGAAAAACGATTAACGAGACTTGAATGCCATTGTAGGACTCACAGTTTGACGTGATTAAGGGCCACTCGACCGAGTCATTGTGTGACTCGACCGAGTGGACCTCTGAAAAAGTTTCTGTCTGGATTTTATGACCCTACTCGACCGAATACATCGCCACTCGACCGAGTCACTGTGAGACTCGACCGAGTAGAGGTTGTAAAAGACATTCTGTTTCGTATTATGGACCCTACTCGACCGAGTTATTGACTAACTCGACCGAGTACGTTGCTACTCGACCGAGTCTTTGCGAGACTCGACCGGGTGGAGGTCGTAAGAGACATTCTATCTCGGTTTTGGTGATGTCACTCGATCAAGTGGCCTAAGCACTCGGTCGAGTGACACCTGTACGAACCAGGTCGTTTGCAATTTTAATTATCAATTTTGAAATTGCTTTTGATTTTTGATGATTTGACGAATTGGGCATAAATATCGTGGAATTTATACTCAACTATGAAATTACGTACTCGTTGTATTCCATATCCGATTACCGAATCGATATGGAATACTTAGAGTGAAAATAAAAAACATTGCTTTGAGTCGCTTGAATCAACTATCGCGATATGGGTAGATTTCTTCCGCGTTTGATAATGTCGTAATTCTAATGAATCGAATGACAATTATCTTAGCATCAATAGAAATCGCGTTAGCTAATTCGTATGACTAGATCGTTAGATTCGACGTCTAATTATGGAATTAGTATCGAATCTACGAGATTGACATTATGCTAGAATTGAAAGACTTGATTCCCTCGGCTTTTCCGACATCGAAATAAATCCCTAGGGATTGTGATGCCGGATCCGCGTCAACGGTTTCGACCCTTAAAAATATGTGTTTTGAAGAAGGGTTTTTTTAGAAAATCAATGCAATATGCGACGCAAACGAAAATAAACGAATTATTGTTGAAATTGACCCGTTTCAATAATCAAATGCTAGGGTGTCAGGATAAGCGACCGACAACGTTGTGTGCAGTACACTTGTATATTCGGGTTTCCTTATCCTGACATCCTTCGCACTCGACACAAATCGACGGGTATTTTAATGTCTTTTGATACTAAATATATTAGCGATATTATGACGCGAATAAAATAAACAATGAAACAACGATAATGATGATGAAAAAAAAAACGAGAAAGAGAGAAGAAGGGAAGAAGAAGGGTTTTGCACCCTCAACCTACATGTTCTTGTTCTCGGTATAGACTCGTCTAGTTGTGGCTTGCACGGGAGTGATCGAGATATGTAGACTAAGTTGTGGTGGTAGAATATTGAATTCCTAAAGCTAGGTTTAGGGTTTCGATTCCTAGGCTAGGACTAGGGTTTTGGTGTATAGTAGGTTTTGAATTAGGATTTTGAGCTGTGTGAAGTCTAGGGTTCGATTAGGGGAAAAAAGTTGTAGGGTTTGTAAAGTTGTGAAAAAAGATGTGCATGAGGGTGTTTATATAGGCTAAGCCTAAGACCTCGGTTAGGGTTACTTGACCGAGTAACCAGCTGACTCGGTCGAGTGGCCCAGTGCGTCAGCCGTCGGGCTTGAAACAGGCCCACTCGATCGAGTGGAGGGGCACTCGATCGAGTGGCCCAGCTGGGTCGCGCGGGTCCGCTGCTTTGGGCCACGACTTGGGTTTTTGATGGGTTTATGTTTGACTTGGACTTTTGATGTTGTGAGGGACTGTTTTGTGTGTCTCGGAGACGACTTTGACCAGGGTTGACCCAATCGTAAAAAAGTCGGTTTTATTTCCGGTGTCGGTTTTGGCCCAAATTAGTCTTGTTTGACTCGGAACGGTCCGCTGGGCCTGGATTTGAGGTTAGTTTTGTGAGGTTTGTACTCCGTAAGTGCATTAGCCAACAACTAATGGATTTGAGCCCATATCCGAGCGCGTAGAAACATGTTAGCGTCCGATCATCATCGGGTGTTTTTTTGGGAAACTACCATAGACACCTGGCAGTCAAAATGCGGGTGTCTACAAAGCCCCCACTCTGACTGAGGCTTGGACAAGGCGAAAGTCAGAGTAGCCACCAGGCCAATCGAGGATTGAAACTTGGCGGACTTCCGGTCGGGTCGTTTATAGTCCATTAGACTTGCGTGAAGGGCTCGCCAGCCATAAGCTAGAAGTCATACCTGAGCTGATGACGATAACTCCGTGGGGAATTGGACTTGTCGCATAAGTCCTGGGTGCGCCTGTATGTAGGCCCATCCCGTGAAATGCCGCCGTTGGCTTCCGCTGGGGAGATATAGTGGGTTGCACGTCCCTGTTTGAGTCGTACCTGTATAAGTCACATAAAATGCATGCAACACGTAGGTAGTAAAATGACTCGCGCTGGGGAAAATGATTTTGAAATTTTGAAAATTTTGAAAATTTTGAAATTTTGAAATTTGTTTGAAATTTTGACTCCTAAAGAAATTAGGAAAGTTCGGGATGAATATTCTGTGCTAGTATCGAGACTAGGCTAGTGGCTTGATTCCGATGGGGATTAGGAAACCCTTGTGCATGCAAAGATATGGAAAGAAGGCTATCGAGTTAATGCTATAAATACCCCCTTAATGCTCTTGATTTTCTCACAATTCCACCACAATTCACTCCCTTAAAAAAAATCTCTTCATTCTTCTCAAGAAACTAGTCATGGGAATCGACAGATTAACTGTGATGCTGCAAGAATGGTCCCGACGCTTCAGGGACGCAGATAGGGTAGCCCTTAACCAGACGGGCATAACTCAGCTGTACCCGTTCCGTCAGATGGTGATTGATCGTTATTTCTTGGATGCGTGCTTGGCTTACTGGGACGACATATATCATGTCTTTGCCTTTCCTCGGGGCGAAGTCTGCCCTTTACCTGAGGAGATTGCAGCTATAGGAGGTTGGAACCCGATACTCCGTCCCGCTGTCCCGTATTCGATCTATGACCGAGGAGGAAGCTTCGAGAATTTCTAGGGCTTTCTCACAACGAGGTATCCCGCATGATGGAAGTTGATAATATTTCTCTGATCGACTTGGCTGAGAAATTTATGAATCCTCTTGATGTTCGGGTCAGACCGGCTTACCGTCGTAGGGCTTTTTCTTTTTGCATGCTCCATGTTTATGCCTTCGAAGGTCACATGGATTTGCTGTCCTGCATGGGGAACACTCGTCTTTTGACCGTAGTGGAGTTGATGGAGACTGAGCACAACCCGGCTTGGCTGATCACGGGCGAGATTATCCAAGGATTGGACAACCGCAAAAGGGACTCTTCAATTCGTCTTACCGGGAGCACCCGATTGTTGCAAGTATGTTACTTTGAATTTTTTTCTCGATTTCTTGATTTTCGATTTTTGATTTTTCGCGGATTGGCTGCTGCAGTGGGCACTCGATCGAGTCACCCTGGCACTCGACCGAGTGCCCTCGTAGAAAGCTCCTGATCTGCTCTCAGAGGTACCACTCGATCGAGTGGCCCTGGCACTCGATCGAGTGCCCTCGTAAAAGCCCCCTGTTTGCGTTCAGGGGTACCACTCGATCGAGTGTCCTAGGTACTCGACCGAGTGGCCTTAGGCGGACGCCTATTCTACCTTAAAAACTCATGTTTTTGTTTCTTTTTTGCAGATTTGGCTATATGAGAGGCTATCGGTGATAGATCCTTCCCTTGATGCGAGCAACTATCGTCATAACCAGGTGATGACGAGGAGGCGGGCCATTAACTTTTCTCGTCAAATTACGCAAAAGTATTGGGACGAGGTTTTGTCTTTCCATGGTGGTCCGTTAATTCGATGGTGTTCCGTGGTGGCCCATCTATCTCTGGACCGGCTTGGACCCGAGGGACAGAGTGTAACACCCCGTGCTTTTGACCATTTTAGTTATTTATAATAACGATTAATATTAATAAATCGAGTCTCGACAAACTATTTTATATAGTAATATTCAATTCTTGTGCCTTTGGAACCTCTCTATTTCACTTCAATGTTTGCAAAACTGAAATTTCTATCGTTATCACAATTCTGCGCGATTTCGTAAAACAGTTCTTATTTTCTTATACGGACTCCGATTGAGGCGTTTCAAAAGCCTAACTTTATTAATTTTCCAAGATATACACAATGGTGATATTCAAAATTACAATTTATAAGTTCATCATAAAAATATTGTACTGGACAGCTCCTTTACTACGAAAATCGTCACCCGACGAATCGTTTCTCGACATTCGATTTCCGTACTTCTTTCCTAACCATGGTGTGACCAAATAAACTCAAAAACATCACCCTAAGGCATGCCATACCGTCACATTGAAGTCCAAGCCTCAAAATATGCTTTTCTAAACAAAAACACCAAATAGGGTATGTACCTCTTAAAGTATGCTTAGCTACTTTTGGTAATTGTCAAGTTCTTGTCCACCCTTTGCTCCCCCATCTAATGCACGACTTGTGTGCTTATAACCAGCCATTTTGTCTTCATTTACTCATCCATTCACTCACTTAAACACTCCTTCAAAGATCCATCTAAAAACCAAAGAAAATCATACAAGTTTTTCTAAGTTCTAAGGTGTTTACACCACCATATCTCAAGAGCACATACTCTTTCTTTTCCTTACCTTATACTCTTTATTTTTAAGTCTTATTCTTATTATATTTACTAACTTACTTTGTTTGTATGTCCTTCTAACTTATTCATGAAGAGGAGCAAGAGGAAGGGGGCTTCGATCTTAGTATATTTGATTTCATAGTTGATCCGGAGAATTGCTAATAGGTAACCTAACTTTTCTTCGCCCTCAAATCTCTTAGTGTAGTGTTTAGACTCTAAATAACATGTAACATCATGTTTAGGACTAAATCATTAGATCACCAAGTTTAAAGCTAACTATTTGTTGATTTATCACTTAACAATACATGCTGTAAAATGGATTCTGTGATGTATGATGTATGTTCACGATTTGTATGTGTAAAATATGTTTCGAATTAGCCTTAGGTTCCTTCATGAAAGTTGTAGATCTGAATGTCTAGAATATTTTAAAAATATGAAAAATAAGTTTTTATGAAAATATATATTTAGTAATGATTTATTTCGTAAACTGGTACTGTATGATTTTATGTACAGTCTGAGAAAATAGTATGTTTCGTGATGTTAAACGTTTCTTTTGGACTTGGAAATATTATTTTATGTTCCCGATGATGCCTAAAATGTGTATGTAAAATTTCATATAAATCCATCATATATATTTTCATTTATAAAATTTGTACTAAAATGGGTCAGATCTGGAAAGAATATTTTATTTAAGAACTTTTATAAAGTATTTTAATCTAAATTTCTGGGTATAAGTTATGTACAAGTATAGGTATCCTTTGGTCCACGTTAATGATGTTTAAGTATTTTAAACAATTTAAAAGAAAGTATTGAAAACCGTACTGTTTTCTGTTTTAAATTGTTAAAAATAATAAACCTTATTATTTTTGAAAAATGACTTTATATCTAGAAACCTAACTTATAAAAGTTTGTTGAGTATGAAAATCGAAACTTAAAAATAACATTTGAAAAATGACTCATTTAGTATCCTTAATAATATTATCGATTTCGTTATTACTTAAAGTTACTTTTGTAAAACTCGATGTTTTGAGAAATATGATACCTAATAAGGTTAAAATGATTTTTATAATTATTATTGATTTATTTGGTGTTTGAAATATTTTAATAAGTATAAATAGGCTTTAAGAGATAAGTATACTTGTACAAATACGAAACCGTATAAAAATACTAAATACGTACACTTGAACAATAAATGTACTAAATACTTGTGCCCAAAAAAATATAGAGTACTAAAAGACGAATAACCCAAAAATACTAAGTTAAACAATGCTTAAATATGCAAAACAACACTTAAACTTTATAATGAGCACTTAAGGACTAATTAGTGATTAAGTTAAAACTAAGGGTTGACTAGTCCATCTTGGTCAAACTTTGGTTTTTTAAGTCAACATAGACCAAGTCAAGATAAAGGAACCCATCTTAAATAATGTACTTAGAAATAATTGAATCTTTAATCAAATCTCAACTAATGAACACTTCAAATAATATATCTCAAATAAAATGTTCCAAATCTCTTACATCAGTATACTAAAACTATCAGTTAAGATAAATTTTACGACGATTGATAATGTTTGTTAATCTTAAAATCGACATACTTAAATTCCATAGGAACAACCGTACTTCTACTCGGTGTGTTACCTAAGCCGGTGATCAGACACGTTTTCACGAACGATGTTATCGACACCAATCATGGTGAAAATGAACATGTGCCCTGGCAGTACCCTCTGAGTCTTCTTCACCATTCCATGTTGTAATGACTTGTTCTGAGTCAATACACAACCCACAGACCGGTCATCCTTATGGAACCCGATATTGTTTCATCCCTCTGGTTATCAGACATGTGCCCCACGATGACCGTTGAGCTCGATATTCCAGAGACTCTGTCTTTATAAGACCCCTAAATTCAGCCTACGTTTCATGTTGGGCGCTATCTTGGTAAAGTTTAGAAGGCGATGCGATAGAAGACAACTTCGAAAGTAGACTACGACACTCGGAGTCACTGCTCATGGGAGGCCATGATGCATCCTGCCGGTGCGAGAAAATGCTAAGAAGTAAATGGGCAGCCAGCTCTTTATGAGTTTGTCGGTAGAGTAGTAGACGTCCAGTAGCCATTGAGGTGCTCGGTTGTGTAAAGGTTCTCTTTCCCGAGACCAAGAGTATGGATTGGGTGTGTGCGCATACATAGACAAGGGCATTGATCAGCTCTCACTCTCTATATCGGATATCTTTGGGGGCGGAATACCTTCCGACCTTTGCCTTAGCAGTGTATGGGACATGTTCGGTTTAGCGGGGCCTCTGAGTCCATGCACTTGCAGTCCTTCTTCTCCGTATGTCAGTCGACTAAACCGAGTCAATTTAGGTGTTCGATCCTATTGAGCACTAGGGGTGAGATGTAAACCTCCTAGTATCGATATGATTGGCGGGATTGATGTTTCCATCCGTACTTATGGTGAGATGCAAGCCTTAAGTGTGCATGAGACATTAGTAGTCACGTCCCGTGCATTATGTGAAAGAAAACCATTGTTTTTAAAAGTAAATGACTACAGTTTTCTAAATCACATGTGTTAGTATGCTTCGTTACTATTTTATACTCTTATGACTAATGATGTGATTGAAATGCTTGATAATGGGAAGTGATGTTTGTTATATGTCCTGCCTGAATATTGATTATGATTGATATTATGTTTCATATGATTTGTATTATGCATGTTGTAGACACCCACATTTTGACCGCCAGGTGTCTATAGTAGTTCTCGCCAAACACCCAATGATGATTGGACGTAAACGTGCTTTGATAGACTCGGATATGGGCTTGTAATCATGGACATTTGGATTAGACTTTTTAAGGAGTACAAATCTCATAAAACCAACCTCAAATCCAGGCCCAGTGGGTCGTTTCGAGTCAAATAACACTAATTTGGGTCGAAACCGACACCAGGGGTAAAACCGTCTTTTAGCGACCGAGTCAAAACCCGGTCAAAGATATTTCCCGAGACATGCGGACCGACCGTGATAATTCACGTGTCCAATTCGGACCCCAACTCCACAAAAATCAGCCATACAAAAATAATAAACAATTCCGTTTAAGGTAGAATTCGATCTCAAGTAGGAATTCTATCCGAAAACCGATTCAGACATTGACCGAGTACCAAATACTCGGCCAATACAGTCCAAGTCAGCCGAGATTTCCCTTTCTTCCTTCACAAGAAAGCTGAATTCTTATTTCCCTCAAATTCCCTCGTTTCCTATCCTTAGCGGTATTCAAACTCTCCTAAACCAAGGTCGGAAACTCCCTATAGATAGGACCTCCCGTCCAACACCAACGAAGACATCAATTACAACGATTTTCCAGCCAATACACACGGTTTTTACACACCCATCACACCGAAAAAACAGCCTTATAACACGGTTTACATACATCCTCGATAGTTAGCAAATCCCGACACTTTCGAAGCCTTGCAACCTCGACGAAACCGGCCAAACCCGACGTCCCAAACCACCCAAACCGATACACCTTAACTCATCCTCATCATCTCGACGCTCTCAAGTCTAAGCCACTTCCCGACGAGCCTTATCCCGAGAAAACAAAGCATGTAGGTTGAGGGTGTAAATCAAACCCGTCTCTCTTTCTTCTCTTCCTTTCTCCTCGTCTTTTTTATTATTATGGGTCTTTCGTCGGTCTTTTTTATTTTCTAATATCGATACTACTAAAAACTATTTTCATATATCAAATATTCTTAAAATACGATATCGATTCTATATAATCGAATATCGTATCGAAAAGAATTATATTAAGATTTCGACGATTTCGTTTTATTTTTGTTCGTTCAAAATCCTTTTTTTCGTTCAAAAACAAACTTTTTCAAAACCTTTTCTAAAGTCATTCCGAATATTCGATATCGATTTCATAATCGAATATCGAAAATATAGACCGAGTATAAATTAATTCATGTTTGTACGCGATTAACGATTTTCGAACACAAAAAAATATATAAAAAATCAGACCCGCACGCGAGTCGCGCCCGATCCATGCGACTTGCGCACGAGTCTGATCCGGTTCTATTTTTTTAGCTTTTCGTTCGTTTATTTTTTATTATTTTACGAAACGATTTCTAAATTTACATCTTTTCCAAAACTATTCTAAATATTTGATAATCAACTATCGAATATAACGAATATTGAGAATATTAAGTCGGGTACGAGTTATGCGATATTCGTACGCGATTTAATCAAAATTTTCCGAAAAATCATCGTCGAAATCAGGCCGCCACGCGACCCGCATGAGGCTCGGGCGAGTCGCGCGGCTCTCGGCCCAAACACGTTTTTTTATTCTTTTTCGAACTTCGTTTTTTATACAAAACAACGTTTTAACAATATTTTTCAGATTTCGATTAATTCTTATTTTTCTCGATTTCAATTTCATATATTATTTCAATCGTTACTAACCCGTTTTCTCGTGTTTGTAGCAGTTTATTCTCTTATATTTTTTTATCGTTTTATTAGACTAAAACGAACTCACATGCTAAAATAACTTTGACGTTATTAGTTTAACATGCATTAAACGACTTAGCAACCCATTTATTTTTCCTCACATGTCTTAGGAAAATAATCTCTGCATATCATTTCATCGTCGAACTAACGCGTGTACACAAAACCGAACGATATCTTAGTAAAGGCCGCTAAGTGCGGGCGGGGTTGGGTGTTCTCACTGAACTTCCCAACACGTACCCTCACCCCTTACTCAGAACCATGGTTTCCGGATGTCCGAATCCATTGGCAACGAGAGTCATTCAATATACGATTAACCGCTCAAGTCGGCATCGGTATCGTAATGCTAAGGGACGAACCCAATAAACTCTGACATCGGAAATGGGCCAGGCTTTAAGTATGGCCCACTACGACATAGAGTGGGTTCGAATGGTTCCGAATAACCATAAAATTCGGTGGCGACTCCTACTTCGATTTAAAATTCTATTCGATCCATCTCATATGGAAATTCTATCGCCTCCCCAAAACCCGCGCTTCGCCGCGTCGGGGTGGACCTATGTCATGTCCACACATGTCTTACTCTATTTTCACATGACACTTCTATGAATCCATGATCCATGCTTTACAGTGTTCTATTCACATGATACTCATATGATGTATGAATTACTTTATTCTATATAACCTACATGTCTTATATATTTAAATTGATTCGCATGTTAACTGAAATCACTTCATGTGTATCTCACATTGTATACATGTCGATTTGTAATGTGACATGCTTGCTTATCTGTTAATTAGATAACCTAAATGTTATACTACATTGATTATTCGGGGCCGTGTTAGAAGGACGGTTAGGTTACTCCCACTAAGTGGGACATGTATATTTAAATATGCGTTCAGGTTGACAAACCCTAAAGACTGGACATGGGGGCATGCATGAGTACAAGAGATACAACTTAGCAGATGAGAGTGTCATACTATAAATCTTGTAACACAAATTTTGTGAGACTATTGTATTTGGAAATTTGTAATTCGGTTTTTAGTTGTTGTATTATAACAAACGGTTCATTTTCCGGTAAAAGACTCACTTGAGTCGACGGTTTTAAATTTTTACCACTTTTTAGGACTTAACTATTTTCCGCCTTGTTAGTTAATGTCATTGGAAGAACCGGGTAGTTACACAGAGCCCGTTATCAGGTGATATTATCTTTCAGGCTAACAGTTCATCTTTATCCGGATCGCATAATGAGGCAGTACGGATGGACCCAACGAATCCCTGAAGTCGAAGCAGTTGTGAGTGACCCTACCCAACTGACTGATGTAATGTGTGATACCTGGATGCAAAGATGGTACACACGGCATACTTGGCCCGTTGTCAAATCTCGCCACTCGATCTGGGTTTCAGACTCTTACACGAAGTGGACCAAAGCAGGTGATGCTAAAACCCGAGCTGCTCTGAAGGTTGATGAGGCTTTCGACCTGCTGCAAAGGGAGCAAGCTAAAGACAACAAGGGCTTTTTTGACGAAGGAGACACTCCTGCTACCCTAGTCCGTCTCATGTCAGGACAGAAGAAGACCAAGACTCAAGCTGGAGGGTCTAGCGCTAAAGGTGCTTGGGGGAAGGTGAGCCCCCAGACTGACTTGGAAAGGAGACTAGGCCCAAAACTACCCGTGCAGGACCGACTTGGCCCACGGGATAGATTACCCGAGCACGTGCGGGCTCGTATTGGACCGAAGACTGTGGTAGAAGACCCGTCGTCGAAGAAACGGGCTCGTGATAAGGAGGTTCCGCTCGTGATCCGGGAACGCTCGCCACCACCTCGAAGATCTCAGGCTCCACGTGACCCGAAGGACAAGGGGAAAGGCAAAATGCCCGGATATTAGTCTCCGTTGTTATTATTTGAATATTATTATTATTTTTTTTGGGTGTGATTTATGTGGTTTGCCGTTTTTTTTTTGTATTTCCCGAGTTTATCGATCTAATAAAGACGTATTAAAGAATACCGTTCCCGTCTTTTCGTTTATTACAATGGTTGTACCCTTTTGAGGGGTTGCCTACGTATCCACGATTAGCGGAATCAAACCAAACGTAGTTCAAAAATTGATTTGATTGATTTTTGCAATTTTCGAAATACATCAAGATTATTAATTCGAGATGTGCGACAGTATAATAATTAATTCTAGCTTATTGACTTGTCTATAATTTTTGAAAATTCATAAAAAGACAAATTTTTATAAATTTTTGCAAACGACATTGAGATGGGGTTTATGGGTAGTAGCGCTTCAGCTGGTCCAAGTTGGTGGGGTTGACAAATTCGTTCCCGTCCAAATCTGTCAGCATCACTGCTCCTCCTGATAGGACCTTCTTGACTAAGTATGGCCCAGCCCAGTTGGGTTTGAACTTACCCCTTGGGTCAACCGGTAGTAAGGCACGCACTGATTTTAGGACCAGATCCCCTTCTTTGATGTTTCTGGGCCTAACCCTTTTGTTGAAAGCCCGTTGGACCCTCTTTTGATATATTTGGATATTGTTGAGGGCCCGTGATCGTCGTTCGTCTAGAAGGACTAGCGAATCATAACGGGCTTGGACCCAATCTGCTTCAGGTACTTGGCTTTCAAGTAAAATCCTGAGGGATGGCACCTCTAGCTCGACCGGCTGGACTGCTTCCATTCCATATGTCAAATAATACGGAGTTGCTCCGGTTGCGGTGCAGATCGAGGTTCGATATCCCCATAGGGCAAAGGGTATTTTGTCGGGCCAGTCCCGGTAATTCTCAGTCATCTTTTTAAGTATGGTGACAATCGTTTTATTGGCAACTTCTACCGCTCCGTTTGTTTGAGGTCGGTAAGGCGAAGATGTATGCCTTTGAATTTTATATTTTGCCAGCAATGTGGCAGTTTCAGCTTGAAAGTGGGTCCCGTGATCGCTAATAAATTCGTGAGGGATCCCATACCGGCATATGATCTTGTTCTGGATAAACTTGGCCATGTGCTTGGCGTTCAAGACACGGTATGACTCGGCTTCGACCCATTTGGTGAAGTAGTCGATGGCCACCAAAATGAAGCAATGACCTCCCGTCTCGGAAGGATGCACCTTTCCAATTATGTCTATACCCCATGTCGAAAATGGCCACGGTGATGTCATGGTATATAAGAGGGAAGATGGCATATGTTGTACATTGGCAAAGATCTGACGGTTATGGCAGTGTTTGACATACAACTGACAGTCTGTTTCCATGGTGTTCCAATAATACCCGAGCCTCATGATTTTACGGGCTAGCATATGAGCTTTCATATGCGGACCGTTTTCACCATCGTGTACTTCGGCCATAACCTTTTCGGCCTGTATTTTGTCGATGCATAGGAGGAGAGCCCCCTGTGCCGTCTTCTTGTACAATTGTCCGTCATCCGTGCGAACAAATTGGGTTGCCAATCTCCGCAGGGCTTTCTTGGCCCGATTTTCAGTTCCCGGGGGATACTCCCCCGCTGCCAAGTAGGTTAGGACTGACTGATACCAAGGTTCTGGGTCAGCTAGCTCAATGTCTTGGATGGTGTGTACATACGCCGGCTCGGACCGTCTTTCGACACAGATCGGCATGCTGGTCAGGTGATCTGGGATGTTTAATAGAGATGCTAATTTGGAAAGTGCATCTGCAAATTGATTTTCTTCCCGGAGCAGATAAATGTATTCTATCTTTTGAAATTGTTTCTCTAGAACCCTTACCCGTGCTTGGTAAGCCACGAGATTGGCGTTCCGAGTTTTCCATTTTTGGAGAGCCTGATTGATGACCAACGATGAATCACCGTGGACCCGGAGGTTTGTTACCCCTAAATCAGCGGGGGCTTGCAACCCGTGAATGCATGCTTCGTATTCGGCTGCGTTATTGGTCACGTCAAAGTCCAATTTGATGGATAAGGGAGTGTGTTCCCCTCGTGGTGAAATTAGCAGGATTCCGACCCCGAATCCTCGAAAGTTGGATGCTCCATCAAAATACAAATCCCATGTTTTGGTGTCAGTATGGAATATGTCTTCATCAGGAAAGGTCCAAGTGTCGGTGTGGTCCTCTTCAGATATCGGGCTATCGGCAAGGAACTCGGCTACTACCCGGCCTTTGATGGCTTTTAATGGTACAAACTTGAGATCAAACTCAGCTAACATTAAAGTCCATCTGGACATTCTGCCATTGAGGATGGGCTTCTCGAACAGGTACTTGATAGGATCCATTTTGGATAATACGTGTACCTCGTGACTAAGCATGTAATGTCGGAGCTTCTTAGTGGCCCAAACCAGAGCTAGGCACGTCTTTTCGAGCATTGTGTACTTGCATTCGTATTCGAGGAACTTTTTACTGATGTAGTAAATACCCCGTTCTTCTGAATCGACTGTCTGGGCCAGCATAGCCCCCATGGCTGTCTCGGTCGTTGTTAGGTATAACGACAAAGGCAAGCCGGGTTGAGGTGGCATTAATACTGGCGGTGCAGACAGAATCTTCTTGATTTTATCGAAAGCCGCTTGACATTTGTCGTCCCACAATACCCGCTCCCCTATCTTCAGTTTCTTGAAAATGGGCTCGCATACCATGGTTAACTTTGAAATGAACCGACTGATGTATTGGACTTTCCCGAGAAACCCCCTTATTTCTTTTTCGGTCTTGGGCGGTTGCATCTCGGTGATGGCTTTGATTTTAGCTGGGTCGACTTCGATGCCGCGTTGGCTAACGATATGGCCCAGTAATTTGCCCGATGTTACCCCGAAACTGCACTTTTGAGGGTTTAGCCTCATGTTGTATTTGCGCAGTCGGGTAAAGAATTTTCTTAGGGCCGCAATGTGCCCGCTTCGATCTTTGGACTTAACGATCATATCATCCACATAGACCTCCACTTCTTTGTGCATCATGTCATGTAGTAAAGTAGTGGCGGTCCGTTGATAAGTGGCCCCGGCATTGATGAGCCCAAATGGCATAACAGTGTAACAGTAAGTACCCCTAGGTGTAATGAAGGTGGTCTTACTCATGTCCTCTTCTGCCATTTTAATCTGATTGTATCCGGCATACCCGTTCATGAACGATAGAAGGACATGATCGGTCGTGTTATCCACCAGTATGTCGATGTGTGGTAACGGAAAATCATCTTTTGGGCTCTAAAGTGGTTCCCACGTTGATGGACTCGGTTTCTTCGATTACCGGATCTCGGGACTCCCTTTGTTCGAGCTGCTCGATCAGGTGTGGAGGTAGAGGTACCTGTTCGTCGGGTTTCTCAATGTCATTGCATATAAAATCTTTGAAATTGAGAAAATTTTGGAAATAAGACAAGTCGTAAGCAGAACGGTTTTCGTTATTATTATTAATAGTAAATTTTGTGAAAAGAGCGGCCATCTGATCGTTGGTCAGTGGCGGGATAGGGAGAGGTCTTGGGACAGGCCCCGAGACCTCAGTGGATAAGGGAAGAGGGGTTACAGACTCGACTCTAGCACCAGACCCTCTAGACTCGGACTCAGACTCGGACTCAGAATCTGACTCAGACTCGGTATCCGGCATGTCTCCCTCGCCGGTGGTTAGCTTGTAGACCCGTCCTTGACTGTCGGTCCACTTGATGGTCTTTTTCCAGGCTCTTTTTCCTGTGTCTGCACCATCTTCGGTGATTAGCTTAGTTGGGTCGAACCAATCGCTGCGGAGGATCAGATTGACCAAGTCATCCTTTGGAGCAAGGACGACTTTGTCTTCTCCAAATAGGAGCCCCTGCACGGGCTCGGCGTTGCTTTCCCCTTCCTTGGACTCGGTTTGAACGAGGGCAAATATGTCATCGGGGATGAAATTGCATTCTCGAGCCGTTTTGGTCTCGGGATATGTGATTGTGGGTTGGTAGAGGCCCACTTGAATGGCTCCGAAGACTGGAGTGACGAAGTAATCAGCTAACTTCGAGCTATAAGGGCCTATGTAAGTACCCTTGAGAATGTCGATGGCCTTGTGAATGCCGGCCCGAACCACGTTTTTCGGGGTTATAGCATACCCCAATCCGAAATGTGATTCACCATCATTTAGGACCTCAATGATTTTTCCGACCGGAAGATACGGCCTTGAGGTAGCCCCCGGTAAGTATCCCAAGTTTTGTAGCACCGTGTCGATGCTAGTTGTGAAGTAAGGCCTAAAGAGATACTCTTCTTCGATCATGCCCACGAAATCAAATCCTCGTGGGTCAGCCCGGCCCGTAGCATTGCAGCTTGCCATGGTAATTGGAGTAGCCTCTAGTGTGATGATGCCGTCCCGAAGTGGCATCTTGACTTTTCGGTGGAGAGTGGAGGATACGGCCTTGACTGCAAGGATCCAAGGCCTTTCTAATAGTAGGTTAAAGGACGAGGTGACATCAATCACCTGGAACTCCAACTCTTTCTCAATTGGGCCCGTTATTATTGTTAACTTAACGGTCCCGGCCACCGGTTTTGGGCTTCCGTCGAAAGCCTGGATAGTCTGTGCTGTAGGGAGGTAGTCGGCATCGGTGATGCCGAGATCTTTAGCGGTCCTTAGAGGTAGGACATTCACAGCGGACCCATCGTCAATAAGGGTCATTGGAAGGTACTTCCCTCGGCAAATGACCGTAATGTATAAGGCCAGATTATGATTGGGCCCAAACGCTGGCAGATCAGACTCAGAGAAGGTGATGAGTGGGCCTTCTTCCTTAGACTTGCCTTTGAGATAAGGCATAATAGTGGCTACCATTTCAGTAGGGGTAACCTGTGAGTCGACCATGTGTGGACATGACATAGGTCCACCCCGACGCGGCGAAGCGCGGGTTTTGGGGAGGCGATAGAATTTCCATATGAGATGGATCGAATAGAATTTTAAATCGAAGTAGGAGTCGCCACCGAATTTTATGGTTATTCGGAACCATTCGAACCCACTCTATGTCGTAGTGGGCCATACTTACAACCTGGCCCATTTCCGATGTCAGAGTTTATTGGGTTCGTCCCTTAGCATTACGATACCGATGCCGACTTGAGCGGTTAATCGTATATTGAATGACTCTCGTTGCCAATGGATTCGGACATCCGGAAACCATGGTTCTGAGTAAGGGGTGAGGGTACGTGCTGGGAAGTTCTGTGAGAACACCCAACCCCGCCCGCACTTAGCGGCTTTTTACTAAGATATCGTTCGGTTTTGTGTACACGCGTTAGTTCGACGATTGAATGATATGCAGAGATTATTTTCCTAAGACATGTGAGGAAAAATAAATAGATGGGTTGCTAAGTCGTTTAATGCATGTTAAACTAATAACGTCAAAGTTATTTTAGCATGTGAGTTCGTTTTAGTCTAATAAAACGATAAAAAAGAATATGAGAAAAAATAACTTGCTACAAACACGAGAAAACGAGTTAGTAACGATTGAATAATAATATAGTAAATAAATATATGAAATCGAGAAAATAATAATTAAACGAAATCTGAAAAACATTGTTAAAACGCGGTTTTGTATAAAAAAACGAAGTTCGAAAAAATAACAAAAAGAACGAAAAGGGGCGCGCTTGGACAGTCTGCCGCGCGACTCGCCCGGGACTCAGGCGGGTCGCGTGGCGGCCTGATTTCGACGACGGTTTTCGGAAATTTTTTGATTAAATCGCGTACGAATATCGCATAATTCATACTCGACTTAATATTCTTGATATTCGTTATATTCGATAGTTGACTATGAAATCAATATCAAATATTTGGAATAGTTTTAGAAAAGGTATAAATTTAGAAATCGTTTCGTAAAATAATAAAAATAAAACGATCGAAAAGCTAAAAAAAGGGACAGGGTCACAGACTCGTGTGCGAGTCGCCTGGACCGGGCGCGACTCGCATACGGGTCTGTCCGCTTTTTAATTTTTTTGTCGAAAATCGTTAATTTTATAAATCGCGTACAAATATGGATTAATTTATACTCGGTTTATATTTTCGATATTCGTCATATTCGATATTCGATTATGAAATCGATATCAAATAGTCGGAATAATTTTAGAAAAGGTTTTGAGAAAAAGTTTGTTTTGAACGAAAAGTAAAAAAAAGAAAAGGATTTTGATCGAAAAGTTGTAAAAAAAAGGTTTAAGAGAATGTAAAGATTTCGTCGAAAAACTTAATATAATTCTTTTTGATACGATATTCGATTATATAGAATCGATATCATATTTTAAAAATATTCGATATATAAAAATAGTTTTTTGGTAGTATCGATATTAGAAAATAAAAAAAGACCGACGAAAGACCCATAATAATAAAAAAGACGAGGAGAAGGGAAGAGAAGAAAGAGAGACGGGTTTGATTTACACCCTCAACCTACATGCTTTGTTTTCTCGGGATACGGCTCGTCGGGAAGTGGCTTAGACTTGGGAGCGTCGAGATGATGAGGATGAGTTAAGGTGTATCGGTTTGGGTGGTTTGGGACGCCGGGTTTGGTGTATGGTCGGGGCTTCGGGAAAAGGTGCCAGGATTTTCTAACTATCGAGAATGTATGTAAACCGTGTTATAAGGCTGTTTTTTCGGTGTGATGGGTGTGTAAAAACCGTGTGTATTGGCTGGAAAAACGTTCTTTTGTGTTGGACGGGAGGTCCTATTTATAGGGAGTTTCCGACCTTGGTTTAGGAGAGTTTGAATACCGCTTAGGATAGGAAACGTAGGAGTTTAGGGAGCATAAGAATTCCGCTTTCTTGGCCAAGAAGAAAGGGTGTCTCGGCTGATTTGTGCTGTTTTGGTCGAGTGTTTTACACTCGGTCGGGTATTCGAATCGGTTTTTGAATAGGATTCCTGTTTGAGCTAGAATTACCGCTTGAGTAAGAAGCTGGGGAGAACGAGGATTCCGTTTTCTTGGTGAAGAAGTAAGAAAACCCGGCTGGTTGTGTATTACTCGGCCGAGTGTTTGCACTCGGTTGAGTGTCTGAGTCGGTTCTCGGATAGGATCCTACTCGAGATCGAATTCTACTTTAACGGAATTGTTTATTATTTTGTGAAGCTGATTTTTTGCGGAGTTTGGGTAGAAATGGGACGCGTGAGACATAACGGTTGGTCCACAAGTCTCGGGAAAATCTTTGACCGGGTTTTGACTCGGTCGCTAAAAGACGGTTTTACCCCTGGTGACGGTTTCGACCCAAATTAGTGTTATTTGACTCGAAACGACCCACTGGGCCTAAATTTGAGGTCGGTTTTATGAAATTTGTACTCCTTAAAAAGTCTAAACCAAATGTCCATGATTACAAGCCCATATCCGAGTTTATCATAGCACGTTTACGTCCAATCATCATCGGGTGTTTGGCGGGAACTACTATAGACACCTGGCGGTCAAAATGTGGGTGTCTACAGAGCCCCCACTCTGACTGAGGCTTGGACAAGGCAAAAGTCAGAGTAGCTGCCAGGTCAATCAAGGATTAAAACCTGGCAGACTTCCGATCGGGTCATTTAGGGTCCATTAGACCTGCGTGAAGGGCTCGCCAGCCATAGAATAGAAATCATACCTGTTGATGCTGATAATGTCGCGGGAGCTTACCTAGGAAGCTATGGGTATACCTGTTTGCAGATATATCCTGTCTTGGAATTGCGCGGGAGCTTGCCTTGGAAGCTATGGGCATATCTGTTTGCAGATATATCCTGAAAGAAGTTGCTAGAGCTTTTCCACTGGGGAACTTAGAATTTCTGGGAGTCATGGGTGTACCTGTATGCTGACATAATTTGTACGTAACATTTAGGTGAAACACTGACTCATGCTGGGGAAAAAAATGATGATTTTTTGAAAATTTTTGAAAAGAAGAATGCTGAATTTTTTTTTAGAAATTTGGAGATAAAAATGCTTGGGATGACTTTGATTCCTAATCGGATTCTGACACGGATTCCTTGAATTACTTGGTTAGGCCTGTATGCCTAGGTGAAGTAGAGGAAGTGGTAAAAATCCTATTCCTGTGATGACTAGGAAGAGGGATATTCTCCATTATAAATAGAGAGCTTCGGCTTCTTATTCTTCATATTCTAACCAAAGTCTTTTCTTTCATCTTAAAATTCCTTAGACTTTTAGGATAAATAAGAGAAACTATTTCGCAATGGGTATCGACCATTTGACCGCGATGCTTCATGCGTGGGCCCAGGATTTTCGAGATGAAGATAAAGTTCAGCTAACTCAAATGGGAATTGTGGCTTTATTCCCACTTTAGCGACTTAAGGTAGATTCGCATTTTCTTGATGCTTGCTTATCCTTTTGGGATACTACTTTTCATGTTTTTGCATTTCCTCGAGGAGAAATATGTCCTCTTCCTGAAGAAATAGCAGCCATTAGCGGGTGGTGCCCTAACGCTCGCCCGGCTATTCCTCCATTTTATCCTGACCCAAGGAGGAGGTTGAGGGATTTTCTAGGCCTGTCACATGCTGAGACAGCCCGGATGGTGAAGGGAGATTCAGTTTCCCTATTTGACTTGGCTGACAAATTCATGGACTCGGTTGGTGAAAGAATTACTTCTACCCATAGGCGTAGGGCCTTTGCCTTTTGTATGCTGCATAGATATGCCTTCGAAAGTCGGATGGATGCTGACTCATGCTTAGGTGAGATCAGGCTAATCAGCATAGTTGACCAAATGGAGACAGGTCACAGCCCGGCTTGGCTAATAACTGGGGAGATTATTATGGGCCTTGACGCTAGAAGACTCGACCCAGATCGGCAATTGACGGGGAGTATCCGTCTTCTGCAGGTATTTAACCATTTCTTTTTCGAACAATTGCCCGATTTCTCGATTTTTGCGGTAATTTTGAATTTTTTCGGATTTTCGAAATTTTCGAAATTTTTTGTTTTTTGCCGAAATTTTCGAATATTTCCAATTTTTACGAAAATTTTTGATTTTTTGATTTTTTAGATTTTTTCGCATTTTTCGATTTTTTTCAAAAATTCTGATTTTTCGATTTTTTTTTTTGAATTCTTGGATTTTTTTGATTTCTCGAATGTTTTTGACTTTTCGAAAATTTTGCAGATCTGGTTATCCGAGCGTCTGTCGATCATAGAGCCCCCAGTGAACATATCCAGATATCGTAGTTGTCAAATCGGCTCAAGGTCTCGTCGAATAAGATCAAGCCATCACATAACTCAAAAATATTGGGATGAAGAGCTAACATTCCATGGTGGGCCTTTGATTAGGTGGAATGTCATCTGGTGGTTCCTTTCGAGGCTGACGGGGCTAGCTAGGAGGGACAAGGCCCGTTATCTGGTGATCTTGTCTTTGGACTGGACTGTTCATATCTATCCGGACCGTATTCTGAGACAGTTCGGTTCGTTTCAGCAGATCCCTGAGACTGAGTCAATTATTAGCGTTTCGATCCAATTGACGGATGCTATGTGTGACACGTGGCTTCAGCGCTGGTTTACCCGTGTCATGTGGACTATACCTCGCCCTTGTCAAACCACTTGGGTTTCTGAATCCTACCGAAAATGGACTTCTGAGGAATCCCAGGAGGCCCGTAAAATTCTGAAGATCGAAGAAGCTCTTGACTTGGCCCGCCGAGAATCGGCCAAAGACAACAGGCGGTTCTTTGAAGAGACTCCAACTTCCTTGGCTGAGCCGGGGTCGGGTTTTAAGTCAAAAACTAAGACTCAGACTAATGAGACCGGTGCTAGTGATTTGGAGAGAGGACTTGGACCGAGGCTAGCGATCCAAGACAGGCTAGGCCGGCGTGATAACGAGGTGCCCGGAGAGTCGAGTTTGAAGAAACGAGCCCGGGTTAAGGAGGTTCCCTTGGTGATTATGGAGCGATCGCCTCCACCTCGACGCCGATGGATCGAAAAGGAGGCTAAGGGCAAAGGAAAGGGAAAAATGCCCTAGTTTTTATTATTTAAGTATTAGTATTATTTATTTTGGGCTGATTTTTTTTTGTAATTTTTTTTTTTTGAATTAATAAAAGAAATTTATTAAAAACCGTTCCTGTTTTCCTTTCTCGATTGCAGTGGTTGTGCCCTTTTGAGGGGCTGCCTATGTATCCATAATAAATGGAATCAAACCAAACGTAGTTCAGACTGAATTAATGTGCAATTTCGAAATACATCGAGACTATTGGTTCAAGATGTTTGTAACAGTAGAATAAATAATTCTAGCTTTTGACTTGTCTTTAAAAGTTTGAAAAAAGATGTTTTTAATAAACTTTTGCAAATGACATTGAGAAAGATGGTTTAAGGGTAGTAGCGCTTCAGCTGGTCCAGGTTAGTTGGGTTGACAAACTCGTTCCCGTCCAGACCCGTTAGCATTATTGCTCCACCTGATAGAATCTTCTTTACCAGATATGGCCCATCCCAGTTAGGTTTGAATTTTCCCCTTGGGTCTATTGGTAATAAAGCCCGAACAGACTTGAGAACCAAATCCCCTTCTTTGATGTTTCTGGGCCTCACCCTTTTGTTGAAAGCCCGTTGGATTCTTTTCTGATAGATTTGAATATTATTGAGGGCACGAGATCGTCGTTTGTCTAAAAGGACTAGCGAGTCATATCGTGCTCGAACCCAATCAGCTTCGGGTACTTGACTTTCGAGTAGGATTCTGAGTGATGGCACTTCTAACTCAACAGGTTGGACTGCTTCCATGCCGTATGTAAGGTAATACGGTGTTGCCCCGGTCGCAGTACGAATCGAGGTCCGATATCCCCAAAGTGCAAATGGTATTTTGTCGGGCCAGTCTCGGTAATTATCAGCCATCTTTTTGAGTATGGTGACAATTGTTTTGTTAGCCGCTTCTACCGCTCCATTGGTTTGAGGTCGGTAGGGTGAAGATGTATGCCTTTGAATCTTGTATTTGGTTAGCAAGGCTGCTGTTTCGGCTTGAAAATGGGTCCCGTGGTCACTAATGAACTCATGAGGGATCCCATACCGGCATATTATCTTATTTTGAATGAACTTGGCAACATGGCTAGCGTTGAGGATACGATAGGATTCGGCTTCGACCCATTTGGTGAAGTAATCGATAGCTACCAAAATGAAGCAGTGTCCTCCGGTTCCCGAGGGGTTTATCTTCCCAATTATGTCGATTCCCCATGTTGAAAATGGCCATGGTGATGTCATGGTGTATAGCAGGGATGGTGGCATATGCTGTACATTGGCAAAAATTTGACAATTATGGCAATGTCTAACATATTGCTGGCAGTCGGTTTCCATGCTATTCCAGTAGTAACCGAGCCTCATGATTTTCCGGACCAGCATCTGGGCGTTCATGTGTGGGCCGCATTCGCCGTCATGTACCTCAGCCATAACTTTTTCGGCGTTGGTTTCGTCGACACATCGAAGGAGAGCCCCATGTGCTGTCTTTTTGTAAAGTTGCCCATCGTCGGTGCGGATGAACTGGGTTGCCAGTCTTCGCAGGGCCTTTTTTGCTCGGTTGTCAGCTCCGAGTGGATATTCCCCAGTTGCTAGGTATGTCAACACAGCTTGATACCACGGCTCTGGATCAGGTATCTCGATTTCTTCGATGTCGTGGATATACGCTGGCTCGGATCGTCTTTCGACACAGATTGGCATACTGGTCATATGATCGGGAATGTTTAGCAAAGATGCCAGTTTTGAGAGTGCATCTGCGAATTGATTTTCTTCCCGAGGTAGGTATATGTATTCTACCTTGTGGAATTGTTTCTCAAGATCCCTTACTCGTGCCTGGTAGGCCACGAGATTAGCATTTCGAGTCTTCTATTTTTGGAGCGCTTGATTAATGACCAAAGATGAATCACCGTGTACTCGGAGGTTCGTGACCCCTAAGTCGGCGGCGGCTTGTAGCCCGTGGATATATGCTTCATACTCAGCGGCGTTGTTGGTGACGTCGAAGTCTAATTTGATGGATACGGGAGTATGTTCCCCTCTCGGTGAGATTAGAAGAATCCCGACTCCAAATCCTCGGAAATTGGATGCTCCGTCGAAGTATAAGTCCCACGCTTCGGTGTCAGTGTGGAAAATGTCTTCATCCGGGAAGGACCAAGTGTCGGTGTGTCCATCTTCGGTTACGGGGCTGTCAGCGAGAAATTCGGCTACTACTCGTCCTTTGATGGCTTTCAATGGTAAGAATTTTAGGTCGAATTCTGCTAACATCAGGGTCCATCTTGATATTCTGCCGTTGAGGATGGGCTTTTCGAAAAGGTACTTGATTGGATCCATTCTGGATAATACCTGTACCTCGTAGCTGAGCATGTAATGCCGGAGCTTCTTAGTGGCCCAGACCAAAGCTAAACATGTCTTTTCGAGCATGGTGTACTTACACTCGTACTCTAGAAACTTCTTGCTGATGTAGTATATGGCTCGTTCTTCGGAATTGACCGTTTGAGCTAGCATAGCCCCTATGGCTGTCTCTGTCGTGGTTAGGTATAGTGACAAAGGCAAACCGTGCTGAGGTGGCATTAGGACTGGTGGTGAGGCCAACATTTTCTTGATTCTATCAAAGGCTGCTTGACATTTATCGTCCCATAGTAACCGTACTCCTATTTTCAGCTTCTTGAAAATCGGTTCACACACCATGGTTAACTTTGAAATGAACCTGCTGATATATTGGACTTTTCCGAGAAACCCTCTTATCTCCTTTTCGGTTTTAGGGGGCTGCATCTCGGTAATGGCCTTGATTTTGGCTGGATCGACCTCGATACCTCGTTGGCTAACGATATGACCCAGTAATTTGCCGGATGTTACCCCGAAACTGCATTTCTGAGGGTTTAGCCTCATGTTGTATTTGCGTAGTCGGGTGAAGAATTTTCTCAGGGCGGTGATGTGACCGTCCCTGTCTTTGGATTTGACGATCATGTCGTCCACGTAGACTTCCACTTCTCTATGCATCATGTCATGTAATAAAGTTGTGGCGGTTCGTTGGTAGGTGGCCCCGGCATTGATGAGACCAAATGGCATAACAGTATAGCAATAAGTACCCCAAGGTGTAATGAAGGTGGTTTTATCCATATCTTCTTCTGCCATCTTTATCTGAGTATACCCTGCATACCCGTCCATGAATGATAGAAGAGCATGATCTGCTGTGTTATCCACCAGTATATCGATGTGTGGTAATGGGAAATCGTCTTTCGGGCTCGCCTTGTTAAGATCCCGAAAGTCTACACAGACACGAACCTTACCATCCTTTTTAGGGACTGGTACTATGTTTGCAACCCAATCTGGATACTCGGAGACTCGTATGAACCCAGCCTTGAATTGTTTATCGACTTCCTCCTTGACTTTGAGAGACCATTCGTGCCTCATGCGTCGGAGTTTTTGTTTAACCGGCTTGAACCCTTCCTTGATCGGTATATGGTGCTCGGCTATTTCGCGATCGATTCCTGGCATGTCCTTGTAGGACCACGCGAAGACGTCTTTGAATTCTTGAAGGAGAACTATGAATTGTTGTTTCTCCTCGGGATCTAAGGATAATCCTATCTTAAGCATCTGAGGCTCTAAGGTTGTTCCCACGTTGATGGATTCGGTTTCTTCGATTACCGGATTGCGGGATTCCCTTTGCTCTAGTTGCTCGATCAGATGTGGAGGCAAGGATACCTATTCGTCGGGCTTCTCAATGTCATTGCACATAAAATTTTTGAATTTGAGAAAGTTTTGAAAATGAGACAAGTCGTAAGCAGAACGGTTGTTATTATTGATCATAAATTGGGAAAAGAGCTCGAAAAGAGCTGCCATCTGATCACTAGTCAGTGGCGGGATAGGTAGGGTGCCCGGGACAGACCCCGAGGCATCAGGAATGGCTAAAGGGAGAGGGGGAGTTACAGGATTGACCCTAGCACCAGACTCACTAGACTCAATCTTAGACTCTGACTCGGACTCCGACTCGGATTCTGGCATCTCTCCTTCCCCTGTGATCAGCTTGTAAGTTCTTCCTTGATTGTCAGTCCATTTGACAGTTTTCCTCCAAGCTCTGGTCCCGGATCCGACTTTTGAGATTAGCTTAGACGGATCAAAGGTGCGACTGCGGAGAATGAGGCTGACTAGCTCTTCCTTCGGTGTTGGGACAGCGAGTTCTTCTCCAAAAAGTAGCCCTAGCGCGGGCTCAAGATTCTTAGCATCTTCGGACTGGATGAGAGCGAAGATGTCATCCGGTATGTAGTTGCAGTCCTGGGCCAAGTGGGTCCCAGGGCGTGTGGTGGTAGGCCGGTACAGGCCGGTTTGGACAGTCTCGAACACTGGAGTGACGAAGATAACCTTACCGGTTTCAGTTTGGCCCATGTTTTCCGGAGTTAGGGTGTAGCCCAAGCCGGTTTGAGTCCTCCTATTGTCCAGAACTTCAAGAATTTTTCCTGCAGGGAGATCGGGCCTTGATGTAACCCCTGGTAGAAAGCCCAGATTTTGCAACATCCGATCAAGGTGGACCGTGAAGTAAGGACGGAAGAGCTGGTCTTCTTCGATGGCCCCTACGAAGTCGAACCCCCAGAGATCGGTGCGGCCCGAGGTTTTGCAGTTAGCCACAGTCATAGGTGTGGCTTCTATAGTGATGACGGTGTCATGCAAAGGCAGCTTGATTTTCCGATGTAGAGTGGAGGATACAGCCCTGGTTGCATGGATCCAAGGTCTTCCTAGAAGAAGGTTGAAGGAAGAAGTCACGTCGATCACTTGGAACTCCAGCTCCTTCTCTATCGGGCCCGTTATGATAGTGAGTTTTGTAGCTCCGGCTACTGACTTTGGGCTTCCGTCAAAAGCCTGTATGGTTTGAGCTGTAGGAATGTAGTCGGCCTCGGTGATGCCGAGGGCTTTGGCGGTCCTCAAGGGGAGGACATTGACTGCTGACCCGTCGTCAATTAGGGTCATGGGTAGGTATTTTCCACGGCAGATAACCGTGATGTAGAGGGCCATGTTGTGGGCTGGCCCAAATGGTGGTAGATCAGCATTGGAGAAGGTGATTAGTGGGCCTTCCTCTATGGATCTCCCTTTTAGGTGGGGCAGGACCGTGGCTACCATTTCAGCTAGTGTAGCCATGGAGTCGATTTTGACTTGATCGAGGGCCTTAGTGAGTGCCTCTCGATGTTCCTGAGAGCTAACTAGAAGTTGCCATATAGAGAGGTCAACTCGAGTCTTGCTTAGCTGCTTTACAAGAGCCTTTTCAGGAGTTGGTTCTTCTGGGGCGGGCTCTACCTTAAGTGGCTCGGCGATGATGAGGGCTTGACTAGTGGCTAAGACCTTGGACTTAACCTTCTGAATCTCCTCGGGCGTGATGGGGACAGCTTCCCCTTTGGTGAGGTAGACATCGTCTTCGTCATCGCACCAGATCCCGTTTATTTGCGGGATAAATGGAGAAATGAGGTGTGAACAATCCATTATTTCCCCGGAAAAGATGGCGTGAGTGGCTAACGGGTTGTCCTTGTTGTTGGGTTTGCCCCCGGGCAAAGGAACTTTCCCGCTCTCAATGAGATCTTGGATAAGGTGTTTTAGCTTCCAACATTTCTCGGTATCGTGCCCCTTACTACGATGATAGTGACAGTAGGCCTGGAGGTTGTAGGCCTTGGAGCGACGTTCGACCGGGATATCAGGTGTTGGGCCTATCGGGGTGATCAGGCCTTTTGATGATAGTCTCTGAAGGGCGTTTTCATAGGTAGTGCCTATGTCGGTGAATACCCGGGGAGTGCTAGTCTTCTGGGATGAGGTATCGAGTGCATTTACCTCGTCAAAAATGCTACGAGTGGCAGCAGTAGTAGTGGGCTTGCTTGTTGATGAGCTAGCCCCTTGGTATCCCTTAGTGGAGGCCTTAGTGAGGCTTTCCAATCTTAAATCATCCTCGATTCTCGTTCCCATTTCAGTTAGGATCGCGAAACTAGGTACGATTGCATACCGGAGATGGACCCGGTAAGCTGGAAGGAGGTTCTTGACGAAGGCTTCAACCAGCACTTTTTCACTGGGCTTATCGACCAGTTTGACGCTTTCAGCCCTCCAGCGTTGAAGGTATTTTGTGAATCCTTCCTTAGGTTCCTGGGCCATTACCTCCATGGTGCGCATAGTGGTCTGGATCTCCGTGTTGTCGGCGTAGTTCCGAGCGAATTCCGTTGCCACGTCATCCCAAGTTTTGTATTTCTTGGAATCGAGCCGGTAGTACCAGGCCCTTGGGTGCTTCTCGAGAGATGAAGCGAACAGGTGCTTGAACATGCTGGACTTAACCCCTTTAAGGGCCATAAACTCTTTGAAAGCCCGGATGTGGTGGACCGGGTCTTCAGTACCCTCGAACATTGGTAGACCCGTCAGGTTGAGATTGGCGGGTAGTTCATCGGTCAGTGGGGTGTAGGTCCGAGCATTCTCCGTATGGATGGAGCTTTGGGTTGTCAGATGAACCTGTTCTTGCAGTTTGTGGACTGCGCTGGCCAATTGGGCTAGAGGCCCAGTAGTATCGATACTGCCGCTAGGAGTTCCTTGTTCCACGGCATTTACCCGGGTGAGGATGGCGATCTGTTCTCCTCTCATCGCGGTGATCATGTTTTCAAGCTTAGTCAATGAGGACTTCAATTCGTCTATGGCTTGTTGCGTCATGGCTCGAGTGTGGGGTGGCCTGTCTGTAAGGGTGCCGCGTAATCAGTAACTGACCCAGATCTTAGAACCAAAAGTACATCCCAAGCAAGGAAAAGACTAGACTAGAAGAAGACCGGAGACTGACTTCTAGACGGATGACACGCAAATGGTGGGCCTTCCTTAGGATTCGGCAAAGTGGGCCTAGTCCTGTTCGAAGGAAGGTCTATGCGAGAATTCCCCAGACTTTGGACTCTAGTGTGTAAACGGGCTTCCCTTTGTAGGAGTCTGTCCTACGAAGGTGGGTCGTGCCTTGACAAGTAAGGCGGACTAGGATGGGGTAGAAACCCGTGATATAAGATCGACGGAGTTTCGACGCTATAGATTCTAACTTATGACAAGACCCGACACTGCTAAATACGGGAAGTCCTAAGAAGAAAAGGGTTTTGAAAAGAGAATTTGGATTTGAAAACCCAGCAAAGTCGGATTGGAAGACCCGATTTTTTTTTTGAAAACCGAGAAAGAGGTTATCGGGCCGAGATTTCGGGCTTTTTTTTGAAAAGGTTTGGACAGCATACCGGCTAAAAATAGGCTATTTTGAGTCAAAATCATAAGTCCTAAATTCGGCAGCTTTCCGGATTTGAAAAAAGGAATGGATTTGAAAAGATGTAAATTTTTGAAAATGAGGGTTTTGAAAAAGACCAAAGAAGATCAAGTAGCATGTAGTCATGGAAACAGTATAACGACGCCATGTATGCTCTTAGTCTAAGTCTCGGTCAATCAAATAGGGTCTATACCAACAACGATCGCATTCTCGCAAATCAGGACGGACCTCCTAAGCCGAGTTGGTCTTAGAATCTGCCGTAAAACCCATGCGAGTTCCGCCATCGAAGTCTTTAGTGCATCCAAGTAGAAATGCACCGTGGTATAGTGGGACGTCGGTCACAAGTAACCGGCCCGGGATAGAACGGGGTTATGCATGAACCATTGAATTAAAACGTGTACATTACTAATCGAACGATTTCTTTTCGAGTCTCACCCTGAGAATGCCGATGGTAAGTGACACATCAGTTGATCCCCAGCAGAGTCGCCAAATTGTGGACATGACATAGGTCCACCCCGACGCGGCGAAGCGCGGGTTTTGGGGAGGCGATAGAATTTCCATATGAGATGGATCGAATAGAATTTTAAATCGAAGTAGGAGTCACCACCGAATTTTATGGTTATTCGGAACCATTCGAACCCACTCTATATCGCAGTGGGCCATACTTAAAGCCTGGCCCATTTCCGATGTCAGAGTTTATTGGGTTCGTCCCTTAGCATTACGATACCGATGCCGACTTGAGCGGTTAATCGTATATTGAATGACTCTCGTTGCCAATGGATTCGGACATCCGGAAACCATGGTTCTGAGTAAGGGGTGAGGGTACGTGTTGGGAAGTTCAGTGAGAACACCCAACCCCGCCCGCACTTAGCGGCCTTTACTAAGATATCGTTCGGTTTTGTGTACACGCGTTAGTTCGACGATTGAATGATATGCAGAGATTATTTTCCTAAGACATGTGAGGAAAAATAAATAGATGGGTTGCTAAGTCGTTTAATGCATGTTAAACTAATAACTTCAAAGTTATTTTAGCATGTGAGTTCGTTTTAGTCTAATAAAACGATAAAAAAGAATATGAGAAAAAATAACTTGCTACAAACACGAGAAAACGAGTTAGTAACGATTGAATAATAATATAGTAAATAAATATATGAAATCGAGAAAATAATAATTAAACGAAATCTGAAAAACATTGTTAAAACGCGGTTTTGTATAAAAAAACGAAGTTCGAAAAAATAACAAAAAGAACGAAAAGGGGCGCGCTTGGACAGTCTGCCGCGCGACTCGCCCGGGACTCAGGCGGGTCGCGTGGCGGCCTGATTTCGACGACGGTTTTCGGAAATTTTTTGATTAAATCGCGTACGAATATCGCATAATTCGTACTCGACTTAATATTCTCGATATTTGTTACATTCGATAGTTGACTATGAAATCAATATCAAATATTTGGAATAGTTTTAGAAAAGGTATAAATTTAGAAATCGTTTCGTAAAATAATAAAAATAAAACGATCGAAAAGCTAAAAAAAGGGACTGGGTCACAGACTCGTGTGCGAGTCGCCTGGACCGGGCGCGACTCGCATACGGGTCTGTCCGCTTTTTATTTTTTTTGTCGAAAATCGTTAATTTTATAAATCGCGTACAAATATGGATTAATTTATACTCGGTTTATATTTTCGATATTCGTCATATTCGATATTCGATTATGAAATCGATATCGAATAGTCGGAATAATTTTAGAAAAGGTTTTGAGAAAAAGTTTGTTTTGAACGAAAAGTAAAAAAAAGAAAAGGATTTTGATCGAAAAGTTGTAAAAAGGTTTAAGAGAATGTAACGATTTTGTCGAAAAACTTAATATAATTCTTTTTGATACGATATTCGATTATATAGAATCGATATCATATTTTAAGAATATTCGATATATAAAAATATTTTTTTAGTAGTATCGATATTAGAAAATAAAAAAAGACCGACGAAAGACCCATAATAATAAAAAAGACGAGGAGAAGGGAAGAGAAGAAAGAGAGACGGGTTTGATTTACACCCTCAACCTACATGCTTTGTTTTCTTGGGATACGGCTCGTCGGGAAGTGGCTTAGACTTGAAAGCGTCGAGATGATGAGGATGAGTTAAGGTGTATCGGTTTGGGTGGTTTGGGACGCCGGGTTTGGTGTATGGTCGGGGCTTCGGGAAAAGGTGCCGGGATTTTCTAACTATCGAGGATGTATGTAAACCGTGTTATAAGGATGTTTTTTCGGTGTGATGGGTGTGTAAAAACCGTGTGTATTGGCTGGAAAAACGTTCTTTTGTGTTGGACGGGAGGTCCTATTTATAGGGAGTTTCCGACCTTGGTTTAGGAGAGTTTGAATACCGCTTAGGATAGGAAACGTAGGAGTTTAAGGAGCATAAGAATTCCGCTTTCTTGGCCAAGAAGAAAGGGTGTCTCGGCTGATTTGTGCTGTTTTGGCCGAGTGTTTTACACTCGGTCGGGTATTCGAATCGGTTTTTGAATAGGATTCCTGTTTGAGCTAGAATTACCGCTTGAGTAAGAAGCTGAGGAGAACGAGGATTCCGTTTTCTTGGTGAAGAAGTAAGAAAACCCGGCTGGTTGTGTATTACTCGGCCGAGTGTTTGCACTCGGTTGAGTGTCTGAGTCGGTTCTCGGATAGGATCCTACTCGAGATCGAATTCTACTTTAACGGAATTGTTTATTATTTTGTGAAGCTGATTTTTTGCGGAGTTTGGGTAGAAATGGGACACGTGAGACATCACGGTCGGTCCACAAGTCTCGGGAAAATCTTTGACCGGGTTTTGACTCGGTCGCTAAAAGACGGTTTTACCCCTGGTGACGGTTTCGACCCAAATTAGTGTTATTTGACTCGAAACGACCCACTGGGCCTAAATTTGAGGTCGGTTTTATGAAATTTGTACTCCTTAAAAAGTCTAAACCAAATGTCCATGATTACAAGCCCATATCCGAGTCTATCAAAGCACGTTTACGTCCAATCATCATCGGGTGTTTGGCGGGAACTACTATAGACACCTGGCGGTCAAAATGTGGGTGTCTACACCATGATTTCATCGAGAGCCTTAATCAGAGCTTCTCGATGAGCTTGTGATCTAACTAGTAATTGTCATATGGTTAAGTCAGCTTGAACCCTCTTCATTTGTTGGACCAAAGCGGTGTCGTTACTTGGTTCTTCAAGGGTTGATTCCGTCCTGGCAAGTTCAGTGACGGTGCTTGGAGTAGAACGCCCAGCTGCGGCGAGGTGGTTGGTGGCTAAGGCTCTGGACTTAGTCTTTCGGACCTCTTCAAGGGTGATGGGGACAGCTTCCCCTTTGGTTAGGTATACATCATCCTCGTCATCGAACCATATCCCGTTAATTTGTGGGATATAGGGGGAGATGAGGTGAGAACAGTTGATTACCTCTCCCGTGAATATTGCGTGGGCACTGAACGGGTTTTCTTTGTTGCTCGACTTGTCTCCGGGCAACGGGATCTTCCCGCTCTCGATCAGATCTTGGATCAGATGTTTCAGCTTCCAGCATTTTTCGGTATCATGCCCATTACCACGATAATATTGGCAGTAGGCTTGGGAGTTATAACTTTTGGGCCTCTTTTCTACTGGAAGCTCGGGCATCGGGCCTATTGGTTGGATCAGACCCTTCGAAGATAGCCTTTGTAAGGCATAAGTATAGGTAGTCCCTATATCTGTGAATACCCGATTTGGTGTATTCTTTTTGGATGAGGTGTCAAGCAGGTTTACCTCATCAAAGATGCTGCGAGTTGCAGCTGCGGGTGTGGGCTTGCTCGTAGATGAACTTGCCCCTTGATAGCCTTTGGTAGAGGCCTTAGTCAGACTTTCTAACCTTAAGTCGTCTTCGATCCTGGTACCCATTTCAGTTAGGGTAGCAAAATTAGGGATAACAGCATACCAGAGGTGGACCCGGTAGGAAGGGAGGAGGTTCTTGACAAAAGCTTCCACCATGACTTTCTCACTGGGCTTGTCAACCAGTTTCACGCTCTCGGCCCACCATCTTTGTAGATATTTAGTTAACCCTTCTTTGGGCTCTTGGGCCATCACCCCCAGAGTACGCATTGTAGTCTGGATTTCAGTATTGTCGGCGTAATTCCGAGCAAATTCGGTCGCCACATCGTCCCAAGTTTTGTATTTCTTAGAGTCGAGCCTGTAATACCAGGCCTTAGGATGCTTCTCCAGAGAGGAAGGGAATAGGTGGGTAAACATGGTGGACTTTACCCCCTTGACCGCCATAAAGTCTTTGAAAGCCCGGATATGATGGACCGGGTCTTCGGTACCCTCAAACATAGGAATTCCCGTAAGGTTGAGGTTAGCAGGTAGCTCGTCATTCAAAGGCGAATAGGAACGAGCAATTTCGGAGTGGATCGAGTTGCTTGTTGACAAATGAACTTATTCTTCGAGCCTGCGAACAACGCTGATAAGTTCAGCTATGGGCCCAGTGGTCCCTGACCCCTCAACAGGGGCCGTCTTTTCTACGGCGCTCAAACGGGTGTCTAACATTGCTTGGCTAGCCTGGATGGAGTTCAGTTGAGTCTCGATCTTCTCTAGGGCCTCCTTCAATGCGTCCATTTTGCGTTGATATCTGGTTTCGGGTGGCCTGTCTGTAAGAACACCGCGTAATCAGAAACTAGCCCGAACCCCGGAATAGCAAGTACATCTCGAACAAGACTAAAAAGGGAAATGACTCGAGAAAAGACACCTAGACGGGTGACTTGTGAAGGGTGGGCCTTCCTTAGGATTCGGCGAGTGGGCCTAGTCCTGTTCAAAGGAAGGTTCACGTGAGACATCCCCAGACTTTTGACTCGATTGTGTAAACGGGCCCTCCTTTGTAGGGGTTTGTCCTACGTAGGTGGGCCTTGCCTTAGTCTAATAAGGCGGACTGGGATGGGGAAGAAACCCGTGATGTAAGATCGGCAGAGTTTCGACGCTAAAAACCTTGACAACTTACGACATGACCCGACACTGCTAAATACGGGAAGTCCTAAGAAGAGGAAGGTTTTGAAAATTGATGGTTTTTGGAAAGTCCGAGAGAACTCGGGGAAAGGCCCGATTTTTCGAGAAAAATCGAAAAGTGTGTCGGGCCTCGGTTTTTGAAAGTTCGAAAACGTTTTCGAGTTTTGAATTGGGCAGCATACCGTCTAGAAAATAGGCTATTTTGAGTAAAATCAT
This sequence comes from Agrostemma githago, assembly GCA_958450325.1. NCBI lineage: Eukaryota > Viridiplantae > Streptophyta > Magnoliopsida > Caryophyllales > Caryophyllaceae > Agrostemma > Agrostemma githago. The sequence goes on along the minus strand of OY288249.1, from coordinate 55,175,275 downwards.
AAGTCCTAAATTCGGCATGCGACCCGGATTTTGAAAATGAATATCTTGAAAAGATGTATTTTTGAAAAGTTGACGGTTTTTGAAAACGACACGGAAACCAAATAGCACGTAGTCACACCAGCATTATAACGACGCCATGTATGCTTTACACTAAGTCTCGGTCGGTCTAAGAGGGTCTATACCAGTGTACATAGTCTAGACGTTGATCGGGACGGACTCTCTAAGTCGAATTGAGCTTAGAACATGCCGCGAAACCCACTCGAATCGACTATGGACACCTTTTGACATATCCATATTGGAGTACATCAATGGTATAGTGGGACGTCGGTCACCAGTACCGGCTCGGGAAAATATGGGTTATGCATGAACCGTAAAACTAAAACGCTTATTGTACTAGTCAAACGATTTCTATTCGAGTCTCACCCTGAGGATGCCGATGGTAAGTCACACATCAGTTAATCCCCAGCGGAGTCGCCAAATTGTGGACATGACGTAGGTCCACTCCGACGCGGCCACGCGCGGGTTTGGGGAGGAGAATGAATCTCCATATGAAAACGGATCGAATGGAAATTTAAATCGAAGTGGACTCGCGACCGAACTTTGTGGGAGTTCGGGCCCGTTCGAACCCACTCTATGTCGTAGTGGGCCGTATACAAAATACGGCCCATTTCCGATGTCAGAGTTTATTGGGCTCGTCCCTTAGCATTTGATACTGATACCGTCACTACCGGTTATCGTGTATTGAATGACTCTCGTGCGCCAACGGTTTCGGGCATCCGGAAACCGAGGTTCTGAGTAAGGGGTAAGGGTACGTGTTGGGAAGCCCACGAAGGACACCCAACCCCGCCCGCACTAGCGACCTCTACTAGGATATCGATTGACTCTCTAATACGCGCGTTAGTAATTCGGTGAGAATGCTTATGCAAGGATTGTTTTCCCTAAGCATGTGAATGAATTGAAAGGGTTTCTATGTCAATTTAATGCAACTAAAATCTAACGTCAAAGTTGAATTTTAGCATGTGGGTTCATTTTAGTACGATAAGTAAACAACCAAAATTGACAAGAGAAACAATAAACGCGTTAGTAACGATATAACGGTTTACGAAATATTGAATGATATAGAATGATGCAAATGGGTTAATGCGTGGTTTCGAAAAAGATGTTTCACGTGATAGATTAGACACGTGTTGAATTAAGTCACGAAAAACGATTAACGAGACTTGAATGCCATTGTAGGACTCACGGTTTGACGTGATTAAGGGTCACTCGACTGAGTCATTGTGTGACTCGACCGAGTGGACCTCTGAAAAAGTTTCTGTCCGGATTTTATGACCCTACTCGACCGAATTATTGACCAACTCGACCGAATACATCGCCACTCGACCGAGTCACTGTGAGACTCGACCGAGTAGAGGTCGTAAAAGACATTCTGTTTCGTATTATGGACCCTACTCGACCGAGTTATTGACTAACTCGACCGAGTACGTTGCTACTCGACCGAGTCTTTGTGAGACTCGACCAGGTGGAGGTCGTAAGAGACATTCTGTCTCGGTTTTGGTGATGTCACTCGATCGAGGGCCTAAGCTCTCGGTCGAGTGGCACCTGTACGAACCAGGTCGTTTGCAATTTTAATTATCGATTTTGAAATTGCTTTTGATTTTTGATGATTTGACGAATTGGGCATAAATATCGTGGAATTTATACTCAACTCTGAAATTACGTACTCGTTGTATTCCATATCCGATTACCGAATCGATATGGAATACTTAGAGTGAAAATAAAAAACATTGCTTTGAGTCGCGTGAATCAACTATCGCGATATGGGTAGATTTCTTCCGCGTTTGATAATGTCGTAATTCTAATGAATCGAATGACAATTATCTTAGCATCAATAGAAATTGCGTTAGCTAATTCGTATGACTAGATCGTTAGATTCGACGTCTAATTATGGAATTAGTATCGAATCTACGAGATTGACATTATGCTAGAATTGAAAGACTTGATTCCCTCGGCTTTTCCGACATCAAAATAAATCCCTAGGGATTGTGATGCCGGATCCGCGTCAACGGGTTTCGACCCTTAAAAATATGTGTTTTGAAGAAGGTTTTTTTTAGAAAATCGATGCAATATGCGACGCAAACGAAAATAAACGAATTATTGTTGAAATTGACCTGTTTCAATAATCAAATGCTAGGGTGTCAGGATAAGCGACCGGCAACGCTGTGTGCAGTACACTTGTATATTCGGGTTTCCTTATCCTGACATCCTTCGCACTCGACACAAATCGACGGGTATTTTAATGTCTTTTGATACTAAATATATTAGCGATATTATGACGCGAATAAAATAAACAATGAAACAACGATAATGATGATAAAAAAAAAACGAGAAAGAGAGAAGAAGGGAAGAAGAAGGGTTTTGCACCCTCAACCTACATGTTCTTGTTCTCGGTATAGACTCATCTAGTTGTGGCTTGCATGGGAGTGATCGAGATATGTAGACTAAGTTGTGGTGGTAGAATATTGAATTCCTAAAGCTAGGTTTAGGGTTTCGATTCCTAGGCTAGGACTAGGGTTTCGGTGTATAGTAGGTTTTGAATTAGGATTTTGAGTTGTGTGAAGTCTAGGTTTCGATTAGGCGAAAAAAGTTGTAGGGTTTGTAAAGTTGTGAAAAAAGATGTGCATGAGGGTGTTTATATAGGCTAAGCCTAAGACCTCGGTTAGGGTTACTCGACCGAGTAACCAGCTGACTCGGTCGAGTGGCCCAGTACATCAGCCGTCGGGCTTGAAACAGGCCCACTCGATCAAGTGGAGGGGGCACTCGATCGAGTGGCCCAGCTGGGTCGCGCGGGTCCGCTGCTTTGGGCCACGACTTGAGTTTTTGATGGGTTTGTGTTTGACTTGGACTTTTGATGTTGTGAGGGACTGTTTTGTGTGTCTCGGAGACGACTTTGACCAGGGTTGACCCAATCGTAAAAAAGTCGGTTTTATTTCCGGTGTCGGTTTTGGCCCAAATTAGTCTTGTTTGACTCGGAACGGTCCGCTGGGCCTGGATTTGAGGTTAGTTTTGTGAGGTTTGTACTCCGTAAGTGCATTAGCCAACAACTAATGGATTTGAGCCCATATCCGAGCGCGTAGAAACATTTTAGCGTCCGATCATCATCGGGTGTTTTTTTGGGAAACTAGCATAGACACTTGGCAGTCAAAATGCGGGTGTCTACAACAGTCAGTCTCGGAAATTGCAGAAGACTGACAGAGTTCAGAGAAAGAAAAAAGGATGGTTCTGGAAAAAACAGATAACCCGGCCAAAGCCCGAGCCCGGCCCAGCTCGTGCTCGTATCGGCTCGGCACGCGCGCGTGTGTGGTGTACGTAGTCCTCACTTGTACACATCTAGTAGGACATTTTAGTGGGTCATATATAAACACATTTTAGAAGCATTAAATGTTCCATGTTAGATAGTTACTACCACTAAGTTTACTTCTTTTGAAGCATTTAACTCTAACACTTCACTTATTATTCTGTGCTAAATTGAGATAGCAAAGGGCACCAAAGGGCAAAGTGCACTACAAAAATTCATATAATCCACCCACATTATTCAAGTAGTCTATGACGTACGATAACCGTGGGTTACTGTCCCTTGCGAACTTCATCTACGGAGTATAACTTAACCAGTCTCATGAACATGGTGTAATTTTCCGGCCACATGCAGACTTTGGCGGTCACCTGTCATCATTGTCGGTAAATTTTACTCCCTGTTTCATTCATTTTGTTTACGTTTGATAAAAATACTACTCACAATTAATACACTATAAAATAAAAGTCAAACAAATAAATGGGACGGAAGAAGTACTCCGTAGTCAAGGACCAATAACATTACTTAATTTCTCTAATCATGTACAGAGTAGTATTGTTTTATACGAGTACTCTTTTAGATGAATATAAAGTCGGAAGATAATACTTCCTTTGTCTCAGTCAATAATTCACATTTTCCTCTTTTGAATGTGTCAATCAATAGTTCACTTTCCTTTTTTGGTAAATTTTATCCTCTACTTTTTACTCTCTTGTCCCGATGAATGCTTTGTCTATCTATATTGTACATCTCAATGAATTATTTGTCTTTCTATTTTAGGATTGTTTTATATATGTAACTTATCTTCCTCATGAGTTTGGCTCCACATGTCATTTAGTGATTGAACTTCTTCCACTTTATGTCAGAATTAAAGGCAAAGAATTCATCCGGAGGAACGGAATAAACATCATATTAGAAAGTACTATTTGTCTACCTGAATTTTTGTCAATTTGTGATAAAACAAAGGTAACCTATTTGAATTATTTCTAATTAATTTTATTAGTAGTATTTATTGATGTCGAGTCTTGTCTCAATTTGACCGTCTCACAATAACGTATTGTGAGACACGTTAGAAAAACCTTTATAAAATCTATTGAGAAAACGTTTGTCCATAGTTTCTGTGTGAATTTGAATTGATAGAATATACGTTATAAAAGTATTTGTCACAAGTTTGATGATATTCTATACGGTTTCGAACTTGTTAGAATAATACTCCCTTCGATTTTTTGGGTTTGCAATGTTTACTATTTGCACCATAAATAAGAAAAACAAGTGTGGACCACTATGAGTGATTTTATTGTGAGATTAAACAATATAATAATGGAAAAAGTTAGATATGTAAAAAGTTAGTAAATATTTTGGAATATAATAATGAAAAGGGAAAGATATGTTAGTCATTTTATAAGAAAAATAAAGTCCAAATAAAAAATGTAGCAAACCTAATTAATTTGCCAAATATTTTTTTTTGGTACACATTAATTTGCCAAATATGAAATACGTTGCAAATTCAAAGAATCAGAGGGAGTATTTGCATGACACAGAGGGCCAAAGGGAGGCCTGCATGTTAGCACATTTTAGAACAAATTTTCATAAATCCACTTGGTTTAGTAAACCACAGTACATATTTTAGGTCGTTGCATTGTTTTTCACCAAAGAAGGAATAAGCAATCTTTTAGATCATGTATAAATGTAGATTAATAACTCCGTTCCTCATCGATTCATCTCATATGCTAACGACTAAAAAAATTCGCATCTTATTAACAGAATAAAGTCATGAACTCCAATAAATAGTATATACGGATTATTTATTTTGTAGTTACGACTCTTCCTAAGCATCTTAAGTGAATAAGAATAAACCTTATCGATCATATTCATATTCATGTCGTTGTATTACTTTTTTATTTGTAGATTAGTTAACAATATAGTTAGGATGTTTTATTGACGCCTACTGCATGCGGGCTAAACTAGGATGAACATTATTTTCTGTATGACTGTATGTACCAATCCAGCATGTGCTAATTAAAACTGAAAAACTTTGAAACATAGTGAATTTTCAAGCGCGCGTTTTCTTATCTTTGTAGTACACACAATAACTTTTATTTTTGTTTTGTTTAGAAATTCGTCACTGATCCACGGCCACGGGTAGCAAGAAGACATCTGACATCTCATATAAGAATGAAAGCTCTAATTTGGATTTCTAAGTTCAACAATATCTTTACTCGTATTAGATTGCACGCAATTATACCTCCGTAGTACTGTATGTTGTAAGTCAGGAAAACCTGTAAAAAGAAATTTTTGAGGTGAACCCAAAAAATGATTACAGGGCAAATTGTAGATCAGCCGGGGGTTTCTTCAACTGGACACATATTCCCATTATACTCTGTAGATTACAGTGCGAATTGAAACATGTGAAAGTAATGGGCTTCCGAAGCTGTAAGCCTGTAAGTACTCCCACACCGGTGTTTTATGATCTAATGTTCTATACTTGTAAACGTACTCTTTGCACCCCAAAGTGTTTCCCCTTCGTGGACATCCGATAAAATTGGAACGATACAAAGAATGAATCGATGTTTACGGTAATCCCAGTAAAGGGAACAATTCTTATGTATTCAAGTTGAACATGGACCATTATGATCGCCTGATCGGGGATTACAAGCATATGAGGGACGCTCTTCTACTTTTATAAACTTGACTTACGAATGTAATTCTTGGGTGGGGGAAGGGGAACGCCTCTCCTCTGTAAGCATGGATGGATCTGAGGAAAGGCGAAAAACAAACTCCTAATTAACCTGCCTGATGGTACGCTGGAAAAAGCTAACATTGGCACTACTCCAATCATAGAAAAAACACGCTATACATGATGACAGGCATGTATGTACCTGCTTTAGTATCCACAATTGAGCTTGATGTGTTACAGGAAGAGCAAAAATAGGTAATTGATTCTACCGCAAGTCCATCTATCTAAAACCAAATCAAACTAAATCCATAACACCAATTTGATTGTCTATGGTCGATGACTTGAGTTTATCTACCACTGTCAAAAGCTGTGAATTTCCTTCACAAGCTTCTTTTAATATCTCCAACCTTTGACCTATACAGTCCCCTGGTGACGAGGTTCTGACAGTTTTCCCCGATTTCAGAATTGTGGTTGAGCCGGGGTACTTCATCAAATCTAGCATCATTCCCTGCAACGAATTTGACCATTTAAGCAACTATTAGAACACAATACTCATGACTAGAGATGACAATGAGCGAGTCTGGATAGAGTTTTATAGGACCCAGACCCGACCCGGTCTCTCATAGGTTGGACCAGACCCGTTAAGGTCTAAAATGACCCGATGGGTATTTTTGACCCATGGGTCCGATATGTTTAGTGGAAAATGTAGTTTTTATAGCAAAAAAAATGTCATTAATTGTAACAAAAACGTAAAAACTAACCTTCAAAACCAAAAAATAAATGTTTGAAGGCTTACAAATGTATGGTATTTGTGACTATTTTTTAATTATTATGGGTCTAGGGTAAGGGCCTAAGGGGTGAGTCTTATATGGAGACCCGGACCCGTAAATTTTAGGTGGACCCATTGACATCCCTACTTACGACTGTCACAAGAGTGTCTTAACACAAATTCTTGTTTATGACGAGTTATCCGTCTTAAGCTTATAACGGGTCAAGTAGTTGAGATAAAACAAAAGGAAAAAAACATCGGGAAGAGTAAAAGGATTGTCTTATCTATACAAGTTTGGTGCTATTTGACCCTTGATAAGTTTAAGACGGATAACCTGTCTTAAGAGAAACCAATTGCTGTCTTACAAGTATCATAAATATGAGATTGTTATTAGAAAATATAGCATCACGTACATAAACGGGAAGAGCCTTCCAAAACATATTAGAAAAAGGAGATCAAGCAATGATGCGTCACCTTTGCCTGAGCTAATTTTAGGAATATACTCTCTAAGAATGGCTAAAAGACCACTCTACCCTGGACACTACCACCACCGGACTCCACCCCATGAATCCAACACCCCCACCAGTTCACGTGGGCTGATTATCACTACCACCCATCCGCAACTCAGCTTTAGAACTCCCCATCCGGCCGACCGGCCCACACCTACTCTGTCCAGAAGACCAAGAGACAACCTGAGGACGACACCAAACCACCAATCATGACCCAGACCTAGCCGACTATGGTGATAGAGGTTGGCGGAGGGTTGTCCCGTCACCCTACTATGATCCGTGTCACTCTTCTACAAGGTGTCGTGTCCGACACAGTCGCACACGGCTATTTTGGGCAAAAAAATTCATTTTTTCGTCTAAATTGAAGTGGTCAAGTGAACATGACATCATGTTGTGGTGGTTGAATATTGGTATTCCGATGATTGGAGGGATGGGTTGCAAGGTGAGATGACCGGTGGAGGAAAAACAGCGGGAATGTGGGTGATGTGATGGGAGATGGTGGGTGGGTCGGTTTAAAGGGGTGAGTGAGTGGGTTAGGTCATGAGGCTGGCAAAAAAAAAGTATAGTACTCCCTTCGAGTTCCTATCATTGACACGTATTCTTTCTTGAGCTGAGTTTGATCTTTTACTCACTTTCCATTTTAGGCCATAAATGTGTGGTTCACATTTACACACCCATTTCTCTCTCTTCCTCCCTTTTTAAACCACTCATTTTTCCTTTCTTATTTTCACCCCAAAAGCAAATGAGTCAATCATAGGAACTCGGAGGGAGTATTATGTAAGTATGTAGATTTAGCAAAAATGTTGGTCATGTGGGATGACCAATTCCAATTTCCCCATTTTGAGGTAAATACTAGTAATATTGTTGTTTTCATCTACAAAGCATGTAAAAAGGAGGTTTATCATCAACAATAAATGAACCAGTAAAATGATCAATGTTTTTGGAGCGGAGGGAGTATTTTTGAATCCAAATTTTGGTACGCAGGTGCTTGAAAAAGAGACTGATTAGAGTGACATCATAGCTCTCACTATTATCAAATGAGTGAAGATTGGATATTTCTACTAGTGTATCACAGCTATGTAATAAGTACTCTGTAAAATGCGAGAAAACTCAATTCAGAGACACCACTGGAGCCTACAACAAGAGACCTAGAAGCAAGTAAAAATAAATGTAAAATGTGGACTCGATTTAAAGACACCATTGGACTCTAACACGAGAACCTTGAAACAAGCAATCCAATAAATCACAATATACGGAGTAGAAGAAAATATAGAAACAAAGATTATTATGTAAAATCAAATGGCCACAAAGTATACCTCATGTTGCCTTTTGCGTGAATAATCCCTTAGAATTGATTTTATAATTTTGTTTCTCAGCAACGACTTTTCCTTTTCTCCATCAGAATTGCTAAATATAAAAGACGACAAGTGATGTAAAGCAATTGTATAGGACATAGACCCCCTTGTAACTGATCTATCTAGTGCTCCTGAAACCCAAGATTTTGCATATGCTTCCAAAATATCAGCATTGTCCTGTATAGACCCATAGTAAATGAATCGCTCAACGTAAAATGAAGTAAAAAAAATTAACACAAAAAAGCCATAAATCTTGCACCATTTTAGGATAAATTAAGTCAAAATCTCTTTACGAAGTATCCAGTCCCATCCATTTAAATAAACTCGCTGATCTATTTCATATGGGGCAATAATTAGAATAAATTCCCCCAATGGCCAACCAAAAACATCCCTATTTATCTTATAGGGAGTATATGAGCTAGTTTTTTCCCTGGGGTCTAGATTTTCTTGGAAGTTACTCGAAAATATAAAGTTGCCAACTTTGACAAAGGGAAGACAATTACGAAAGACCATAATTGTGATTCTTGAAGTAGGCCTTATATCTATTACGGAGTACGAGTAATATTTATCAATAATGATAACATTCTATGACCTATGTTGAACAAAGAGAGGCTGATAATGAAAACTGATTCGTGATTTACATTGTGAATCACATTGACTTCGCAGCACTAGAAGCACAAAATATTTGCTGATCAAAGACAATGAACAACGAGTAGTCTGGCTCCAATGGAAATGAAAAGGAACTATTTTCAACAAAGGCCTAAATGTAAAGACACACCTCAATAGGTTCCAGGTATCCTTTAGGCTGAGACAAAGACTTGTCCAACGGCGGCAGAAGTTCAAGAACGCAGGCATTAGACAGAATATTCCAAGCAGCGAGTCTCACAGAAGATTCAACCTGTCTGTGAAGATACATACCAATTTGCCTGCCATAAATTATGTCACCGTAAGAATCTGCAGCAAACTGCTCCACAAGACCTTCCAAAAATGTCGAATAATTTTCATGGATCTCAGTTTGAAACCTGAGGCCACCACCATCAATGATACTATTTTGCTGTAACTCATCTAGATGTTGACCATAGAGACTTTGCAATGCTTCAAACATGTCCCTGCTCTTTTCTTCTTCGAGGACACCTTTCCCAACAAGTAATGGTACTGAGAGTGAATGCAATTTCCAGATCAAGGGTATGCTTTGAGCAGGAGACCTGTTTTCATTAGGAAGATTCGAGGACATTGCTTCAATACCCAACAAGAAAAAAAGTCCAGCTTTAGCAACTTCAAGAAATTTCATCGGATTTTGCATAGAAGATTCAGTGGAAGAACTAATGGTGGTGACTGGACTAAGTAACCAGTAGCTGGGAAGAGGCATCCGCTGGCGGGTCCACTCAACCATTAAAGAGCTACTATCTTCCCTCATCACAACATTAGTAGTTTCCTCCTCTTCGAGAATTGTACCCAAAGAGTTACCAGCCTCATTAACCAATTTGCTTCTGAAGCTGCGCCCGCCGTTCATTTCAGGTTTCTTTTTCTTTTTTATTTTCTCATCCAACCACCTATCTGTATAGTGAGAAGCCAGAATCTTACGGAATAGCATAAAGTCCTCCTCTTTATTCTCCCACTCAAGTGACTCCTTGCCATGATAACAGCGAAGGAAACGCAAAATATGTTGATTAAGATACGTAAGAACAGGGATTTCTAATAGGATATCAAATATCTTCTGTAGAATACTTTTGTCTCCAGGGCCCACCATCAAGCTTGATGCTAGAGTGGAATTGACGATCTTCACCATAAATTTATCTTCTTCATCAGGAAGATCCCTGGGCATGCATGAAAGCCAAGGCCCAAGCAACGTAATAAATAATCTTGCATCTGCTTGGAAAGCAACAACATTTGAGCCCCAAAATCCACCTCCTAAAGCACCCCATCCCACACCGACGCCTGGAGCCGCACCTCCCCTGCCAAACACCTCTATCCGGCGTATATGATGCCATTCTGAAGTGACTATACTCATAAATTCATCAACCACTTTTTCCCACTTGGGTAGTGAAGATTTAAAAACTCCATCGTTGAATCCTTCTAACTGCTTATACACAACCTTGCTTTGTGTCTGATGAACCAAATGATCGGTGAAAACTACCAAAGAGACTAATGTGTTAAGGCACCATACAGCAGCTAATGATGCCTCCTGATCAGGTTTATGTTTAAAATAGCAGAGCTTATCCACCAAAGAGTTCATGCCAGATAGACCCTCATTTTTATCAGAGAAATTGAAAATACCATTATTGATGATTTTACGTGCAAGTTTAGAAACAAACTCAGGAAGACTTCTCTGTCTTGTGCTGCAGCCGTTCCTCTCAAGGATATCTGTTGGAGTTGCTTTTACGAGAACGGTCTGAAGGAAGTGCATAACAGCTGATAGAATCCATAACAGGGAGGATGCACTGGTATTATGGTCCACAGACTTGTTATCTACTCCAATTAGCTGGTCGAAAATTTTTAGTAATGCTGCATCATATCTCAGTTCTAGCCAATGTAAGGCTGAGTCAACCATTGAACAAACATCACTCCAGCACCAACTTTCTATGTTATTACCAGAAGTACCCGAAAACTGTTGTCTTATTATGTTAGACGAATATGGATCAGGAAGCCAGGCAGCTAATGATTCTAAAAGAAGGTATATTTCAGTAGTTATAGAAGCAAATTCATTGAACATATTTTTTTCAGTAAGCTTGTCGAATGTAGGAGGTTTCAGAAACAAGCAGAAGGCAGGAAAGAATCCTGTGAAGGAAGAAATGCAGTAGCCATACTTGACACAGACATTCCAGAAACGTAATTGTTCCACCATCAATTGTGAATTTAGTTTAGATTTTTCACACCCAAACTTTACCCACTCCTCGATAGAAGGCATAGCACGGTATAATTGCCATGTCATAACTTGGAAGAACCCCTTATCGATGAAATCCATGCAAATGATCTTGCTTGATTGGGCTAAAACCTTTTTAAAGAAAAAAAAAGGAATCCATGTGAACACGTTTTTTTAGCCACAATTACAGCAGTAAATCCTTAACCAAGCATCAAAGTGTATTAAAATTAACAAAATGAATATGAAGGCAAGCTAAAAAAAGAAGGTAGTCAATCACCCATAGAAAAGAAGCTGGGTTACCACATTCCCTCAACACCGCCAAATCGCAAATCAGTTTAAATGTATTCTATCATGATAGTTGCTTAAAATCTTCATATGAAACAGTATAGAGCACGTGTATCAAACATGGCATACGAAATCTAACTAGCCACCTGATTAAAGCCCAGCCCCAAGGAAAATATAAAAATTAAAAGGAACTTACATAAAAGGATAAAAAAAAATGCTTACTCTTAGAAATGTCACAGATTTAACTTTGGCACCCAATTCCAATGTGCCATTCCTGTTAAATCTGTCAACAATTGTTTGGACAAGTCTTTCGAACTTCCAGATTGCATTTGCACAGGTTGGGGAATGCCTGGCAATTGCAACAAGTATAGATAATATGCATTCTTCCAAAGCTGCTGATGGTTGACTCTGTGCACGTAATAAACCCGTAAGAATATAGCATAAATTAAATTAACAAATTATCAGTCACATACTCACACACAGATGCAAGAAATAGTAGTAGCAGGCATAGAAACATACAAAAATAGTAATAAGAAAGTCATAACATTGTGGAAAACTTCTCTTCAGAGTGATTCTAATATATGAATGGTGCATTATGAAGAAAAAAACAATCATCAAAACCGGACGTGTTTCTTTTTAATGTGAACGGTGAAGTGCCAGTCATTGCATGCAGTTTTCAACGGAATATTTCATCATGGGTCATTCCGTGTTTCTTTTTAATGTGAACTTCATATTTCAGTCTTACATGAGAGGACTTAGCTTAGTAGTTGAAACGAAGAACTTGTGAGCAATCAGTCACAACTCACAAGTACGAATCCCCCTTTCACTTATATTATACTGACTTTGTGCCCCCTCTCACAAGAATAAAATAAATATAAAGACAATCAAATCCCTTTTGCTCAACTTTGCAAAGAAGCTAAAATAATTACCTGCAGCCTACAAACATAATAATGAGAACATATTAGCTCCATAGTATTACATCTCAGCCTGAGTTGTCTTACGATTGTCCATTGCAGGTCTTGGTTGTTTTGTTGTAAATGTAACCAACATCGACCTTATATGAGGTATCAACAAAGTTCCAAACCTTGATAACACCTAACTTTACGGTGTTGCGGGCAATACTTAAATCCATAACTAATGCAATGATAAACTCATAAACATCTAAAAGCCTCTTAATCAACTACTCAAGACCCACCCAAATAGGATAAGGGAGTTAAAATGCAATTAACTATACCTCTAAGAGATAACGAAGTCGATGGAGTGATTCCATCCGGACTAGACCAGCAGCCACATCCTGGCCAGCAATAATATTATCATCTCGAATAGTACGTTCACCTTCGTTCTTGTCATTCATAACTTCCTCATCAGGCAGAGAAATGTTAGAGGGTTTGGTGTTATATTTCCAAAATCCGCCACCAAAGAAACCAAGTCTGATGTCAGGTCTGCATCGAAACACAGGAGCTGTGTACAAATCCATCCTTGCCATTTTCTAAGGCAATAAAGTGGAACATCTTGTGTCAATAAAAAGTGAAAAAGGAGACAAGACAGAATATATCAAACTAACCCTAATCAATCATACCATTGTACTATCGAAGAACTTCTCATTCAAGTCACAGGATAAAATGCATCGAATTACTTTTGCAGAAGCTAAAGTCACAGATGTGTGATTATCATCAATTGCCAACCTGAAATGCAGACCATGGGAAGCTGAGTTATAGAAAACGAATAAAAAACTCACCACAAATTATCATTGCTTATTGTACAATCAATCCTAGGTCTAAATTTCAAGTAACACAACCACCACCGACCCATAAATGACAAAAACTTGGATGCTTAGGCTAGAAGGACAAGAAGCAAGATCTTCTTTATACAATCTCCCGAATTTTGAATGAATCAAAGTTAAAATCCATGACTCGTATTTCTTTCCCACAAAATTGTTCAAGTATTCACCAAAAAAAGCCCATTTGGTGTATGATCAGAGCAAGGTTTCCTACATATTCTAGCTTGCACATTGTGGATTCAGCAAATCTCACTTCAGTTGTGCTAAATTATTACTCCCCCTTTCCACTAAAACTATCCGACTCTTCTCTGAAGACCACAAAGCTTACCTAAGAGACAAAGCCAGCTCAGGCTCTGGGCCAAGTGCATAAGCCCAAAGGGCCTCCCAGTCAACATTGTGCATCTCATCACTGAATCTTGTCATAGAGTCTAGCTGACTTCCGTAGATGCTGTGCAAAGCCTTATTAAAGATAGTTTCAAGAAGATGCCACGCAAGTGTTCGTTGTCCAGGAACCTAAGAAGAGGCATAAATGGATGAAATTGTGGATTACTAATCATATATTCTGTATGAGGCATCATAGAAAGGAGAGGTCGAGGACAACGGGGAAGGTGCATTCTTCCACTACAGATAACTATCAAAGCCATATCCGTGGTACTTACCACACTCCTTGTAAGAGCTAGGGCCTCTTTCACAGTGTACCCAGCAGCAGCAGGGTCCCCTTCTGTTCTCAAGAAATCACGTTCAGCAACATTATCAACAGTATATGTAGGACCAAGAGAGCTACCTACAAAGGAGATAGGTGCCAATCAAATAAAAATCTTCAAAGAATACATTAAAGGATTTAGTAAAGGATTATCAGTTTACAAAAACGAAGGAAAAGATATTTTTTAACAAACAATAACATCTAATGAGAAATGGCTAACGAATCCAACGTTCATAACATAAGGAATGATAGTACAACTTTACAGCAACGAGAGCAATACCCACTGCTCTAAGGGCTCCCATTTGCAAGGTAAGGAAGTATGCAGCCTTAGCCCAACATTACTAACAGAAAGATATGACATCTCGGATGCCTCATGATTAAAATTGTGTTGAATGACTTCTAATGCTAACATATACCTATCCAATAACCACTTTTTAAAAGATATACCAGATGATTATTTATTACGGAGTAATTTATTTATTTAAAACACCTATGTAATGTATTGGATACCTTCAATAACATTTCCATCAAATGAGAATCTTAAATTCCTCACAGCTTCAACCCGCTTACTCCAACTAAACCATTCACTGCTGCCTTTCGATACTGGACCCTGAACAATGCCTTCATCTGGCTTTGTCTGTAATACTGGCAGTGTCTGGGTTGCAGGCCGCAAAGCACTTTCTCGAACTGAAACTTCATCTCCACCTTCAAGTCCATCAGCTTGCTTATCACCCGAAAGATTTATACCATTAGAGCTTATACCAGAGCTGCCCTTCTTCTCCAGCTTCTTTATACCCCGTTTCTTCAAAAGACTAAGTAGTTCAGGATTGAGCCTATTTCTCAATTCTGCCTGAGCTTCAGCAATTTCTTCAGGAGACATTTTTCCCAATAAGGTTCGATTTTCAGCATCAATTTGACTTTCAAGACCCATATTTCCTTGCTCAAAATTTACACTGTCGGACTTAAAAGTCGATGAAGACTTCTTGTTATTAATAGAAACCATATCGGTAGAGGGAAAATCTTCAAAACCCATGTTTATCTCATTGTAAGAGGACTTCTCCAACAGAGACTCAGGTAAATCAGAAGTATTGATGTTATCTATATCCATGGACTGCTCATTAACTAAACAATTAGTATCCAAAATTTTCACCATAGGTTCACATGTCTTTTGTTGTTCTACACCATTTCTCATACCCATACTGCTGCCCTTCGCATGGATCTTTAAATCACTACCGCTGTTAATACCCTCTTTTCGTCTACTAAAATCCAGTCCTTTCTTCTTTTTCGTTTTAATAGGCTTTGCAAAATCAGCCAATGGGTCATAATTTGTAGGGTCATTTTCTTCATCATCTTCATTGTAGTTATCATCACCTCCACCACCGCCAGCCACTAATCGACCCACTGGAGTCCAGTGCTGGAAGAGAATCAATTTATGCGCCATAAATATGCAGATGAAACATGAAACATCTCAAAAGTTTAGAAACCATCAACCCCCAGTACTCCAAATAAAATGGAAGACATTAATAGAGAGACATGTATCGACCTCATTAGCCACACACACCATTTCACCACATCTACTCAATCCAAATACATGTGTAAAAGCAGTAACAGGTAGAATTAGCACTGGCAAGGATGTTCGCAAGCTTACTCTCAGAAGTTAAATGCTACTTTAGCTGTTCATTAAGCTCAACAATTGGAAACACAATCACTGGGCAATATTACACCTTCCAATGCTTATAAAAACAGGACGCCACATAAAAAAGTCTTCATCCTTCAAACACACCACAACATGCCCGAAATAACATGATATGTAAAATGATCATGTAAGATACTAAGATGACAGATTTCCCGGCAGCGACCTATTACTTACAAGTTACAACCATGACATCCTTCAGATGTTATAAATGCCCATCTCGTGCAATGACTACTATCAACTGCCGTTTCTATGCCATGTGTATTGCTATTCAAATTTTCTTATAAATGCCTGACTTCTAAAGTTCCTCTAATTCAAACGTATGAAAGCACCAACACTAGCATTGTACTCCCTCCGTTTCATTGAAAGCTTCCACTTTTCCATTTTTGTAAATTTCTTTGATAGCTTCCACTTTCTTTTTTGGTATAACTCTTTCCCTCTTACCTAGGTGGCCCACCTACTTTACACCCTCTCTACTTTTGAATATTTTATTATTATCCTTAAAAAATGTGTCCTTTTTTAGGTGGAATCTTTCAATGAAACGGAGGGAGTAATAATTTGGGGAGTTGCAACATGTGCACACTTTCTAGACCATTTAAGCATCTAAGTCATGCAGACTCAAGAGATTAAGACTTGAAGAACAAATTGTTTTTTTAGAGTCAGAGCCTCAGAGGAGCCACAAGGCAATCCAATGATGAGGGAGGGGGATTTGAACCTTAAACATACGGAGTATCAACCGAGTACCTCCTCTATTCAAACCTAAAGCATCTAAGTCATGCAGACCTTTTCAATCGAATCGATCACTGAAATGGTACATAGAAACAAACGATAGAACATCATGCCAGGCAGTAACGTACTAGCCCAAAAGGATCGAAGGTTGAGTATGTTGTATCATAAGTAGACCCAAATGTTACAACTTGGGCATTGAGTTTTCCACACAGACATTCACAAGGTCACTTGTGAACCTTAAACCCCAAGATTAAAACTTTACCATTTGACAAAATCCTTATGCTCAAACAACTTTACCATCACGCAATACAATAAAGTGTAGGCAAACACAAGTAAATGTAAAACTAAAACTTTATGCAATTGAATTGCAAATATAATCGAATGATCGAAAACCTAAGGAAAAAATAATGAAAAGGAAGGAAAAGGAAGAAAACATACCGGACCATGGGAGCGATGACGGGCAACAGGGAAAGGAAGAGGGGAAGTTAGAGGGAAAGAAGAAGTAGATGACGGAGTAGTAAAAGAGTCGGAAGAAATGCCCTTTTCTACAATTCCTCCAATTAACTGTGAGCAACTATC